>CAWUFW010000533.1:1922500-3122500 GCA_963921515.1 Calotriton arnoldi
AAAACGTTCGTCCACCTGCGGGTGCAGGAGAGGCGGGAGAAAGGTGATGCCGTCTGTCCACCGCCTGTGCGGCGAGACGGCCCAGACGCCCCGTTCAAGGCTTCCCCTCTGGGAGTCAGACTGCACCGTTGGGAGAAAAAAAGCATTACCAGCCGCTCGGCCCGGGAGTCCCCCCCGCCCACCCGCGGGCGAGATGGGCTCCCAGAGCGACGGGAGCAGGCAGCAGCCCCACCGGTCCCTCTGGGGGTAACCGGGAGGGACCGCGCGAGTCTTCAGACCCCTCGGGCTGGCCGCACGGGACTTGGTCAAACTGGGTACCTGGCAACGAGGGAGGATCACCCCACCTGCATGTCAGCCGTCTGTCGCCGGGCGGCCCGAGCCGTGCCGGTGGGCTGGTGGGTAGCCCACATCACCCTTGCCTGGATCGGAGGCGCCGGAAGGGGAGAGCCAGGCGGCTCCCCATCCTCCACACCTCCCACCGAGTGCTGCCCGGGGTCCCCTCGCAGGCCCTCGGCTCCTTCTCTTCCAGGCCGCCCTGCCACGTGAGAAGGGCCGCTCCTCGGTCACATGAAGCCCGGTCGGGCTGGGAGTCGGGTGTGGGAGGGGAGGGCCCGGGGCAGCAGGGCCTTTCAGGGGGGGTGGTCCCAGCCTGGGGAGGCACTGCCATTCGGTTTCCCCCCCACCGCGGGGGTCGTGCCGGGTGAGCGTGGGTTCAGTCTAGGGAGGGCCCACCACTGTGCCCCTCCCAGAGAGAGAGACAGGGGCCGGGGGCCACCCCCTCCCCGTCCCCTGTTCCTTGGTCGGTCAAGTCCTCCCCCGGCAGAGGAAGACCCGCCGAGGACCCGTCCTCACCCAAGCGCCCCATGTGGCCACGGACCGTTCCGCCGGCCGGGGCGCGCGAGGGCAGGGCCAGGCCCTGTGCCTAGGGTGTGCTTGCAGGAGGCAGCCGAGGGTCGTTCGGGCCGCTCTGCCGTTAATGATCCTTTCGCAGGTTCACCTACGGAAACCTTGTTACGACTTTTACTTCCTCTAGATAGTCAAGTTTGATCGTCTTCTCGGCGCTCTGCCAGGGCCATTGCCGACCCCGGTGGGGCCGATCCGAGGACCTCCCTAAACCATCCAATTGGTAGTAGCGACGGGCGGTATGTACAAAGGGCAGGGACTTAATCAACGCAAACTTATGACCCGCACTTACTGGGAATTCCTCATTCATGGGAAATAATTGCAATCCCCAATCCCTATCATGAGTGGGGTTCAGCGGGTTACCCGCACCTGTCGGCGAAGGGTAGACACACGCTGATCCGTTCAGTCTAGCGCGCGTGCAGCCCCGGACATCTAAGGGCATCACAGACCTGTTATTGCTCGATCTCGTGTGGCTGAATGCCACTTGTCCTTCTAAGAAGTTGGACGGCAACCGCTGGGGGTTGCGTAACTAGTTAGCATGGAGGAGTCTCGTTCATTATCGGAATTAACCAGACAAATCACTCCACCAACTAAGAACGGCCATGCACCACACCCACAGAATCGAGAAAGAGCTATCAATCTGTCAATCCTTTTCGTGTCCGGGTCGGGTGAGGTTTCCAGTGTTGAGTCAAATTAAGCCGCAGGCTCCACTCCTGGTGGTGCCCTTCCGTCAATTCCTTTAAGTTTCAGCTTTGCAACTATACTCCCCCCGGAACCCAAAGACTTTGGTTTCCCGGAAGCTGCTCGGTGGGTCATGGGAATAACGCCGCCGGATCGCTAGTCGGCATCGTTTATGGTCAGAACTACGACGGTATCTGATTGTCTTCGAACCTCCAACTTTCGTTCTTGATTAATGAAAACATTCTTGGCAAATGCTTTCGCTTTGGTTTGTCTTGCGCCGGTCCAAGAATTTCACCTCTAGCGGCACAATACGAATGCCCCCGGCCGTCCCTCTTAATCATGGCCCCAGTTCTGAAAACCAACAAAATAGAACCGGAGTCCTATTCCGTTATTCCTAGCTGAAGTATTCAGGCGACCGGCCTGCTTTGAACACTCTAATTTTTTCAAAGTAAACACTTCAGACCCCCCAGGACACTCAGTCAAGAGCATCAAGGGGGCGCCGAGAGGCAGGGGCTGGGACAGGCGGTAGCTCGCCTCGCGGCGGACCACCAGCTCGATCCCAAGATCCAACTACGAGCTTTTTAACTGTAGCAACTTTAATATACGCTATTGGAGTTGGAATTACCACGGCTGCTGGCACCAGACTTGCCCTCCAATGGATCCTCGGTAAAGGATTTAAAGTGTACACCTTCCAATTACAGGGCCTCGAAAGAGTCCTGTATTGTTATTTTTCGTCACTACCTCCCCGAGTCGGGAGTGGGTAATTTGCGCGCCTGCTGCCTTCCTTGAATGTGGTAGCCATTTCTCAGGCTCCCTCTCCGGAATTGAACCCTGATTCCCCTTTACCCGTGATCACCATTGTAGGCACAGAAAGTACCATCGAAAGTTGACAGGGCAGACATCCGAATGTATCGTCGCCGTCACGGGGACGTGCGATCGGCCCGAGGTTATCTAGAGTCACCAAAGCGGCCGGGCGAGACCGGATTGGTCTTGGTCTGATAAATGCACGCATCCCGAGAGGTCAGCGCTCGTCAGCATGTATTAGCTCTAGAATTACTACAGTTATCCAAGTAACAGATGGAGCGATCAAAGGAACCATAACTGATTTAATGAGCCATTCGCAGTTTCACTGTACCGGCTGTGTGTACTTACATGGCTTAATCTTTGAGACAAGCATATGCTACTGGCAGGATCAACCAGGTAGCCTCACCTGCTGACGGGGTGGGTTCGGGAGCTGCATGCCCGTACCCCGACCGACACCTTCGCACCCCCCTCTCGGGAGCCAGCTGGGGGAAAAGAGCCTGCCCGCCTGGGCAGGAGGGCTCGCTGGGGGTGGACAGGTGCAGTCGCACGGGCCCAGCCGTCTCCCCGGAAGGGAGAGGAGGGCCGAGGCGCAGCCTGAGCGAGACGCAGGGGTGCCGGCCTGGAGCGGCGGCACCCCATGGAACGGTCGTTCCGAGCTGCTGCGGAAATGCGCTGGGCGGAGCAGGGTGATGGCGTGGTGCGTGAGGGCTACGGACCTGCCGGGCGGCAGCGTCCGGGAGCTGGTGCCACCCGACCCTTTCCGCTCGGGTCGGACCACTGGGGGGCGCGCGCTGCCGGGCCACTCGGCCTTCGCTCTGCTGGATTTGGGGAAGGGCCTCCGCCAGGCAGCAGGGCCCTCAAGTTGGACGGTCCATGGGGGGTGGAAGCTCTTTGCTTGAAACAACAGCCGAGGCTGGCCAAGCAGTCCATCCCTAAACGGACCGAGTGTGCCCAATCGATCGGAGTGTGCAGCGCCGGCCGGGGCCTCTCCCGGAAGTCTGCCCTGCGCGGGGAATGCCGGATTCGCATCCCTGCCCGCTCCCGGGGCGAGCAGGCTCGGAGGAAAGGCCCATCAGGAAGGGCTGGGAGGCAGCCGTGGACCCGAACCCGTGGGGGCCCAGGCGGGCCAGCCCGGGGCCTGCCTTCCCCTGTCTCGGAATCGCCGGACCTCACGGTGGTCAGACTAACGCTCTCCCTAGTAATCCGGAGGAAAAATACCCCCCTTTCTTGTAATCCGTGCGCACCGGGTGACAGAGGAGACCCAAGGCGCAAACGTGCCCGACCTCCTGGAACCCTCGCTGGGATCGGGGAGGCAAATGAGCCCTCATCGGGACTTCCAGGGCAGCCCGGCCATCTGGTCACCCCATTGGAAAGCATTGGCCGAGGGCATAGGTGCGACCAGATGGCCGAGGGGAAAGGTGCGACCAGATGTGCGGCCATCTGGTCGCTCTGTGCCCTAACGAAATGGCGAGTGGGTGCCGCGGCATGGGGGGCCGGAGGCCCGGGGCCCCAGCTGGGCCTCAGCCATGGGACTGCGAGGGGAAGCTGATGGGCCCTCTGACCTCGGGCCCGCGGACACCTTGACAAGCAGGCGAAGCAGGGGAGGTCTGCATGGGACCGACGGACCCCCGTCCCGGTCCCTTGGCAGAGTGGCAAGCCAGAGGACGGGGCTCAGGGTGGGAGCGCCCGACCCGGGGCCCGGAGGGCCCCTGGACCCCATCGGAGCTCCTGAACCCAGCCAAGCAGGGGGAGGCTCCCCGGGCATGACGAAACCCTGTCTCGGGCCTTTGGCAGAGCGGCAGTCCGGGGGACGGGGCCCAGGGCTGGAGCACCCGACCCGGGGCCCGGCGGGGTTCCTGGACCCAGCCAGGGCTCCCGGGCGCAGAGGCGCAGGGGAAGCCTCCCTGGGCCCGCGGGACCCTGTCCCGGGCACCCTGCCATGCGGCAGGCCCAAGGACGGAGCCCGGGGTGGGGAGGCTGCCCTCCCCAGGGCCCTCAGGGGCCCCGGCTGGAGCTCATGATCCCAGCCAAGCAGGGGGAGGCTCCCTGGGCACTATGGTACCCCGTCCCAGGCCCCTGGCGGAGCGGCAGACCGGGAGACAGAGCCCACAGCAGGAGCGCCCCCCTCGGGCCCCGGCAGGGCCCCTGGACCCCATTGGGGCTCCCGTGCCCAGAGGCGCAGGGTGGGGCCTCCCCGGGCCTGCAGGACCCTGTCCCTGGTGCCCTGCCACGTGGCAGGCCCGAGGACGGAGCCCAGGGTGGGGAGAGCACCCTCCCCAGGGCCCTCGGGCGGGGCCCCTTCAGAGCTCTTGTACCCAGTCAAGCAGGGGCAAACTCCCCGGGCCCGGCGCAACCCCATCTCGGGCCCCTGGTGTAGTGGCAGTCGAGGAGACTGAGCCTGGGGCCCCTGGACCCCGTTGGGGCTCCCAGACAGAGGTGAGGCCTCCCCGGGCCCGCGGGCCCCCATCCCTGGCACCACGCCACACGTTTTGCCGGGGGACGGAGCCCCGGGCTGGGGGGGGCGTCCTGGCCTGTCCGGCTGCCAGCTGAGGACCCCTATGCCGAGAGCGGTTTTGGAGTACCCTGTCCCTAGTAATCTGGAGGAAGAGTACCCCCCTTTCGGGCAACCCGCGCACACCGCGAGACTGAGGGGACCCAAGGCGCAGATACGCCCGACCTCCTGGAGCCCTGGCTGGGATCGGGGAGGCAAACGAGCCCTCATCGGGACTACCGGGGCAGCCCGGCCATCTGGTCACCCCATTGGAAAGCATTGCGGGCAACCAGAAGGCCGAGGGGAAAGGCCCGACCAGATGGCCGGGCCTGAAGGATGCGACTCTGCCCGCCCCGAGCCTTCGCTGGAGGGCTACCGCCTGCCCTTTGTAGGGCTAGGAGGCTCTGCGTCCCGGGGGCTCGGAGACCCCGGCTGGGCCTCGGGCCCGGGGCTGCAGACAGGGGTCCTCGACGGACCTCCGACCCGGGGTCCCCCAGGCACCTTGACAGGCGGGCGAAGCAGGAGGGAGGCCTGCTCGGGCCCGACGGACCCCTGTCCTGGGACCATGGCGGAGCAGGGGGACGGAGCCCAGTCCCCTGGGCCCAGCCGGAGGTCCCGGGCCAGCACGCACAGGCAAAGCCTCCCCAAGGCCCGCGTCCCGGGCGCCCTGCCATGCGGCAGGCCTGAGGACGGAGCCCAGGGTGGGGAGGGCACCCTCCACCCCAGGGCCACCAAGGCCCCCTGCTGGAGCTCCTGAACCCAAGCCGAGCTGGGGAATGCCCAACAGGCCCCGGGCCCATGGCGGAGCGGAGGACGGAGCCCAGTGTAGGGAGCGCCCGGCTAAAGCTCTCGGGCCCGGACGCCCAAGGGAGGACCGCTCGGGCCCGATGGAGCCCGTCCCGGGCACTTTGCCACACGGCAGGCCGGAGGACGGAGCCCAGGACAGAGGGGAAGGTTTTTGCCCAGCCCTAGCCCATCTGGTCGCCGGCTGAGAGCCCACAGCCTGCAAGGGGTTCCGGCGTACCCTGTCCCTAGTAATCCGGAGGATGGGTACCCCCTTTTCTGGTAACCTGCGCGCACCGAGTGATGGAGGGGACCCAAGGCGCGGATGCGCCTGACCTCCCGGAACCCTGGCTGGGATCGGGGAGGCAAACGAGCCCTCATCGGGACTTCCAGGGCAGCCCGTCCATCTGTCCGCCTCATTGGAAAGGATTGCGTGCGACCAGATGGCCGGACCCGAAGGATGCCCATCAGCCTTCCCTGCACCTTAAAGGAAGGGCTCCCGCCTGCCCTTGGAGGGCTCGGGGGCTCTGCTTCCCAGGGGCTCATCAAAGCCCTTAGCTGGGTCTCGGGCACGGGGCTGCGAGGGGGGCCCCCAACGGAACTCTGACCCGGGGCCCGCAGGCACCTTGACACCCAGGCGAAGCGGGGGAGGCCTGCCCTGTGACGGGCCCCAGACCCTTGGCTGGCCACAGGACGTGGGCTCCCGCACCCCAGGGCCCACCGGAGCCCAGGCCCATGAACCGGTCCATGCTTCAGAACCCAGACACACCGGGGAGGGCGGGAGCCTCCCCGGGCACCAGGGACCTCCGTCCCGGGCAGACAGACCCTCGGCAGGCTGCAGGACGGGAGCTCCCGCACCCCAGGCCCTGCCCGAAGCCCAGGCCACGGTCCCTGCTTCTCAACCCAGCCAGGCCGGGGGGATCTGGGAGCCAGCCCGGGCACGAGGGACCCCCGTCCCAGGCACAAGGACCCTCGGCTGGCCGCAGGACGTGGGCTCCTGCACCCCGGGGCCCGCCAGAGCCCAGGCCCCGGGCCCTGCTTCTGTGGAGGTGGGTGGCGGAGCAGAGCAGAGTTCCACTGAGTTTTTTCATATCTCCGCGGAACTCCGCGTAGTGGCACTATGCCAGCTCCGCCCAGGGTTAGTTTCACCCTGATTTCCACCACAAACTGGAAGTAGGCTGACAGCAGCAGAAATAGGAAAAATGGGCTACCTCTTTGAAAAATATTAAAACTGTGGTAAAAAAGAGGTCCTTTGATTCAGCTCTGCATGTTCCTGAAAATGGTGACTTTAGTACAGCAAACCTTTTGTTGATGCCATTTTTAGGAAAAGAAACGGACACTTTTTTGCAGAGCACTTTTTCCTATTTGTCAGTCCCTTCCAGGGGAATCATCAAACCCTGGGTACCTTTGGAATCCCCCAGATGTTGGAAAAAAAGAATGTAAATTTAGCATGATTTTTTTGTGTGGAAAAAAATGTATGAAGACCTAAGCGCAAATTATACCAATTAGCTAAAAAAAGGACTTAGCATTCTAGGGGGAAAAGGCTTATCAGCCAAGGGATTATAGTTATAGTATAGGTTTATCACTCTATTTTGCCACTAACTGCTAACTACTAAAATTGATAAAGCTGCTTATGAACTCACATATTGCAACACTCATGATGTGTTCAGTGACATCATTGATAGCATTACTGATGACAACTGAACTGACAATCTTTGCCCAGGCAGTGCTAATATGTGTAAAAATGACAAAATAATAAGTAATACTATCACAAGATGTGTCACATTATGTCACATAGTTTGCCTTTCTTGCCTCACAGTCAACTTTGCTGCATAATTTGGTCCTCTCCCTACCGCATAATTCCAGTGGCCCTGGTTATAACCAATTATATTGCAGTTCTCAGGGTTTTTTTCTAATCTATGTGATTTTGGTACAATAATAGACTCTCTTATTGAGACCAATTGGTAAGGTATACCAACAACCCCCATATTCAAGAGAAATTGTTGGCCAAAAATGCCAACCTTCACGAATTGCCATTAAATATGACTCGAATAACTAGACCCATTCTTCCCATGGAAAATGTGACTCACCAAATTCATTTAAGAATGGAGTTCATTGTGTCATACTTGCTGCTGCCATTATGTGAAAAATGTAAGCAAAATAAGTATAAACGTACAACTTCCAAAAAATCAATTCAGTATTTGCACAAATGTACCTAAATTAATTTTGATTCAATAGGATTGCACCTGATAACTTAATAAGTATGCAAGGAATATTTATATAGAATATAAGGACCATGTACAAAATATGACTGTAAATATAAAGAACGGAATAGAAGTTAATGTGTTGTATGAAAAGGTGTGTGTGTCACCACTGTTTAATAGGTGTGTGTATAACCATGGCACACAAAATCTAGACTATGTTGAGTTGTACTGGGAGGCGCTGAATTGAAACGGAAAGTTTTATACAATGGTGTGTATGTATGTCACCACTGTAAATAGGGTGTTTGTAGCACTGTGATACACAGAGTCCTCTGTCTGTTATTATTAGTTGCACTGAGAGCGTGCCTTCCCTGATGTGTCCCAACTAAAGAAGCTGCCAGAGCTGAAATAAGAATATATAGGGGCATATTTACAAGAAACTGGTGGAGGGCGGTGTTACGCCAAAATTGGTAACGCTGCACTCCGACAGTTTCAAAATACATAGATGCGCCGTATTCACAAGAATGCGCGCACCCCAGCGTTACCCCTACCACTGGCGCTAAAAAGCTGGCTAGCACCAAAACAGGTACCATAGCGCCATTTTGCTAGGGTGCCTGCGCTGCAGGGTAAATTGTTTATGTGTAGGATTGAACACCTTCCTGCACATAAACAATCTTTACAGGCAATTTGCTCTATCTATGTGTGCTGCAGAATGCAGCACAAGTGGAAAGAGCAAAATACGAGGAAAAATAAAACATTTCTCCTCATATTGCCTGCTTAAGAACAGAAATTCTCTGGCGGTATTTTTGGCGCTGCCCCATACCTTGTAAATGTGGGGCAGCGTCAAAAAGCGATGGGTGTTGCGGCGGAACGCCCACTGCAACACCCATTGCATGCCCCTTTCTCTCTAAGTGCTGCATGAATAGGGGCATTATTTATAAGGCAGCGTTAAGCCTTGTTAGGTGGCTTAACACCGCCTTGTAAATACGGCAAAGGAGTTAATGCCATCAGAACATCAGAAAAAGAGACTTTCTGGTGGCGTTAACTCCTTGTAAATATGCCCCATAGTTTTATACAATGTGGTGTGCATGTCACAGATGTAAATTTGGTGTGTATATCACAGTGACACACAAAGTCCTGTGTATATTTTTATTCGGTAACTCTGAAGGCGCGTCTCTAATGATGAATGTTGTACGAAGGAACCACTGAATGGAGATTATAGGGTGGGATCACACGAAAATCCAGCGGAGGACGGGTCACTAAGGAATATCCTTCGCAAGTGGGGGAAATACAGACAGAAGCAAGGTGGGTTCCAACACTGCTACATGATCTCGAATAGTGAGTGCTCCGTCAAAACTGGCAATGTGGTTGCAACTGAAAAACTCAGTGATGTTATAAATTATGAGATGTCATCAGTGATGTCATCAATATTGTCATGAGTGATGTAATATGTGAGTTCATAGGCAGTGCATGGTGGAGCTCAAGTCATAGTTAGTTCACTGAACTATGGCTGGTAAATTTGAGTGCTTTTTTGGTTTATAAACGTTAGCTTGTAACCCTTTTCAAAACGTAGTGTTTCTTCAACTTTCGTTTTTTTCAGTGAATTGCTGTTTTTTTATAATTATATTAATTAAATTCAGGCACCACCCCAAGTAGCAGTGGGTTATCCCAGGTGCACCTCCCCGTCGGGGGCCAACCTAAGGCAGCCAGCCCTTAGTAGTCAGGATGCTACTACTGCCCCTCTCCAGCCTGCCCTCTTTTGTCCATCTGCGTACCCATGCCACCACTTTCCTGACCTCCTTGATCAGCTTGGTGACCCTGTCCATGCCAACCTGCCCTGAATAGTCAGCTTGCTGCCCCTGCACCTCTCCCACATGCCCTCTGTTCTCTGCCTCCATGTCTCTGCCCTCTTCCATCTGCCCTTCATGGTTAGCTTGCTGCCCCTGCCTTCGCCGGTTTGCCCTCCATGGTTAGCTTGTTGTTCCTGCCTCCCTCCTGGTCTCCATTTTCCATTGCCTGCCGTTACCCCTTCCTCCTTCCCTCTGTGATCCTTTGTGCTTTACCTACCTATGAGGACCTACCTTCCATGCTCAGCTTCCTACTCTTACTTCACTCCCCCTGGTCCCCTGGCCCTCTGCTCTCTATCTGTGTGGCCCTGGCCCCTCCCACCCACTCTCCTGTTGTCAACTTGCTACCCCTTCCCCAGTTCTCATCCCCCTGCCCTCTATTCTCTATGTGAGTGCCCCTGCCCACTCCCACCCCCACTCTTTGGTCTGGCTCTTCCATTGCCCATGTTGGCCTGCCCTGAATGGTCAGTCTGCAGCCTCTATCCCCACTCCCCTCCCGCCTGCCCTCTGCGGTCAGCTTGCTTCCCCTGGCATATATGGCACAGCAGACCACGTAGGGCGGGAGAGAAGAGGCAGTGGCATGCACATGGAGAACAGAGGGCAGGGGAGAGAGGGGAAAGCTGACCATGGAGGGACGGCCACTTCTGTCAGCTAATAATGCAATTGCCTTGAAATAACACGGAATACATGAGCATAAATTTGGTCATAAATCTCATCACAATACAATGGATTATGGCAATATGAAGAGCTACACAAAAATATACTTTTTATTTATTGTGTTTTGTATAAACATTTTTATTAATATATGTTTTTCTACTTGTTTTATTCTCTGTTTGCAGCCCCCATTACAAGAATAAGATCTGGTGGCTCATTGCCAGGCAAGTACGGCAGCAGGGAGTACAGAATCACCGAAGCATCCACCATCGTAAAAGGTTGAAAGTCCGTTGGAGTTTGACACACATCATAGCATTAAAAATCTTGGAAGATCCTACTAAGAAAAGTAGTGAGTGTGGTGGACACGGACCCTCATGATGCTTGACTGGTGGCTGGACTGGGTGGACCTACTAGGCCTCCCCTTCCCACAGACCACAGATGTTGCTAGGATTTTGGGGGTTAGAATCGACAATGACTTATCTTTACGCCTTCAACCTGCTGCAGTGTCTGGAACCTGCTTCTCATTGATCAAATCTAAAAAAAAAATGTTTGAGTTTCTCACTTTCATTGTTAGGTAAATGGTAGCAAACACCTTAATCACTTCCATAAATGATTACTGCAACAATCGTCATCTGGGTATGCCAGATATTTAATTAAGGAACTTCAGTTTATACAAAATGCTGCTGCTTGACTGGTGCTTAAACTTCCTTGCAGGACCCCTACTTCCAAGTGACTAAAGGAACTCCATAGGCTCCCTGTGGAAAAACGGTTTCTGTTGAAATCACTCACCATAGTCTTTAGAGCGTTCCATCATGCTGGTCCAAATGTTTCTCTGACCGTTTGACACCTTATAATCCCCACATAGCTCCAATATCTGCTAATGCAAACTTTTGACGGATTCCCAACTTTAGGTTGAAGAGAGAGGAGGTAGATCTTTTTCTGTTCTAGGCGGGGAGGCCTGGAATCAGTTTCCTCTCCCTGTGGGACAAGTTGTCAATGATGCCACAATCAAAAAGCTTCTCAAGACCTGGCTTTTCTCCCAGTCTGAGCATTTGACTCTTTAGCAGTGAGGTGCTACAGTGCAAGTATTTTGTGGATCGAGCGCCAAGATGCCCCTTTTGGGATAATAGTATGCTTTATAAGTGATCTCTTCCATTTAATTTCATTCTGTTGCCCTTCATCCCGAGAACCACCTAACCCGTTCTGTCCTAAAAGTATCCAAAATAACACACCCCCTATTAAGAAATAGGTGCCTAGATAACATCAGTTCTAGGAGGCCGAAGAGTGGCCCTGAGGAGGATGAAGCTGCATGTGTTGGGGAGGCAAGATGTCATCTGCCCGGATGCATATGCAACTTAAATCTTGGACTGTTACATGATACTGTTTATTTGCCCCCAACACCCCCCCCCCCCCGGACTTTACTTTTTATTATTTACCCAGATTTCCCAGAGGAAGAAGATTTTAATTACCCCCTTTTTTACATAACATTTTTAAATGTTAAAAAAGTGTTTGTTTATATCAAAATATATTGTGCTTACTAAATGTTCAAAAATGTGCTATATAATTAGCATAACACTTTTCTACATGGTCACCCCAAATCGTTGTGCTTTTTCTCAGCACAATTTTAAGGGTTTTATGAAATCAGTGCACATTACTCCTGCCACACAGGAGTGACGTGGATATGTTTCAATGTAAGAAAATTTTCTTTTTGCACGCTTAACCCCATTGACACTGGGCACTGCAGTCCTGAGTCGAGGGTATGTCGTCTGACCCCTAAAATATGTAGAAATTGTCGATAAAGTTGATTATTAGTATTCACCTTCCTACAAGGCCATATTATATCGGGTAGGAACTAAACCCATGGCATGGAAAGTTAAATGTCACCTGTCAACTGCAGTTCTTATTTTGCCATCCACTAGAGTGACCAGGAACACATAACTTCAGGCCTACCAGTGCAGCCTGACCACTGCAGTGTAAACATGCACCCCACGGGGCAATACATTAAATGTAAATATTAGTAAGCTGTCCCCAAGTAGGCCTTGATAACCACAAGACAGGGTGCAGAGTGCATGGTATTTAAAAGTGGGACATGTAGAATTTTCCCTGCAGTGACAACCTCCCAAAAGCTATTTCCATTGTTGAAGGCCTTGGCTGCCCTACAAGAAAACCAGCACAAAAATTAAAAACATCATTGTGCTGTCTTGTGTTTGGACCACCTAGTACAAAATTCAACTACTCCTCTTAATATTTAAAAGAAGCCCACTTCTATAATGAAGTAGGATTTTTAATAAAAAGTTTTGAAAAGTAACTTTTAGAAAATTACATTTTTCCTGCCTGAAGTTATTGGGGGCAGTTTCTACCTGGCCTGAATGAGGTGTGAATGAAGTGTGCAATTTCCTCCAGGAGCTACACAATAGGCCACTGTGATTGTCAGGTTGAACTGAATGTACAAGGAGGACATCTTTCAGCGCAGCAGAAATGTGGGGGCCCGCCATCCTGTAGCACTCCACTGTTAAATCCTGCCTGACAGGTCTATTTGGGTCATATTTAACAGTTTGCCACGCTTGAAAGGGATCAACTAGGATGACAGGAACATTCTTGTGTAAACATTATCTAGTGCTAAGGGACCCTGCTTTTCTGTTACCAGACCTACATCTTCTGGTTTGTTGAGGGTTCAGGGCTGCTTCAATCTGGATTTTAGTGTTACTGGGTATGGACACTGTTGGTTTCCATAGTCCCCTCCTCTGCATACCCCCATCTTTCAGAGTCCAAGTTTAATGTGGTTGAAGGCTTTTGCCATCTTGGCATTCCCCTGGCACATGGCATTTTGTGACTATATGCACCCCTGGGAAATGTTACCCCATTGGTTTTGTAAGAGTCAATCACTGGAGCCAGGCATAAATGTGGCACCCCAAGACACCTCCTCTGAACCCCCTCTAGACCTGTGGAAAAACAGAAGAGGATTGTGTCAGGAAATGCTTCTGATGCGTCCGAACCATAGGCTGCCTTTCCCATTCCCCTGCTGCCACAGCCTGGGTATCTTGGTCCACCACATGGCACTACAGGGTCTTTCACCCCAGACCACGTCATCATGCATTCCAGTTACACTGCTCTTGGGATGGCGCATGCACATTGAGTGTGGTACACTGAATGATACATGGGGAGGCTGCGCATGATGCACTAAGGGTGGTACACTAGGGGATACAAGGGGAGGCTGTGCAATATTCGGGTGTTCCTTACTCGTGCCTCTCACCAGACATCTCCTGTGGATCACCTGGTTGAAGATCCCCTTCCTTGAAGATACCCCAGGAGGGCCACACCACAGCAGAGCAGACAGCGTGGCAAATAATTGGCCCACTGCTGCTGCTGGAACAGTACTTTGTTTTGGGCTGGACCTTTGCGGCTGGGGCAACAGAGTCAGGCGGCCCTCAGCAGCTAGGGCTACGTTTCTGACTTTCCAGACGGCCCTTTACTGCAAGGGCGGCACTGGGAAGCCCCTGCAGCCATCTTGGATACAAAGAGTATATAAACTCCGCCCAGGAAAGTGCGTGATGGTTCACATTGAGCTTCCTGACAATGGAGCTGACAACTGTCTTCCTCCCTTCCCGTGGGTGTTTCTCTTGGCGGTCCGGAGCCAAGTTGCAGAGCTCTCTTGCCTCTAGGTGCAGCACTCTCCTGCCACTAGCCGATGAATTCAGAATACAGCGGTACCGTGAGTACAGCACCTGTGTGATACTGACACACTCATCAGGGAGATCGCATGACCGATAGTTGCGCACGCCCTTCATAGCTTTACAGTCATACCTCCTGTGTGCCTAATTGTGTGATACTTTACATAAGGTTGCGTTTATCATTTGGTGTGCAGAACTGAAAGGCTACTCTCTGAGAACACTATGAGGAATCATTGTGCTACAAAACATTACTGCCCAGCAGGGGCACCAGAACTGGTGGTGTATCATACCAAGAGTGTGTAGAAAGACAGCGTGTTTGAGTGTGTACTTTGTTTAGGTCATTGGTGCTGCATGTTTTTGGGGTGATTACAGAAGCTGTTGCTTAACCCTCTGTGGCTCTTTGTTTTCCGTGTGACACCCTAACAGGGAGCCACTCCATTTATAGGCTGGACCATATCTGAGCGAGGAATCGGCAATGCAGGTACCAGAACCAAATAGCATCACCAAGGTGTAGAGCAGACACGACCAGTGAGTCATTCCTGGCTCTAGGCTAAGGTCAGGTAACAGTGCTGTGTCATGTTTCACATGTGCTATTGTGTACATCATCTGTGCCAGTGCATAACTCATCAGTGATACTGAGTACCTCACTTGTGTTATTGCTGTACTACTGCACACTCATCCAACAGTTTGTTATTTTGGTTTATTTTGTTAATTTATTGTTTGTTCCCCAACCCTCTTCCCTTGGAAGTATCACTGGACACCCGGTTGACTCTATCTGCTTGCTGTCGGATGCTTTCAGGGGATTGCGGGACCATGCAGCCTCAGCGACTGAACGTGGGAAGAGGAACACGTTCCATCTAGATCGATTCTGACACACTGCACCTGCTGTCTGTGACCTGAGAGGAGCCCTGAATTAGTTTACCTGCTCCCTTTTGTAACCAGGACAAACAGGTGGGCTCCAAGGGTCAGTTGAATGACTTCCTGTCTGCATACAAGGACATACAAAACAGTAAAAATCATACTTTTTTAAGGGACCAGTTGACCAGTGCAACTGGACCTGGACTGAACCTCGACGGTGATGTCTTCTAGAGTAAGTTCTGGCCCATAAGTGTTGTCCCTGAGGTCCTTGAAGCCTTAGAAGTGACCCTGAGGAGCTGCTCAAAGAAAACTTTTGTTGTGACTTAACTTTTTTTTTTAAATTCACTTCCATACTTTCACCAGGACCAATCTACTTAGTGTATCCGACCAGGACTCCATCGAGGTGAGCCTGAAATGGTGCCTAGGTCCCGGTCTAACACTTCCATAAAGAATGATTGTCACTTTATGATTTGAGCCACAATTAAAATGTTATATATACATATATATATATATATATATATATATATATATATATATATATATATATATATATATATATATATATATATATTATCTACTGGCGGTCACCAGTAGATAGTTATAGTTACAACCTATTATCCATAGGAAATCCGCGACATTCTATTTGAAATAACTCTCTTGCCGGTTGACGTATCTTCGCAAAATTTTCAAACTTTGTGGGGCACTCCGGTCCGCTCCTACCCTGAAAGTCTCGGGGGATTCGTCAAGCGGGGGCCGAGAAAAAGGGGGTCCCAAAACGCGTTTTCCCCATGCAATTTTCCATAGGAAACTTTAGACACGGCTACAGCCCGAACTGCTGAACGGAATTACACCAAATTTGGCAAAGAGGTAGTTCTTGGTTCAGAAAGAACCCTTTTGTTAAATGGTGTAAATCCGTTCAGTAGTTGCTGAGAAAATCAAAAGTAAAAAGATAGATATATCTAGGGCCGCGGATCCTCCCGAGCACGAGCTTTATGTTAATTGGCTGTCAACACTCCAAATCAGGAAGTGTTGGCAGCCATTTTGTCCCTCGGTAGAACCGAGGGACAGAAACAAGTGTGCAAAGCGCACAAAGGGGGCAGGGTAGAAACACCCTGACCCCTAGATCTGCTCAGGGGTCCCACAAGGACCCCCTGGGCAAAAATATTATTTTTTTTTTTTAAATCGGCAGGATGCGCTCAGGGAGCGCGAATCCTGCCGGAAAAAATCTAAGCGCGGTCTCCCGCGCTTCGATGTTAATTGGCCCCCGGGTGGGCCAAGTCCCGGGGGCATGCTGGGGGGGTTAATTTTATGTGTGGGGGCCTCTAAGGGCCCCCAAGCCCCGGGGACCACCACCCCCGGGGCTTTATGTATAATGGTGCGGGAGGGCTCTGAGCCCTCCGCAGCCCCGGGACCACCACCTCCCGGGGCTTCTTTTTTAAATTAAAAACCTGTGTGGGGGCTCCAGCCCCCACACGCCCCGGGACCACCACCTCCCCGGGGCACTAAGAAAAATTAAAATGGGGGTCCGTTTTGGACCCCCAAGCCCCGGGGACCACCACCTCCCGGGGCTTTCAAAATGTAGGGAGGGGGCCGCGCGGCCCCCTCCTGGAGCCTGTGGTGGGCCTGGGGACCGCCACCCCCAGGGCCGGCTCCTGCAGTGTCCCGGGGTGCCTACCCCCGGGACACTGCTGTTTGCAATGACAGGACGGGAGCCTCGCGGCTCCCGTCCTGTCATTGCAAACTGCTTTGGATATTGGAAGAGAGAGCAGGAAACCTGCTCTCTCTTCCAATATCCAAAGCTGATTGCTTTCCACATGGGGAGCAGCATGTTAGCTGCTCCCCATGTGTAAAGCAATGCCGGCTCCCGTAGGACACGGGGAGCCGGCGGGACTGTGGGGGTTTGGGGACCCCCACAGTCCCCAACGAGAGGCCAGGCCCCGGGGATGGGGTCCCCGGGGCCATAAGTGGCCACGGAGGGGGCCACGCAGCCCCCTCCCCAAAGGAAAAAAAAAGGGAAAAAAAGTGCAAGGCCGGCCCGGGGATGGGGTCCCCGGGGCCTTAAATGGCCTGAGGAGGGGGCCACGCAGCCCCCTCCAAATAAAAAAAGAGGCCATGCCCCGGGGGATGGGGTCCCCGGGGCCAATACAGGCCCAGGGAAGGCGGGCCACGCGGCCCCCTTCCCGTTTTTTTTTTTATTTTAATTTAAAAAGAGGGGAAAGGCCCTGGGGGATGGGGTCCCCAGGGCCTAAAAATAGGAAAAAGGAAGGGGGCCACACAGCCCCCTTCAGGGAAAAAAAAAACGATCGGGCCCGTAGGCCCCGCCCCTTCCTTCACCACTCTGCAAACGCGCCCCTGGCGCGTTTGCAGAGGGAGACGAATTCCCCTTGAATACTGGGGTCCCTGGGGCCAACTAGCCCACCAGGAACCTCCAGTATGCGCCAGGGGCTGCCTTGCAGAGAGGTGTACAGAGGCCACGCCCTTTTTACACCTCTCTGCAACGCAGCTCTATGGCGCTTTTTGGAGGTATATGGTGGGCTAGTTGCACCCCAGGGACCCTCAGGATTCAAGGGGAGTTAATCCCCCGACTTAAAACGCGCCACGGGGCGCGTTTGCACAGTGGTGAAGGGAGGGGGCGGGGCTTCAGGTGACATGTGTGCAAACAGGCCCCGTGGCGCGTTTTAAGATGGGGAATTAAATCCTCTTCAATCCTGAGGGTCCCTGGGGCCAACTAGCCCAACAGGTACGTCCAGAAAGCGCCACAGAGCTGCGTTGCAGAGAGGTGTAAAAAGGGGTGTGGCCTCTGTACATGTCTCTGCAACGCAGCCCCTGGCGCATACTGGAGGTTCCTGGTGGGCTAGTTGGCCCGTAGGGACCCTCATGATTCAAGGGGACTTAATCCCCCAACTTAAAACGCGCCACGGGGCGCGTTTGCACAGATGTCACCTCAGGCCCCGCCCCTCCCTTCACCATTGTGCAAATATTCCTCTAAAATCAGCCGAAATACGAATTCTGATTTACTCACCTGTTATCAGGAGAGACCTCAGTGCTGCATCTTTCAGCCCAGTACTAATCCTGAAAAGTAATTTTAACCGTACTTACCAGTAACTTGAATTTCCTTCCATAGGCTAACATTGACTGGTTTCACTTGGAAATTCTTCTAAGTGTGGAGTTTTGGAACTTTAAAATATTCCTCTAAAATCAGCCGAAATACGAATTCCGATTTACTCACCTGTTATCAGGAGAGACCTCAGTGCTGTATCTTTCAGCCCAGTACTGGTCCTGAAAAGTAATTTTAACCGTACTTACCAGTAACTTGAATTTCCTTCCATAGGCTAACATTGACTGGTTTCACTTGGAAATTCTTCTAAGTGTGGAGTTTTGGAACTTTAAAATATTCCTCTAAAATCAGCCAAAATACGAATTCCGATTTACTCACCTGTTATCAGGAGAGACCTCAGTGCTGCATCTTTCAGCCCAGTACTGATCCTCAAAAGTAATTTTAACCGTACTTACCAGTAACTTGAATTTCCTTCCATAGGATATCATTGCCTGCTTTTTGCTGAAAAAGTTTCGAAGTGTTGATTTTTGAAACATACAAATATTCCTCTAAAATCAGCCGAAATCCGAATTCTGATTTACTCACCTGTTATCAGGAGAGACCTCAGTGCTGCATCTTTCAGCCCAGTACTGGTCCTGAAAAGTAATTTTAACCGTACTTACCAGTAACTTGAATTTCCTTCCATAGGCTAACATTGACTGGTTTCACTTGGAAATTCTTCTAAGTGTGGAGTTTTGGAACTTTAAAATATTCCTCTAAAATCAGCCGAAATACGAATTCCGATTTACTCACCTGTTATCAGGAGAGACCTCAGTGCTGCATCTTTCAGCCCAGTACTGATCCTCAAAAGTAATTTTAACCGTACTTACCGGTAACTTGAATTTCCTTCATAGGCTAACATTGACTGGTTTCACTTGGAAATTCTTCTAAGTGTGGAGTTTTGGAACTTTAAAATATTCCTCTAAAATCAGCCGAAATACGAATTACGATTTACTCACCTGCTATCAGGAGAGACCTCAGTGCTGCATCTTTCAGCCCAGTACTGGTCCTGAAAAGTAATTTTAAGTGTACTTACCGGTAACTTGAATTTCCTTCATAGGCTAACATTGACTGGTTTCACTTGGAAATTCTTCTAAGTGTGGAGTTTTGGAACTTTAAAATATTCCTCTAAAATCAGCCGAAATACGAATTCCGATTTACTCACCTGTTATCAGGAGAGACCTCAGTGCTGTATCTTTCAGCCCAGTACTGGTCCTGAAAAGTAATTTTAACCGTACTTACCAGTAACTTGAATTTCCTTCCATAGGCTAACATTGACTGGTTTCACTTGGAAATTCTTCTAAGTGTGGAGTTTTGGAACTTTAAAATATTCCTCTAAAATCAGCCAAAATACGAATTCCGATTTACTCACCTGTTATCAGGAGAGACCTCAGTGCTGCATCTTTCAGCCCAGTACTGATCCTCAAAAGTAATTTTAACCGTACTTACCAGTAACTTGAATTTCCTTCCATAGGATATCATTGCCTGCTTTTTGCTGAAAAAGTTTCTAAGTGTTGATTTTTGAAACATACAAATATTCCTCTAAAATCAGCCGAAATCCGAATTCTGATTTACTCACCTGTTATCAGGAGAGACCTCAGTGCTGCATCTTTCAGCCCAGTACTGGTCCTGAAAAGTAATTTTAACCGTACTTACCAGTAACTTGAATTTCCTTCCATAGGCTAACATTGACTGGTTTCACTTGGAAATTCTTCTAAGTGTGGAGTTTTGGAACTTTAAAATATTCCTCTAAAATCAGCCGAAATACGAATTCCGATTTACTCACCTGTTATCAGGAGAGACCTCAGTGCTGCATCTTTCAGCCCAGTACTGATCCTCAAAAGTAATTTTAACCGTACTTACCGGTAACTTGAATTTCCTTCATAGGCTAACATGACTGGTTTCACTTGGAAATTCTTCTAAGTGTGGAGTTTTGGAACTTTAAAATATTCCTCTAAAATCAGCCGAAATACGAATTCCGATTTACTCACCTGTTATCAGGAGAGACCTCAGTGCTGTATCTTTCAGCCCAGTACTGGTCCTGAAAAGTAATTTTAACCGTACTTACCGGTAACTTGAATTTCCTTCCATAGGCTAACATTGACTGGTTTCACTTGGAAATTCTTCTAAGTGTGGAGTTTTGGAACTTTAAAATATTCATCTAAAATCAGCCGAAATACGAATTCCGATTTACTCACCTGTTATCAGGAGAGACCTCAGTGCTGTATCTTTCAGCCCAGTACTGGTCCTGAAAAGTAATTTTAACCGTACTTACCGGTAACTTGAATTTCCTTCCATAGGCTAACATTGACTGGTTTCACTTGGAAATTCTTCTAAGTGTTGATTTTTGAAACATACAAATATTCCTCTAAAATCAGCCGAAATACGAATTCCGATTTACTCACCTGTTATCAGGAGAGACCTCAGTGCTGCATCTTTCAGCCCAGTACTGATCCTCAAAAGTAATTTTAACCGTACTTACCAGTAACTTGAATTTCCTTCCATAGGATATCATTGCCTGCTTTTTGCTGAAAAAGTTTCGAAGTGTTGATTTTTGAAACATACAAATATTCCTCTAAAATCAGCCAAAATCCGAATTCTGATTTACTCACCTGTTATCAGGAGAGACCTCAGTGCTGCATCTTTCAGCCCAGTACTGGTCCTGAAAAGTAATTTTAACCGTACTTACCAGTAACTTGAATTTCCTTCCATAGGCTAACATTGACTGGTTTCACTTGGAAATTCTTCTAAGTGTGGAGTTTTGGAACTTTAAAATATTCCTCTAAAATCAGCCGAAATACGAATTCCGATTTACTCACCTGTTATCAGGAGAGACCTCAGTGCTGCATCTTTCAGCCCAGTACTGATCCTCAAAAGTAATTTTAACCGTACTTACCGGTAACTTGAATTTCCTTCATAGGCTAACATTGACTGGTTTCACTTGGAAATTCTTCTAAGTGTGGAGTTTTGGAACTTTAAAATATTCCTCTAAAATCAGCCGAAATACGAATTCCGATTTACTCACCTGCTATCAGGAGAGACCTCAGTGCTGCATCTTTCAGCCCAGTACTGGTCCTGAAAAGTAATTTTAACTGTACTTACCGGTAACTTGAATTTCCTTCATAGGCTAACATTGACTGGTTTCACTTGGAAATTCTTCTAAGTGTGGAGTTTTGGAACTTTAAAATATTCCTCTAAAATCAGCCGAAATACGAATTCGATTTACTCACCTGCTATCAGGAGAGACCTCAGTGCTGCATCTTTCAGCCCAGTACTGGTCCTGAAAAGTAATTTTAACTGTACTTACCGGTAACTTGAATTTCCTTCATAGGCTAACATTGACTGGTTTCACTTGGAAATTCTTCTAAGTGTGGAGTTTTGGAACTTTAAAATATTCCTCTAAAATCAGCCGAAATACGAATTCCGATTTACTCACCTGTTATCAGGAGAGACCTCAGTGCTGCATCTTTCAGCCCAGTACTGATCCTCAAAAGTAATTTTAACCGTACTTACCGGTAACTTGAATTTCCTTCATAGGCTAACATTGACTGGTTTCACTTGGAAATTCTTCTAAGTGTGGAGTTTTGGAACTTTAAAATATTCCTCTAAAATCAGCCGAAATACGAATTCCGATTTACTCACCTGTTATCAGGAGAGACCTCAGTGCTGTATCTTTCAGCCCAGTACTGGTCCTGAAAAGTAATTTTAACCGTACTTACCGGTAACTTGAATTTCCTTCCATAGGCTAACATTGACTGGTTTCACTTGGAAATTCTTCTAAGTGTGGAGTTTTGGAACTTTAAAATATTCATCTAAAATCAGCCGAAATACGAATTCCGATTTACTCACCTGTTATCAGGAGAGACCTCAGTGCTGTATCTTTCAGCCCAGTACTGGTCCTGAAAAGTAATTTTAACCGTACTTACCGGTAACTTGAATTTCCTTCCATAGGCTAACATTGACTGGTTTCACTTGGAAATTCTTCTAAGTGTTGATTTTTGAAACATACAAATATTCCTCTAAAATCAGCCGAAATACGAATTCCGATTTACTCACCTGTTATAAGGAGAGACCTCAGTGCTGTATCTTTCAGCCCAGTACTGGTCCTGAAAAGTAATTTTAACCGTACTTACCAGTAACTTATATTTTCTTCCATAGGAATCCATTGTCTGGTTTTCAGCAGAAAAGTTTCAAAGTGTCGATTTTCACAAACTACAAATATTCCTTAAAAATCGCCTGTATGACTTAAACGCATTCTTTCAACTGTTTACAGGAGATGCACCAGTGCTGGATCCAGGATCCAACACTGAGTAAGAAAAAGTAACGATAACAGTTTTTACCTGCTAAGTGAATTTCCTTCCATAGGATAACATTGGTGATTCTATGAGAAAAAGTTTCTAAGTGTCAACTTTTAAAATACAATAATATTCCTTAAAAATCACGACTGTAACCAAAACGCTTTTACTCAACTGTTTACAGGAGATGTACCAGGACTGAATCTAGGATCCAGTCCTGTGGTTAGAAAAGTAATCCATAAAGTAACTAATTGCATTTAACTAGAAATTCACATTGAGCTGAATGTTGCATTGTGTTTGAAAATGTGTTGCCCATTGCAACAACTGTAACTACTGTACTTAAAAGTCTATTGCCTATGTGCAAAGTATTTAAACTAAAGTAATTCATTCTGAGAAAGTATTTTTTGTAATGTAATGTATAATGTAATTACAATGTAATTTAAAAAATAAAATATGTAAAAGAAATTGTTTCTAAAAATGTAGTAAATCAGTATGAAAAAAATTAATATAAAAATTAATACATTTAAAAATTGTCATTTAAAAAACCTTTGAAATTCACTGAAAAAACCGTAGGTTTCAGGCACGTTCTAGTTACAAATTAGCATTTTAAAAACCTTTGAAATTCACTGAAAAAACCATAGGTTTCAGACACGTTATAGTTAGAAATTAGCATTTAAAAAACCTTTGAAATTCACTGAAAAAACCATAGGTTTTAGGGACAGTTATAGTTAGTTGGACATTGCACTCGTACAAAACCCGTGAAATTCCCCCGTTATAGTTAGTTCAGCTAACTATAACTCGCGCCCCGCAATGCACTGCTGATGACGCCACATATTACATCACTCATGACATGGTCAGTGACATCACTGATGACATCACTGATGACATCTCAAATGACATCACTGATGACATCATCCACGTGATAATCTGATGCAGCTCCTCACACCCAATATAACCTTTGATACACCCAATCTAAATTACAGAGTGCCATTCGCAAAACCATAGACACTCCAACACCAATAACTACATACCCACTCACTGATTCTTAGGTCTACACACACACATCCACTCACTCACCCGTACAGTCACTCATACTTATGGTCACTCAGTACAGGACTATCATATGCACTCTTACTCCTATATAGACACTCAAACACCGCCACTCATCCATAGAGGTACTCACACACCTAGTCAGTCATGCAAATAATTAAACACACTGCCATTTACTCACCTATACAGTTATACACACACCAGCTCACTTAATCATACAAATACTAGCACATTGTTACGCTCTTATACAATCACTGATACAAGCACACACTCATCCATACAGCCACTATCACAATCACTCACTCTCGCTTATAGCTATTTATATACTCCAATACACATATATACTGCCTTTCACATATGTAGTTACTCACACATGTACCACTGGGACATACATTCACTCACTAACACACTCTTACACACACTTACCCACCCATACAGTCTATCACAGATGCACTCTTGAAACCATCCACCCAGTGAATCACCCACTCACACATCTATGCACAGTCGCACACACCCCATCCACACAAACACTCAGGCACCCATACAGATACTCATAGAACCAATAAATAACCCATATAGACACTCATGTAGCTATTCGCAAATCCATGCATCCACTTACACACCAACAGACGGATACAGACATTCACACAGTTTAGTCACTAACCCATGCATTCAGTAAGATACGTTTAATCACTCACTTGTAGAGTCAGTCACGCACGTACTAAATCATCCATTCAGACACTTATACACCCACTCATTCTTCAATACGCCTTTCCCTATATATATTAAACATATTTAAACTTTACAGAAACACACAGTCACTGGATGATGTCATCAGTGATGTCATTTGAGATGTCATCAGTGATGTCATCAGTGATGTCACTGACCATGTCATGAGTGATGTAATATGTGACGTCATCAGCAGTGCATTGCGGGCGCGAGTTATAGTTAGCTGAACTAACTATAACGGGGGAATTTCACGGGTTTTGTACGAGTGCAATGTCCAACTAACTATAACTGTCCCTAAAACCTATGGTTTTTTCAGTGAATATATATATATATATATATATATATATATATATATATATATATATATATATATAACCACAAGAAGATTGCCCTTGCATGAAGACGCCATACACAGGAGAGTTGGTCACCGTATTTATTGAAGACTGCAGTGATCACAGCTCCCGTCTCCAATCATATCACAAAAGCCAAACGCGTTTCGGATATCACTCTGTCGTTGTTCACTGGCCGCAGGCAAAGGAACAGCAGCGAGTGTGGAACACCTGTTTTAAAGTTCACCAAGTCCCGCCCCAGTGGGCGTGTGCCGCATTGCATCCTGGTACTTGTGGTTCCACAAAAATACATCCCCAGTGGGTGCTGCTGTATCTTGCCAAATAAAAGTCTCTTACCCCAGTCTTCAATAAATACGGTGACCAACTCTCCTGTGTGTGGCGTCTTCATGCTAGGGCAATCTTTTTGTGGATGTATATATAGCCAACAAAGAGTGGGACATTACCTGATGTTTGAAAAGCCCCATCACTGAATGGGCTTTCACGGAGGACTCCAACTCCCAGCATGCAGCGGCTTGGTAGGAGGAGCGCGAGGTGACTTGCATCTTTGAGGTGGAGATGGGGCAAGTGACCACCTGACTGGGAGTGGTCACAGTTAAATCATCGTACCAGCTGACCCCCAGGGACAATGAGAAGCCATTTGAAACGGGCACTGATGAAAGCCATTGGAGGCTGAAACGCGTCTGCCAAGTGTTTCAAGGACTTTTAATGCCGAGCGCAAGACAGTCAATAAAGCCATTTTTAGTTTACCCCGGAGCTGTGTCGCATTCTGTCCTTACCTGGGAGAGAACTTGGTTGTTATATATATATATATATATATATATATATATATATAGCGTTTGCAGAGTGGTGGGCAAAGGGAGCATGGCCTGCTATCAGAACTTAGCAATCCTGCTGTGTGAGACTTACTGGAGGTAATAGGAGGGGTAGTTGGCCCCCAAGGATTTCCTTGGGGGCCAACTAGCCCATCTGTTACCTCCATTAAGTCCCACACAGTGGGATTGCTAAGAGGTCTTCGGAGGCCACGCCCCCTTTGTCCACCACTCTGCAAACGCACCTCCTGGCACACTACTGGTTGGGGGATGAAGTCCACTTTACTCCTGAGAGACTTTGGGGGCCAAGAAGCCCTCCTGGTACCTCCTGTAAGTCCTATGCAGTGGAATTCCTGAGTGCTGGTCGGAGGCCAAGCCCCCTTTCTCCACCACCCTGTAAACACGACTACTAGTTAAAGAAGCTTTTGCAATACAATATGTCTCGCATTTGTGAGAGTTAGAGCTATTGGCTTTGTAAATGTAAAAGTTTTTTACTAATGTTTTTTGGAGTGGAGTGGATGTATGTTATGTGTAGTGGAATTATGTGGTATGCTGTGCAGTGAAATTATGTGGATAGAAAGTTTGTGGTATTTAGTGTGTAGGAATTATGTAGAGTGGGATTATGTGTTATGGAGAGTAATTATGTGGTATGGTAGTCTGTGTTGTGGAGTGGTAACCTCAGGATTAGTCTTTCCCGTTTCCATAGAACCTAAACTATAAACTCAATGAGACACAAATAAAGAAGCAACCACTGAGGAGAACTTCTGGACCTAGTCAGAGGTATGAGCAGGGCCACAGGAATTATGTAACTGTTCAGCCGCACCGATTTTCGCATAATTATACATTTTCTGCATTTGCCTCATAATCCATCATCTGCCGCATAATCTGCAGATCTGAACCAAAAAAACGTGTTTCTAGCTCAAACGGCTCAAACGTTACCAAAAATGCAACAACATGTGTTAATGTGTGGTAGAAGGCCTGTTGCAAAGCTAGAATGGTCACCTGTTATTGCTACATATGGGTGTTAAATTGGTACTAATGGTGCGCAGACCACTCCTGCTTCTTTCTGCACCTCTCTTGCCTCTTTCTGCATTTCTCTTGCTTCTTTCTGCACCTTTCTTCCTCTTTCTGCACTTCTCTTGCCTCTTTCTGCACTTCTCTTGCTTCTTTCTGCACCTTTATTCCTCTTTCTGCACTCACTTCTCTTGCCTCTTTCTGCACTTCTCTTGCCTCTTTCTGCACATCTCTTCTTCTTTCTGCACCTCCCTTCTTTCTGCACCTCTCTTGCCTCTTTCTACACTTTTCTTGCCTCTTTCTGCACCTTTATCCCTCTTTCTGCCCCTCTCTTGCCTCTTTCTGCACACCTGTTGCTTCTTTCTGCACTTCTCTTGCCTTTTTCTGCACCTCACTCTCTTCTTTCTGCACCTCACTTGCTTCTTTCTGTACTTCTCTTGCCTCTTTCTGCACCTCACTTTCTTCTTTCTGTACCTCTCTTGCTACTTTCTGTACCTCTCTTGCCTCTTTCTGCACCTCTCTTGCTTCTTTCTGCATTTCTCTTGCTTCTTACTGCACCTCTCTTTCAACACCTCTCTTGCCTCTTTCTGCACCTCACTCTCTTCTTTCTGTACCTCTCTTGCTTCTTGCTGCACTTCTCTTGCCTCTTTCTGCACCTCTCTTGCTTCTTTCTGCACCTTTGTTCCTCTGTTGGCACCTTTGTTCCTCTTTCTGCACCTCTCTTGCTTCTTTCTGCACTTCTTGTGCTTCTTTCTGCACTTCTCTTGCTTCTTTCTGCACCTTTCTTCCTCTTTCTGCACCTTTCTTCCTCTTTCTGCAGTTCTCTTGCTTCTTTCTGCACTTCTCTTGCCTCTTTCTGCACCTCTCTTGCTTCTTTCTGCACTTCTCTTGCATCTTTCTGCACTTCTCTTGCTTCTTCTGCACCTCTCTTGTTTCTTTCTGCACCTCTCTTGATTCTTTCTGTACCTCTCTTGCTTCTTTCTGCACCTCTCTTGCCAATTTCATCACTTAACTTGCTTCTTTCTGCACCTCTCTTGCTTATATCTGCAATTCTCTTGCTTCATTTTGCTCCTTTCTTCCTCTTTCTGCACTTCTCCTGCCTCTTTCTGCATTTCTCTTGTTTCTTTCTGCACCTCTCTTGCCTCTTTCTGCTCTTCTCTTGTTTCATTCTGCACTTCTCTTGTTTCCTTCTGCACCTCTCTTGATTCTTTCTGCACCTCTCTTGCTTCTTTCTGCATCTCACTCTCTTCTTTCTGCACCTCTCTTTCATCTTTCTGCTCTTCTCTTGCATCTTTATGGACCTCTTTTGCTTCTTTCTTCACCTCTCTTTCTCTTTCTGCACCTTTCTTCCTCTTTCTGTACCTCTTTTGCTTGTTTATGCACCTCTCGCTTTTTTACGCACCTCTCTTGCCTCTTTCTGCACCTCACTTGCCTCTCTCTGCACCTCACTCTCTTCTTTCTGTACCTCTCTAGCTTCTTTCTGCACCTCTCTTGCTTCTGTCTGCACCTTTCTTCCTCGTTCTGCACCTTTCTTCCTCTTTTGGTACCTTTCTTCTTCTTTCTACACTTCTATTGCCTCTTTCTGCACCTCTCTTGCTTCTTTCTGCACCTCACTTGCTTCTTTCTGCACCTCTCTTGCCTCTTTCTGCACCTCTCTTGCCTCTTTCTGCACCTCTCTTGCCTCATTGTGCACCTCTCCGGCCTCTTCCTGTACTTCTCTTGCTAATTTCGGTACCTCTCTTGCTTCTTTCTGCAACTCTCTTACCTCTTTCTGAACCTCTCTTGCCTCTTTCTGCATCTCTCTTGCCTATTTCTGCACCTCACTCTCTTCTTTCTGTACCTCTCTTGCTTCTTTCTTTACCTCTCTTGCTTCTTTCTGCACTTCTCTTGCTTATTTCTGTACTTTTCTTGCTTCTTTCTGCGCCTTTCTTCCTCTTTCTGCATCTTTCTTCCTCTTTCTACAGTTCTCTTGCTTCTTTCTGCACTTCTCTTGTACCTCTCTGTGCCGCTCTTGCTTCTTTCTGCACTTCTCTTGCCTCATTCTGCACCTCTCTTACCTCTTTCTGCACCTCTCTTGCCTCTTTCTGCATCACTCTTGCCTCTTTCTGCACCTCACTCTCTTCTTTCTGTACCTCTCTTGCTTTTTTGTACCTCTCTTGCTTCTTTCTGCTCTTCTCTTGCTTCTTTCTGCACTTTTCTTGCTTCTTTCTGCGCCTTTCTTCCTCTTTCTGCATCTTTCTTCCTCTTTCTGCAGTTCTTTTGTTTCTTTCTGCACTTCTCTTGCACCTCTCTGCACCGCTCTTGCTTCCTTCTGCAGTTCTCTTTCCTCATTCTGCACCTCTCTTGCTTCTTTCTGCACCTCTTTTACTTCTTTCTGTACCTCTCTTGCCTCTTTCTCCACCTCTCTTGCCTCTTTCTGCACATCTTTTGCTTTTTCTGCACCTCTCTTGCCTCTTTCTGCACATCTTTTGCTTTTTTCTGCACCTCTCGCCTTTTTCTACACATCACTCTCTTCTTTCTGCACCTCACTTGCTTCTCTATGTACCTCTCTTGCTTCTTTCTGCTCCTCTCTTGCCTCTTTCTGCACCTCTCTTGCTTCTTTCTGCACTTCTCTTGCCTCTTTTTGTACCTTTATTCCTCTTTCTGCACTTCTCTTGCCTCTTTCTGCACCTTCTTGTTTCTTTCTGTACTTCTCTTGCTTCTTTCTGTACCTCTCTTGCTTTTTTCTGCACTTCTCTTGCTTCTTTCTGCGCCTTTCTTCCTCTTTCTGCACCTTTCTTCCTCTTTCTGCACCTCTTTCTCTGTCTGCACCTCTCTTGCTTCTTTCTGCACTTCTCATGCCTCTTTCTGCACTTCACTTGCTTCTTTCTGCAGCTCTCTTGCTAGTTTGTGTACCTCTCGGGCCTCTTTCTGCACCTCTCTTGCTTCTTTATGCATTTCTCTTGCTTCTTTCTGCACCTCTCTTGCCTCTTTCTGCACCTCACTCTCTTCTTTCTGTACCTCTCTTTCTTCTTGCTGCACTTCTCTTGCCTCTTTCTACACCTCTCTTGCTTCTTTCTGCACCTTTGTTCCTCTTTCGGCACCTTTCTTCCTCTTTCTGCACCTCTCTTGCTTCTTTCTGCACTTCATGTGCTTCTTTCTGCACTTCTCTTGCTTCTTTCTGCACCTTTCTTCCTCTTTCTGTACCTTTCTTCCTCTTTCTGCAGTCTCTTCCTTCTTTCTGTACTTCTCTTGCCTCTTTCTGCACCTCTCTTGCTTCTTTATGCACTTCTCTTGCATCTTTCTGCACTTCTCTTGCTTCTTCTGCACCTCTCTTGTTTCTTTCTGCACCTCTCTTGATTCTTTCTGTACCTCTCTTGCTTCTTTCTGCACCTCTCTTGCCAATTTCATCACTTATCTTGCTTCTTTCTGTACCTCTCTTGCTTCTTTCTGCAATTCTCTTGCTTCTTTTTGCTCCTTTCTTCCTCTTTCTGCACTTCTCCTGCCTCTTTCTGCATTTCTCTTGTTTCTTTCTGCACCTCTCTTGCCTCTTTCTGCTCTTCTCTTACTTCATTCTGCACCTCTCTTATTTCCTTCTGCACCGCTCTTGATTCTTTCTGCACCTCTCTTGCGCCTTTCTGCATCTCACTCTCTTCTTTCTGCACCTCTCTTGCATCTTTCTGCTCTTCTCTTGCCTCTTTCTGCACCTCTTTTGCTTCTTTCTGCACCTCTCTTTCTGCACCTTTCTTCCTCTTTCTCCACCTCTCTTGCTTGTTTATGCACCTCTCTTGTTTTTTTATGCACCTCTCTTGCCTCTTTCTGCACCTCACTTGCCTCTCTCTGCACCTCACTCTCTTCTTTCTGTACCTCTCTAGCTTCTTTCTGCACCTCTCTTGCTTCTTTCTGCACCTTTCTTCCTCTTTCTGCACCTTTCTTCCTCTTTTGGCACCTTTCTTCCTCTTTCTACACTTGTATTGCCTCTTTCTGCACCTCTCTTGCCTCTTTCTGCACCTCTCTTGCTTCTTTCTGCACTTCACTTGCTTCTTTCTGCACCTCTCTTGCCTCTTTCTGCACCTCTCTTGCCTCATTCTGTACCTCTCTTGCCTCTTTCTGCAATTCTCTTGCTTCTTTCTGTACCTCTCTTGCTTCTTTCTGCAACTCTCTTCCCTCTTTCTGAATCTCTCTTGCCTCTTTCTGCATCTCTCTTGCCTCTTTCTGCATCTCTCTTGCCTCTTTCTGCATCTCTCTTGCCTCTTTCTGCACCTCACTCTCTTCTTTCTGTACCTCTCTTGCTTCTTTCTGTACCTCTCTTGCTTCTTTCTGCACTTCTCTTGCTTCTTTCTGCACTTTTCTTGCTTCTTTTTGCGCCTTTCTTCCTCTTTCTGCATCTTTCTTCCTCTTTCTACAGTTCTTTTGTTTCTTTCTGCACTTCTCTTGTACCTCTCTGCACCACTCTTGCTTCTTTCTGCACCTCTCTTGCCTCATTCTGCACCTCTCTTACCTCTTTCTGCACCTCTCTTGCCTCTTTCTGCATCGCTCTTGCCTCTTTCTGCACTTCTCTTTCCTCATTCTGCACCTCTCTTGCTTCTTTGTGCACCTTTTTTACTTCTGTCTGTACCTCTCTTGCCTCTTTCTCCACCTCTCTTGCCTCTTTCTGCACCTTTCTTCCTCATTCTGCACATCTCTTGCCTCTTTCTGCACATCATTTGCTTTTTTTCTGCACCTCTCTTGCCTCTTTCTGCACATCACTCTCTTCTTTCTGCACCTCACTTGCTTCTTTCTGTACCTCTCTTGCTTCTTTCTGCTCCTCTCTTGCCTCTTTCTGCACCTCTCTCGCTTCTTTCTGCACTTCTCTTGCCTCTTTTTGTACCTTTCTTCCTCTTTCTGCACTTCTCTTGCCTCTTTCTGCACATCTCTTCCTCTTTCTGCAGTTCTCTTGCTTCTTTCTGTACCTCTCTTGCCTCTTTCTGCACCTTCTTGCTTTTTTCTGTACTTCTCTTGCTTCTTTCTGCACCTCTCTTGCTTTTCTTTGTACTTCTCTTGCTTCTTTCTGTACCTCTCTTGCCTCTTTCTGCACCTTCTTGCTTCTTTCTGTACTTCTCTTGCTTCTTTCTGCACCTCTCTTGCTTTTTTCTGCACTTCTCTTGCTTCTTTCTGCACCTTTCTTCCTCTTTCTGCACCTTTCTTCCTCTTTCTGCACCTGTCTTCCTCTTTCTGCACCTCTCTTGCTTCTTTCTGCACTTCTCTTGCCTCTTTCTGCACCTCTCTTGCCTCTTTCTGCACTTCTCTTGCATCTTTCTGCTCCTTTGTTTCTCTTTCTGCACATGTCTTACCTAAGTAGGTGTATTTAAAAATTAGCATTTAAAAAACCTTCGAAATTCACTGAAAAAACCACTGGTGTCATGGACGTTATAGTTAAAAATTAGCATTTAAAAAACCTTAGAAATTCACTCGAAAAAACACAGGTTTCAGGGATGTCATAGTTAGGAATTTGCATTTTAAAAAACCTTAGAAATGCATAGAAAAAAACAAAGGTTAAAGGGACGTTATAGTTAGGCTGACATTTCACTCGCACAAAAACAGAGAAATTCAGCTACTATACTTAACTGAGCTAACTATAACTCACGCCCCGCAATGCACTGCTGATGACATCGCATATTACATCACTCATGACATGGTCAGTGACATCACTGATGACACCACTAATGACAACTCAAATGACATCACTGATGACATCATCCAGTGACTGAGTGTTTCTAAAAAGTTTAAGAATGTTATATATATATATATATATATATATATATATATATATATATATATATATCACGAAGAAATCCCAATGTCACGACAGACACTCCGGCGCAACACACGGGCACAGACTCCAAAAGCTGGTGTGGAAAAGATGAAGGTTTATTCACACATCAAACAAGGTCCAACATGACGCGTTTCGGCTGCCAGACATGCAGCCTTGATCACATAGCGCTATGAACAGACATGTGCAGTATATATACAGGTGAGTGTAGTTTGGATGTAGTAGTCTGATTACTATGTCCATTATCATGAGTGAGCATTTTACTACAGCTAGCGCTAAAGTCATATGTGTCATTTTACTGCAAGCAGGAAAACGAGCTACTAGTGACATGACAAGGTATGGAAACAACAGGAACAACAGACTATGCACAGATAAAAATAAAGATAAAGATAACATCCTGTGGCGGCGAAATTCATTACAAATGCTATGCATGCCCGAGAAAAACTTCCAACTCGCTGGCTATTACACGGCCTGAGTAAACAGACATCTCATTCTGTATGTGTAAAACAAAATATGATGCGATGAAGGAGTCAGCCTTCTATCGTGTACTGGCGTGTGACTTACTAAAATGCCTATGACTCTGATTAAGGCTCATAAACTATCAGCCGCGGGGGCCCTGGGATGACCCTGTCAGTACATAAAAAATCATCAAAGACCGTGCCTGGAGCTAAGGAGGTGAAAAAATCGGGACTAAAATGATGGGTGCGCCTATTTCAGAATGTCAAAGAGTGCCATCTGCTTCGTAAGCCTCTGTGATGTGTGCTGCAATACTTCGTCCTGGCAACCTGAGGCCCAGAGACAAGCACCCAACTGGACAAAGGTAAGAGGCTACTACAATATCAAACTGTGAATGGAACGCACATGGTGAGAGTGGTAGAGAGGGTGTGCATAGAGGAGAGTGGAGGAGACGTACGTAAAAAGTGCACAGTGAATTTAGTGGTGAAAATAACTACCTTAAATAAAAATCTCCTCCAATCCAAAGGACTCGTGGTTAAAAATATCTATATGCCATGTTGAAACTAAAAGTAACACGTGCATACAAGTCAAAGAGAACCTAAATATCCTTGATGTGTGGATCTAGTCAGCCTAACCTAAAGTGTGTGGCGACAAAAACGTGCGTGTTGCCGGTAATGTATATGTAATAAGTGGCAAGCGACAAATTTACTAAATAACTGCTTAAATGCAAGGCGTCAAACAAATACATTAATAACATTAGAGTAAAGTAAAGTTGAAAAAAAGAAAGAAAAGAAAAAGAAAAAGAAAAGGAAAAAGAAGAAGAAACATACTAAGTCAAGTATATGTTAACTACAGGACAACAGATGTAACAGACCATCTAGTCCTAGGTGCCAGGATAGCAGCCCACTGGTAAATACATATATTGGTAGATTTACAGAAAGTGGTATAAATCCTCACTGGTATTGAGGCCCGCAGGCGCCTTGGTGTTGAATTGCAATATATATTTGCTTTCCATTTGCCGTAACAGCTTCTCCCTATTGCCTCCCCTTCTGAGTGTTGGAATGCAGTCAATGATATATAAATTAAAGCTCCGATCACCTTTTCCGGAGCACTCACGGATGGGTGCTATTGTCGTGGGGGTGTACCCACGAAATATAAACGCTCCTTTTTCTTATTCTCTTCTTAAGAAAAAAGCACTCATGGGGGCAATTGCAGTCAGTTTATTGGCTCGACACGTTTCGGCTTGTGCCTTTTTCGATGAAAAGCGCGCACGCCGGAAAAGAGTATTTTTGTAAAAAGTAAAGACTGTCACGTGGTATGCATGGTAATCAATGATGGACTATAGTGCAGGGTAATCATGTCCACCATATTGGAACAGTGTTATACTAAACTTATAATGCGTTCCTTCAATGGACTCATTTTCACTGCATAACACATATGTAAACATATATAAACATTCAATTGAGTTCATCAGTGGTCCTGTGCTCATGACGGAACCATTCCGTCATAAGCACATGCTCAGAAAATCCCTCTGCTGCAGACAGCAGAAGGATTTCCCATTTTTCTTTTTTTGCCTGGGGAGGTGGGGAAGAGCTTCCCCAACCTCCCCAGGCCTATTTTTGGATTTCCTTGCAATGACGATCACGCGCATGGTGCACTATCGTCATTGCAATGACAACTAAACTGAAACTTAGTTTTAGTTTCACAGTTGCGGTGTTTGTGGGGCTATCTCAGCCCCCCGAGCACCGAAACAGATGGGAGAGGTATCGTTGGAAAGGGGAGAATCTCCCCTTTCCAATGGTACCCTTTCCTAGTGGATCCCTGCTTTGGGATCACCCCAGGAGGGCGATCCCCAAGCAGGGATCCACCCACTAGCACCAGTGAGGTGGGAGAGGCCCCTTGGGCAAGGGCCTTTGCTCCCCCCATACATTTTGGGCACAAACAGTCTTTCTGCTCCCCGGGGAGCAGATGGGGCAGTAGCCCCCAATCTGCCCCCCGGGGGGGCAGGAAGCACCCTAGACCAGGGATTATTTTTCTATAGGCCAGGGGTGGGGGCTGCTTAGAAGGGGCATCCCAATGCCCCCACCCTACCCCCCCAAAGAAGGCAAAATACTTTCTTCCCCTCCCAGGAGGCAGATGGGGGCAATAGCCCCTGATCTGCCCCCCGGAGGGGCAGAAAGCCCACTAGGCACCAGGGTTTTTTTGGGGTTTTCTGTACGTAGGGGTGGGAGCTGCCCAGAATGGGCATGCCAATGCCCCACCCAAAAAAAATGGTACAGTCTTTCTGCCCCACCTGGGAGGCAGATGGGGCAATAGCCCCTTATCTGCCCCCCCGGGGGGCACAAAGCCCACTAGGCACCAGGGATTTTTTTTTTCGAAGTTTGGGGTAAGGGCTGCCCAGAATGGGCATGCCAATGCCCCCACCCCCCAAAAAAATGCCACAGTCTTTCTGCCTCCCCAAGAGGCATTTGGGGGCAGTAGCCCCTGATCTGCCCCCCCAGGGGGGGCAGAAAGCCCACAAGGCACCAGGGATTTTTTTTTAATATACGTAGGGGTGAGGGCTGCCCAGAATAGGTATGCCAATGCCCCCACCCCCAAAAAAATGTCCACAGTCTTTCTGCCCCCCCCCGGAGGCAGATAGGGGCAAACGTCCCTTATCTGCTTCCCGGGGGGGGCAGAAAGACCAATGGGCATCAGGGAATATATTTATTTTTAATTCAGGGGTGTGGGCTTCCCAGAAAGGGCATGCCAATGCCCCCACCATGCCCCAAAAAATGCCACAGTCTTTCTGCCACCCCAGGAGACAGATTGGGGCAGTAGCCCCTGATCTGCCCCCCACGGGGTGTCAGAGAGCACACTAGGCGCCAGCGATTACGCTGGCTTTTTTGTGCGTGCGGGGGGGGCTGCCCTGAATGGGCATACCAATACCCCCACCACCCAAACTAATAGCCACAGTTTTTCTGCCCCCCTTGGGGGCACATCGGGGCAAACGACCCCCCCCCCCCGATTTCCCCCCCAGGGCGGCAGAAAGCCCACTAGGCATTGCCTTGTTTTTAGCAATGTGCCTACCTGTGGATTTTGGGCCCTAGCGCAGCCGGCACATAGGGAAACCTAGCAAACCTGTACATTTTTGAAAACTAGACACCAAGGGGAATCCAGGATGGGGTGACTTGTGTCCCTCTCACCAGGTTCTGTTACCCAGAATCACTTGCAAACCTCAAACTTGGTTTTAAAAAAAAACATTTTCCTCACCTTTCTGTGATGGAAAGTTCTGGGATCTGCGTGGATCCACAAAATTCCAGCCTCCGCACATTCCCCAAAGTCTTCCAATAAAAATGGTACCTCACTTGTGTGGGTAGGCCTAGTTCCCGCGACAGGAAATGGCCCAAAACGCAACGTGGACACACCACATTTTCACAGTGAAAATGGACCCTTTTTTTGCAAAGTGCCTAGCTGTAGATTTTGAACCCTAGCTCTGCCGGCACCTAGGGAAACCTAGCAAACCTATACATTTTTAAAGACTAGACACCCAGGGGAATCCAGGATGGGGTGACTTGTCTGCCTCTCACCAGGTTCTGTTACCCAGAATCCCTTGCAAACCTCAAAATTTGTAAAACAAAACACATTTTCATCATATTTCTGTGGTGGAAAGTTCTGGAATCTGCGTGGATCCACAAAATTCCACTCACCCCGCATTCCCCAAAGTCTTCCGAGAAAAATGGTACCTCACTTGTGTGGATAGGCCTAGTGTCAGCGACAGGAAACGGGCCAAAACGCAACGTGGATACACCACATTTTCACAGTGAAAACGGACCCTTTTTTTGCAAAGTGCCTAGCTGTAGATTTTGAACCCTAGCTCTGCCGCCACCTAGGGGAACCTAGCAAACCTATACATTTTTGAAAACTAGACACCCTGGGAAATCCAGGATGGGGTGACTTGTCTGGCTCTCACCAAGTTCTGTTACCCAGAATCCCTTGCAAACCTCAAAATTTGTCCAAAAAAAACACATTTTCCTCACGTTTCTGTGGTGGAAAGTTCTGGAATCTGCGTACATCCACAAAATTTCACCCACCCCGCATTTCCCCAAAGTCTTCCGAGAAAAATGGTTCCTCACTTGTGTGGGTAGGCCTAGTGCCAGCAACAGGAAACGGCCCAAAACGCAACGTGGACACACCACATTTTCACAGTGAAAACTGACCCTTTTTTTGCAAAGTGCCTAGCTGTAGATTTTAAACCCTAGCTCTGCTGGCACCTAGGGAAACCTAGCAAACTTATACATTTTTGAAAACTAGACACCCAGGGAAATCCAGGATGGGGTGACTTGTCTGGCTCTCACCAAGTTCTGTTACCCAGAATCCCTTGCAAACCTCACAATTTGTCCAAAAAAACCACATTTTCCTCACATTTCTGTGGTGGAAAGTTCTGGAATCTGCGTAGATCCACAAAATTCCACCCACCCCGCATTTCCCCAAAGTCTTCCGAGAAAAATGGTTCCTCACTTGTGTGGGTAGGCCTAGTGCCAGCAACAGGAAACGGCCCAAAACGCATAGTGGACACACCACATTTTCACAGTGAAAACTGACCCTTTTTTTGCAAAGTGCCTAGCTGTAGATTTTAAACCCTAGCTCTACCGGCACATAAGGAAACCTAGCAAACGTATACATTTTTGAAAACTAGACACCCAGGGGAATCCAGGATGAGGTGACTTGTCTGGCTCTCACCAGGTTCTGTTACCCAGAATCCCTTGCAAAGCTCAAAATTTGTGAAAAAGAAAACACATTTTCCTCACATTTCTGTGGTGGAAAATTCTGGAATCTGCGTGGATCCACAAAATTCCACCCAACCCGCATTCCCCAAAGTCTTCTGAGAAAAATGGTACCTGGACACCCGGGGGAGTCCAGCGAGGTATGGCTTGCGTGGGCCCGCCAACGTTTTCCTACTCAGAATCCCCTGCAAACCTCAAATTTAGATGAAAAAAATCAAATTTTTCTCAAATTTCTGTGTGGGAAAGTTCTGGAATCTGCATGGATCTACAAATTTACTACCACCCAGCATTCCCCCAGGTCTCCCGATAAAAATGGTACCTCACTCGCGTGGGTGGGTCAAGGACCCGCGACAGTCAAGGGCCCAAAACGTATTGAGGAGACATCAAAATGACCTATCACAAAACAACCTGGTTTTGCAAGGGGAGTCACCTGGGTTTTTGGCCCCGGGCTCGGCGCCCATCTTGGGAAACCTACCAAACCCACACATTTCTGAAAACTAGACACCCGGGGGAGTCCAGCGAGGTATGGCTTGCATAGGTCCTCCAACATTTTCCAACCCAGAATCCCCTGCAAACCTCAAATTTAGCTCAAAAAATCACTTTTTTCTCAAATTTCTGTGTGGGAAGGTTTTGGAATCTACGTATATCCACAAATTTCCTACCACCCAGCGTTCCCCCAGGTCTCCGGATAAAAATGGTACTTCACTTGCGTGGGTGGGTCAAGTAGCCGCGACAGGCAAGGGCCCAAAACGTATTGAGGAGACATCAAAATTACCTATCACAAACAACCTGGTTTTGCAAGGGGGTCACCTGGGTTTTTTGCCCCGGGCTTGGCGGCCATCTTAGGAAACTACCAAACCCACACATTTCTTAAAACTAGACATCCGGGGGAGTCCAGCGAGGTATGGCTTGCGTGGATCCCCCAACGTTTTCCTACCCAGAATCCCCTGCAAACTTTGCTGAAAAAAACACATTTTAAACATATTTTTGTGTGGAATCACCGTGCCGGCACAAATGTCTTACCCCACAGTGTTCCCCTCAGTCTCCCGAGTAAAATGATCCCTCACTTGTGTGGGTGGGGCAAGGGCCTGTGACTGGGAAGAGCCCAAAACATAGGGATTAAGGGTATAGCACTGAGAATTCTAAGCGCTACATTTTTTTTAAAATACATTTTTAGCCAATTCTGCATTGGACACCCACACAAGTGAGGTATCATTTTACTCGGGAGACTAAGGAGAACGCTGTGGGGTAGGACATTTGTGCCGGCACGGTGATTCTACACAAACATATGTGGAAAATGTGGTTTTTTCAGCTAAATTTGAGGTTTGCAGGGGATTCTGGGTAGGAAAACATTGGGGGATCCACACAAGCCATACCTCGCTGGACTCCCCCGGGTGTCTAGTTTTCAGAAATGTATGGGTTTGGTAGTTTCCCAAGATGGCGGCCGAGCCCGGGGCCAAAAACCCAGGTGACTCCCCTTGCAAAACCAGGTTGTTTTGTGATAGGTCATTTTGATGTCTCCTCAATATGTTTTGAGCCCTTCCCTGTCGCAGATACTTGACCCACCCACGCGAGTGAGGTACCATTTTTATCGGGAGACCTGGGGTAACGCTGGGTTGTAGGAAATATGTGGATCCACGCAGATTCCAGAACTTTCCCACACAGAAATTTGAGAAAAAAGTGATTTTTTCAGCTAAATTTGAGGTTTGCAGGGGATTCTGGGTAGGAAAATGTTGGGGGACCCACAGAAGCCATACCTCGCTGGACTCCCCCGGGTGTCTAGTTTTCAGAAATGTGTGAGTTTGGTAGGCTTCCTGTTGGACTTGGCCTTTTTGCAGGGTCATCCCTAAACTTTTTGCCTTTCTCCTAGCCTTTTTTTCTGGCATGGTGTTGGCGGCTTTAGGACTCTGGGCACTTTAGCACTGCTGTCCAGTGTAAAGTGCATGCGCTCTCTGTGTTAAAAATGGTAAGATTGGTCTACACCTGTTTGGCCTATTTAATTTACCTGTGAGTCCCTTGTAAAGTGGTATCTCATATACCCAGGTCTGGTAGATTAAATGCTACTGGCGGGCTTGCAGCACTGATTGCGCCACTCACCAAAGTAGCCTTTCAAACCTATCTCAGGCCTCTGCCATTGCAGGGCCTGTGCGCGCAGTGTTACTGCCGCTGTGACGTGGCACCTAAAGTGTGTGCCATGTCTGTGACCCCCCTTTTACTACATGTCAGTCACCCCTAAGGTAGGCCCTAGCTAGCCCTATGGGCAGGGTGCATTGTAGGTAAAAGATAGAACATGTACCTTAAGTGTGTGACATGTCCTGGTAGTGACAAACAGCCATTTTGGTTTCTCACTACTGTGGGGCTGCCCTCCCATAGGAATGCATTGGGGATTCCCTGATAAGTGTTTCAGTGGTAATTCCTGATATGAGAGGAGCAGCGTGGTCAAGTTTGGTATATTTGGAATAGTGATAATAAATGCTACGCAATGGTGTGCGCAGATTTATTATAACTATTTTAGAAATGCCACTTTTAGAAGTTGGCATTTCTGTGTGCTATGTGCCTGCCTGCCTGATGTGAATTGCATGTCTGGCTTGTGAGTGACAGGGGCTGGGAGGTGTGTGTGGCTCCAGGAGGGGCAGGGTGAGTCAGCGCTAGGCTGAATGGGACATCTGCATGTGAAGTAGTGGGAGGAGAAGTCCCTGGTCCCTGAATAGAGCTGTGCCTAGCCTGTACAATGCTGGCTCCGCCCCCTGTGGTGTGTCTGATCACCTAGCCCCCACCTCACAAAGGGGAAGAGGAGCTTGCAAAACAAAGTGCTCCAAATCCCCCCTGAACCAGTTGCATATGGTTCCCCCATGCCCTGTCCTGCAGACAAAGAGAAAATGGCATATAAATATAGGGGATGTGACCCCATGAGGTTTTCTCTTCCCTGATGCTGTGCTGTTCCTAACTTGGGGGCTGGCTGCTGCTGGGGCCCAGGATGAACCGCCCTGGGGGCTGGGCTCCCTGGGCCCAGCTATGCCCCATGGACCTTTCTGCTTCTTGTTATCCTCAAGGACCTGGCAGATTTCTGTGCTGCAGATAGCGCCTCAGGAACGCTATATTTGAATTATTCCCTGCGGGAAGAGAGTGTGGGCTTTGCAGCGCTGCACTGCAGGAGGAGAGGGAGGGAATCCCCAGCATAGGGATTCCCCCGCAGTTTGTGCCTTGTTCGGCGGGAGCCCACCCCACATTATGGTGCCTTCTGCGGGTACCCACCCTGCTTATGAGTGATTTTACGTTGGAGAGCGGGTGCCCACCCCGCTCTCATGCTACTTTGAACAGCGGGTACCCACCCCGCATCACGCCCGCAAAAGGAGAATCACCGCCGAGATCCGAGAGAGGAGCGCCGGAAAACAGGAAGTCAGGCAACAGCCGCCTGTCTGGGGGTGGAACTACGCGCCCTCTGGGGCGGAAGCTGCAGTGTGGGACCGGAGGGGCTCTCATGCCCGAGGGAGAGCCCCGCACCTTTGCTTATTTTAAAACCGGAGCGGGAGCCCACCCCGCCGGTTCGTGCCCCCGCAGTCGATAGAAGCTGCAGGCAGGCGGGAGCCCACCCCGCCTGCATGGAGGCCGCCAGAAGTGGAGTGCAGGAATGGCCGGCCCGCGCCAGGCTCCCGTGAGCTGTTGGGAGGGTGGGGCTCATTGGTGAACTAGCTGTTGGGGGGGTGCGTCGGGGCACATTGTCGGTGCCTGCCCCCCCGTGGTCCCTCTAAAGGCACCGTAGTGCCCGTGGTAGTTCTCCAGCTGCCCCGCCTGGCAGTGGGCAGCTGCAACGGTGGGCATATGATTAGAAAGTCCCAGAGTGGGGCTTATGTGGCACAGTGAGTGTCAGTGCCTACAAGTTGTGTTCACAGCTGCCCAGCAATTAGTGGGCAGCTGCTACGTTTAGGCTGGTGCAACTGCGTATGGTGGATGGCTGCATTGGCAGCCCGCGCCCTGACTTTGCTGGACATAGGGCATTGGAGCCCTAGAGAAGGCCAGTTGGCCTGGGGTCATAGGTAGGATGGTGAAAGGGCGCGAGGCCCTAAGGTGATGTATGCACCTGGTAGTGGTGTTACTGCGGTGCACTACTGAGTTCCTGCCTGATATGTACTATGTGCCAAATGTGATTTATGCACCCTGGTTTATGCCACTAAAGATGTCTATGCTCATGAGGTTATCGCATAATGTGTTTATGCTGGTGAGGCCTAATGCGTAATGTGTTTATGCTTAGGAGGGTGTCTATGCTAATGAGGTTTTGGCCCAATGTGATTTATTGCCTAATGTCATGTTATGATGTTTTGGGGTAGTGCCTATTTGCGTAACGTGTTTATGCTTATGAGGTTATCGCATAACGTGTTTATGCTGGTGAGGCCCATTGCATAATGTGTTTATGCAGATGAGGTTTGGGTCTAATGTGGGTTTATGCCTAATGTGATAATGCTGAGGTCATTATGGTACCAGTAGTTACTGGTTATGTTTTGCATTTACTTACCTGTTCTGATGGTTCTGACCGTGGCCCGAGTGGCCTGGTCCTGTATATAATTCCCCTGTGAATACTGCCCAGTGCCAGTTGGCACAGTGTATATTGTGTGATTATGTTTCTAATGTGTTTATGACAATACAAAGGCTATTTTTGATATAACCTTGTGTGGAGTTTCTTTTGTAGTGTGCCTAGTGTGTTGCTGCTGTGTGTGTGTGTGTTGCGCAAACGCTTTACACATTGCCTCCGGGATAGCCTGACTGCTTGTGCCAAGCTACCAAGGGGGTGAGCAGGGGTTATCTTGGGTGTGTAACTCCCTTGCCCTGACTAGAGTGGTGGTTTCTGCCTGGCTTTGGCGCAAGCCTTAGCCAACCAGGAATCCCATTCTAACATTGGTTGTCAGCGGTGAGGATAGGACTTGCATTTGCGCAGTACCACAGCGACAACTGGTTGCACTACAAACTCTGCATTTAGATAATCACATGTTTGGGGATTATTTTTACTGATTTTGTTTTCTCCTCAAGAGTGTCATTTTTAAATGGTGTTTTCTGCACTTTTATTTTGGTGACAGAAGAGAGAAAATGACAGGGCGAGGACGCCAGTAGGTGGGGAGGATCCCATAGATAGGGAGTCCCTTGCTGGGTCCAGTGCCCCATCCCTTTTCCTGCCCCCAGAGGTGTGGGTGGATAGGAGGGAAGAAAGGGAGTGTGGAGGAGAAAAAGTTAGCTCTGGAGGGTAGTTTATCCCCTGAGTTCAGTTTGAGTTGTCTGGATTCACCAGTAAGGGTGGGATCCAGTGGTGGCAGCAATATGGTGTCCAGTGCAGGAAGTCCCATTCCCAGATCCCAGAGTATGGTACCTGGTTCCCAGTTAGAGGGGTACAGGTTGAGATTCAGGGGCAGTAAGGAACTGTCTCACCAGTCTTGGGGGGGGGGGGTTTGTGGATGAATGTTGTGTTGCACTGCACGAATGGGTGCTGGTTAGCACGGCAAATGATTTGGAAGGGCTGTCCGATCTGGTTGTCAGAGAGCACGTGTTCAGTAATTGTTTTCCGGGGTTGCGCCAACACCTGTTGGGGTGTAAGCTCTCTGACCCCAGGGAGCTTGCACGGGAGGCAGACCTCTGGCTGTGTGCTAGAGGGTCTGAAGAGGCATTGGGTAGTGATTCCAAAAGTAGTGGCTTGGGTATCTTCCGGTCCTGTGTGGTGGAAGAGGTTCAGTGTAGCCCAGCTAGGTCCCAGTGTAGTGGGAGGGGTGCAGGGGCTCACGTCCGGTCTCAGTGGAGAAGGAGTGAGTGTGGGACTGTGTGTCCCAAGGTGCCCGAAACCCAGTCTCGGGGCCTGGAGGGTTCCCTAAGGGAGCGCCAGGTCGGGGGCCTAGGCTGTACTTGTAGGCCATTTGAGGAGGATCTCCTAGTGTCTGGAGAACGTGGAGTGTCTGTAAGCAGAGCTCCAGCGGTTCTGGTGTCTGGTGGTGCCGCTCCAGTTGGGAGGGTACAGAAGTCCAGAGTGAGGGGTGAGAGGGGGTTGTGTTCCCCAGTGGGAGAACCAGTGGGTCAGTGACCAGCCAGAAGGGCTGAGTCTCCTAGAAGTGACCAGGGCGACACCACTTCTGTCCTGGGGGATATTTGTGTACTGTCAGATGGACAGGGGTCGGGAGATCTGCGCCAGGCAGACTGTCACACAACACATTAGTCATGTGTTACCCTCGGGGGGATACTGTGTGCATCCCCAGATGTCCTGGCGTGCCAGGCAAGTGCAAGTGCTCAGCCGCGGGGTTCAGCTCCAAGATTAGGAGGCCAGGTTCAGGTTCAGCCTGACCTGGAGGGAAGGGCATCTGTAATCAGTGTCCTGACCGGTTTTGGCTTCCAGGGGTACCGCTCCAAGGTGGGAGGGTGCAGAACTCTGGAAGGGGGTGCAGAGGGAGGAAGTCCTCGCCTCTGACCCTGGTGCAACCTGAGGGTTTAGACCCTAGGTTGGGAGACTTGGAAACTTCGTGATCGAGGGGGAATCCCTGCCAAAGAGAACACCTGAATAGACTTAGGAACAGTGCCGCCATTGCTGGGTGTCTGGGGGCTGACCTACAGTTTGCTGTTTCTGCTGAGGAAGAGGATTAAGGGACTTTGATGTGTGCTGTGTCCCCCCTGCTTGAAGAGGAACTGTGCTGTGTGCTTTGTTTTTCTGAAGACAAGAGTCTCCGAGGGTCTGAGTGAGCTGGCCTCCTGTTAGGGAGTTTCAGCTGGTTGGAGAGTTGGGTTCTGAGGGTGCCTCTCCAAGGAGGAGGGTACGGAACCCCAGAAGAAGAGGTAGGGGGAGGAGAGCCTCGCCGGTGACTTCTGGTCAGCCTGAGGGTGCGGACCCTAGGTTGGAGGATCAGTGGCAGTTTGGAACTGCACTGATGAGGGGTAGAGTGGAGAATGGTCACTATGTGCCAGGGGCTACCGCCCCCCACTCTGTGGATTGGCAAGGACCAGTGACCTCTGGGTGCCCTAGGGCCTGGTCCTGGCCGTGGACAGCTAGGGAGTACCAGTGGGGTAGCCTAGTTGGTCCTGAGAGCTTTTTGACAGAGGGAACCACGTGAGTTCAGAGTGGCGTAGAACTGGAGGGTGTCCCTGCAGTTGCGGGCCCGCGTCCGTGTTCTATCGCCCAAGGCAGGGAAGCCCATCAAGGTGGTGATTGGTCTACCCTGCGTTTTGGCTGGAAGGGGGTTGTGTTGGACTTGGCCTTTTTGCAGGGTCATCCCTAAACTTTTTGCCTTTCTCCTAGCCTTTTTTCTGGCATGGTGTTGGTGGTTTTAGGACTCTGGGCACTTTAGCACTGCTGTCCAGTGTAAAGTGCGTGCGCTCTCTGTGTTAAAAATGGTAAGATTGGTCTACACCTGTTTGGCCTATTTAATTTACCTGGGAGTCCCTTGTAAAGTGGTATCTCATATACCCAGGGCTGGTAGATTAAATGCTACTGGCGGGCTTGCAGCGCTGATTGCGCCACCCACCAAAGTAGCCTTTCAAACCTATCTCAGGCCTCTGCCATTGCTGGGCCTGTGCGCGCAGTGTTACTGCCGCTGTGACGTGGCACCTAAAGTGTGTGCCATGTCCGTGACCCCTTTTACTACATGTCAGTCACCCCTAAGGTAGGCTCTAGCTAGCCCTATGGGCAGGGTGCATTGTAGGTAAAAGATAGGACATGTACCTTAAGTGTGTGACATGTCCTGGTAATGACAAACAGCCATTTTGGTTTCTCACTACTGTGGGGCTGCCCTCCCATAGAAATGCATTGGGGATTCCCTGATAAGTGTTTCAGTGGTAATTCCTGATATGAGAGGCGCAGCGTGGTCAAGTTTGGTATATTTGGAATAGTGATAATAAATGCTGCGCAAAAGTGTGCGCAGATTTATTATAACTATTTTAGAAATGCCACTTTTAGAAGTTGGCATTTCTGTGTGCTATGTGTCTGCCTGCCTGATGTGAATTGCATGTCTGGCTTGTGAGTGACAGGGGCTGGGAGGTGTGTGTGGCTCCAGGAGGGGCAGGGTGAGTCAGCGCTAGGCTGAATGGGACATCTGCATGTGAAGTAGTGGGAGGAGAAGTCCCTGGTCCCTGAATAGAGCTGTGCCTAGCCTGTACAATGCTGGCTCCGCCCCCTGTGGTGTGTCTGATCACCTAGCCCCCACCTGACAAAGGGGAAGAGAAGCTTGCAAAACAAAGTGCTCCAAATCCCCCCTGAACCAGTTGCATCTGGTTCCCCCATGCCCTGTCCTGCAGACAAAGAGAAAATGGCATATAAATATAGGGGATGTGACCCCATGAGGTTTTTTCTTCCCTGATACTGTGCTGTTCCTAACTTGGGGGCTGGCTGCTGCTGGGGCCCAGGAGGAACCGCCCTGGGGGCTGGCCTCCCTGGGCCCAGCTATGCCCCATGGACCTTTCTGCTTCTTGTTATCCCCAAGGACCTGGCAGATTTCTGTGCTGCAGATAGCGCCTCAGGAATGCTATATTTGAATTATTCCCTGCGGGAAGAGAATGTGGGCTTTGCAGCGCTGCACTGCAGGAGGAGAGGGAGGGAATCCCCCGCAGTTTGTGCCTTGTTCGGCGGGAGCCCACCCCGCATTATGTTATGTTATAATAAACTTATAAAGCGCTCAGCTACTCAAAAAGAGTGTCCCGGCGCTGGACGGAGCCCTACAATACCCTGCTTAATACCAGGCTAACGTTTCTGCTGAAATAACCAGGTTTTAAGTTGTTTACGGAAAGTCAACAGATCGGGAACTTGTCTAAGATACTGAGGCAGACTGTTCCAGCTGCGGGCAACCTGAACCTGAAAAGAGCGGCCCCCTCTGCACACACGGGAGAATCTCGGGACCGCTAAAAGATACTGATGAGAGGATCTTAAAGATCTCCCTGGTGCATGACGAAGGACTCTCTTCCTGATATAATGGGCCCCCAAACCATGAAGAGCCCTAAAAGCCAGAACTAATGCTTTAAAAAGGATTCTATTTCGAATAGGGAGCCAGTGCAAAGCAATCAGGTGGGGGGAAATCCGGGTTCTGGGGCCAATCCTGAGAACTGCCCTAGCTGCCGCATTTTGGACAACCTGAAGCTTATTTATCAGAAACTCCGGAAGGCCTAAGTATAAAACATTTACATAGTCCAGCCTGGAGGCAATGAGGGCCTGAACCACGATCTTTCGATAAGGGAAAGATAACATGGGCAGAAACTTTCTAAACATTTTAAGAAGACCGAAACAAGAACCTGCAACAGACTGGATCTGAGATTTCATGGACAAAGAATCATCCAATTTCACCCCCAGATTCTTGACTGTCCTGACCGAAGACTGAGGGGGTGCCATATCAGCTGGCCACCACTGTTTCCATACATCCTGGGGTAGAGATCCGAAAAAAATAATTTCGGACTTCTCAGGGTTGCATTTAAGTTTGTTCAATCTGAGCCAGGTAAAAACTTTTTTCAGGCAATTTTTAATCAGCTCTCCGTCAACATCTTCTCCCTTCTCGCATGTGAACAACAGCTGCGTATCATCAGCATAAGAAATGATAGTAGCCTCACAAGCTTCAACCAAAGGGGCAAGAGGGGCCATATACAGATTAAACAGAGTTGGGCTCAAAATAGAGCCCTGTGGAACACCCACTTTAAGAGGTGGAATAGTGGCAGAAAAGGGGGGGGGGCCAGACCTCCTGATTTCTATCCTCTAAAAATGAGGAGAACCATTTCAGCACTGTGTCCCCAAGGCCGCACTCCCGCAGTCTCTGCAGGAGGCGGACATGGGGCACAGTGTCAAACGCTGCGGATAAATCCAAAAGGATCAGCACTGCTTTACCTCCGTTATCAAGTTTTCCTTTTATAGCCTCAGAGATTTCAAGTAAGGCAGTTTCTGTACTAAAGTTGGAGCGGAACCCGGACTGACTCGGGTGAAAAAGATTATTAGATTCCGCGTACTCGGTGATCACTAAATTTACATATTTCTCTAAGGTCTTTGCAAAAAACGGAAGAAGGGAAATAGGTCTGTAGTTGGTAAGAGTTAGAGGATCAGCGGAGGGCTTTTTCAGCAGAGGGAGTATTTTGGCGCATTTCCATATCCGAGGAACCTGCCCATTACTCAATGATGAGTTAAGTACTATGTTAGCCTTAGTGTTAATAATCTCCGCCACGGAAGCCAATATTTTCGCGGGGCATGAGTCAACAGGAGACCCGGACTTAAGACCCTTCATAATCTCCAGAGATATCTCTGGAAGAAGGGGGGGAAACTGTGTAAGGGTAGAACCATTTCCTAAACTATTGGGAGAAGTCAATATCATATTTTTATCTTCCTCTGAAAGAGATACGGCAAAGGAAGTTTGGATATTAATAATCTTCTCGTGAAAAAAGGATGCTAGCTGATTAGTCCATTCTAATGTGGGGGTAAAAAGTCTAGACACTGCATTTGGAGCAGAGAAATCTTTAACAATTTTAAAGATTTCTTTACATTTATTGCCGGAGGCCTCAATTTTAGAAGTGAAGAAAATCTTCTTTTCTTCACGAATTTTGATGTGATATGCATTTAAGGCAGTTTTATAAGTTTCTTTATTTTCCTTGCTAAAATCCTTCCTCCATGCTCTTTCCAAGCGTTTGCAAGCACTTTTGCACTGCCTCAGAGCTTGATTAAACCAAGGAGAAGAATGTCTTGTGACCTTGCAAGACCGCAATGTTTGGGGGGCAAGTGCCAAGGTACTTTGCATCAGCCAATTCTCAAGCTTATTGGCATCACTCTCAGTGTTGCCACTGAGTGAGATGGCGTGTGAAGCCAGCTCCTCACTCAGTGCGTCCGGAGTGACTCTATGAAAAGGTCTGGAAGTAAAAAACTGATTCTTTGCCGGGACATGGGGTTATGGTGCCTTCTGCGGGTGCCCACCCCGCTTATGAGTGATTTTACGCTGGAGAGCGGGTGCCCACCCCGCTCTCATGCTACTTTGAACAGCGGGTGCCCACCCCGCATCACGGCCGCAAAAGGAGAATAACCGCTGCGACCCGAGAGAGGAGCGCCGGAAAACAGGAAGTCAGGCAACAGCTGCCTGACCGGGGGTGGAACTACGTGCCCTCTGGGGCGGAAGCTGCAGTGTGGGACCGGCGGGGTTCCCATGCCCGAGGGAGAGCCCCGCACCATTGCTTATTTTAAAACCGGAGCGGGAGCCCACCCCGCCGGTTCGTGCCCCCGCAGTCAATAGAAGCTGCAGGCAGGCGGGAGCCCACCCCGCCTGCATGGAGGCCGCCAGAAGTGGAGTGCAGGAATGGCCGACCCGCGCCGGGCTCCCATGAGCTGTTGGGAGCCCTGGCGCCAGAAGCAGAGGAAGAAGCCGGCAAGTCGTCATGGGGCTCTCGTGAGCTGAGAGAGCCCCGCCCGCCGCCCAGACCAGAGGAGTCCTGCCCGGCGAGAGGCGCCACGAAGAGGGAGCTTCCCCCACCAGGAGAAGTGCCTGCAAGGTCCCGGTGAGTGGGGCTGATCGGGCGGTAGCAATTGTTGAAGAGCCCAGTGGGGCTCACCCAGGCAGGGTTGGTGCCGTTCACGGGCACCAGGAGCGAGCCCCGGTGAGTGGGGCTCATTGGTGAACTGGCTATTGGGGGGGTGCGTCGGGGCACATTGTCGGTGCCCGCCCCCCCCCCCTGTGGTCCCTCTAAAGGCACCGTAGTGCCCGTGCTAGTTCTCCAGCTGCCCCTCCTGGCAGTGGGCAGCTGCAACGGTAGTCCCAGAGTGGGGCTTATGTGGCACAGTGAGTGCCAGTGCCTACAAGTTGTGTTCACAGCTGCCCAGCAATTAGGGGGCAGCTGCTACGTTTAGGCTGGTGCAACTGCGCATGGTGGATGGCTGCATTGGCAGCCCGCGCCCTGACTTTGCTGGACATAGGGCATTGGAGCCCTAGAGAAGGCCAGTTGGCCTGGGGTCATAGGTAGGATGGTGAAAGGGCGCGAGGCCCTAAGGTGATGTATGCACCTGGTAGTGGGGTTACTGCGGTGCACTACTGAGTTTCTGCCTGATATGTACTATGTGCCAAATGTGATTTATGCACCCTGGTTTATGCCTCTAAAGATGTCTATGCTCATGAGGTTATCGCATAATGTGTTTATGCTGGTGAGGCCTAATGCGTAATGTGTTTATGCTTAGGAGGGTGTCTATGCTAATGAGGTTTTGGCCTAATGTGATTTATTGCCTAATGTCATGTTATGATGTTTTGGGGTAGTGCCTATTTGCGTAATGTGTTTATGCTTATGAGGTTATCGCATAACGTGTTTATGCTGGTGAGGCCCATTGCGTAATGTGTTTATGCTGATGAGGTTTGGGTCTAATGTGGGTTTATGCCTAATGTGATAATGCTGTGGTCATTATGGTACCAGTAGTTACTGGTTATGTTTTGCATTTACTTACCTGTTCTGATGGTTCTGGCCGTGGCCCGAGTGGCCTGGTCCTGTATATAATTCCCCTGTGAATATTGCCCAGTGCCAGTTGGCACAGTGTATATTGTGTGATTATGTTTCTAATGTGTTTATGACAATACAAAGGCTATTTTTGATATAACCTTGTGTGGAGTTTCTTTTGTAGTGTGCCTAGTGTGTTGCTGCTGTGTGTGTGTGTGTGTTGCGCAAACGCTTTACACATTGCCTCCGGGATAGGCATGACGGCTCGTGCCAAGCTACCAAGGGGGTGAGCAGGGGTTATCTTGGGTGTGTAACTCCCTTGCCCTGACTAGAGTGGTGGTTTCTGCCTGGCTTTGGTGCAAGCCTTAGCCAACCAGGAACCCCATTTCTAATACTTCCCAAGATGGCCGCCGAGCCCGGGGCCAAAAACCCTGATGACCCCCCTTGGAAAACTAGGTTGTTTTGTGATAGGTCATTTTGAAGTCTCCTCAATACGTTTTGGACCTGTCGCGGGTACTTGACCCACCCACGCGAGTGAGGTATCATTTTTATCGGGAGACCTGGGGGAACGCTGGGTGGAAGGAAATTTGTGGATCCACGCAGATTCCAGAACTTTCCCACACAGAAATTTGATAAAAAAGTGATTTTTTTCAGCTAAATTTGAGGTTTGCAGGGGATTCTGGGTAGGAAACCGTTGGGGGACCCATGCAAGCCATACCTTGCTGGACTCCCCCGGGTGTCTAGTTTTCAGAAATGTGTGGGTTTGGTAGATTTCCCAAGATGGCCGCCGAGCCTGGGGCCAAAAACCCAGGTGACTGCCCTTGCAAAACCAGGTTGTTTTGTGATAGGTCATTTTGATGTCTCCTCAATACGTTTTGGGCCCTTGGCTATCGCGGGTACTTGGGGCACCCACATGAGTGAGGTACCATTTTTATTGGGAGACCTGGGGGAACGCTGGGTGGTAGGAAATTTGTGGATCTACGCAGATTACAGAACTTTCCACCACAGAAATGTGAGGAAAATGTGGTTTTATTGACAAAGTTTGAGGTTTGCAAGGGATTCTGGGTAACAGAGCCTGGTGAGAGACAAACAAGTCACCCCATCCTGGATTCCCCTGGGTGTGTAGTTTTCAAAAATGTATAGGTTTGCTAGGTTTCCCTAGGTGCTGGCAGAGCTAGGGTTCAAAATCTACAGCTAGGCACTTTGCAAAAAAAGGGTCCGTTCTCACTGTGAAAATGTAGTGTGTCCACGTTGAGTTTTGGGCCTTTTCCTGTCGCTGGCACTAGGTCTACCCACACAAGTGAGGTACCATTTTTCTCAGAAGACTTTGGGGAATGCGGGGGGGGGTGGAATTTTGTGGATCCACGCACATTCCAGAACTTTCCATCACAGAAATGTGAGGAAAATGTGGGGTTTTTTTTACAAATTTTGAGGTTTGCAAGGGATTCTGGGTAACAGAACCTGGTGAGAGCCAGACAAGTCACCCCATCCTGGATTCCCCTGGGTGTCTAGTTTTTAAAAATGTATAGGTTTGCTAGGTTTCCCTAGGTGCCGGCAGAGCTAGGGTTCAAAATCTACAGCTAGGCACTTTGCAAAAAAAGGGTCAGTTTTCACTATGAAAATGCGGTGTGTCCACGTTGCGTTTTGGGCCATTTCCTGTCACTGGCACTAGGCCTACCCACACAAGTGAGGTACCATTTTTCTCAGAAGACTTTGGGAAATGCGGGGTGGGTGGAATTTTGTGGACCCACGCAGATTCCAGAACTTTCCACCACAGAAATGTGAGGAAAATGTGATTTTTTGGGACAAATTTTGAGGTTTGCAAGGGATTCTGGGTAACAGAACCTGGTGGGAGCCAGACAAGTCACCCCATCCTGGATTCCCCTGGGTGTCTAGGTTTCAAAAATGTAAAGGTTTGCTAGGTTTCCCTAGGTGAGGGCAGAGCTAGGGTTCAAAATCTACAGCTAGGCACTTTGCAAAAAAAGGGTCCGTTTTCACTGTGTAAATGTGGTGTGTCCACGTTGCGTTTTGGGCCGTTTCCTGTCGCGGGCAATAGGCCTACCCACACAAGTGTTGGTACCATTTTTCTCGGAAGACTTTGGGGAATGCAGGGTGGGTGGAATTGTGTGGATCCACACAGATTCAACTTTCCACCACAGAAATGTGAGGAAAATGTGTTTTTTTGGACAAATTTTGAGGTTTGCAAGGGATTCTGGGTAACAGAACCTGGTGAGAGCCAGAGAAGTCCCCCCATCCTGGATTCCCCTGGGTGTCTAGTTTTCAAAAATGTATAGGTTTGCTAGGTTTCCCTAGGTGCCGGCAGAGCTAGGGTTCAAAATCTACAGCTAGGCACTTTGCAAAAAAAGGGTCAGTTTTCACTGTGAAAATGTGGTGTGTCCACGTTGCGTTTTGGGCCGTTTCCTGTCGCGGCCACTACACCTACCCCCACAAGTGAGGTATCATTTTTATCAGGAGACTTAGGGGAACACAAAATTGTGGAGCAACTGTTATTACCTATTGACTTTCAATGCATTTCTGCCTTCCAAATGTAAGACAATGTGTAAAAAAGAAGTCACTTTGAAAAATGACCTATAATTCACATGCTGGTATGGGTACCCACAATTTTGGAGATGTGCAAATAGCTACTGTTTCTAAACTCTATATTTTGTTCCCATTTCAGAAATACATAGGTGACTTTCATACCGATTTTTCCCTGTTTATATTTTTCCAAATGAATTGCTATATACCAGGTACACAATAAAAAACCATTGCAAGACGCTGCTCAGTTATTGGCTCTGGGTTCCTCGGGTTCTTGGTGAACCTACAAGTCCCATATATCCCCACAACCAGAAGGGTCCAGTGGATGTAACGGTATATTGCTTTCAAACATCTGTCATACTTAGTAGAAGTTACAGGTGAAAACGTTGGCACAAATGGCTGTTTTTTTTAACTCATTTTCAATTTTCTTCTGTTTTCAACTGTCAGTTTCTATATGAAAACCTTGAAGGATCTACTCAAATGAACCCTTGCTGAATTCAGAATTTTGTCTACTTTTCAGAAATGTATAGCCTTCCAGGATCCATCATTTCTTTCTTACCCATTTCTATCATTAACTGGAAGGAGGTTGAAAGCACAAAAAATAGCAAAAATAGGCTATGTCCCAGAAAAATGCCAAAACTGTGTAAAAACGTTTGGTTTTCTGACAAAAGTCTGCTTGTCCCTGAAAGCTGGGAAGATGGTAATTTCAGCACCACAACCCCTTTGTTGATACCATTTGCAGGGAAAACACCAGACGCTTTCATCTGTAGCCCATTTTTCCCATTTTTCCCCCCAAAAACTAAAATTTAGCTGTATTTTGGCTAATTTCTGGGTCCCCTCCAGGGGAATCTACAAACCCTGGGTACCTTTAGAATCCCTGTGATGTTGGAAGAAAAGGACGCAAATTTGGCGTGGATACCTTATGTGGTCAAAAAGTTACAGGGGCCTAAGCGCGAACTACTCCAAATAGCCAAAAAAAGGCATAGCACAGGGGGGGGAAAAGGCATAGCAGCGAAGGGGTTAAAAATTCACCATAGGGAATGCTTTTAAACAACTTGGGTGGGTGACTACTCGTCGCATGCAGGGTAGAGTTTCCTGCTGTTGGTTTGCGGTACAATGACATATTTAATTTGCCCTCAACTACGCTGACCTTTAAGTCAAGGAAATTAACTGTTTTGGAACTTACTTCCCCTGTAAATTGTGAATTGATTTCATTGTCATTTAAATGTGCAATGAATTCCACTGCTAGTTCTGCAGTCCCACTCCAAATTATAAACAAATCATCGATATATCGATACCATGATATTACATTTTCCATCCATGATTTGTTTTCCTGCGACCATGCCACCTGCTTCTCCCACCAGCCCACAAATAAATTTGCGTAACTGGGGGCGAAGCAGGTGCCCATCGCCGTCCCGGAAATTTGCCTATAGTAATCTCCTTCGAACAAAAAGATATTCTTTTTCAAGCAGAATTCAGCAAACTCCAAAATCATCATGTTATGTTCAACAAACTTTAAGGATTGTTTGGTTAGAAAGTAATTCCCAGCTTGTAAACCATCTTCATGGTTTATACAATTATAAAGACTTGTAATGTCTAACACAATCAATTTATAACTTGAGTCCCAAGACAATGCTTCCATCCGACAAAGAAAGTCTTTGGTGTCTTTAATGTAGGACGTCAGTTCAATCACGAATTTAAACAGAAAGTGATAAATGAAAATGGAAAGATGTTCAGTTAGACTTCCCTGGGAAGACACGATAGGTCTACCCGGAGGATGTTCTCGAACCTTATGAATCTTGGGTATGTGGTAGAAAGTTGGTGTTATCGGGTTCAAACAATGAAGAAAAAGATATTCGTCTGTCTCAAGCATTGATTTATCATACCAGGATTTTATAAGCAGATGATATTGCGTCATACTTTCATTGTATTTTTCTTTCGTTATTTTCTCATAACAATTTCTGTCCAAAAGTTGTTGCTGTGCTTCTGCACAATATTGCTCTCTTGTTTGTAGAACAATATTCCCTCCTTTGTCTGAGGGTTTGTATATTATAGACGCATCATTTTGTAATTCTCTAAAGCTTGTTGTTGTTCCTTGGTTATATTATACCTTCTTTTATTGCTGTTCTTTGTTCTCAATTTGAGAAGATCTTTATTGACTGCATCCGAAAATATATCTATCGCACCCATGGGCAACTGGGGTAAAAATTGCAATGTTGGTTTGAATGGACTGGTGTCTTTTTCTTGTTCTATCCTCAGTCTCATTGTTCTTTCTATTATGTCTCTGGTACTGATTGTTGTATCTTCTTCTTCAGTACGTAGTGCCTCCATACTTTCTAGAGCTGACAGATCCTCACCGGTTAAGGCATCAGTTATAGATTTTCTTTGCAGTTTAGTTGGTTTCATATTCTTTGGTTTCAATTTGAAGTATTTGTGTAGCTTTAGTTTTCTTGTCAGTTTGAAGAGGTCAATTCGAGTCTGAGTATATTCCAACCTATTGGACGGGCAGAACGTTAAACCTAACCTTAACACCGACTCCTCATTGCGTATTAATTTCTTTGGTGTGAGGTTTATGATAGTTAGGTTTTCTACTTCCATTTGTTGCCCCTCTTGTTGCGTGTCACACGGGGGGACATATTTGCTCCTCCGGCACCAGCCGCCCCTTCTTGTTTTGCGGCGGCACCCTCCGGTGGTTTGCTTTTTCCCCCTCTTAGCCAAGTTTGCCGCATGAGTCGAAATTCCTCCTGGAAAGGGGTCTTCTTGTGTTGGTCTGTTAATGTACCGGCATTCTCATCCCCCGAGGATTCATTTCCGGTTATGTCGGACTCTGATGTTTCCACACGTTCAGTGGTTGGAACTACCTTTCTCGCAGATAATTCCCTTCTTGGGCCATCAAATTTCTTGGCGAAAGTTAGTATGCGGCCTTGTGCATAATCACGCTCATCTCTTTCGCATTTTTCTTGCTTCCTTTGTTTGATTTTCAATTCATATTTGATCAGGCGTTTTTTCATTAGTTCTCTTAATTCTTCTAGTTTGGTCTTGTCCTCCTCCTTTTCTATTTCAGCTTCCACTTTTTGTATTTCTTTCAAAGCTTTGTCTCTGTCGCTCTAGGCAAATTTTACCAGTATCACTAGCATGCCTTTACTTGATTGGGCCGTGTGTTCCGCCCATTCCTTCAGCAAGAGCGGATCAGGGTTTTCATAAGCAGGTATAGTATATATTCGCAGTCCTCTCGGGACCCGATTTTCATCAATGTAACTTTGAAGGGAGTTTGCCTCCCACCACTTCCTCATCTCGCGTTCATAAAGTATTTCTAAGGTCACAAATTTCGATGTTAAGTTTGTAGCAGTTGTGGAACTTTTATCTTTTCGCATCTGTTCAGATGCCGGATTCTTTTTGAAAATGTCTTGTGCCGCTTCGCGGCGTGCTGATTCGCTAAACATAATGTTGCTCCCACTAAATTTTCATTAGCAGTTACTGTATTGTAGTCCCCCTCGTCCTGTCGCTTGTTCGAACATTAACCTGCAGTGAACATATGTACCACTTACCGGCAAAGTCGCGTCGGCACTCCTGTGCGTCCTCCAACCCACTGGTTGCTGACCTCTGAAGCCGGCGGTCTTTCAGCGACGGTGTCTCTGAGTAGTCAATTATCGCTCCGATCACCTTTTCCGGAGCACTCTCGGATGGGTGCTATGGTCGTGGGGGGTGTACCCACGATATATAAACGCTCCTTTTTCTTATTCTCTTCTTAAGAAAAAAGCACTCTGGGGGGTAATTGCAGTCAGTTTATTGGCACAACAAACAGACGCGTTTCGGCTTGTGCCTTTTTCGATGTATAGCGCGCACGCCGGAAAAGAGTATTTTTGTAATAAGTAAAGACTGTCACGTGGTATACATGGTAATCAGTGATGGACTATGGTACAGGGTAATCATGTCCGCCATATTGGAACAGTGTTATACTAAACTTATAATGCGTTCCTTCAATGGACTCATTTTCACTGCATAACACATATGTAAACATATATAAACATTCAATTGAGTTCATCAGTGGTTACAACTAAATAGTTGTGAATTAATGCTGTGTATCAGCCTACCACATTTACATACAATCCTTTCACAGACTCGCTTACTCTGCACATTTCATATGTGGCCGTTCAATAAAGTTTTTCAATGAATTCAACTACATAGTTATATATATATATGCCATGGTGTATTAAAGAATGTTTGTTTTTATTTCTATGAATATATATACATGCTTTTATAGGGTTTGGAGTTTTTTCGTGTCATTTTGATTTTCATTGTTTTCACTATACATTTGTAGTAATATTTCGTTTTTTTCATGTTTAGAAAGGGAAATCAAATATATTGGGTGCCTGAATTTAAGGGTGCTTGCTCTGCACTCTTTGCTCTACAAAAGACATTTAAATATTGTTAAAATGCATTTTAAAACATATTAAATGAAATGTTATTGTTAACATTGACTTCTAATAAAAAATTAACTTTGTAAATATATTTGAGATGTGGATGTGTAGAAATAACATAGGTGAGTATTTCATATGAGTGTCTAACATGAAACGTGGTTAGACAAGTTTAACGGTCCTTGCTATTTGTTAAGTTTATTTTTTTAATGTTGCATTTATTAGCATTGATATCAAGCATTGTGCTTATTTAAATAAAAATATAAAATTGACTTCCATTTTGTGAGGGATTATGCTGCTCTTTATTTGGCAGTGCCAGACACAGACTTACGACTTGGAGGAGCAGGAACATCTTGTTTGAGTTGCTATAATGGTCATTTTGGCCAGGGCGTGGCTAGTTATACATTTTTTCTGCCAACTCAGGTGTAGAGGTTCAATCACCATGATCACATTGACTGAAAGCTAACTCTAATTAGGGCTGGCAGAGTTGTGGCTTTGAATACTCTGTCCATCGCATTTGTAATATAACTCTGTCGACAGAGGAAGAAAAAAGCAATGGAGTGGACGGACGTTTGATGGAGAGCACATGTTGTGTGGTAGACCTGACAGCCTTAGAGTGGTGTTCCCCCGACTTTTTGCCTGCCTCCCTCCATTTTCTGACCTCGTTTTTGCTGTGTTTATGACTCTGTGCACTTTGCTACTGCTGACCAATGCTAAAGTGCTTGTGCTCTCTCCTCTAAATGTGGTACCGTTGGCTTAACCCCAATTGCCATATTTAATTTACATATAAGTCCCTAGTAAAGTGCACTACATGTATCCATGGCCTGTAAATAATTGCAACTAGTGGGCCTGCAGTACTCATTGTGCCACCCACTTAAGTAACCCTCTAACCATGGTTCAGGCATGCCATTCCAGTGCCTGTATGTGCAGGTTTACACTGACACTTCAACCTGGCAAAGTAACCCTCTTGCCAGGCCTAGATCTTGCCTTTGTATACATATAAGTCACCCCTAATGTAGACCCTGTCTAACCCACAGGGCAGGGTGCAATGTATTTAAAAGGTAAGACATGTACTTAAAGTTTTACATGTCCTGGTAGTGAAAAACTCCCAATTTTGTTTTTCACTACTGCAAGGCCGATCTCTCCCGTAGGATAACATTGGTATTACCTTATTACATTTTAAGTGTAATTCCCAATTGTGAAGAGATAGACTTTTCAAGTTTGGTGTCACTAAACTCCTAATTTACTACCACAGCTTATGGCGAAGATGAATTTTAAACTACAGTTTAGCTAATACCACTTTTGGAAAGCTGGTATTTTCTTACTTTAGCCATTTGGTGCCTGCTGCCTGTCTCTGTTCAGTCTGGGGTGAGTGACAGCTGGGCTTTGTGTATTCCCTCTAGACAGCCACACACAAAGGGAGCTTAGGTGTGTCTTGATGAGCCTTCCTGGGAGATAGGAGGGAGGAGCTGGGCACAGCCTCACACTTACAACTGTATAGGCTGTGTGCTGTCCCCACACAAAGTGCTGCATACTCCCCTGTAGTGAGTCTGGAGCCAGGGCAGGAAGGAAGGGCCTCTGTGCACTTCAAAGCTTTCTTTGAAGTCTCCCCCACTTCAAAGGCACAACTAGGTATAAGCACTAAACCTCTGACCCCAAGGCTTCAATACACTTCTGGACCCGTGACCACTCTGCCAGGAAGAAAAACTGCTGTGCTGCTGAAAGGACTGCTACTCTGCTGTAGTGCTGCTTTGCTGGACTCTTGCTTTGCTGTGCTCTTGTCTTGCTGAGCTGTCCTGCTGCCTGCTGTTCTCCTGCCTGGGTAAAAAGGATGGGACTTGCATCTCTGGAACCCAGAGTTACTCCAAGGACTTCCTGGTTTACCTCCTGTTCTACGTCTTAGGTATATAAAAGACTTCAACTCATCCTGCTACCGCACCTGGACTTTGCTTGCTGCAAGTCTTGCCCTGCCAAGTAGGGCGAATCCTGTCCTGGGCCCTTGGAAGTGGGTATAAAGCGCTGCCACATCCAGAACCCATGCATCCTCATCAGCACTGGTGCATCTTTGACTTTGTGTGAGTCAGAACCAGCGCATCCTCGTCATTGCTTGGAGTGGACCTGGCACATTGCCTTCGGAACCAGCACATCGACTTCAGAAGCGACGCATTGCCTACTGCGGGAGCAGCAGCCACAAATCGCATTCAGAACCAGAGCCTCACACTCTGAACCATTGCATTGCCGCAGTTGTGTGGAGAAAATCAATGCATCTCATTCACTGCGTGGCTCGACACAATGCATCGCTCCAGCTGCACAACACATCTTCATCGCCGATGACGCAGCCCGTATCAAGGTACTTTGGTTCAGTGGGCCAAGAGGGTCCCTGTATTCAGCCCACGCTCTATTGCAGTCAGTCTAAACTTTTGAATTTTCCCCGGTTTACCGCGACCAGATAACCCACTTAAGTGCTTATTGCTTCTAAATGCTATTTTACATTTATTCTTTGAAAATTAACATCTCAACTTCTATTTGTTGGATTTTTTCGTCATTGTGGTATTGTTTTATTTATAAAATTATTGTCAATTTTTCTAACCTGAAGTGGAGTATTTTGTAGTGTTTTCACTGTGTTACTGTTTGAAATGTTGCACAAATACTTTACACATTGCCTCTTAAGTTAAACCAGACTGCTCTGTGCCCAGCAACCGGAAGGTGAGCACAGGATAATTTAGGCTGTGTTGCCACTTACCCTGACCAGGGTTGTCATTCCTGCTTGAACAGGGTGAATACCTCTGCCAACCAGAAACCCAATTTATAACATTATGATATTGCTGTTGACAAAAAATTAGCTCAGTAAACTGGAGAAGGGGCTCAGAGTGTGATTCAAGAAATAAAGATGGGTTAAATCCATCCACAAGCACAAATGGATCAAATAAAATATTGGTACTTTGAAAGACTGTCGCAGATCTGAGGAGAGTTATTGTTCCACAGAAGAGTACCAGAAATGAAACTCAGCACTCCACAGATTCACTGAAGAATGGCACCATAAAGAAATGATGCTCTGATGCACTGATCAGCCCTCATAATAACCAATGAGCACCTTTATTCTGCTCAGGAAGCATATCTAATAAATAACACAGACTTTTACACCAGATTGTATTGTAATAGAGAGAAATTACAGTTGCCAAAATTTTTAGGTTGCATATGAGACATGGGCAAATTGTAAATCATGAAGATTGTTGCACAAAACTGGTTTGTTGTGTGTAGCAAAGCTTTAGTTTGAAAACAAGGTATGTTACATACAAAACAGGCATGATTGGATGTAAACACACATACATTAAATATTAGAGAACACGTAAAAGCCCATAGAGCCTATAAATGCAGACTAACTGTATGAATGGTGATGCTAAGTAATGCATATTTCTGTAGCAAAGCATGAGCCAGCAGAGAATGAGTGGCCCATTCTCACTCCATAAGACATCATTGGCAACAAAAGTATATAATGTACCGAAGCAGGAGTGGAATTGTGCTGTGTCGAGATGCTGAATGGCTAAGTTTTGATTGCTGCCCGATGATACATAAGGTACGTGGGAAGACTATACATAGCTTACAAAATATGAGCCTCATTTATGAAAAGTGGCGCATCGCTGGATGAAAACAGCGATGTAACACTTTTCATTGCACCCTCCTTGCGACACCATGGATGTGCCATATTTACACTAAGGCGCTCCATGTCGCAAGGATTGAACAGATACGTCAGGAATCCTTGCGTATCTGTTGGCGTGGTAATGATGCATTCCTGCAGTGTGTCGGAAAACAGACGCAACTCCAGCAATGTGTCATTACACATGGATGAGTCCCATGTGAAAGGCCCGGTATCAGTCCTTAAGTCTGCTTAAAGCAGGCATAAGGATTTGACGCAGTGAAGTCCTAGAAGTGGCGCAGTGAAATTTCATAGATTTCACTGCACCACTTCTATGAGCCTTTTTCACGGGGGAACGCCCACCCAGCATACATTACATCTGACGCAGGTATAATGTAGTCCAGGGCTTTACAAAGTGATGTACATGCCTAGATATGTCACTTTGTAAATAGGGTGCAGTGTAGCGCAGTGTAGTACACTAAAGCAGCCATATAGGTTAGATGACTGACATCATCTTAGACACTTTGGACTACCCTTTCCAGGGAAATGTGACTATGTTGTGGGTCCTGCCCACCCCAGTGAATTGCCCACCTTGTTAGATGGTGCTGTTCAGATTTTAGTTTTATAGCGCTTGTTACCTGTACTGTGCCTGTTACAAAGCCCCAATGGAAAAAAGGCAGAAGGCGATTATGAGAAATTTTCTTTTAGTCCTGAGCAATAGGTAGTTATTGGGCTGTTTCTGTTTTGGATAGTGTTGTTCACCACTGGTGTTGCTGGACTTAAGACTATTTCATTCCATTGAGTTAACAGTTATTAATTGTGCAAACTTGTCTCTCCATGGGTGCTGGTAACGACTAGGCAAGGCTTAATTCCAGAGGTAGTAAATAGATAGGAATTCAAATAAAGTGTGACATAGAAATCATACTCAATATGTTCAATATACACCAGTTAAAACTTTATAAAATGTCTTAATTCAGAGAAGGTGTTCTGCAATGATGCCCTAAAAATGTCCTCTGTGACTCGTAGTCTACCTGCTCCTCAGCTAAGTCCTTCTGACGTTCCCACACATGCAAGGGTCTCTCTGCATGTGCAAAGTGTCTACAGCACTGCTTAATTTGTGCCGGTGTTTGCCGGTGCTCCGCACCAGCATCTTTTTCAAACAGCAGCACATATTTAATCACCAAATAGTGAAGTTATGTGCCTTTTTTAGCACAATTCCTAATTGGCAATTTAATTAAAAAAAATTTTTTTAAACTAGCAGATAGCTACTGCTGTCACTCACATTTGGCAGCTGTGGCAGGAGCTGGGGCCAGGGTCGGACTTGCCGTACTGGGCCTCAGGCGTTTCCTCTGAAGGTTGGAAGGGTGGAGGCTGGTTTTGCAGTGGTGGGGGCCTGTTTTGTTACTGGGGGCCAGAGTTAAAGCGGTGCTGCAATATCGGTCCACAGCAACAAGAGCAGCAAGCAAGCGTTTCCAGCCTCCCAGGGCCAGGCAGTGCTTCCCCAGGAGATGGTCTAAGAAATTTGCCAGGGCTGCTTTGGGCTCCCAGTCCGGCCCTGGCTGGGGCGCCAGCTGTAGTGGACTCCCAAGTGATATTTTGGGCCCTGGCACTTCGTTTTATACAAATTAAGCACGGACACTCTACAGACGTGCAAAGGGACCTCTGAAGTGGTAGTGGTATTCGAACCACAACAGTCAGAACAACATTTTAGATGGACGAAACAAAATGAGCGACTCTTCGACAGCCCGTTAGACTGATGCAGAGTGAAACTCTAAATGGCAGTTCGTTTGGTTGCGAATGTCGCGCTGCGACGCCCCGCTCTCAGTTCTGGCGAGGACGGAGAAACTCGAAAGGTACAACCGATAATCCATGCTTCGATATTTGTGAATAACAGGAACAAAGAGATCTAAAGTGGCATTCAGACAGCGTTCACCCAATACACTTTTCAGAAGGCCTAATATTGTCAACAGCTGCAGGAATGAAATGTGTAACATACCGTCCCACACCTATGAAAATAAACCGCTGACCCCTCAGTGTAAGCGCCTGTGCTGCGCCAAGTACTCGGGGCGAGCCCACTGTGAATGCTCTCAAGAACAATAAAGGCTTGGGCCGTCGCCCGCATCGGAGATAAGGCCGTGCTTCTCTTGGCTTCATGAGTGGAGCCGGCCACTTCGAGGTGGGGCAGCTGGGGTACAGCCCGTACCCCTTGCCTTGTTCGGTTCCCCCACCAGAGCTGCTTGCTGTCTGCTTTGTGGTTCACCTCAGGTGTGGTATGTTTTACTATAAGAGGAGAACTATTCGTGGCTTTTGATTGAGCCGTCAGTCCTACCGCCGAGCACGCCATCCTTGGACTAAAGTTAGGACTCAGCAGGCCCCGAGCCCTCAGCAGGCCGCCATGGCTGTTTACTTGGACTACAGTCCCTGGCAGCGGATTAGAAGGGGCAGCACCGGATATGTGTTTAGTAGAACAGCGTCCAAAATAAGATGGAAAAAGGAATCCTGTTCCAAACCATACAAAGCAGGAGAATACAGCTGTGTACAAATGTATCCAAAAAAGACGTTTAGCCCAATTGCATGTTTGGGGCATTCGGGGATATTCATTCTAAAATGGTCTGTTTCCACGGTTCATCAAATAAGATATTCTTTTAAATAATCCTGTCGTACAATGATCACGTACCATGTGCATGCTCTGGAAATAAATACATTTTCGTCACGGTGTCATTAATCCTATAGGGATGCTGGGCCAGACGTACAATAATATGTGCTGCTCTCAAAATACTGTTAGCAATTTACGACCAGTAAATAATTTTCGAAACCAATCTTTGTACAAATGGGTCGGTTTGGAAAATGTTGAATTGGAGTTGATCGCAATCCGACCTACTTCATTAATATTCATGAGGTAGGTCACAAAATGAGATTCTCTTCCCATTCCTGAATAGGTTTCTACCCCAACTTGGGGGTGGTCGGTAAAATGTCAATGCTTTGCAATCAGATTTCGGTCTCAAAACATAGATACATATGATACCGATTTAGTATTTTGAAGGGAAGCCTAAAACACACTCCTTCAAAATACTCAGAATCTCATTTTAGGAGTCGAAAAGACTTTTCAAACTACTAAAATGGGATTAGTAAATAGGAAAAAGCCTTTTAATGGTCGCAAACGGCAAATTAGGGAGTCTGGGTAGTTAAAATGCTTACTTAGTACGTCTGGCCCACTGTTAGGTCATAGAAGTCTGTAGTCTAAGTAACCCTAATATCAAAGGAGTCCGCAGACTAAATATTCATCCCCCTAGTCCTGCTACTGACATCCAACATCTCTGGACTATCTGTATTCCTCTGACAACCCATCGAAAGTAGGCACAGTTATCTCAGCCTTCCTGACTGGAGTGCACAAAACACACAACAATCCCCCACAACACCTCCAAACTGCTGCTTACCCATGCCTGCAAGATTGCCCTTAAACCCCATCCAGGGCCAGCCAGAGAAAAAGAGGGACCCATTCCAGATCAATGCATGGGTCCCCCAAATGTATCTGGACTACATTCTGATGGCAGACATGCACTACACACATACCAATAAAATAACAAAGCATTAGATTAAAATAAATGCTTTAATAGGCACTATATATTGAAACAAATAAACGTTTTAAAAGTCACGATATACCATTAATTACTAACACAGTGCGAGCCCTCGTGTTGGGAAGAATGCATAACATGAATGCCCCAGGCCTGCCTCTAATAGAAGCTGCCGGCCCCAAGCTCTTTCCGTCATAGGAAGGGCCCTCCCCGCCCCTGTAGAGAGTCTTGGTCCTATTACCCCACCCTGCTAGGGATGAAATACGGTGACGCTGCCATTGCCACCAGCCTCCACAGCTCACTTCTTCTGAGAGGGAAGGATTGTCTCTCACCATCAACTTGTTTTTTCCAAACAATTGAGGCTACGTGTTGGCAGCGCCTAAGCTACTCCAGCCTATGGCTTCATGGGTAAAAGGTATTGGCAAAGCCAATAGGTTTCACCTTTGGGACTTATTAGCTTTGGCAATGCTTTTTGGCGATGCTGTATAGCATTGGCAAGTAGCTGTTTAGCATAGCCAAAAGGAAATAAAAATGGCACAATGATGCAGCTGTTGCATTTTATAGATGTAAGCCTGCGTCATTATGCACGCGCATGCTTACAAAATGGCACATTGTAATTTTTAGGTCTCGCCTGACCCAGCGCATGCGCTGGTCTGGCGAGACTTTTAGTAAGGGCTTCAAAAAGTGCTACCATGGCCGGCCACCAGCTTGCGTGCATGTGCGCGGGCGCGCGCTTACGAGCAGAGGCGCCATATGGCTTTCCTCGTCATGCTCATTAAGCGCATCGCTCGCCGCGCTTGATCGCGATCACTTTCACTTTCGCGGCCGCTTTGATGTTCTCAGTGAGCCAGAATTTTTCATGGCCGCGTTACTTTTACGGCCGTGCGCCAGTATTAAAAAGGTTGTTTATGCTATTTAGTCACCACCATTATGCAGTGAATGTGGAGCCCCAAAAAGAAATGTTTACTCTTTAGACACAGGGCAACGCTGCAATTAAAAAGTATCACGCAGACGCTTTAATAACATGTCTGATATGGCAAATTCAACTGAAAATCTAAAAACACGTTGGTTCATTCAATCAATCAATCAATCAATCACAGAATTTGTAGAGCGCACTACTTACCCGCGAGGGTCTCAAGGCGCTGGGGAGAAAAAAGGGGGGGTGCTGCTACTGGTCGAACAACCAGGTCTTGAGTAGCCTCCTGAAGGTCAGCAGGTCTTGGGTCTGTCGTAGGCTTAGTGGAAGGGTGTTCCAGGTCTTGGCGGCGAGGTGGGAGAAGGATCTGCCGCCGGTGGTAGTTCTTCGAATGCGAGGGACGGTGGCGAGGGAGAGGTCGGCGGAGCGGAGCTGGCGGTTGGGGACGTAGAAGAGGAGTCGTCTGTTGAGGTAGGCTGGGCCAGTCTTGTGGAGTGCCTTGTGTGCGTGGATGAGGAGTTTGAAGGAGATTCTCCTGTCGACGGGGAGCCAGTGCAGGTTCCTCAGGTGGGGGTGATGTGGCTGTGGCGTGGTACATCGAGGATCAGGCGTGCGGAGGCGTTTTGTATGCGTTGCAGTCGCTTGATGAGCTTGGCCGGGGCTCCCGCGTAGAGGGCGTTCCCATAGTCAAGTCTGCTACTGACGAGGGCCTGGGTGACTGTTCTTCTTGTATCTGTCGGGATCCACCTGTAGATCTTGCGAAGCATGCGGAGGGTGTTGAAGCAGGAGGAGGAGACTGCGTTGACTTGCTTGGCCATGGAGAGCGTTGAGTCGAGGATGACTCCCAGGTTGCGTGCGTGGTCGGTGGGTGTCGGGGCTGCTCCCAGCGTCGTTGGCCACCAGGAGTCGTCCCAGGCTGAGGGGTTGGAGCCGAGGATGAGGACCTCTGTTTTGTCCGTGTTCAGTTTTAGTCGGCTGATCTTCATCCAATCGGCGACGGCCTTCATTCCTTCATGGAGGTTGGATTTGGCGGCGAGGGGGTCCTTGGTGAGGGAGAGGATCAGTTGAGTGTCGTCGGCGTAGGAGATTATGTTGAGGTCGTGCTGTCTGGCGATGCGTGCGAGCGGGGCCATGTAGATGTTGAACAGTGTTGGGCTGAGGGATGATCCCTGGGGTACGCCGCAGATGATCTCGGAGGCTTCGGATCGGAATGGTGGGAGGCGGACTCTCTGGGTTCTGCCGGCGAGGAAGGAGATGGCCCATTCCAGGGCCTTGTCTCGGATCCCTGCGTCGTGGAGGCGTGCGCGTAGAGTGCGGTTCATTCAGCTGTAAAGGAGAATACTTTAATGAATTGCTCAATCACTCTTACGTACCCTGCAACCTCGGCATTCTCGGCACCAGGAAACGTTCCAACATTCCAACCCAACATGGCCGACCGCTCCATGCCGATGCTCTATTTCTGTGACCCAATCTAAAATGACCGCCAGCTGCGTGGCTCTGTTTACAGCTACCCTGTCCCATAACGCGGCCGCCGTCGTCTGTAGGTTTTCTGCCTCTCTGTCCCATCCTATCATGGCCGCCTTTTCTCTGCCGGTGCACCCCAACTCTTAGCTTGTTTCTGTTACTAAACAGTGGGCAGGCAGGTGTTGTGGGATGGCTGATGAAAACCAAGCAGCTACCAAAATGAAGACTGCAGCGGACTCTAAGACTTCCCGGAAAGAGTTATTTCCTTTTTATGATTTGTCCTCTATAACATGCAGTCCGGTTAAGCCAGTACAAAACAAGGACTACGAGTACCCGAAGGCATGGTACACAGAGCCGTTTCCTGGGTAGATTTTTTTTACTTTTTACATAGATTTCACAATAGGACAACCATATTTATACCCAGCTATTTCGACACGGAAAAGAGCGACACAAGTTTGTTTGAAAATGATTCAATCCCAGAATTGTTACTGTGAGTGAGATCCTCCTTTAAGCCCACATTTCAAAAATAAAGTGCCAAAGAAGGAACAGACCAGGGTAGGTGCACCCGGTTGCAACAAGGCAGCCAACAGCGCAAACAACTTCTTTTTCCCAACATGCAATATACATTTGCATATCGCGCAGTGTTGTTTACTGTCAATTATGTAGAAAGTTCAGCTAAAGATCACAAATTACGTTAAGCATACTCCTCATTTTTCCTAATACGCAGACAGTGTGGTATTTAACTGACATGTTGTCCTCGCGCTACAAGACATAGAACTAGCCGTCAGCCGGAGTATTTTACATACAATATTTTAGTAACAAGCATTGGCATAGCCAATAGGTCTCACCTTTGGGACCTTATAAGTGTTTAGCCATGCAACAGTTGATGTTGTTGTACCAAGGATATTGTGCTGGATAACTAAACACTTATAAGGTCCCAAAGGCGAGACCTATTGGCTATGCCAATGCTTGTTTTAATTTCTAATCTGAGGCCTACTTTCCAGTTCACACTCGTATCAGTCCCTCACGTTTGTTCTGTTTCCCTTTTTTTGGTTGCCTCAGTCCTTTCTTTCTTGTTCCAGAGTTCCGTTTGCGTCACTATCTTTTGTCGGTGTGTTTGCCTCTTGTAGCTCTATATTAACAGGTTTGTTTTCATCAGCATCCTGGAACTTATGGATGAATTCCTTGTTGGCCCGAAGCTCAACAGGTCAACCTTGGCTGCCGAAGCGCCAGTGAGAGTGACCTACCTCCCTCACACCGAGGGTGCACAGTGAGTCTCTTGACTTCGACAGCTCCATCTGGGAGCCGGCTCCAGTCCGGTGTTTCTCTCTCCCTTCCCCTGTCTCTCTTCAGCAGTACGCCGTCTCTCCTCGTTTTGTAGGTGTTCAGGGATGGCAGGGGTTTTTAGTGGGTCTACATCCTTGGAAGCTGACATAGGCCCTCTTAGGAGGGGGGTGCATTGTTTTGCCAACTTCAATATTGCACATTCTTGTAGTTTTATGGTTAAACGCAGATGATTGCCTTGTGCACAAGCCTATTTTTAGTGGCAGAAGCCCTGAGCTAGTTATGGCCACAAGCCAATGGTGAAGGCTGTAGGCGAGGGTAGGCCAGGTGGCGTGGGGCTGAAAAGCACTGAAGTAGATTTGCTTTGAGAATGCATGCTAGGCCTTTTAGGAGGGACTGTATATTGATATGCCAACTGTCATTTTATACTTGTTTGTAATTTTATGAGTAGCAATTAGAGGTGTGTTTATTAAACTCATTTTTGGATCCAATCTGATAGCGTTAGCTGTCTGACAGGCTCTGATAATAAAAAACATTCTCAAAACTACGTTATACATAGCAATACATAGAGGGACGTTGGGTCAGCCCTTTTCAGCCATTGATCTATTTGGGTGTCAATAACATTCTTTTCCCGCCCATGACAGCATGTAGCAGGAGGCAATGGGCCAGCCCACTCCAGGCCCTGGCTCTACTGCCCTCTGAGTGTTCGGTCTGATCACGTGTACACACTGAGTGTGCTTCAGTGCTAGGGCTTGCCCACCAGGCAATTTAGTTTTGCATATTCTCCTTTCACAGGTTTCCATTTTATCCTATCCTTCTATCTTTTATTTGCTTAGTTTTTTTTTTTGGGCGTACCCGGCAGATATCTAGATAATTCTAGTGATCCGCCATTTATTGCTCATTCCATTCATAGTACCAGGGCTTTAGGTGGGCCGGGTCCGCCGGTGCTCAGCACCTGCAGTTCTAAAAAACAGGTGCTGAGACGGGTCTCTATTGGGCTCTCCATTGTTGCCTTCATCCTCAGGGTGAAAAAATAAATCTTAACTCTGCAGCAGTGCCACCCTTCACTGTCTTTGAGGTAACTTCAAAGAGACTCGTTATAGTTCTTGCACTGCCTCATCATTTCAAAACGGAAGCATTTTCAATACTCTATATAACGAAGCCGTTGTTGTTGCTTATTTATCTTAGGCTACCAACCATTATTGACAAAGCCAATAGTCCTTGCTTGTTGTTGGTGTAATGTTACTTGTATTATACATCTGGATGCAATGACAGAAGCAGCACAGTGCCAGTTGGGCGGCACACTATGCTAAGCACAGATTTTTAGCTTATATGTTTTTAAGCCACGCCCTTAATGACATCGGCCACGCTCCTTTGAGAGACTCCCCAACTTTTTTCATTCCACTTAAAGCCCTGCGTAGTACACTGTATCCCACCTGGACACTGCACTAAACTGGGCAGCAATCTTACAGCGTATTGTCCATAGCGTGTTATTGTTTTACTGCTCCAAAGCGACGGCCAACATTTGGAAGCAAAGTGCCACCATTCTTGGACTTGGGACAGCAGTTTGTCACTATACACAGCACCATTCCAAGAAGGCCGCTCAAAGCTGTTTTTTTTTTAACTTATTCTTAAATGCAAGCACATGCCTGCTATGTTTATGTTGTAGCATTTTTCTATTTTCTCCCTTTATTCTTTTAATTTATCTGGCATATGCTTGACGAGTCTATGTGATGGTTTTATTGTGTGTGGATGATTGTATGAATGTAAGAATGAGTCAGCGGGTGCTTGAATAGATGCATGAGTGACAGGATTCATGTACGATGAGGTACTGTGTACCATAACTCAGCAGTAGCTGAAGAGGCACTTTCTGTTATAAACTGGGCCTACATCATTGCTAATGCTTGTTTAATCCCTTGTTTGAGTTCTTGATATTTGGTAGGGGCTGGGATCTCGAGAACAGATATCTACATCAGCTGTTAAACATGGCTAGGGCATTCAGTGATCATACCCTTGACATCCTGCTTGTAAAGATGCAGGTCCTAACCTGTGAGAACCCATTTTTGATCCGCTGCTGTGTTGGGAAACCCCCTAGAGGTGTCTCACCTATAGCAAGGTTAGTACTGTAGGATTGGAGCTGTGAACTCCAGTGCCCACCTTTTAAAATAAAGCACACCGCTGTGCACTTGGGGTAACATGATCTGTGGACACTTGTAAACACACGTGCATATGCATGCACAGACCTGCGCGGGCTGAGTATGGAAGAGTGCCGACTTCTGTGCACAGCTAGCACTGGCGGACATTATACCAGAGTAAATTGGTAATGGATGATAAGACAATATAATTCAATTGGGAAGTCAAAGAGAACTTTCCCATTTTTTGGGGTTGAAGTGTAAATATGTAGGTTTGCATTGCATTGCATTACACTACTTCGGGTAAATTATGCCACAAATGTAACGTGGTTGGCACGGGCTAAAAAGGTAATTGGCGTCTCCCTTTTCTATAAATGTCTGGGTCACAAATTCATATTAAGAGTATGTTTTACTCTATGTGAGTTTGTTCATGTAATTTTGCATTTGGCATATTTCCCAGAGTCAGCCTTAATGAAATTCATGCTTCGAGGTGCTCTGCTGGGGGAGCTCCACTCTCTGCTGCCGAGTTGGCAAATCAAAGATCTCTTGAAACAATAAGCCCACCCTGGAGAAATTAGATTTCTCGTGCCAGAGGAAGGATTGCAGGGTGGAAAGAAATCTCCATAAGATGATTAGCAGCACTTTCCTGCCAAGTAGTGTCAGGATGTTCCTACATGGAACAAAGGGACGATTAATACACCTTTGGCTGCAGCCAACACATTGGGTTGATTTTACATTTTGGAGGGAAGAAACCAATCCTGACCGGTTGGCTAGTGCATTGATGTGGCATCCCTAGATTGCTTAGGCACCTCCATTTTAAACCCCTGGACAGGGAAGAAGGATTGAAAAGAAGAAGAAGCAGAGAGTTGGACAGACCGCTCAAACTGATAAACTCCTGTTTGGATTTTAGAGGATCTAACTCCACTCCTGTATGCAGCCTTATACTCCTGGACGTTTGAAGACTCTGTCTTCAGGGCCAGCGGCACAGGCTCCCTGACTCCTTCTCAGAATCAGAAGATGGTAGATGTGCTGGGGGACATGAATGAAGTCACCCACTTGGACCTTTTTGCAGAGGTCCTATTTGTGGCCGCCCCACATTTACTACAGGCTCCTGCTGGACACGCAGGCACTCTGCAAAGGGCTGAAGGCCTGGGTGCTTGCGGTGTGCAGGCAGAGAGCGTGGTCCGCTGTGGAGGACATTCAGGCACTGCTGCCATGAAGACCTCAAGTCAAGAGACCACCAGGACAGGAAAAAGGTCCAGGTCCCTACAGCCATGCATTTCTAAGGAGAAAGAAGTATCACCGCCAGAGGATTTGAAAATGCGCCTGAAATCCTCCGCTGTAATTTGAGGGTCAGGACTCCACCAGGACAGGAGTTCAAAGCAGAAAACCACATCTAAACTGCTTTGAGATCTTCCCAAAGGAAGTAGCCACTTCCACGCTGACTTAAGGAGCACTACCACTCCCACGCTGCCTTGTATGCACCCACTGCATTTCAAAATTCCCAGGAGGGATCAACATTAATCTGCAGGGAGCTTGTGTACAGGTGCGTCCACCTTACCCTAGGTAAAAAGGACGCCAACCACACAACTTTTAAATTTGCACCTATTTTAGTGTGGGGACACTGCAATATCCACTTCACCAAGGGAACCTCTAGGCCTGAACTACAAGGCTTCATGAAGCGGGAGTCCCCCGTGCATGAAGAGCACCGTCAAGCACTTTCACCCACTCTCAAAGTGAGAGAGCCGGAGACTCACTACTTCCATGCAGTCAGCAGTGAAATGCTGAGTCAGCAGAGTAGAAGGAATACTGTGGGGTCCAGGAACCTGCCACATGGTCCGCGTCAGTGTGCAGGTGTGCCCAGGACGGCAGGGACTCCCGCACAGGAGGAATGGTGCTATGTTAGCAGTCTGCTCCCACTGCCTTGACAGTGATAATAACATCTTCATAAGGACGTCTGCCAATTTTAATAACTATAAGTAACAGATATTCCTATTTCCCAATTAAATTGCACTCAATTTATCAATTTCAGAAGGATTAAAGCCTGTGTTGGACTCTGCAGAATTCAAACGCGTAACATTCCGATCACACCAACTCTCACTGTGAAGTGTTTAACTCATTGAAACATCTTATAGACCTCCTGACTTTCTCTGTGGGTACCACACACTCACATATGCTTGAACCCACTTCTACTTATACCCTATGATGATATGGCTCATGGCACACTCTTAGCCGAAACACTAGCACCAATGTGTGTGGTGGGCACACCCAGGTGATTGGGCACCTCTCCACAACTAACGAGAGCACCCAGATTGCCAACTCCTTCAACGAGACACTGCCACCATTGTGTCCACGTGTTCTCCATGTTGTTTCTCCTGTGTTTCTTGGTAGCAGGGTTGTTACAGATCCTCAGCAATGTATTCAATGGATGTCTGCTGTAACCTTCTGACTTGAGAATTTAACCTGTTTCTAGAGTTTGAGTATACCTGGGACTCATCGAGTAGGACACTATCCCTTTGTGTCTTCACTTTTGTTTAGTCACTTGACTCACATCAAGGAAGGTTGCCTTGGACCAAAATTCAGAGAACACATTTCAGGTAGTTCATAAAGTATGACAAGGTGCTGTTTACAAACTGTATGCTGAGGCTTGTGTATTCCATGTCGTGTTAGCAGACGAGGGATAGGTAACAGGCTTTTTGATGGTGGATGAAAGGCAATCAATGGTGTTTACTGTGATCAGAAAGCCTCTGGCTTCTGTGATCTCCTGTAATGTTTGAAAATGTGTGCTACATGCTAAGGCCTGGTCCCATCACCAGCCCTCTCTCCACATGAACCTAGAGCCCAACAAGCAACACCAACACCGAGTCAATATGACACTGCAGATCCAAAGACATCCAGTCATGTCTGCACATCCAAGAACCTCACAGGCAGCTATGACATTGCATCACTGAGAGATGCTGTGCCTATACTTAAAGCCCACAAGAATGCCGAGTTCTTCTGAACAAATGAGACCTCTGGCCACTTTAGTCTGACGTCGCGGAGTCCTCACCGGTCTGCAGTGCTCTCACAAACTCAGCCACGGCCCGTGCAGGTAATAGCGGTGGGGCCTAGTGGAAGGGGGATTTCGACAGACGACGACGAGGGAAAATTAATTATTTGTTTAATTTTCCCTCGTCGTCATCTGTCAAAATCCCCTCCACCCAGCCCCACCGCTCTTACCTGCATGGGCTGCGGCTGCACAAACTCCTGATAGAGTTCCACAAAATCGCAAGAGAGTTCTGTGAATTCAAGAGAGATTTCAGTAATCCTACAATGCAGCTGAGAGTTCACACAAGAATAGCAAAGGCCAGCTTTGGACTCACATTCTGGTAAGTCTGGCATTGCCAAATTGGCCAGGTTGAAATGGCCAGCTTGTGGGCTGGTTGTTCTGCTCCCATCAAGGTCCATGGGACCAAAACAATGGGCCACACACTTCCCATTTCAATCTGGCCCATCTGGTAGTGCCAGACTTCCATGTAAACCAGTCCAACACTGGGTGTGATGGGTATTTAAAAGCCACGCGTGCATTGATATCCCTGCTTAGCCTTAAAGCTTCTAAAGTGACCATCAGGTCCCTGATACTTAGCAGTTATTAGATCGTATATGCCTTATCATGAAGCGACTCCAGGTGCCCTCCGCATCTACGAACTTTGCATCCCAGTGCACATCAAAGAGCTCCAGCCCCTTGTTACTGCATCCTTTCTCCTCAGGGGAGAACACAAAAAGAACACCGGCTATTGTTTGTTAGCTGCACGAATAGCAAAAAAGAGTGATACTTAGGAAAAAAATAATGACATTGGAATGAAACAAATTATTGCTCCATCTCACTTTCGGATGCCCTAACTATTAAATAAGTATATATAATATAATTGATTCCTGTCTGTATTTATTTTTAAATATAAAAACAATAGAAATTAGGTTGTTTTTTGAGTGCTTCAAAATGTTGTCATACATGACTGTCAGGCCAATAGCTGTGTGGATTGACAGGTAAGGGGGTTAAAAAGAAAGACATTTTAGCAGTGAGGCTTAAAAGGGTAATGAGACAGAATATTGAAGCCAAAAAATTCGAACTACATGAATATCGAGTTGGAAGTATCGTGGAGTGAAAATATCAAATCCAAGAATATCGTTGTAAAGAATATCGATTTGAAGGTAAGTAATATCGAATGTAAAAATATAGAAGTCATTAATATCATTTGCAAAAATATAGTTGTTTAAATTATCGATTTTTTAATTAGTGTTATGTATTTTAGTATATATTTTAAATGTATGTGATGTATTTTTTTGTATAAGAATTGTTTATGTTTTTTAATATATGTGTTACATTTTTAGTAATTATCAATGTTATTATAATTAAATTTTGCGTTTTCTAGTTCCATAGCTGGTTGTGGGTTTATAGGGGAATAGGGTAGGAAGTAATTTAATTATAATAAATTAATGATTTTTAAAAATTATTAATATTTATTTAATTGAGATTTTATAATTTTAATTGTGGGAAGTAATTAATTATTAATTAATTATTAATTGGGTGTTAATTAATGTTAATTAATTAATTGGTAATTAATTATGGTAATTGTGTAATTGTTTTAGGTGTGGGTTGTGAGGTTTATAGGGGCAAAGGGTGGGAAACAATTCATTTTTAATTAATTCAAAATTAGTTAATCATTAATATTAATTAATTAACTGATATTTAATTAGGGTAATTGTTTATTTTTGTGTGTGTGGGTTTTACTTTTATAGGGGTAAAGGGTGGGGAGTAAATTAATTTCACTTACCTTATAATTAGTCGTTAAATACTATTAGTTTTTTAATTGAAAATAAGTTTTAATTGAGTAATACATTTTTTTACAGTTTAATTTTAGCTGTGGGTTGTGGGGATTATAGGGGTAAAGTGTGAGAAGTTAATTAATTTTTATGAGTTTTAATTTGTTTTTAAATTAATAATATTTCTTTAATTGGTAATTAATTATGTTAATTATGGAAGTACATTTAAAAAAAAATTAGATGTGGGTTGTGAATTGTGTGGTGTTACAGGGTAGGAAATAAAAAAAACTAAATTTATGTAATAATTAATGTTTTTGGTTCTAAATATTTTCTAATTAAAAATATTTATTTGTTTGAAAATTATTTTTTAGTTTATTTAATATAATACTTGTAGGTATTTGTCCCATACATTCAACATTATAATATGTTTTTATTTTTTCAATTTTTAATATTAAATATATTTGTATTTGAATTTTTAATATATTTATATATTCATTTATTTATTTAGTTTTTTAGATTTTTGTTGTTAATATTTTGTTTGTTTTTAATTTTGAACTGACTGGAGTGAGAATATTAATTGTTACCCCTCCGCAATCCAACACTTTCCCTACTGTTGCACTGATTGAAGTGGGAATAGCACATTTTATCCCGCCACTATCCAACACTTTCCCTCCTGTTGCACTGACTGGAGTGGGAATAGTAATTTTTACCCCTCCGCTACCCAACACTTTGCCTACTGTTGCACTGACTGGAGTGGGAATAGTAATTTTTACCCCTCCGCTATCCAACACTTTCGCTACTGTTACACTTATTGCAGAGGGAATAGTAATTTTTACCCCTCCGCTATCCAACACTTTCGCTACTGTTACACTTATTGGAGAGGGAATAGTAATTTTTACCCCTCTGCTGTCCAACACTTTCCCTACTGTTGCACTGACTGGAGTAGGAATAGTAAATTTTATCCCTCCGCTATCCAACACTTTCCCTACTGTTGCACTCATTGTAGTGGGAATAGTAATTTTTACCCCTCCACTATCCAACACTTTCCCTACTGTTGCACTCATAGGAGTGGGAAATTCAAGTTTAAAGATTTTTTAATGGGTTAATGTTTTAATTTATAATAGAATGTTTTTTTATTAGATTTTATGCTATTGGTAGATATATATATTTTTAAAACTGTCAATTCGACTTGGCAAAATAAACCTTTTCCCATGTCTAAAGCTACCTTTTTAATACTTACAAATCACGCCTACAGTAGACCTTTTAAGCCATAGGTGAGGGTGCATGGTACTTAAAAAGTAGGGGATGTGCACTTATGTTTTTATGTCCTGGCAGTGAAAAATCTCCAGAGTCATGTTTCACAGTGGTAAGGCTGGCTCTCCCATAACAAAACAATGGGCTACATTATAACCCCTTATGATGCTTAACTTCAGTTTGGGGTATATCTAAAAAAATGAGCAAGAACTCATTTTAATGGTAATTTAAAATCCAATGTAATGATCAAATTGTATTTTAGATTACTGTTTTGAAAATGATACTTTTAGAAAATTGCCAGTTGCCTGCCTTAGCCAAATGTGTATATCTGCCAGTGTTCAGTGTCACCTGACTGTTGATGGCTCTCCTGTCATGAAAAGTGTATAGCTACAAGACAGTGGACAAAGCGCTTGGATGTGAGGCGATTTTTTTTACCCTGACAAGATGGCCATCTGGAATATGCCCAGACGTTTAATTAGCGTCACAGGGTGCCCATCCTCCCACAGGTAGATGTAGCTCATGCCTGGGCCTGTCCCATCTGTTGTCCTGCTGGACAGCCAGGCACCAATCCCAGTGGGAGAGAGGCTAACCCTTGAACCAGTTTTGAGCGACCACAAGGGAGGGTTTGCACATTATCATAGCCACACCTCTGGGTAGGCTCAGGGAACGCTGCAGAGGGGACAAAGGTTTCTATCATGTTGGTTTTAGGTAGAGAAGGCACATTGGGATAGTTTAGAGGAAAACACACAGGAAGTGCTGCAAAAGTGGATAGGGTAACCACTGGGAACTTTTACCTCATTCATTAGGAAGTGGCCAGGAGTTCCCCCACCCACAGGCTGGCACTGGGTATAAATTTACCACCCCCATTACCCTCTTCACAATGCTGTTGGACCTGTGAAAGACAGAAGAAGGACTTCACCTGCTGTTGTGACCTGTGAGGAGAAGCCTAATGGCTGGACCTGCTCACTTATACCCAGCAGTAAGAGGTGGACTTCAATGATCAGTTGGCTGTCCTAAAAGGCTACAGGGACACAAAAGCTACAAGCAGAACACTTTCTTGACTGAGCCTAGATGACCAGTTACAAGTGAACCTGCCCTGGACCCAGCTGGTGACTTCTGTTGGAGTGAGTCCTTAGCCCAATTGCTATTCCTGAAGTCCTGGAACCCTTGGCTCGTGTCAGAGTGTGCTTCTCTTGCCCGAAACCTAAAAGCTGGGACTTAGAAACAGTTTCAAGACTTTTTGCTGGGAGAACTCACAGAAGACTAGGACCAACCTCCCAAGCCGATCCGCTGAGGGTGCATCACCCCTGGGCTTAAGTTTGTCATAACTCCCACTACATTCTCTACTCGATGTTGGAATCCGTTGACGCAGAGGCCACTTCAACTCCATCCCGCAGCCCCCTCAATGTCTCTTTCGATGAGGACCCGATCGATGCAGAAGACCTTCAGGATGCAGACTCTCAAACTTCTCCCTCCTTTGTCGACAACCGCATCAGGATCCCGTACTCCTGCAGCCCATCGCCATCTAGATCTATTTTGGCTTCTGCTTGTTGTCTTTGATGCAGATGCACTCATCGTCGACATCCAGAACTGTTTCTAAGGAGGTAACTCCTGAACGAGATGAACGCCATCCATGTATCCCACCGCAAATCGACTGCGGTTGGCCCTAACTTTGACTTGCCCCAGACTACTGTGACCAGTTCCCCATGCTTGGCACTTTGCACTTTTTGGCGCTATTTTTATTTTAAAATTTAAAAATGCAAATCTCCATTTGCCTGTTGAATGTTTGTCATTTTGGTGTCTTTGTGTCCACAAAAATATGCTCTATTTTTATAAATTGGAGTGGGATTTTTATTGTGTTGTGTTTTTGACTTTTTAACTGTTTTGGTGCTTCTAAATGCTTTACAGATTTTCTTAAGTTAAGCCTGTCTGTGCCATAGCTACCATTGGTAGTAAAGGACATCTTTCCCAGGTCCAAGAAGTGTTTTAAAGTGCTTTCCTGGAGTTGCCACATTTATGCCTGGCACAGTCTAGTGGTGGGAATTACTCCTGGGCACACCCTGACCAATGGAGTAAAAGTTCCCGGGCCAATCCTACCCTCTGTAGGCATTTTCAAGATGACGAAAGTCTTTGGCCACAATCAAATTGGGCTCTGAGAACTGGGAGTGTGTGGGGAGCATACTCTGGTAATCCCACATCTCACACTAAAATCCAGTTTGGGGTAGCCACTGTAAACACAATAAACAAAGAAACAGAAGTCTGATAGTACAAAAGTAGTGTTTCAGGCAAGCGTACAGTGGATACGCAAGAAATGTTTTGCATCCTGTTTCCCTATCTTTCAATGATGCCCCCAATGTTATATATACAACCCAGAGACAGAAGCCTAATGGGACACAGCAGGTCCTTCACCAACTAGAGAGTGGGTATGCAAGAATCATACTGCATCCTGTTCTCTGCCTATCAAGTGTGCCTCATAGTGTTATATGTAAACCGAGCAGAGCTGTCAAGCAGGTTTTGACACTCAAGCAGGATTTGACACTGCAATATCAAAAAGGATGCTCAGAGCATCTATCCTGCATATTCTAGGAGATTCCAGGGAGTCATCTCTGCCCATTCTGGGCAGTCTGTTGTTTGGTCCTAGGAAACATTTCATACATTTTTCATACTTATTCAAATTTTAATCCTTGTCTAGATGTTTGAGAGCAAAATTAAATTAGACTCCAGGAACTTCAGATAGAGAAAAGGTAGCTTTCTAAAATGTTCTTTCCCTAATATTTATTAAAAATCAGACTCCAACATTGAATTGGATTCTGAATAACTATTCAAAATAGTTGTTTAATTATTTATGTAGCTAGTCCAATTTCTGAGATTAGGATTTTACTCTGTACTCTGTACTCTGTTTTTTTTTACATATGACAGCTAGGCCTGCTACAGTGAAAATAGCTTTTGGGTGCAAGTCCCTGTAAGGACATGTCAACATTACATTTCTACATGTCCTACTTTGAAATAACAGGCACCCTGTATTGTAGACTACACATCCTACATGGGGTGATTCATTAATATTTAGAAGCACAGTTTGACCTGTAAAAGGGTTTATTTTGACAGTCAAACTGCAGTGTTTAATCCACCACCGTCAGGCTTCAATGATAGGCATGGGCCAAGGCGGTTATCGTCCCTATATTTAAAAAAGGAGCTCGGGACGATCCCGCCTGCTATAGACCAATTTCTCTTTTAGACTCCGTGGCTAAAATATTGGGGAAAGTAATTCTGGATCGGCTTATAGGATACCTCGATCAGGCCAATATCATCTCTGACCTGCAGTATGGTTTTAGGCAGGGGAAAGGGACCTTGGACCAGTGCCTAAACCTCCATCTAGTTATTGGAAAGTACACCATTGCCAAGAGAGGTACCTTACATCTGGCCTTCATGGACCTAACCTCAGCTTTTGACTATGTCAACAGGTCTAAGCTGTGGTTAGTGTTACGTGATCTAGGGATAGATGCGGAGTTAGTGTCCTTTCTGCACACTGCCCATGAAAACACCACAGCAGCAGTAAGGTACAACACAGATGGTAGTTTGACTAATTCCTGGGAAGTAAAAAGGGGGGGTCAGGCAGGGGTGCATTCTGGCACCTCTGCTGTTCACACTTTACATTAATAGACTGGGTGAAACCATAACAGCTGGTTGTGAAGACATCCCCAGAGCGGGCTCCAAAATGATACCTGCACTTCTGTATGCAGATGATGCAGTTCTGCTGGCCAGAACTGCATTGGGCCTACAACGTCTTTTAAACTGTTTTATAAGTTTTATGGAGTCATTAGATCTAACTACGAACTATAAGAAATCGCACAGTATGACCATAGGTCCAGGAAAGGCGGCAAAGGTCAAATTTTATTGCAAAGGGGCAGAACTGACTAAGGTGCCCACGTTTCCTTATCTAGGGGTAGTTTTTGACGAAAAAGGATCCTGGGGTCCGCAAATTTTACTTAAAAGGAACACCCTGGCCAGAGCCGCGGGGGCTACTTTGAATTTTGCAAAAAGATTGGGGTCTAGACCACTCCCTGCTCTATTAAAGATCTATAACGCAAAATGCATCCCGATGGCTACATATTGGAGTGACATTTGGGGGTATAAGGATGCGAAGGGGATCCAGGTAGCTGAGAATAATTATATGCGGAAACTCCTTGCGGTCCCCATTGCAACACCTGTTTTTAACGTGCATGAAGAACTGGGAGCTGGATATATCTCAGACGAGATTGCGGTTGCACCGTTGTTGCACTGGCTCAGAACTTGGGCGTCCCCAGCACCAAATCTGGGCCAGCTCATAATTGGTGACTGCTCTAGTCTGGACGGGTCCTTGCGCATCCCCTGGTTGAACTACATAAAAGAACAGACCGGATGGCTTGGCCGCCTGGATCTGTTCCTGAACCCTGGGGTACTGAGCAAAACTGCTATCAGAGCTTTTAAAAAGCAGTTTTTGGACAAGCGGCAGATGCTTAGGGAGGAGGCGGAAGTAGTAAAACCGTCTGTGAGGAGTTTTGTTATATTGAGTATGGGCCCACAGATGCAGCCTTATTTAACTTATGTTAACAAAGCATATCACCGCTTTGTATTGACTAGATTTCGCCTGAATCTGGTCCCTTGGCTCTTGGCATTTCCCCTAGGCTACTCGAAGCATGATTCGCTCAAACCCTGCCCCTATGACAATTTTTCAGACCAGGATACATTACATTTTATGTTTTTCTGCACTTTTTACGACTTTCAGCGCAGGTCTCACATTCTACCACTGTTTAAAGACCGACAGTTTGTTCAAGTGAGGCCAGCTTTGACCTATCTTCAAATGCTATCTTCTCCCACAGTTTGCTTGGGGGTTGCAAGCTTTTTAATAGCGGCCATCAGATACAGGAAAAGCTTGTCGGCTCTAGAGTCAGTGTGCTCGGTTATTTAATGTGTACTTCACGGGACAGATCCAATATACTTTGGTCATTTATTTATTGCTTGTTTGTACCTTATATTGCTGCTCTGTTTGTATACCTATAGATGTTTGATGAATTTGTAAATTGGGATATCTTTTTATCTGCTCTGCATATAGCATTTTTAGAATATAATTTTTAAAATGTTTTTTAAGGTTTTATGTACCAATGTTTTGCAACGAACTGTGCTTTTATGACTCTTAGCTGTCGAATAAAGTATCTTTGACTTGACTTGACTTGATAGGCATGAAACCATCTTTTACACTGTCACTGTAGTGGATGACACAATAGGTGCTGCAGTCCACTAGTTACATTTAAATTACAGGCCCTAGGTACATTTTGTACAATACAGTAGGGATTTATATATAAATTAAATGTACCAATTTGGAATATGCTAATTCAACAATATTTAAAGAGGGACCACAGGCAGTTTACTACTGGTTATCAGGGTTAAAGAACACAGAGTACTCAAGCCAGCAAAAATATAGGGTTCAGCAAAAGGTAAAAAATATTGGCCAGCAACACAGAAAAAAGTGAACTTCCTACCAATACAGGCAGAAGGTATTCAATAGGTGCTGAAGTCTACTGGTGACATTTAACTTACAGGCCCTAGGTACATTTTGTACAATATAGTAGGGACTTGTATATATAAATTAAATATACCAATTTGGGATATGACAAATCAACCACATTCAAAGGGGGAGCACAGTTACTTTATCACTGGTTAGCAGGGTTAAAGTGCACTGAGTTCTGAAGCCAGCAAAAGTATAGGGTCCAGCAAAAGGTAATAAATATGGGCCAGCCGCGTAGAAAATGGTTAATTTCCTAACGATACCGGGCAGAAGTTATTCATATTTTCAGTATCGGCACCTGCTTTATCTATCAGTGATGTTACTATCTTTTGGCAATCCGAGTACTTGCCTTGATTTGCGGAGGTATTGATCAGGTTATACAAGAATGGTGTCACAGATGGACTAAAATACTTGAGAATATTGAGCTAGCCAGGCTAGCTTGAATCCAGTGGCACAGTGACCACGGGAACCACGTCTGGGCATACCCTTTCCACTTAGGGCGACAAAAGCAAAAAGAACAGATGAAATACGAAATGCTGAACAATGCAAACATTCACTCCCAGTCACAGTTATGGAGCATGGATTTTAGAGGGGATGGCATCAATCTAATACAATGAGTTCTAATGTGATGATGTACTTTTACTTACTAGTAAGTTGTCACTGCAGATGCCTATACCATGACATGTAGCAGCCAATTTTAAGTTTCTTAAAATAGTGATAGTAATCGAAACCCTGAGAGGGTTTTTCCTAGTTATATGCTCTAAGAAGGTCATCTGTGCCATTGTGTCCACAAGGGGTGACATTCTTCCACTGTGTGATCATTAATTAAGGCACGTTCTTTACCTAGTGTGATAATGCAATCTAAGAACAGATTGTCCCTTTGCATTTGAGAGGGGAGAGTGTGTAGCAGGTGTTTTTTAGCTCAAAAAGAGGGATCTCACTTCTGCCAACAGTGTGACAATTTTGATTGACAGGGCTTTAGTTTTGTGGGTGCTTATTCATGGATACTGAGTCTTAAAGGAGGATTTTCCAAATCAAGGTATTCATTCAGTTGTAGGGTCTCATTCTGACTCTGTGTTCATCTTTTCAGAAAGTTGCATCTCACTATATTGGGATGTGAACTGATTTACAGTACAGATATTGAGCATCACCTTTGAGGCAGACTGGAGATGGAGTCCTTTCTCATCATTGATTTGATTGTGACTGTTTTGGAGAATCATCAAGAGGGCTGAACCTCTGGGCTAGGTTCTTGGGCTACTTTCTGTTTCATCGACACTGAAGATGGGGAATACAGTCAAATGTGAGTGGGGATAGTGAGTACTCAGGACCCATTGATAGGATCAATAGACAATGTGGATTCTGCGTTGTTTGAAATTTGAGTGAATTAATTAATTAAGTAATTAATTAAGTACTTGCAGCCACAACGTTCACCTAATAGGTAACTTGGCACTAAGAAAACAAAAATTTCTCAAGTGGTAAGGACCTATGCAATATACTACAAAAGTTTAGGAGTACACCCAAAGGTCATTTGAAGAGGAAAGTCTTAAGTTTTTTTCAAAAGGCCTGGGACTCATAACTGGAACACAGGTCTAATAGAAGGTGATTACAGTCCTTAGACACCATATAGACAAATGATCTTTCTACTTAATCGACTACGCCTGAAATGTGGAATCACTACCAATAGGTTGGAGGCAGAACGTAGTGTACTATTAAAATAATATTGCAAAATTGTGCTTTAATTGAAGGAGCTCCCCAATTATTTAGGGGTCATGGACCAGACAAAGTCACTTAATCCTTTGTTTCACTGATGGGCAGCGCAGTTGCCTTCTTGCTTTTTTGTATGGTCAAATTTTCGCAGTCCCATCACAGTCTAACTGCTGAATTTTGAATCATCTCCAATTGCTCCAGAAGGTTTGTAGAAACTCCAAGGTAACATGTATTTGTATAGTCCAGTCTGGATGTAATTACAGTTGCAACCACTTCTGCCCTAAATTCACGAGGGATATCTTTAAGGGTATTTCTCAAAAGCTTCAAATTAAAAGTGCACGGAGGCACCACTAAATTTATCTGAGTCTCTAAAAGAGTTCTTTGTCCTACTGGAAGGTGAGGTTCATAACTACATTAACTGACATGGGGGGAGTCCCCAATGTGGCAGACCATAATTGTGTTCTCCATAAGGAGTTTGGACGAAAGTTAAGAATTTCTGTCATGTTAGCATTCAGTTTGAGCCAATTTTTGCTTATCCACTGATGAATTGTCAGCATACAAAGATTAAAAGGAGCAGTGACTTCCTCATCTGAGTGCTCAAAAGTAAAAAGGCACTGGGTGTTATAAGATGAACTTTCCAACCGAAAGGATCGTATGTCCTTAATTGGGGGCAAACATAGACATTCAAATGGATGGTTGCTAGAGATGAACCATGTGGCACCCCACAACTTAAATTCATTGAAATAGTTCTAAATGGGTGCGTGGCAAGGATTTTAGTCCTGACGTGAACGAGAAAAACTAGGGAGAGAAGTGCTTTTTACGCCAACGTCAGATAACCAGTCATTTAAGGTGGAATGATCAACCATATCAAAGGCAGCGGAGTAGTATCAGTACCACCAGGTATCCTTTATCCAACTTAATGCTAATGTCATTCAGGATTGTGACCAGCTCAGTTTTTGTTCCCAAACCTGGTCAGAAAGCATTCTGCATTATAGCTAATATATCATTCTAATCTAAGTCATTAGAGAGCTAATTTTCCATATGTTTTTCTCCAATTCTGGTTATTAAAGCAAGAAAGGAAATGGATCTGTAATTAAATTCAAATGCTGGGTCAAAGTTAGGCTTTTTCAATAGAGGATTGACCACGCTCTCCTTTTATTTAGGAGGGACCTCAAATGATTGGTTTGAATGATTGTTTTAACATTATGATTAAGGCAAGAGTCATGTTGTCCGGCATATTATGAGTTATATTTGGAGGGCAAATATTGTCTGGTGATCCAGATTTAATGGAGATCAATATTTGGGTTGTAAAATCTTCTTGGATGGTAGGAATTGTGAAAACAGTAGGGGATTCACTAACCTCTAATGGGATATCGAGAGCTTCTGCCTCCAAATATATATTTCTCTGCCTATATCACGGTGTAACGTTTGAATCTTGATGCCAAAATACATTGCAACTTTGTTGCAAAATATTTGGGAAGAAGGGGTAGTAAAGCATGTTCATTAAGCAGATGAAGCATTTTTAATTATCCAGAAAACAACCTGTGTGGAGTTGTCAGCATCATCGATTAACTTACCATAACATAATATCTTAGCTAGTTAAATGTCATGGTTATACATGACATTTAACTTGACATTTAACATGACATTTAACATCTTAACCAACACATTATGGAATTCAAGCTTCTTGACACCTGCCAATCAGGTTTCAGACCCGGGCACAGCACCGAAACAGCAATTCTACATATTGTAGATGACGCCCTACTAGCATTAGACCATAATGAAACATGTCTGCTTGTGCTACTTGACCTCTCGTCTGCTTTCAACACTGTTAACCATGGCAAAATACTCGAGAGACTTGAGAACAGGATGGGTTTATCGGGAATGGTCCTAAAATGGTTTAAATCTTTCTTAAACAACAGAACACAAAGATTCCTGGTGAATCAAAATCTATCCACACCATCCCCTAACCTACTAGGAGTACCACAAGGCTCAACACTATCCCCATCACTATTTAATCTCTACATCGAACCCATAACCAAAATATTACAGCAGGCTAACATCTCCTTCCACATGTATGCGGACGACACTCAGCTATATATTAAGATCACTTCCCTAGAAGAGATTAAGACGATGAACCAAGCATTAAAAAAGACCGTCCAATAGCTAACAAACAATCACCTTAAGCTAAACTCTCAAAAAAACGAATTCCTTCTAATCTTCCCCCCAAAAATCTCCACGGTTAGGAAGGATTGGACCAAGCTGATCACTGCACTAAACTGCACTCCGATCCTGGTAGACTCCACCAAGTCACTAGGAATCACTCTAGACAAGAACCTTAATATGCAATCACACATCAACTTGATGGCTAAAAATGCCCGCTTTCATCTCAGCTACCTTAGAAAAATGAAACCTTATATCGAACCACTTGACCTCAAAACCGCAGTTCAGTCATTAGTCATCTTGAGACTTGAATATGGATGTACTACTATATCAGGATTACCCAAAGTCTCAACAGCCCCGCTTAAACCTGTTTTAATGCAGCCGCAAGACTCTTAACAGGATCAAGAAAATTTGACCACATCACCCCACATCTGAAAGCTCTCAACTGGCTGCCTCATGAAGCAAGAATCCAACTAAAGATGGCCTGCATAACTCATAAGGCAATCTATCACAAAACCCCACTGTACCTACACAGAAAATGTCGATTTCTGGAGGAAGCAGACTCTCACGGAGCGCTGGTACTCTTCTTCTAAAACCTCCACTCTTCCGTAAGAAAAAAACATACGACAGAGCCTTCTCTGGAGCTGCACCAAGAATATGGAACTCGCTCCCACCAGGCATCAGAAAAATCTCATCTACTTCTACATTCAAAAAAGAAGCTAATTCCTTCCTAATGAGCAAATTCCTCCCTTAATCCGCAGCAGCCCTTTCACTACATGTTCTGGAAGCCCCATTCAGACAATCACTCTACCCACCCAAGCCAGCTGAGTATCTCTCTCTGTAATCTCATCCGTTACCAGACTATATGGAGCTCTTCACTCTTTTACTAGGCGCATCCCGCTGGTCCTTACTCGCTCTGAGACTTCTGCTTGAAGACTTCTACCCCTACTGTCACCACTGAGAATACCCAGAACAAGCTCAAATGTATTATAAGCTATAACCTAGGCTATTTCTAATTGTATTAGTGATTGTACAAATGTTTTTATTTTTTTCTCCTCGTCTTACATTTTTATTGAGACAACTACAACCATTTATAGGTTTCAATTGCACTGTTTAAAACTACAATGCTATATATATATATGATACTCTCTTATACTGTTTAAAACTACAATGCTATATATATGTGAAGCGCTCTGATACCCATTTCTGGGTCTTGTTCGCGCTATATAAAACACTAAATAAATAAATAAAATATTCTTCATGTTACACTTAAAAAGATTGGGGTCATTGTAGAGGTGCCAGTTCCTTTCTGCCTGCCATACTTCCAGTCTTTCATTACTTAACTCTGAAGTGAACCAGGGAGAGTAGGGATGTTTTTGGGTAGGTGAAAGTTTTGTAATCAGAATCGATTTTTCAAAGGCATAAGCTAGGCATGGATTGTATACCAGACGTTTTTAGGTCAGAAGTGTGAGGCAACTTAGCCCACGCTTCTGTAAACGATTTGGACTCTTCAACAAGGTAAACTTTTTCCCAACAGGGCAAGGGGCCGAAATGTATTGCCCTTCTATGGATTTTAGAAACAGTGAATATCATAACATTACATTTTACCAGAAAATGGTCCATCCAACCTACCGGTGGGGAGGACACCAAATCAATTTCTTAGGGATTAAAGATTAGACCAGCTTGATATGTTGGTTGATTTACACTTTGCCTTAAACCAACTGAGACATCATGTCACTTCATTAACATGTTCTTTACTATGCTGTTGTCGGCAGAGACATTCACATATTCTCTGTAAACCAGCACTAGTCCTCTTCCTACTCTTTTTTGCCTGTCTTTATGCACTATATTTTAGCCATTAAGATTGACATGCTGGATATCAGGCCCTGATGCATCATGAGAAAGATTCAAGTCAGTATCCCTTGTTAGATAATGGGGCTCCTCTTTATGTTGAGATAGCGATCTGATGATTAAAAGGGTACAACTGTGTCTACGCGCCCTGGTTCATACGGGTGGGAAAATTCTTTAATGATCAGATGTTTGAAAGTTTTAGCTGCATTTTTGGACAGGTCATGTTTGCGTATAAAATTCAAAGATTGAGGACTTGTTCCACGGAGGAGTGAATTGTTTGCCGCACTGGACACATAAACATTTGGCTCATCGTGTACTGGGAAAAAACTGGCTTTTTCAAAAACAATCAAATTTGGAATTTTTAAACAATAGACACTTTTGCTAAGCTGCGTGGCTTTCAGTCACTCATAGGTGTTCGAACTATATATACGAACATATTTTAGTAACGACTTCTATCGCCTAAACTATTCTCTTAGCCGTTTTGAAGAATTTTTACATTTTTAAACATTGTTTTTTAGTTGTTTGCGTACAAACGCCTACAAATACGTTAGAAGTTAAGTATGTCGTCCAGTCGGATGAGGAGTGGGTGTTATGTTCCATATAGGTACCCCAATATAGGCTCAGGTAGCAACCTACCTTTTCACCTATATTCTCCACTACCATTACACTACATAAGGGTTCTTGGGACTGACCTTTTACCTAGTTACGGTACTGCTAACAGGACGTGGGGTTTTCCCTGAAAACTGGCCTCATCCATTATGCATGAGGATTCTTGGAAACTCAGCAGGACTACCATCTCCTGCATAATAACTATGTATTAGGGTCATTCCTTCCGTCATCCTAAGTCCGACATGACACAGCAAGGTAGAACCCTTGAGGGTATCACTTTGGGTATTTAAACACCATATCTTGCTGAGGTAGTCAGAGGAGAAAAGGACTTCCTTGCTGAAATACTGATGCGAGACGCGTAGGTTCCGGCACGCAGACACTCCAGCTCGCAGTGGTCTGACATCCCTTGTGGGGTGTCCATCTCGAGACCAAGATGGGGTCCCACAGTCTCTCACTTCAGGTAATGGGGTTGACTTTATACTAGAGGGATTCTTGGCTCTACACCTACATACATGCTAGGTACACCTAGGTACATCTAGTTAGGGTCGCATCGTAGGAGTACGCATTCATTACTATCATGTATTTTATATACTTGCCTGTATTCATTGTTTTAGCACGATGGTAGAAATCTACCATCTTTTTACGCTGATAGTGCTTCTAATCATTTATATCTGTTTCTGTCTAATGGTTGTTTCAGAACACCTATTTTACACTAGAATGATGCTGGTTCAATAAATGCTTATTGAAAAACGTCCCCACCGTTTATTCTGTGTATCTCTCTGAGAAACAGTGAGCACGAGTGACTTAGCGAAACGTATCACACTGTTTCCATGATCCTGAGGGATCAGGGTTGTCATGTGCGATAGTTGCCAAGAACTATTCTCTCCTTGGTAAGAGGAGTTTCTAGTGGCACTGTGAGCTAGCTGGTATACTGGCTAACATACCCGGTGGGGGTGTCTAGAATCGGTCTGGACACCAATCCTACAGTGTATGTTGTCTAAACGCGCAGATCCTGTATAGGTTTATAGGAACTACACAACAAGACGTGATTTGGTGTGTCGGCATCTGCTATAGAGAAGTCTACCCTACCATTCTAGTTTTCTCTTCAATGTATGGATGAAATTAACTTTCATAAATGTATTGAACATTATTGAACATTATGAAACAAAAAGGTTACCCAGACTCAATCAAAGAGAGCAAAGAAAGTTTTGCCCGACGACATCAATAAGCATGGGACACCAATTTCCATTATAAAATCTGTTAAGACAACAACTCCAGTATATATCAAGAGACCGGAGCCTACGACTCTTGTGTGAAATGTAGAGTGGAGCTGTTAAACATCTTTCATTAGGACTGTATAAAAGCAAACCTCACAAATAGCATTTAAACTGAGATCATCAAAAAATACTTATGAGAGGGTCGCTCTCCGACATGACATTCACATAATGAGCCCTGAACTCATGAGAGGGTTGCTCTCCTCTGACATTCACATTATGAAAAGAAAGAGAGAATTGTTCCGAAATTCTAGACTCATATCCGGGTCGCACTCTGAAGGGGAGCATGGATGAGCTACTGTTCCAGCTTAGTTCACTATACTAACAAAAGTAAAAAAAAACCTCTAACATTAGAAATCTGAACATATATGGAAACACAATGTAGTTAGGATAAGAAAAATCAACCCAGCTTAGCTCAGTCTAATAAAATAACTCTAAAAAGAAAAGTGAGAATTCTGAAATAACAACATAAAATTGTAAAAGATCATCAAACAGGATCAATTTCTATAAAAACGATTAGAAATAAATCAGCAGTATGTGTGAGTTACGGCATCACCAACATGGCTGACATTAGTTCGGCTGGCAGAGCAACAGAAAGAGTACACAAACTGAGGAGTGACTAGTGAGTGAAGGTGGAGAACAGATATACTTCGTATGACAAAGTAGGGGGAGTAGAAGGGGAATGTGGGAGAAGAGAGCGATGGTGGGAGGGATGAGGTGCCAGAAAAGGAGGGCAGCAAAGTGTTAGGGGAAGGAGGAATCATTTGTGGTAATCGCTTTATGGGATGAATTGGGTGAATTACAAATTCATCCATTAGAAAATTAGAGGTCATTGTATTTCAGAATAGTTAACTTTCATGCAGATTGATTTTAAGTTTTTATAATGTGGGAGGCAAAGCGTATTGTGTGTGCATTTTCATTTGTAAATATATACCGAATTTCTAAGTTAATGGAATACTCTCTGGGTAAACATATGTACGATGATGACAATTGTTGACTTGATGTTTGGATGCTGGCAGATTGTCCTAACTGATGATATAAGGAAGGGGTGTCCCTTCTTCATTCACAAGGTTCAATCAACTGAGTCCTGTCTTGGTTGGAAAACTTAAGTGTCACTTAACTCGAGTTTCAGATCAGTGGATCATCAAATTCACCTCAGAAAATTACTTCAGGTTCTGCAGCAGTCAGACCTGGCTATCAAGACCAGTAAATATGAGATTGATCATGGATTGGTAGTGTTAGCTCCTTGGCCAGCAGGTTAGTGGAGGTCACATGCAGCCTCTCAGGATAAGATCTAAGCTGCTTCTGGGAGAGGACATGACCTCAGATTCAACCAGGTTTGGTTTTCTAAGGGAGCTTTGTCATTTTAATAGGTCAACCCAGGGATGGAGAACCAGAGCTTACGCATTTGGGTCCTGTCATCTTGAAAGCCCCTTAGAGCAGGAATTGCTGGGTTTGTATGCAGTAAGGCAACAGGAGCTTTGTAAAATGGGGCTGGTTTGACTGTGGGACCTTTCTGGGGATTTGTCTTGGAATTATCACCAAATCACTGGCTAGGAATCTAACCCCCACAAAAAAAGGCATTCTACCACAAGCTTTAAGGAACACAACTGGAATTGAGAAAGAACAATAAAGGAAGATCGTATTTGAGTGACTGCCTGGAGGATGACAGAAGCCTGAGATGGTCTCCCCTGCATTCAGGAACTGGGTGTACTTATAAGGGGTCCTACTAGCTGGCCTTAAGTGAACACAGAATAAAAAGGAACTCTTATCTGTGAAAAATCCAGAGATCAGTTCGCTCTAAGACCTGTGCTGGGCTCTGCCTGAAGAGAGTGGTTGTGCCTGCCTTCTATTCCTCTATGGGACCTGGTGACGCGGAGACTGCCCTTGAGGATCAGGAGTTTGGAGAGTGACCAAGAAAAAGATCATCAGCATTTACGAAAGTTGGAACTTTTGACCTCTGCAGGACATGGTCACAGTGCTGAGGCTCCCAGAGAAAGGCATGACCTTGGTGGACAAGAATTTCTAGTTGGCGCTTCTTAGAAATTTTTGCCCCAAGAAAAGTAGCTTAAACTGAACCACAGGTAAAAGGTATCAAGTACTGTGGAGGTCTGCCCATCTATGGCTTTGGACATCAACCTGCTAGATGATTTTGAGCTCTATAATTTCTTTTAAGACCCAAGGTAAAAACCCAATAGTGGGGTAAGGCAACAAAGTCATCCCACAGATACAGCGTCTTGCCTTGTCCCAACAGACCATCTGGACATTCATAAAAGTTAGAAGGTAAAACTGTTGACCAGGATGCACTACCTGGCTGCATTTTACCCACACTCCAGAGCAGGCCTGAAAAGCCCTGTGTTTACTTGGCATTTTTTGACATTTAACGTTTGTACATTTATATATCCAGTTCTCCTAATCTACTTAAGACCCTTATGTTAATTGTAATTATAAAATGTCTCTTTTTTTCCTCCATTGGGTTGGGAATTTCTTATTTTGTTTCCTGACATAAAATGATGACTAGTGCTGTTTAAATAAATATCAAACATTTCTTTGGAAAAACCTTTGTTTTATTGCAACCAGGGGTTAAACCGGTTTTCCAGCTGAAACCGTACTTTACATAACAAGGTACTGAATTCTGGCCTGGTGGGAGTCTCCCCAACTAATAATCCAGGATTTTACAGTGGAGATGCGTATTTCGGGTGCATAATGGTTTGATTATGGACCTGTGTTTTCAAACTTGTTTGGTAGGTTATTGATCTATTGCCATCTTTTTGTGTTTTGAATAATAGTGTTTTGTCTCATAGAGTAGTTCCCTATCTGTGCTCTAATTGTTCATTACTATATGTTTGGGACATTTTTTTATAGGGTGGGTGGGCGACCGCTAAAAGCACCAGAATCAGCAAGTCCAGACAGATGTTATAAGCAGTGGCAGCTGCTACCTGTTAGCAGCGCTGGGGCGGGGTGGGGGAAGGGGTGAGGGGGAAATGGGTTAAAAAAATCACTTACCTCCCAGCCGGACGGCTGGCTGGCTGCCGCCTCTCCCATGTCCTCCTCCTGGCTTTTTGGGGGAGACAGAAAGCATCAGGGCTCCCAGGCTCCCTGCAGCCAATCACAAACCTACAATGCAGGGTTGTGATTGGTCTGAGCGCCGTGGCACGGCGCTCAACCAGGGACTGGAAGGGTGGGCATGTTCTCCACGCAGGCTGTAATGCAGCCTGCATGGAGAACACTGTATGTGCCTATGACTGTTTGGGTGACCTGAGAGGGCCGGTCAAGCACTCATGCTCACATAGGGAGTGCAAACCACTCCTCCCCCTGCTCTGAGAGCAGTCCCGCCCCCACAAAGACACCGCAACGGGGACAACTAAAATGATAATAACCTTGAGTTATGACCATTTTATTTTTCCTTTTTTTACACTGCAAAAAGTGGCTATAAGCAGCAAAGGTGACCACAATGCCTCGAGAAGAGTCGTCAAACTATCACTTTATCCCGGAAGTGAAAAATCTATGCATTAGCCCTGGTTTCAGTTAGTTAATCAATGGCCCATGTGCTTGGGTGGTCAAGAGGGGCTGGTTGCATTATTACCAGTTGTTTTAGCCACGTTAAGGGTGGTTATGTGTTATAGATCTTTTAGTAGATAAAATAAATAATACATAAATTATGAGGGTGTTTGTATGATGCTAGCAAAATGAGCAGGTTATGGTTTCTGTGATTTGTTGTGAATATATTTAACTTGTTACCTTGTGGGCCCAGTGGACTTTCAGTGGTTAGAATATGTATACCTGCGTTTAGCCATCCGATGTATTTTTGTCCCACATAAAGGCTCATATTTACAGAAGTGTCCTGCAAAATGAGGTACTCTACAGTCGTGGGGATGTTATCAGGTATTAAGTTACAGAGGGTTGTCACCAGGGCAACTCTTTAACTGCAATCCCTGATGCTTATTGAGTTATTGTATTGTCATGATGGGGTGAAGCCTTCCTCAATGGTCTGGCTAGTTGGAATTTGGGACTCCCAAATGTGAAGGCTCATTGAGTTATGCTTAGCCGCGAACTGTATTGAGTGGAAGAAGGAATGCCAATATAAGAACCAAGGCTGTAGTCAGGAGCATTTGTAGCAAGGGGCATGACCTTTAGTAATAACAACATGAGTGGAAGGTATTGGCCAGAACAGCTGCTGTGTTGCCTTACATTTTTCGAAAAATTGCTGTAGAATCATCTGTGTGTCTGTATTTGAGAGACAGAGTAAGTGGAATAATAGCCAAATGGACTGGTTTTCGTGACTAACATCTTTGGCCAGTCCTGCCTTTATAAACAGCAGCATTTTGAATTTTGGGACGGGCTGGACATTAACTTTATTGAGTTAGTTCCCAGTGTGCCTGCTATATTAAAGACTCTAAGGCAAGCTGCATACTGGTTAAGGGCTGCTTTACTGCATGTCATCATATTCTTCCTTATCAGCATATAAATCTAGATTTTGCATTAAATCTTCTGTGCTGCAGCTTGTTCCTCCCAGTCTCTCCTGTAAATTAAATCTAGCCAGTCACAGACACTCCTGCATGGCTTAGGCTGAAAGCAGGCAGAACAGCACAAGGGAAATACTGCCATATTCTTGAGTAATACTTGTCCACTCCTACCTTTTCCTATTATGACACATAAAATGTTATAGGACAACCCTGTATTCCTGGGAACTCAGGGCACACATAAAAAGAAACCAATACAATGGTTATCTCAGAGGGAGTATTGGAGCCTAGACCCCTTGGTAAGTCAGTTAAATACAACAAAGATACAAAATTAACAGTAACAATTTATTCACTGTATGATCCGTATAAGTACCATTTAATTATGCTTAATCATGCTGTAGGTGCTCCAACAAGATTAAAGCAGTGAAAGTGAATAATAAATGGGAAAAAAAGAGTTTAAGTGCTTTATTCAAGATAAAGGTATATACTGAACTAGGGCTCACAAATAATCCAAATCTGTTTATCGCTACACTCAGTATCAGTCCATCAGTGAGGTTGTTGACGTTTCAACCCATAAATCAATTTAACAGGGTCATCATCAGGATAAGCGTGGTAACAACAACCAAAATGAGAAGTAGCTTGTTCTTCAAAGTTAATGAAGATCACTTGATGTTGGGACTCTTTGTTCGGTACCGGCACCTTAAGTTGCTAAGAGTGGAATGCTCTGACTAACTAACAGTGTATGCACTGGACAAAGAACCACTGTAGGCTGAGCAACACTGATCTTCTGACAGAGATTGACCATTTCAGTCCTCCTGGTGTTATCCTTCCCTCCTGTAGCAGGCCAGAAACCTTTTCAAGAGCCCCAACATCAAGAGATCTTCATTAACTTTGGAGAACAAGCTACTGGTCTCAGTGAGGGAAAGAATGTGCCCAAACAGTACCAGATTGCAGCAAGCAGTTGGTTAAAAAAGCAGGACTCACTGCGGGTGTGACATGTCATGAGTCTTCTTGGCAAACTCTCTTTACTTCTCACTCGCGGATTTGGCTTTCCTCTACTGGTGCACATCATGGCTTCCTTAGGCAACCAGCCTATTTATGATCCAATGCCAATTTCCTACTGTTGGTGTAGGAGTTACCTACTTTCTTTGAAGAATTATGGTGGTGGAGCATAAAAAGCAGTTTTTTTAATAACTGACTATATTGGCCAAAACATCTAACTTGAATAAAGAAGAGTAGATACCCTAAAAGACTTGTTTATTATTTATCAAAGTGCTAATAGATGTTTCCCATTATTATTATGTTAGAAAAGAGAAGATGAGTGAAAGTGCATAAGCACTACAAAAGCATTGCAAATGTAGTTTACAAACAACAATACTGAACTGTGTCTCATTTCAGGGGGCATACCGTCTTGCCTTCTTCTCTCTAGGATAAAGTGTCACTTAAAGTATCACACGTAAGGCGATAAATTTAAAAAGTCACACATAAGCACACTGAAAACATAGACATGTAACATATGATCATTTTGAAATCATGACAAGTATGAAATCTTCTGCCACCATGCAAACTAATTATTTTTATTAATTTGAGCATTTGATGTTTTTGTTGCAATTCATTTGTTGTATGATTCCACTGTGGAGCGGCTGGCCTGTGCTTGTCGACTGTGTAGGTTAGATTCCTTTTGATTTATCTATGCTCCAGTCTCTCTGTGTGCTGTCTGCCCTTGTGTCCCTTTTATCTAAGTACCCCTTCCATCTCTATTGTTTTTCTGTCTGTGCTCCTCCTATATCTCTGTGTACTTTCTGTGTCTCTGTGTTTTGTCTCTTTGCTCCATCTCTTACCTCATGTTATTTCTGTCTGTGCTCCACATGCATGTCTCACTGTGACTTTTATATTTGCCAAGGAACAAGCACATATGAATAATGTACAGTTCTGTAAGGTCCATGATGTAGGCACATACTGTCATCCAGTCGCGGCCGGCATTAATTGCGGTTGGGGGTCGGGGGGTCAGGGGGTCGCGGGGGAGGGCGGGTTAATTTAAAAATAAATAAAAAACGTACCTGTCCGCCGGGCGGGTCCTGCGTTTTCTCTGCGCCTGCTCCTGCTCTCCTGTCTCTGGCAGGAACAGGAAGCAGGCAGCCTCCCTCCCCTCCCCTAAGCCAATCACAATGCTGCAATGGGAACATTGTGATTGGTGGGGACGCTGCCCAGTCAGGTGCTTACGGGGAGGCCATTTTCTCCATGTAGGCTGCATTGCAGCCTGTATGGAGAAAGGACAGAGAGCGCATGACTGGTGTGGGTGGCCCCAGAGGGCCGTCCAAACAGTCATTGCGCCCTCAGTAGTGGCACACCACCCCTCCCCTGCTCGCAGAGCAGCCCCGCCCACTCGCCTGCAACTAAACATAAAATGGTAATGATGGGAAGTTCTTACCATTTTATGTTTCTGCTTCTCGCACTGCGAGAAAGCAGTGGGGCGACGCTCCTCCGCCCTAGTGGAGGAGCCGCCCCTGCTGTCATCCTCTCAGTAGCTTCTCCTATGTAACCTTCTTCAAGTGGGTGGGTAAGGCTAAGTGAAGGGAGTTTTTGGGGGCATGGGTCTCATGGTGTTTTGACAACAGACAAACAAAATTCACATTCAAGTCATAGATCTACAATGTCTGCTGTAGAATTTGGAGAAAAGCTAAGACAGAAGAGATGGTTTTGTGGATTCAGGTATGGTCAAAGGGCATTGCAAATCAGACTTCAAGGCACTGATAAAGCTGAGTGCTTGTGTCATTGTTGGAATAGCAAGAGAACCGCAGATCAGGATTGATCCGAGTTTTGTGAGAGGCCCACTGATGGAAGAAGTTGCTGTAAGGCAGTGGTTCTTAGCTATTTGACTTCTGTGGACCCTCACTTACTCATCACTGGAATCCAGGAACCCCCACTGAGTCATTACTGGAAGCAGGAGACCACGGGCCTAAGCATTTTCGATGATTTGAAGTGCAAAACAATACGAAAAAAATACAGAAACAAGCACTCATCAAACAAATAGATGAATGCTGAAATATTTAATTTAATTAATGAACAAATATAAAAAAAAATAGATTGTTAATTTTAATGGCAAAGTTGGAGCTTTTCTAAATTCATTTGAGGCCATTCTACTTTCTGTTTGATGCACTTGTACTTCTCCATTGAATCAATCTGTGGATGCTAAATTAATTTTAAATCTTCATTTTCAAATTCAATCACATTTACAGAACGTTTTAAAATGTTCTACTTTACAGTTTGCTTCTTTATTTGTAGACACTTTATTAATCTTTTAATATTATTTCATTTTCTAAGTAGTCGCAGACCCCTCGAGTAGGCTTTGCAGACCTCCAGGGGTCCCTGGATCACAGGTTAAGAACCACTATTGCAAAGTGTAGAACTGAGATGCATTTGCAGAGCTTTGAATGGCTGTTAGACTTTTAATATTGAAAAGTATGGTGAGCTACAAGTTCAAATTGAGGGACACTGGCAGAACTGAGGCTCAATGCTGAAACAACAAGGGTTACTGTTGGTCAGGAATGGAGTGCATTGAAAGAGCAGTGAATGTAAGGACAGAGGCGTATTGGGAGAGCTGCCAGAGGGTGCCTTTCAGGTCAAGACTGGGGTAAGCTGCTTGAGCTGTGCGTGAATATCAGTGCATCAACAGCAAGTTGCATTGCAGGACTGGATTGATGAGCACTGGTAGAGCTGTGGATGAGTCTCCATGAATGATTATTAGGTGTGCTTCAGGGTAGAATAAGGTGCTTCATTGGGAGAACTATGTGTCAGTCTCCATGCTGAAATAGAATGGGTACTCCAAGCCAGGTTGGGGTGGACTGGTAAAGCTGTAGGCCTCAGTGCAAGAATAGCATGGGAGAAGTAGGAGTGTGTTGAGGTGCATTAACAGGGTTGCATGTGCCTCATTTCAGGAATATCAGATTCTGGGCATATTTTAAGTTTACTGGTACAGCTGTGCATATGTAACAGTGTAGGGCTATCAGGTGGTGGGCCTGGATAGGACTGAGGTGAATTGGCAGAGCTCAACGTGAGTCTCAGTGAACGAATAGCAAGGGGTGCTCCTGATGGGGATTGATGTGCAATGGCAGAGCTAAGTGTGGGTCCCAGTCTTGAATAGCAGTTGTTCTGTAGGACAGGCTTGTTGTACACGGTAGAGATCTGTGAGGTCCCAGTCTTGAACAGTATGTTGTGCTGCAGGTCATGCTATAGGTGCACATTAACAAGGTGATGGATGGAATGTTTGAATTAATCTCAGCCACTGGCAATCACTCGGGCTGCAATCAAGGCCATCATTTATCACCCACCATGCCACTCTAGACAAAGGTCCACCTTATGCAAATGAGTAAAAACCCTGCTCCTCATGGGTACAGTCAGTCCCAATCTGCCAGATGAGACCCCCTTCAGAAGAGACCACAAGCAACACCAGTCGATGTTTCTATCCAGACACCAACATGTGATAATGATTTCCTAGCATTGGCTGAGTCCATCAGTGTGGTACTACCCTTCCTGGATGTGGAGAAAGCACCAATGATGAAGTATGCCTATAAAATCGTGGGTGAGGTGTCTTCTCCAAATATATTTTGATATCTGTGATGCATTAGGAGTCCAAGGAAAAATGTGAGACTCAGATCGAAACCCATATAGTCTTTTTTATTGATGTGTTGCTTTCTCTTTCTTTGCTGAGTACAATCGTTATGTGACAGTACTGAGGGGCATTGGTGGAACTGTGTGTGATTGTCAGTGCAGGACAAGGTTGAGGTAAACTGTAACTAGTAAAGTGGTACTACATGTACCCAGGACACGTAAATTAAATGCTACTAGTGGGACTGCAACACTTGTTGTGCCACCTACTTAAGTAGCCTTGCAAAACATATCTCAGGCCTGCCATTGCAGCCTGTATGTGGCTTTTTAAACTGTCATTTCGACCTGGCAAAATAAACCTTTTGCCAAGTTCAAATCTGCCTTTTTAGTGCACATAGGTCACCACTAGGGTAGGCCCTAAACAACTCAAAGAGCAGGGTGCAATGTATTTAAAAGGTAGGACATGTCATTTTAAGTTTTACATGTCCTGGAAGTGAAAAACTCTTACATTTGTTTTTCACTACTGCAAGGCCTGCTTCTCCCATAGGATAACATTGGAGTTACCTTAATACATTTAATAAACTGTAACTTCCAAATGGCAACCGGTAAGCAGTTAATGTTTGGTATCTCTGGAATTGTAATGAAAAATCCTCTTTTATGGTAAAGTCAGATTCTGAATTACATTTTTTTTTTAAAATGCCACTTTTAGAAACTTGACATTTTCCTGCCTTAGCCATTTAGTGCCTGCAGCCTACCTCTGTGTCACATGACTGTGTGTAGTTGACAGTTGGTCTTTGTGTATTCCTTTTAGACAGCCACACACAATAGCGAGCTTAGGTGTGCCTGGATGGGCCATTACATGCAGGGTGGGAGGGCGGAGTTAGGCACAGCCTCACTTACACCTGAGTAGGCTGTGTCCTGCCTTCACACAAAGGATTGCATACCCCAATAGTAAGTTTAGAGGCAGGGGAGGCAGGAAACCTGCACACTTCAAAGGGAAACCTCTAGAGGCTTCTCTAACTTCAAAGGAGGCACCAGGTATAAATACTGGACCTCAGACACCAACTCTTCAGTACACTTCTGGAACTGTGGAAGACTCTGCCAGAAACAAGGACTGCTGTACTGCTAGAAGGACTGCAACTCTGCTGGACTGTTGCCCTTAACGGCTACTGCTTGTTTTGCAGACCTGCTGCCTGCTGCCCTCTTGCCTGGGTGAAAAGTCATGGACCTGCAGCATATACCCAGGACCACCAGAGTGACTCCAAGGGCTAGTCTCTTGTAACCAGCACCTGGACTCTGCAACTGTGAGTTCTACCCTGCCAAGTGATGCCACCCTTGTCCTGGACCATTAAGAGTGGGCCTGAAGGTGCTCTGCTAGCCCATCTGTGGACCCAGCAGAATCGACGCATCTCCTCTGCTGCTTGGCACAACTCCAAGCAGAACCGACGTGACTGCGAGGATTCTTCCAGCGTAAGGACTCCACATCAACCTCGCAGCCTCATCGAAACTGCCACTGTGTGATGCATCCTTGTGCAGACCCCCACATCGTAAGTCCCTCGTCGATAGCAGCCTCAATGACGATCCAGTCTCTTCGGAACCTGCTGGTGTCTGATGCATCCTCAACACAGGACATTGCATTACAAGCTTCCCTCGTCAACAGTCTTCTTAATGACAACAACGGACCTTGCATCGCAGCCTCACAGCTCCCCAGAACCAACGATTCAGAATGCATCTCCGACCTGGAGCTCGCATCACCTCGGCTGCGCGACACATTCTCGACACAGGACCTCGCAACGCTCCGCAGCCAGGATTTAAGCTACTCTTGTTCAGCAGGCTTAACTGGGTCCCTGTAGCTGGCCTGCGGTCCATCACAGTTGACCTGAACATGTGACTTTGGCCCAGTCCAGCGCAACGATTAATGGCAGTGGGTGCTTTGTGCTTTTTGGTGTTATTTCCACTTAAATCTTTAAAATTGCATATCTTCGATTCTACTGATTGGATTTTTGTTGTTCTAGTTTTGTTATATTTATTATAATTTACTCTGTTGTTCTAATCTGATGTGGGATCCTTTTTGTGTGGTGTTCTCACTTTTATTACTGTTTGAAGTGTTGCACAAATATTTTACACATTGCCTATGAGTTAAGCGTGACTACTCTGTGCCAAGCTGCCCCTGGGTTGAGCACAGGTTAATTTAGGGTTTGCCTGTGACGTCACCCTGAAAATAATTGTGCTACTAATAAATAGGGTTCCACCCCCCTCAACCAGTAACCCAATTTCTAACACCTTACCACTCTCAAGACCTGCTGCTATACGTTAATCATGCCTCCATTTCTCCTATTCCCCCAACTGAAAACACCTTACCACTCCCTCCTTCTCCCAGGGTTGGATTGGTATCTAGGCCAATCTGGCAGTGCCCGAACAGCTGGTCTGACAGGTCAGAGTGTGGGCCTGTTTTTTGGCTGTTTGTGAACCTAAATTATTGTCTGGTGTGCCGTGTTTTTTCTGTTAATTTCCCTGATAGCACCACAAGCATTGCCTACAGCAAGCACAAATGCATGCAGTTTCTCATACCTTGGAAAACACTTATACAGCATGGCTTTATAAGGTCAAAACTGACAAGATTTCCAAATGTGGCCACTTTTTTAGCTATCTGATTTGCTGGGGGGGCCCTTTTACTTTGGTGCCTGGGACAAGTTTCTGTCTCTCTTCCTCATGCCCCCAGTCTCGCTCTGCCTTCTCTCTTTTCCACCCCTTTCCCTTCACTGCTCTCCTGCACACAACACAGCTCTCTTAAATCTGCTCCCATTTCTTTCCTCAACACTCACTCTCTGCCTTCCTGCTTACCCTTCTGCCACTCTTCCTTGCTCCCACTCCTCCCCTTTCTCACTTCCACTGCAGTCTCCCCCTGCCTGCTTTCTTTTCTGCTCCCTTTCTTCCCATGCTTGACTCCTGTGGTGTCAACCTGTGCACTCTCTACAGGAGACACATGAGTGTATCCCCTTATTCTTATCCTGAACTCCGTCTTCTAGCTCTCTATCAGTTTGGTCTCTGTGGAGAGCCAGGAAGGAAGAGGAAGACCTCAGACTTGGTGTGCCCCCACCCTCACCCGCCGATGAATAACTCAGCCCAGCTTAAACAAAAACAGCTGCAAGCTGCAGGAACACCAAGGCACTGCTTTTGCCTAGGGAATCAGGACCCAGATTTACTATGATTTTGCGTTATGATTGTGTCACTTTTGTGGTGCAACTCGACGCAAAACCCTTTTTTGCATTTTCTTTGTGTGGCTTTGCGTATTTTATTAAATACAAAGTAACACAACGCAGTGCATCACGCTGCCTTGCATTACTTTGCATCAGGAAGATGTTACATGAATGATGCATAGGCATTCCCATGCATTTTGATGCAAACCCAGCCGCACAGACTTGGAAACCTAGATTTGCACCAAAATGGTGCACTTACCCGACAGAGGTGTAATTAGGAGAAATATCTCTATTTTTCCTTGTTACTTCCTCTTCGATGTGTGCTCCATTTTGCACACACACAGAGAAAGGAATATGCATTTTAGGATTGTTTTTGTGCCGGAAAGTATCTCAATCCTTCCCATAATGCAGGCACACTTGCACTATGGTGCAAGGGTGCCTGCGTTGAAGCTAGGTAGCACATAGTGCACCAGCGCAAGTAAAGAGCAGAAATGCTGCATATCTTTGTAAATATGGAGCATTTCTGCTTTCTCCCTTTCACGCAACACAGTGCAGCAAGTTCCCTTGCTGCGCTGCATTGCATGAAATAATAGTATAAGTGCCCCAACATTTTTAATTTGATGCAATCATTTAGGATGGCAGATTGTAAATTAGATTTTAGTACGCCCTTGCCCCCATGCCTACAGCGTTTCATTTCCATTAAGTGTGAGGACTGAAACACAGCAGGAGGTCTCATAAGTACCATTAGAAAAACAAAATCATCAAATAAACGTTGCCAGATTAGAACAGCTTCCCAGTAGCCGCAATGCCAACAAACCTGATTCAGGCAATAGACTCCATTTTTTAAGCCGAAAATGGCTTTAATTTAGCTTTTTAATGCCTGAAATCCACTCCACTTCAATGCAAGTCCACGGGGAAAACAAATGGGGGAAAAATTGATTATATTTGTTTAAATCCCCCTCTTTCTGTTTTCCCAATATTGGCATGTATTGAAAGATGGCAAATGAATTTATAGAGAGCTAGGCATGCAAGGGTTAAGAGATTCTGAACACGCAAATAAGCTTTGCCTCTTGATTTAGAACTTGGGAGAGCCCGTCAAAGAGGTGTGCCAGTCTGCCATTGTTCCATTGTACAGGGCTGCAGATCCGCTTCCCCAGGCCTCCGGATGCTTGACTTGTATCCAAAGCCATTAACTTAATGAGCTGCTCACAATGCACAGATTGGATCACTGAGTCATATGAAAGTGGACACGTGGGCTTTGGACAAAAGGTGAGTATGTGACAACCTATGCGGCAGGGCAGCCGTGACGCCTGCACACCACATATTTGTTCCCTGCCCAGTGTTCATAGTGCAGAGATGTGTTTTTAGAGACGAGATAACCTATGTGGCAGGGGCAACCTTGCAGTGATCACACCTTATACCCATTCGCTGCCCAGTCTTCACAGTGCAGAGACTGAATGAGTGAGGCGGGGGCGAAATGGTGAAAGTGCACAAGTACTTTGGGACAAGAAACAACCTATGCGGCAAGGTAGGCGTGAAATCACACACCATATACTTGTTCTCTGCCCAGTGTTCATAGTGCAGATATTGGCTGAGTGAGGTCGGGGGAAGTCGTAAGAAAGTACTAAGGGGCAGATTTACAAGCCCCTTGCGACAACTTTACGCCGCCATTGCGTCACTTCTGTGACACAGCGGTGTCGTAAACAATGTGCCACGTTGCGACATATTTACAACGTGACGCATCTAGGGAGATGCGTCACGTTGTAAAGCCCTGCGCTACATTATACCTGCGTCAGGTATAATGTATGCAGGGTGGGCGTTCCCACGCAGGAAAGCCTTGTAAAAGTGACGCAGTGAAATCTACAAAATCTACAAGATTTCACTGAGTCACTTTTACGACGCCACTGCGTCAAAACCTTGCGACTGCTTGAAGCAGGCGTAAGGAGTGACGCAGCATGTTAGGAATAGGCATTCCTAACCATTGCTGGAGTTGCATCGTACTTGCGACACGACTCCAGCAATGCGCTGCTCTTACGCCAACAAGATGCGTCACGCATCTGTCTATCCTTGCGCCACGGTGCGCCACATTGTAAATGCGCTGCATCCATGGTGGTGCAAGGGTATTTTTCCGTGTCGCAATTAAACTGGAGCATCCCTGCTAATATGCAGGGATGCGCCAGTTCTTGTAAATCTGCCCCTAAATTTTTCTAAGGGACATGAGCCACTCTGTGCGACAAGTGGTGCTTCTGCAGTCTGCAGAACACATTCCTGTCCTATCCCTAGATTTCTTTCTATTGCATTCTCTCTAATATTATATTTGATTAAAACCTTACAATCGTGTAAACATTTGCACTTATTGCTTCACTATGAATAAGTGAATTTACAAAGTGTAAAATAATTAACAAGATTGCTCAACAATGACTTGATTTCAGGTGGTCCAACCGCATATGTACATGAAATTTAAATACACAGTTAATACACAGGTCGTACAAATTAAAAATGCCGCAACCACGTTTCATGGGAAATTATCCATGACAGTCAAATGTTTTCATAGAAGATGCAAGGTTGGGGTGGGGCTAGATGCCGAGAATAGCAGGTGCTTGTTTGTGACCTCCGCCGCCATCCTGCCGAAATCCGTCCACGGCCTGGTTGGCGGCGGGGGGGAGGAATCCCATTGTGCGCTTGTAGCCCCCGCATTGGCAGGGTGAGATGGCAGGTGGGGGAGCCCCCTCCGAGGGCGTGGATTGGGTCAAAGACGCACACATACACGCTTGCGGCCTCTCCCACCAGTCTCCTCTGGAAATTCGCCTGCAATTTGGCCCAAAGCGCCTAAACGCATGGTGGCTACAGGACACTGAAACAAAGACTCATGTACACGCCACCATACAGGAGTACCTGGAGACGAATGACGGCACGGTCAAACGTCCGATGATGCTCTGGAAGGCACTGAAAGCTACCATCGGGGGGACATCATTAGGCACAACACCGGCCAGTGAAGGAAGCACAGGCAGGAAATGACAGACCTCAAAATCCGTATTCAGAAACTGGAAGCGGCTCACACCGTATCCGGCTCCTCAACTGCGCTGACAGATTCCCTCCATCAGCAAGATGTACTCCGTCAGTTACTCCTTGATGAAGCCTGGAACGCTTGGTTTGCAACCTAGAGATGTATATATCAATGGGGGGACAAAACTAGCCTCCACCGGCTCTGTACCAATGTGACGGGCCAGGCACCCATCACCTACATAACAGATGGGGGCAGACGGGCGGGGGACACAGCTTTTAATCACTGCTTCACCACTTATTATGATGCATCAAATGCTCCGCCAGTGGATACCGAGGCCCTCCAGGACTTCGTGAATGACCTGACCACGCACATCCTATCCGACCTCGAATGGAATTCATTGGACAGGGATTTCATATGTGAGGAACTGGGGGAGGCTCCGTCTCAGCTCCAGTCAGGCAAAACTCCAGGCCCCAATGGCTTTCTGGTGGAGTTTTTCAAGTAATTTAAGGGACTTCTCATGGACCCTCTCTGTAAGGCATTACATCGGGTGCAGGAATTGGGATTTCTTTCTCCCAAACTTTGTTTGATGGAAATTGTTGTTATACCAAAGAAGGGACATCCACCAGACAAATGCCCCTCTTACCGCCCCATTTCCCTTTTGAACGTGGAGGTCAAAATATGGGTCAAGGCCCTGGCCAACAGACTGCGTACTGTGATCACCACCCTGGTTCTTGCAGACCCATCTGGCTTTATGCCCTGGGGCGCCACACAGGACAATATCCAGTGCCTGCTTACTGCACTGGTACTGGCTGGCAGACTTCTGGATGCACATGCACTCCTCCTGGTCGATTTCCACAAGGCGTTTGACTCGGTTGAGTGGGACTAGCTATTCTGCCTACTGCATAAACTGAACTTCGGTCCCAACTTTCTCAAATGAACATGACTGCTATATGCTGATCTCCAAGCGCGGGACAGGATGGGAGGTTCACTGTCCACTCAACTCCAGCTAAATAGAGGCATGAAGCAGGGATGTCCCCTGTCGCTGCTACTATTTGCGATAGCGATTGAACCCTTAGGGTGGATGCCCTGATCAGTGGTCTTAAGTGGTCCCCTGAGGTCTCAGATAGGATTGCAATATACGGACAACATCCTCATATTTCTTGATGATCCTCAGGAGTCCGTTCCCCGTGTGCTCCAGATTCTGGGAGTCTTCAGGGCCATTACTGGGCTTGCGGTTAACAAATCCTAGTCCTCGGTTTACCCTATAGAGTGCCCCCCCAACCGGCACTCAGTTGGGTGGACAGCATACCTATCCTTCAGGATGGCTTCCAATACCCGGGACTAAATGTAACCGATAACCCCAATTTGGCCTGGGCACCAAACATCCAGCCTTACCTGGAGAGAATGTCCTGGATTTTGGGATTTGGGACACTCGGACTTATGTAAAATGATCGTCCTGCCACACCTGCTATAGCAACTGCAGAACTACCCATTCCTGCTCCCATCCTGTGTCTTCAAGAAACTGCAATCTTTACTACGGAACTTCCTGTGCTGCCACCATACACTGTGGATAGCCCTCACTAAATTTTACAAATCTCCGTATGACGGGTGCATTGTGAGCCCGGACCTACTTTCGCACTACAGGGTCTCCCACATCATTGTAATAAATGAATGGTGCTACAGCAATCCACCCAACCAACCGCATACTGAAAATTGGGCAATGCAGGAGATACCCCTCCTACATTTGCTATACGGAGGGACTCCTCCAGATAATCTCCTGCTGACAACGATAATAACCCTTGAGATATGGAAAGACAGACGTAGGGCCATGGGGTGGGTAGGCCGCTTGATGAAAGAAACTCAACTGTGGCACGGAACCCGGGTGCTGCAAGGCACAGCCCTGGAGGGCTTCACATTGTGGTACACTATAGGCATTTTGACACTGAGAGACATCATGTTGGGCACTACACTGAAATCCTTCCTAGAGCTGCAGGCAGAATACGATTTGCATCGCTCACAGTTCTTCCGGTTGAATGGCGCAACTACGCATGCCTAAACCATGTGTGGCTTAACATCGCAGTCACTACCATGACTGCGTAGTTACTACGCATTTCTTTAGCACGCAAGATTTTACAATGACTTGCTTTAGGGAAGCGCTGTACTTTGGTATAGTATAAATTACTGATACACCATCAGTAGGGAAGGTGTTGGACTTAAAATCCAATACCAGTCCAAAAACCGCGTACCCTAAAGCAATTCGTTGTAATAACTTGCGTGCTACAGGAACCCGTGGTAACATCACAGTTGTGGTAGTGACTGCATTGTAAAGGCACGGCGTGGTAAAGGATGTTTCCCGTTCTTCCAATATCTGCAGCTCCGGCACACCCTTAACAAGTATGTCAGGGGGCTCACTGACCTGCCAGACCACAGCCCTTTGGAAGCTACTTTACTCATGTGTGATCTGAGTAGCCACAAAATATAACATGTATACTGCTCGCTGGTGATCAATACCCCATAATCCTTTGATAGTGTAATGCGGCGTAGGTATGTGAATTTGAACTTCTTCCCAATGAGAACTGGAGGGAGGCTTGCGCACCCCCCTGCGAAACGTCAATTGCCTCACAGTTTCATCTCATACAGTGAATATATTTGCATTGGGTCTATTACACACAGGAGAGGCCGTGGAACACGGGAGGGGTGGCCTTAATGGTGTACCTGTGATGCTTGACACAACAGGGGGACCTGATCCACACTATTTGTTCCTGTGAACGGGTGACCCCGTTCTCGGAGGGGATATTGTCATGCCTGGACCGTGTGCTGGGGTGTGCTTTGCCCCAGGATCCCAAGCCAGTTATTCTCCATGTCACAGAGGTGATAGACGCAGACAAATTCCACATCACACGTTTGTGGTTGGGCTTAGTGTTGGCAAAAAGGGACATTGCCAGGGCCTGGAAAGACAGCGACCCTCCGACCTTGGAGCGATGGAAGTCTGGGCTGGACCACTGCATGGGCCTGGAGTTTCCCTCTCAAACACTATTAAATATGGCGTCAATATCCTGGTATCACCCTCCAGAGAGCCGAAAATCCACGCCTTTCCATGGATGAGGAAATTTGGACATACTTAACCAAGGCCTGAGGCAAGACCATGAGAGCCAAAGGATGTCAGAAGCACTGTGGGGCGCTGGCCGGACTTGGAGACAGAGGGTATATGTTCAGTACTGAGGCGTTGTAAGGCTTATATCATGGCTCAGTTGACCGAGCAATTGCTGTGCTGCATGTTCAGTTGTGTACTTGTCTGGTGCTTATAATTTGTTTAAAATCACTAAAAAGATGTTATAAAAAGAAGATGCAAGTGTTTACCCTCAATGCTTAACTGCTAATGAGATTAGTGCAGGGGCTAAAATTGTTTCTTAGGAGGGTGCTGCCCACCACCACTGCTCTGTGCTGTCTGCTTTCACCACTGACACTGCCCACCCCACTGTGGGCATCAGTCACTATCCTCAGTGCCAGCACCGGACATGGCTGCAGCAGAGACGGTTGATGAACTTTAAAGTGGTGAGTCATAAATACCTAATTTGAACAAGACTGTTCAAGTGAATAAAACTAAGCCTGCCTTTGTTAGATGCTCACTTTTGGGTTTCCCCTATGAAATGTTAAAGACAGTGCCACATGGTGAATTTTACATTACAGTTCCCCTTAAATGGGCTACAAATCCAGAGGTTCTGAAAAGACACTAATAAAATATTATTTTTTTGTTGTTGTAGCAACAGCCTCTGGGGTTACTGGGCTAACCAAGAATTATTATTTTTTTAAATAATGGAAAAAAAGATTTTCCAGCACAATATTGCCTAAAATTTGGATAAAGTACTATGGGCCAGATGTACGACTTGCCAATTAGCAAGTCGCAAATTGCATTGCATCGCCTGCTGGGGTCAGCAGACCACCATGTCTGTGACTGTTTTTTTAATAAAGCAGTTATTTTTTTTTAATGCAGCCAGTTTTCCTTAAAGGAAAACGGGATGCATTTAAAAAAGAAAAATGAAACTTTTCAGTTTCATTTTTTTAAGGGCAGTCAGTGGTCTCTGGGACCACGGCCCGCTCTTAAAAAATGCTTTCCCACATACTCACAAAGAGGAAGGGGTCCCCTGGGGACCGCTTCCCCTTTCCGAGTGGTTTACCACCTACTTGAAGTAGGTGGTAAACTGCGAGTGTTTTGCGGGCCGCAAATGCGGCCGCAAAACATTAGTACATAGCATGTGGACTCGCTCTTAGGAAGGGACACCCCTTCTTAATAGCGAGAGTCGCAAATGCTATTTTGCGAGTCAGTGACTCGCAAAATAGCATTTGTACATGCTATTACCCTTTTTTGCGGCCGCTAACGGGAGGTTCTACCGTTTGCGGCCGCAAAAAAGGGTCGTACATCTGGACCTATATTTATTACAGGCAGTCACAGAACTTGATATTAAGCAATGGCACGTGGCATATGATTTTTCAAAATGTATATAGCATCTTTCTTCACTTAAGTTTCCACCCTGCACCTTCCACATAACTTTTGAAAATGTGCTTGGAAGGGGCAAGGTGGAAAGATCAAACATTAAACAATTCATAGAATCCCATGCCATAGACGACAGTGTGAGATAAATACTGCAGATACCAATACTAGTACTAAATTACCTAGAGCTTACATGATCAGAAAGAAGCAGATGGGTAACTCAAGTCTTACGTCTTCAGGATCTGTATTGAGCTAGAAAAGTCCATGAATTGCCTGATGCCTCCAGTCAACTGTGAGTCCTCAAAAAATTGTTGGAACCCCTTTAGCTTTGTGGTGATCTCGAGAGCTCACATTCGGTTGAGAAAAACAAAAAGTGATGCGTGGTATGCTTGAATTAATCTCAGCCACTGGTAATCACTCAGGTCGCATCCCATTTTTTTTCACCATGTCACCTCAGACAGGAACCAGCCATATGCAAATCAGCCTTGGTCCTGCTTCAGTAGGAACAGGCCAGCCTGAAAAGCAAGGCCTGGCCCCCTCTGAGCAGAAACACAAGCTTGAGATCCTGAACTGACATTGGGCCACTTTCCTCTAGCAGATAATGGCACTGCAAATGTACCTACAAAACGTAGGTAGGGTCACCCAAATCCTAATCTTTACAGCTAATTTTAATATATTATTCTGTCCAGGTGAGAAAAATAACTCAACTGTCCTGAAGCAATCCTTGAAATTCTAGCACTTGAAATCCTTAAAGAGCTGCAAAGGCATGTCAATATTACTCAGTGCTACCAATACAATGCCAGCCATAATCTTAATCCTGAGGTTCCTCTAGAGTTGTATTTCCCTTTTCCCTACAGACCTCTATAAAGTGACCCGAATCTTGACCAGAAAACCACCTATTTCCCAATAATAGATTAAAACACACAGAGTCACTTGAATGTAGAGCTTCCTTTATGAAACGTTAGGCTGGTGCCACTTGGTACTATAGCCCAACACATTGTTGTCTATTTTATCAACTTCATAATGTTGGCGTGTGCCAAGGTGGAAAACTGATCCAGCGGGTTACTAGCAATAAGCATTCACACACCAAATACTCACTTGGGCCCATACATTCATACTACGCTAGCAATTTCCGCTGGTGGGTCAGTTGTACTCTTTATCAAAAATCCCTGCTACCAATTACTTTTCTGATTGAAGAGTAATGACTTACCAATGGACCCCTTATTAATTGGGAAGTTTAAAATGAGTGACATTCATTACAATTCATAATCCTGAAATAATCACTGAGTCAGGAATTTTTAAAATGTTTATCTAAAGATTTTAGCAGAGTAAAGTACAGATTGCATGATACTTAATCGCATATCAAGGATGAAGCACAACAATTAATTATCGATCAATGACGGTCCCTCAGAAAGAAGAAGATAGAGACAGCAGCGCAACTAAAGGTTGCATTTATATTTACCTAAAGTGCGAGAACCAAACCCCTTGGCCAAGGAGTTTGTAAAGATGAGACCCAGGAAGGATGAAGAGCAAAGACCTCCTCCAGGTTCTGGACAGGACAGGTGACCTCTCTATCAACGACGCCTGCGTCGTTCCCCTCTCTGATACTTCGCTTCTCCTCGATTCTCCCGTCTCTTACTTCTAATGGAATCCGCTGCCCCTTCCTCAGGACCTCTCTGGACAGCGGTTCTATCTGCAATCGATCAGCTCGTCGAGCACCACAGCCTGATCTCGAACTCCGCTTGTGCTTTTCTGCATCACCTAATTCTGGAGCTAACTAATTAACTAATTCTATATCTATTATACCCTTCTATGCCCATGTACCTCCCATTAATGTTGCAAAAATATGGGCCCACTACTTCTGATTAGACGGGGACAGGGGTTGATCCTCACACCATATCGATTTAGTTCAATTTCTTTAAGCCCATTGTTTTAAAATACCGCCCATCACAATTAATACATTTGCTTTATTTCCCACCCGTCTCACGACAAAGTTTATACATTGTTTATATAAATTGTTTCTTTTCGGTAGGGACATCATGGGTACAACAGTGTTGGCCATCAGGTCACGGCCTTGGACGACGTCCAGGTTGACTTCATCCTTTTCTCTGAGCAGCCGTGCAGGACGCATGTGCAGAACCATTGTCTCTCGAGCTTCAGTTCAACTACCCCCAGGCCCATTTACGAACTAATAAAAATCAAAGAAGAAAATATTAAAATCACAAATAAATGTTTCACTGTATACCCACTCTTTCTACTCTATTCCCATTTAATTATAAATTCTATCCCGCATTAATAGCGTTAGAATACCACAGTTTAATTGCAACATGTGAGCAAGCTGTAGCACGTGAAAACATTAAGCAGCCATTTTAATACACACTGCGCAGAAGCAAGGATTTCCCTCCAAGCAAAGAAAGACGTCACACCACGTGATATGGTTGACACATGCGCAATAAAGTTTCCCGCGCTTTAGCGGCCATTTTAGAACAGACAAGCGTTATTTGTTAGTTTAAACACATAGGCAAGCTTCACTTCTACTTGTATTCGTGTGTGTATTTGTTAGTACGAACATTACAAATATTAATAAATTAATACTGTGAGAAGATTGCTTCTGAGCAAGTCTCATTGTGAATTTCTTGCTCCATCATTCCCCTCTCTGATGGCGTTTCTGAGCCATCAAATATTACCCACAACCAGATGCCAACTTTTAGCATAAAATTGTCTCAGTTTCATTTTTACACTTTCTATTTTTCACATCTCCTTTCAGTTTCTTGTATAATTCACTTTTCAGATCTTCTAGTTCTGATATTAATTTTACTCTTTCAGAGGTTATTCTTCTTTTTCCCCTCTCAATTTGGTGTCCTAGATATTTAACTGCTGTTGTACAAAACTGCAACTTTTCAGGTGAAACTTTATGCCCTTCTTCAGCTAAATGATTTAATAATGCAATGGAGTCAACAACACAGTCCTCTCTGGTGTTAGATGCCACCAGTAAATCATCTATATACTGTACTAAGACTGAGCTTCCTGGCATCACTAGTTTCTCTAGGCACTTTTTCAATATTTGATTAAAGATGGAAGGACTTTCCGTGTACCCCTGAGGAACACGATTCCATACATAGACTTTGTTCTCAAATTTAAATGAAAAAAGATACTGACTATCTGGGTGCAATGGTTTTGAAAAGAATGCTTGGCATAAATCAATCACAGTAAACCATCCTGCACTCCAAGGAATCTGGTATAGAATCACTGCAGGATTTGGCACTATAGGACCACAAGGTTCCACAATCTTATTTATTTTTCGCAGGTCTTGAACAATCCTATACTTTCCACTAGGTTTCTTCAAACCCATTATTGGTGAGTTACAAGGGCTACTCATTACTTCTTTTAGTATGTCTTGTTTTACCATTCTGTTGATTTCTTCAATGACTCCTGCCTTTACTTCTACACTCATTTTGTACTGTCTGGTATTTGGGAAAGTTGCACCTTCTTTTACAGTCATTTTAACTGGGTCTATTTTGGCCATAAGTCCTACTTCCTTTCCCGTGAAATCCCATACCATGGAATTTACTGTAGTTTTTAATTCTTCTGGCAACCCGTCTTTTGTTATCAAGGAGAACATCTCATCTACTTCTGTACCTTGCTTTGCAATCATACATTTATATACATGGTCTTCATCCGGGGTCTGAACTGCCACACCATCCGGTGTGCAGAAAATTGTGCAGTTCATTTACACAACAAATCTCGGCCCAATAAATTTACTGGACTGGAATCACACACTACAAATTGATGCATTTCTCTAAAATTTCCAATTTTTACTTCCATTGGTTCGGTAAGAGGTGTTCTAATCTTTCGATTAGCTACACCCACAACTTGGATAGCTTCTCCAGAGAGAGGAAGGTCTGGGATGTCTGCTGTTCTCACAGTAGACCTGGTAGCACCAGTGTCCAAAAGGAAAGTAATATCATTACCTTTCACATTCCCTTCGACATATGGACCTGACTGATCTACCGGTAAGGATGCGCCAAGTACGCACTCCTTCTCTCCCTCTCCTAGGCACCGTCATTGACTATATGGACAAAAGTCATCCTGTAAAAGAAATTGTGAGGTTACATAATCATTCTTACCACTTCCTCCTTGATATCCGACGTCTGTACCGTGCTTTGCTCTGCTTACATTACCCTGTATAGGTGCAGGTGGCAACTGACTCTGAGGATTTACACCCTGCTGTGAGTCATTCTGCGTCTGTGGATTTAAATTTTGATTTGGGCCATTATTATTCCGTATCTTTTTACATTCATCCTTCCAATGCCCCAATTTTCCGCATCCATGACAAGGAAATTTCTTTTTAGCCTCTTCTCTACTCATTCGTCCTCTCATTTTCCCACCATTCCCAGTGTGACCATTCGTTCCAGAATCTTTTCCCTGATTTTCATTTGGATTATCCAAATTAATTCCCTGTCGCTCAGCCATTTTCACTTGTGCCCACATCACTTTCTCTTGCAGTTTCTTGTGCCTATCCTCAATGTCGTCTCCACAATATTTGGCATATTTCAAAATCTCATCAATTGGTTTCCCTTGCCAGCACAACATGTGCTGCTTAATCATCTGACAAATCTCTGGCTTTAAACCATAAACAAATCGGTAGACAAACTGACTCATGTTTTTATCTCCAATATCCTCAAATCCACTATACTGTTTGAATACCTGTAATAGGCGTTCATAGTAGGCATGTACCGATTCACTGGCTTCTTGGGTAGTTCCGTCTATTTTCACCCAATCTGTTTCTTTTGGTGGTATTTTCCCTTTCAGGTAAGTTATTACCTGCTGATACTTTTTCATTACATCCCTCGATGGGGCACCTGTCTTTGGATCTCTAGGATACTCTTCACTTGGCCAATCGACTGTGATTTTACAATCGGTCCATAAATCGGCAGGTACCACTATGTCAAACAGACCATCCAAGTCTTTCAATAATACCTTTGACACTTTTACAAACCTCTCAACCTGCTTGTACCATTCAATTGGTTTTTCTCTCAACTTTGGAAAATCATTTGTAAATGACAAAATATCCTGTCTGCTCCATGGGACATGTACATATCCTCCTCCTGGAACTTCTCGCATCGGGTACATTTGATCTGCTTTCCCTGTTTCCTTCATTAAATATTCAGAAGTGGTTCTGCTGTATCGTGCCTCTTCCTTTTTCTTTGTCCATCTAATTTTCCATTTTTCTAGGTCTCCCCATTTCTGTAAGACTGTCATTAATTCCTTTACTTGTAATTTTCGACCAGAGGCATTCATGTTTTCTAAATCTTTGTCAGAAAAATCTGCTCTATAGGGTTTCTGTAACACTTTTGACTTCCCTATTTCAATTCCCATCGGTAAAGCTAAATCTGATATTTTTTCATGAAATATTTTTACATTTCTAGTGATGCTTCTGCATACAAATAATAGCTCTTCTTCATCGTAAGTATTTAGACGATCTACCCCTACATTTCCTGCTATCATTTCCTCTAACTCAACCTTTAATTTGTAAATGTCCATGATCTTTGGAGGTGAACTCTGTTTGTCTGATCCTTGTGCCCACCTTTCTAAGTCTTCTGGTGTGACCACTGTGGCACTTTTGGTTCCCGATGAAGTTACTATGTTTACATCTTTGGAGCAACCAGGTGTTATTCTTCTAGGAGTACTATTTATAGACCCTCTAATAGGCAAATCCATTAAGGATATCATAGATTCACAATCACTAAATTGATCATCAATTATTACAGGATCTGGTTTTGGGATTTCTACAGGTGTGGGCATCGCTAATGGTTTTGGATAACTTACTTTGTCACCATATAAGGGAACCACTGGACCAATTGTTACAGGTATGGTTAGTGAATCAGGATGAACACTCAATTGTGTTACTTTCTGTATTAATTCTGCTCTGTTTTTATCTATGGCTTCCTTTTCCTTATCGTGAAGTACCCTACTAACTGGGGGATTATGCAATACTTGCAGTACCAATGGTGTTCTTAACAGTGGTGCACTTGGGGTGCATCCACTTGTCCCTTCCTGATATGGTGGCGGGTTCTTTAATATTTCTTCCATAAATTCATCTTCGGAATCTCCAAATCTAGTCAAGTGTTTTGTCTTTTCGGTGCATTTATTCCCTGACGATTCTTCTGCCATTAATATTGGATATAAACCCTCTGTAAGCATTGCTCTTCTCCACTGTTTCATCTGACCATCCCTTGACTCATTTTGGTAACTAGGAAAAAATCCCCGATAACCCCTATTACTCCTGGATCGGTCACGTTCGAATGCCTCGGTTTCCCACTCTTCTAAGGCTTCGTATTGAGTTAATCTTGGTCTGGGTTCTAAGTCATTCATCCTCAATCTCAAATTTTGAAGAATTCTCCCAAATAAAGTACCATTCTCGGGGAAATGCTAATATTCCATCATTTTTGGTATATTCTATCCAATTTTCTATCCATACGCAAGTATGATAACCTCTCTCCATCACCATGAATGAAGCGAGCGTTTTAGCTGGTGGAATGATAATTCCTTCTCTAGTTTTGATTGGTTTATCCTTTTTAAAATAATTCTTAATCTTTTGTAGAAATGACATTTTCCTCTTTTCTCCGTACATTTTTGGCAAATCTCGGTGTATAAAGTTATATTCTGCAAAGCCTAGGAATCTCCTATCCGGACGAACTCCTATTAAAGTTGGATCACGTTTTAACATACAATATCCACTATCCACTAAGATTTCGACTTCTATGGTGACAACCAATCAAATTCCAGCTAACTTTTTGTCTCTGAACCAATCCTAGCGCGGCCTTTTTTGTGACGTTTGTCTGCCAACCCCTCCTTTACAATCTGCGCTTCTCTGTCCCTCGCTGTTTTGACCAATCCCAGCGCGGTACCTGTGACGTCAGTACTACTCCTGACTACTGACCCCTCCTTTACAAGAGTCGTTCCACGCCCGCTGTTTCAACCAATCCCAGCGTGGCTTTTTGTGACGTCAGTTCCCTCTCCGGCAACTGACCCTCCCTTTACAAAGTTGTACGCAAAACTTTATTTTCTCTATGCTTCTTATTAAAAATTCAGTTACAACATAAAACATTCGCTATCGTGCCAGTTTCTCTAAATTGAAAAAGATAGTTTCGTTCACACTTAGTAAAACCCTTTCCGTTTACTAAACATACACTACGAGTAAAACCCTTCCGATTACTCTTCACGCAGGCATCAGAAATACCTGTTACTTCTTCAATGTTACCTTTTCTAGGTGATATAACATCAAATTTTCACCAGCATATTCCTTTTGCTATTTACTCACACACATAGAGTCCCTAACAAGTACTGATAGCCCTACTTAACTTTTCAGTACTATTTCTGCCTGACAGATAACCTCACTGCAGTATGGCTTTCACTTACCACCCGCTATTCAATTTTCCCCGGGGAATTCTGGACAACATAAAACAAACTTTAAACAATAACGGATGTTAGTTAAAAAAAAAATACAATTCTCACTACCCAATTAATAAAGTATAACCAAAACCATCCTCTGCTAGCCAGAAAACTGATCCAGCGGGTTACTAGCAATAAGCATTCACACACCAAATACTCACTTGGGCCCATACATTCATACTACGCTAGCAATTTCCGCTGGTGGGTCAGTTGTACTCTTTATCAAAAATCCCTGCTACCAATTACTTTTCTGATTGAAGAGTAATGACTTACCAATGGACCCCTTATTAATTGGGAAGTTTGAAATGAGTGACATTCATTATAATTCATAATCCTGAAATAATCACTGAGTCAGGAAGTTTTAAAATGTTTATCTAAAGATTTTAGCAGAGTAAAGTACAGATTGCATGATACTTAATCGCATATCAAGGATGAAGCACAACAATTAATTATCGATCAATGACGGTCCCTCAGAAAGAAGAAGATAGAGACAGCAGCGCAACTAAAGGTTGCATTTATATTTACCTAAAGTGCGAGAACCAAACCCCTTGGCCAAGGAGTTTGTAAAGATGAGACCCAGGAAGGATGAAGAGCAAAGACCTCCTCCAGGTTCTGGACAGGACAGGTGACCTCTCTATCAATGACGCCTGCGTCGTTCCCCTCTCTGATACTTCGCTTCTCCTCGATTCTCCCGTCTCTTCCTTCTAATGGAATCCGCCGCCCCCTCCTCAGGACCTCTCTGGACAGCGGTTCTATCTGCAATCGATCAGCTCGTCGAGCACCACAGCCTGATCTCGAACTCCGCTTGTGCTTCTCTGCATCACCTAATGCTGGAGCTAACTAGTTAACAAATTCTATATCTATTATACCATTCTACGCCCATGTACCTCCCATTAATGTTGCAAAAATATGGGCCCACTACTTCTGATTGGACGGGGACAGGGGTTGATCCTCACACCATATCGATTTAGTTCAATTTCTTTAAGCCCATTGTTTTAAAATACCGCCCATCACAATTAATACATTTGCTTTATTTCCCACCCGTCTCACGACAAAGTTTATACATTGTTTATATAAATTGTTTCTTTTCGGTAGGGACATCATGGGTACAACAGTGTTGGCCATCAGGTCACGGCCTTGGACGATGTCCAGGTTGACTTCATCCTTTTCTCTGAGCAGCCGTGCAGGACACATGCGCAGAACCATTGTCTCTCGAGCTTCAGTTCAACTACCCCCAGGCCCATTTACGAACTAATAAAAATCAAAGAAGAAAATATTAAAATCACAAATAAATTGTTTCACTGTATACCCACTCTTTCTACTCTATTCCCATATAATTATAAATTCTATCCCGCATTAATAGCGTTAGAATAGCACAGTTTAATTGCAACATGTGAGCAAGCTGTAGCACATGAAAACATTAAGCAGCCATTTTAATACACACTGCGCAGAAGCAAGGATTTCCCTCCAAGCAAAGAAAGACGTCACACCACGTGATATGGTTGACACATGCGCAATAAAGTTTCCCGCGCTTTAGCGGCCATTTTAGAACAGACAAGCGTTATTTGTTAGTTTAAACCCATAGGCAAGCTTCACTTCTACTTGTATTCGTGTGTGTATTTGTTAGTACGAACATTACAAATATTAATAAATTAATACTGTGAGAAGATTGCTTCCGAGCAAGTCTCATTGTGTGTTTCTTGCTCCATCAGTGGGACTCGAGTCTAAGTAAAACTGAACTTTAGCCATCGCTTGCAATTGCCCTTGGTTCTGTACTCTGGTGATGGATACATGTGGAGAGACAGGTTGATAAGAAGAGATCGATGGGAGGACAGGGTGAGATGAATGAGAGAGAATCTGTGATTTGTTTTTTTTAAAAACATTTTTTGACTTCAGTATAATTCAAGCACCAAGACTAGAAAGCATAAAAAGCATATATTTGAAGCACATTGGTTTCAATATTTCGCTCTTTATTTTCCACTTAAGCCTAACCTCTCTTAAATCCAGTATCTTTCCTCCTCTACTTATCTACTTTATCTTTCTTGTTCCTGGCATATCTCTCTCACTGTCCCTCTAGGCCATCTCCCTTTCACTGTTATGCTCTAGTTCTCTACACTTTTTCTCTTCTCCATTGTAGTATCTTATTTTCCTCTGCAGACTTATTGCATCAGGCTATCAGCTATTTTTAACCTCTCTTAAAAGTGTAATTTCCTATTTCAAAACAGTTTAGTGCCAGTCTCTCGGTTTCCATCCTGAAAACTCACATCTATTCTTCTCGATTCACCTCCTGAAATTCCCATCCCTCGTCTTTCTCTACATCTCACTATAAACCCATATCTCTGCTCACTTCAATTTCCCACACTCCATACTCACATCCCTCCTCTCAGCTGCCTATCTCTTTCTGGAATAATATCCAGGTTCTTCCTTCTTCTTTCTGCTCAGATCTCTCTCCTTTTCACTCTCCACTACCAGACCTCACATATCTGTTTCACCATCTAATCTCAGCCCCCCCTTTGGCAAATCTCCCTTTCGATGAGTACCCTGATGTCGTACAAGAAGCGGTGAGTGAGACCAGGAGGTCCTGATCAGCGGAGCATAGGTTGTGAGGTGGAACACACAGATGTTTGGGTCATCATCTTGCATAGGCCCATGCCTTTTCTGCTGACAGCTATCTGGGCTAATATTGATAGAGCAAGGTTTAGATATGCTTAGTTAGGTATCTTACAGCACTTATCTGTATATTAGAAAACAAAACTAAATCTTTCTGCCAGTTTTCCCTTCTTACATACTTAGCACCAACATGTGCCTTGACCCCTAAACCTGTCCCAAGTAAATCATCTGCAGAAACACCTAACATTTGGCAATTCACAATATTAGTTTAAGTTTGCACCTCTCATGTTTTTCTTGAAAGCTGTGAAAGGAAGGCATTGTGCCAAGAGACATTGAAGACGGATAAAGTTACCTTCATGGCAACTTCATAACTCTTAGATTGTAGGTGATTTCCCATTATCAAGTTTCTAGGAAGCATGCAGAAAGTGCTTCTCTAACTGTTAATCTATAGCTGTACATGCCGATACCACGCATGTGGGCCAGTGCTTACATAACATGAACTCTTCCCTGAATATATGCCTGCCCTTGCCACTCCCCTTCTGAATCAAGGAATTAAGTATTACGTTTTTTTTCTGTGTCAGTGGGGTCATGGGAGGTAACTGTTAATATGAAAGATCATGTAGCCTGGGAGTACCTGAGTAGCCATAATGCTAACTTTGTGCTACCGTTGCCTCATGGCATTTTCTCATTCTCAAATTTGTGGGTGGATTCTGCAAAAACTGGAAATGAGGGAAGGATGGAGGAGGAGAATACAGCACTGGGTAGCTTAAGCCTACGAAAGCATACTGCAGAGATCTTCCTGGCCACGCATAGCAGGAAGCTTCAGTAGTGTAGTGCTGGTATTAGGCATGTGAGGTAGCCCATGTAGCTGCCCAGCATGTATCTATGGCAGGTATGTACCTGGAGAATGCGCAGATGCTGCTCAGCACTGGTGAAGGCTTCATGGACGCCGGATGGAGCAGAGACTCCTCGCAGAGCGCACCAATGATAGTCTGCGGAACAATAGGGAGAGGAAACTGTCACAGGTCCAAGTGCTTTTCTGAATGTGTCATGGACATGCTTTTTCCACCGCCTGAACTGCACAATGCTCTGAGTGTGAAATAATCTACCTATTAATTAAGCCTGGGCAAAACGCTCATAATTTCCTTTGTGGAAATTATGTGAACTACCCAGAAAATGACGCCAAACTTCACATCATTATTTGAAAAGCAGTTCCAGCATCTCGAGCTCAAAAAAGGTGACAAGAAACATTTCGTACTAAAAATAGTGAGAAAAAAAGGGTGATGTGATGTATGCGCGCAGCATTGTGACTAGGGTGTGGACTCCAGACTCCAGCCTGCTCCCGTCTGTTCCCTAGTGTTTCCCTGGCCATCCCAGTCCAGACTGAGACTTTTCCTGACTATATCTCGTACGTATTTTTCTTACTTTTTTTGTCTACTTTGCTTACCCTTTTGCTATTATTTTTAATTTTTTCCCCTTCCCTCCCAGTCAGGTGTTACGTTGCAGTTACGTTTAAGCGAGATATCATTACTATTATTATTATCATTATATTATTACTGTTGTTGTTGTTGTTGCTGTCATGTGCCAATAGTAAGCCAAAAAACCAAGTCGCCAGGTTACCTCAATTAATGTTGCATGAGATAGTTGAATAAACTCTGCAAACAAATTTAATGCATCACATTTTTCTGTGAAAATATATATTTTTGCACTTTAGTAATTCTTTTAAATACACATTTGGGGTCCGATTTATGCGCCGATATGCACCTCAACGTGATGCAAAACCTTGCATGTGATTTATGAAGCCACGCAAGGCCACTTTGCGTGGCCCTCAGTGGCTCCATAAATCTTGAGTAAGGCAACGCAGCGCAAATCACTTACTATGCCCTGTGAAAACGTTCCATGGGCATTGCGTGGGTGTTCCAGCGCAACTCCCATGGATTCTGATGCATTCCCAGGTTTACCAGAACTGGTAGATCTGGGAACGCGTCAAAAAGATATGCCTTCTCAGGTGAGGCAGAACAAGGAGAAATGTATTTATTCTTCCATGTTACTTCCTCTTTCTATGTGTGTTGCACTTTGCAGCACACATAGAAAGAGGAATATGCCTCTCAGGATTGTTTTTGTGCAGGAAGGTGTCCCTTCCTGCACAAAAACAATCCTGCATGCAACTCAGTCACCCTTGCCCCATGGTGCAAGGGTGCCTGTGTTGAGGCTAGGCTGCCTAAAGGTTTCCAGCACAGGGGAAAAGGCAGGAATGCGCCGTATTGCCTTAAATATGGTGCATTACTGTCCTTTCCCTGTCGCGAAGTGCAGCAAGGTGATTTGCTGCATTGCACTGCGTGACATTCTTGTAAATAGGGCCCTAAGTGTCTGGCTAAAGTATTACCTCACAAATTCATTTCTATAACCCGTTCATCCATTTAGGCAAAAAAATATTTTAAATCATGCGGTTGGTCATGGGTTAATTAAAGCCAGGAACTGCAAATAGTAAATATGCAATAAAACCTCCCAGAGATGTAGAATCACATAATTCCAGTAGCCCTGGAAAATCAGCAACACTGTTTAGCTGTGTGACTATACAAACCTGTGTTTGCAGTGGGTACTAGATTTCCTGTTTTTTCTTCTTTCCTTAAACCATCAGGCTGTACCTGCTGGGGGCCAGGCCCAGGAGTAAAACTCCCAGAGAGAGATAACCCCTAGGTTGTGCTGGAAAAAATTGGAGGCCATTGTGGTGGCCTTCTATCAGCTGGGGGGTTTTGGAGGAGGAGGCAGTGTCAGCAACGCTCTCAACCTCCCAGCCGAAATCACTGAATCATTGCTGTGTCCTCCACAGGCAGCTGAGTCATCTCACTTCACCTTCAGCTACACAGGCTTTCCTCTAGAAGGTCTTGGAGGGCATCAAGTCCCAGGCCAGAAAATAATTGATGGCGAAAATCGACAAATTGGAGGAATATTTTCATTAGGCAGGGGTGGGTATGTTCTGTTGTGGTTGATGTGGATAGAAGCAGTTGGGGAAGGGGTCATTCTAGTTTTGGGCTTGTTTACATATGGATGTGTGGGTCTTTATTGGGTGGTGCGGGTTAACAGTTGGGGAAAGGGTTATTTTAGTTTGGATTTATTTAGGGATTACGGGCTAGGATTGGGACTGTAGTGGGTGGGAACAATTGCATATTGGGTAGTTGTAGTTTTTTTTAATTTATTTTTTAGGAGTTAAGAGAATTGGTGGGTTTGTTGTGGGTGGTCTTGTTGTAACAGTTGGTTGAATTGATAGTTATAGTTCTAGGTTTGTTTTAGAGTTGGGGGTGGCTTTTGTTTTGGTTTTTAAATACCTTTTGTTATAAATATGGGTCTGTTTTATTACATTAGCTGTTTCTTTGCGGTTGATTGTTTAACACTCGCATCCCCTGTAAACCAACCATCAAGCTCCATCTACCTACAGATGCGGAACCTGAGCCTAACCCATCACAAAGAACAAAGAGAATGACTCATTGTATTCTCTTTAGTCTGTATCTGAGCTTCCTTCCCAGTCATCCCCAATGTGTGCCTCTACCCTCCTGCAATCAGTATTGAAAATTGACCGTGCCCAACCTATGCTATGCCCCCCTTCATGACTTGATTTAACTTGAGGACCCTCCCATCAGTTATAACTTCTACTGCCTTCCTCTCTGTGACCTGTCTCCAATAAGGAATACTTACAACCCATGCGATAGATGTCACATTACGCTGCCCTCCAACCCCAAACTGAACCACTTCCAGCAACTCCACGAGTATGGCGCATCTGTGATGGAAGAAAGATGACTGTTAAGTTAACCTACCAAACAGCCATTAGCAGTCCCCAGAATTCCAAGTTAGTTAATAGTTGCCTAGGCTGAAAAGCAAAATAGGCCGGACACACAGTTTAAAGATATTTATAATAAAAGTTGTTAGTCCTATCAGCCTTAGGGTGCTCGTCTCCCAAACTTTTTGCCTACTTACCTCCACTTTTTGCTGAAATTCATTTTTGTTGGTACACTGCACTTTACCACTGCTAACCAGTGCTAAAGTGCTTGTGCTCACTCCCCTAAACATGGTTTCATTGGCATATACCTAATTGGCATATTTAATTTACTTAAAAGTCCCTTGTAGAGTGGTATACCAAATACCCAGAGCCTGTAAATTAAATGCTACCAGTGAGCCTGCTGCACTTATTGTGCCACCCACTTAAGTAGCACTCTAAAACATGTCCCAGACCTGCCATTTCAGCCTAGATGAGGTGGTACACTGCCATGCCGACTTGACATTTAAACTCCCTTGCCAAGCCTTAAACTCCCCTTTTATTACTTATAAGTTACCCCTAAGGTAGGCCCTAGGCAGCCCATAGGCAGGATGCTGTGTTATTAAAAGATTGGACATGCACGTTTACGTTTTACATGCCATGGTAGTGGAAAACCCCTAAATTTGTTTTTCACTACTGTGAGGCCTACCCCTCCCATAGGATAACATTGGGGATTCCTTATTACTTTTAATACACTGTAATTCCTAATTGGGAGCAGGTTGATATCTCATCTTTGGTATCTATGAAATTGTAATGATAAACCCTCTTCAATGGTAAAGTTAAAATTTTCATTACAATTTTGAAAATGCCAGAGTTGGCATTTTCATGGCCTCAGCCCTTTGTGCCTGCAGCCTGTATTGAGTCACATGACTGGGTGTAGCTGACCAGCTATGTGAATTTCTCCCAGACAGTCACACAATGGAGGGATTGAGGTGTGCCTCAATGGGCCCTCTGCTGGCCAGATGAGGTGTGTAGCTGAGCACATCCCCACTTACACATGAATAGCCTGTGCTCTGCCTTCACACAAAGGGCCTAATGACGCTGTATTGTCACTGCAGCCAACTTGTAGCCAGGGCAGAGGTGTCAGGAAATTCCATGCACTTCAAAGAACCTTTCAAGAAGCTTCTCCTACCTTCCAGAAGAAGGGCACCAGGGTATAAAAATAGAACCTTCATACCCACTCTTAAGTTCACTACTGGACCTGTGGAGGGATTTTGTGAGGGCTGCCTGATATTGCTGTGATCTTCTGTGCACTCTGTCAGACTGCTGCTGAACCTGGAAAGACTGTTTTGCTGCCTGGAGCCTGGCTTGAACCCTCAAGTTCAAGTGTAGCCTGCTGTTGAGCCCTTCATCTTCATCTGCACCCAGGACAAACGGAAGTGACTCCAAGGGCTAGTTTGCTGACCTCCTGTTCAGCGCCACAGGGACATAAAAGGCTCCCACCATCTTAAAACTGCACCCGGACCCAGCCTGAGTGACTCCTGAGCACCCAAGTGGTGTGCCACCAGTACTGGCCCCTTGGTTATTGTGCTAAAGGTGCCCAGATGACCAAAAACCAAAACTGAGGACTTGGACACATTTTGGCCCAAAAGGGCTCTGAGAACCAGAAAGAGACTGGGACCAACCTTCTCGCCTATCTGCCTAAGGTGCATCGCCGGTCGGATTGACTTTGCAGCTTCTCCCGCTACATTCCTCTCCACAGCAGCAACTCACTTTTACCGGTCCTTCGCCAAAGGGGTATTCCACCTCGGGGAATTGTCTTCAGCCACAGCCCTCTGCCTCGTCCCACTGGAGATTTTCGACTTCCATTTCAGTACTAAGTCCGAACATAGAAACCTTGACCGCAGCTTCGACCCAGGGTCATCCGACATCTATGCTCCCTTCTCAGTCAACTGCAGCCTTGTCCCACTAAACTTTACCTTCTCAGACATTTCTTCTCAGAATTTCTTCTAAGGCCGAAGGTAGGCACTGACTGGGCCCTATCCGCTTCTTGTATTCAAACTGCGCTCCATCGTGGTTGGCCTTAACTTTTGACTTTGATCAGGTCTCACGCTACTAGATGTCCTAAGTTGGCGTTTTGATCTTGTAAGTGCTAGTTTTCACTAAAAACGTAAAAATTCATAACTCCGGTTCTACAAATTCTTTATTAAAATGTACTCTATTCTTCTAAATTGGCTTGAGATTCTCTTGTGTTGTGCTTTCACTTGGGGACTGTTTGTGTGCTGCATAAATGCTTTACACATTGCCTCCAAGTTACGCATAACTACTTTTTGTGCCAAGTTACCCAGGGCTAAGCACAGTTTAATTAAGTGACATTTTGTAGTTCACTCTGCAAGGGATTGCGGCTGTTGCTTGATCAGGGCTCACAACCCAGTGAACGAACAACCCAATTTTTCACATTGGTGTTCAGCGGTGTGGATCAGGACTTGTGTTTGTGTAGTACTATACAGTCACTTGTGTTACACAAAATCCCAGGTAAATATTTTGACATCAGAGAGACCCCTTTTTAGATTCTTCCTTAGTTTTGCCACTGGCTATTTTCTCCCTTTTCTAAATGTAAGTACCCTATCTTCCTTTTTTCACAATGGAGATGGTGCCATGCAACTTTGACACCCTCAGCATGACTGAACTGCTAAAACCCTGCAAGCATAAGAGGCTGAAAGCAGACAAGAGGGGTACCAAACTGGATCGCCAGCTAGCCCTCAGGGCCTTTGAGGAGGTGAAGAGGTGGCAGGCCACCTCAGAAGAGGATGAAGTGGATGACAATGAGGAGGAGGGAGCACAAAGAGAGGATGAGGAGAGGACCCAGCCCAGGGTCCTGAGCTGCCAGGAGAGACCAACTCGACCCCAGCAGATGACCTGGATGCCCCTAATGCTCAGGATGAAGTAGGGAGCAGTGTGTCTGCTAGGGACCTGACTTCACAGGAGCTGCAGGACAGGAAGAAGGAGAGGAAACTCATACTGGAGGTGGCCAAGCTAAGGATGGAGGAGTATTGGCTGGCCCATGAGCTCAGTCTCAGGGAGCTGGACTTGAAAGTCAAGCAGATAGAGTACAGTAGTATTGGTGCAAACATAACAGCAGTGCCTACTGGAGAGGTGACTGTCTGCATACCCAAAGACCTGGTGCCCAGTTATGTGGTGGGAGATGATATAGATAAATGGTTCTCAGACTATGAGGTAGCTCAGCGTGTACACAAGGTCCCAGAGGAGTACTGGGGGGTAGCTTGTGGAGCTGCATGCCCACAGTGGGGATGGACACACTCCTGACACTTGAGGTAGCAGACCAAACCAAGTATGCCCCATAAAGGCCATTCTTTTTTCCAAATTTAGGCTGACCCCTGAGAGGTACATTCAGAGGTTCAGGGACAGCTACAAACTCCTGAACCATTCCTGGGTGGACTTTTTACATTACTCCAGCAAGGCATTGAGGGGCTGAGTGGGGGACATCAACGTAGATGATTTCACTGGGCTGTACAACATGATTTTGAGGGAGCACATGCTCAATACCTGTTTTAGAGAGCTGCACCAACACTTGGTAGATAGCAAGCTGACTGACCCCACGATGCTTGTTGAGGAGGCAGACCTCTGGGTCAGTGCCAGAGTGTTCAAGAGGGTATCTGGGGCGGGCTCCCAAAAGGGTGGCCAGGGATCCCAAAAGAAGAAGGAGGAGAGATAAAAAGGAGTCCTCTCAAGGCCCCTAAAATAGTTCTCAAAGGGAAGGGTCCTAGTCCCAATCTGGCCATCAGAAAAAAGGCTTCTCTAATGAAAAAATCATAGCAAATCTGTCCACAAGTGTTTGCAGTGTTATAAGTAGGGGCCCATCAAGGGTGATCCCAAGTGCCCCAAGAGGGCACAGCCTCCCAGTGAAGGGAAACCGCCGGGGTTGGCTAGCATAGTGCTTAGGGAGGAGATGGCCCCAGTTAGTGAGATGGGGGAGTCAGTGAGGTTATCCTAGTGTCCCTGGGTGACAAGGAGATGGTGGCCAAGTCCCACATGCTTGCCAATACTTCCAAGTACAGGCAGTGGCTCACCATCAATGGACACAGGGTGGAGGCTCTGACGGACACTGGAGCCAGTAACCGTAAGGTGTCATCTAGCGTCCCCAGAGCAAGTGAGTCCTAATACATTCCACCAGGTTGTAGTAGCAGACAACTGGGAGAGTCACTACCCTATGGCTCTGATTCCCTTTGAATGGGGGAGGTGTCTCAGGTCTTCTGAAAGTTGATTGTGAGTCCTGCCATGCCTGTGGGCTGTCTGTCAAGAAAAGATCTTGAGCACACTGCCTGGAAAGAAGTGGAGCTCAGGTCATATCTGAAAATGTTGGGGTTGCCTGAGTGGGTTTGTGTGGCCACCAGGTCTATGGCTGCCCAGGAGGTCTGGAGCCTGAAAAAATGGCCCAGACATCTGTTAAGAGAGGAAACAGAAAGGAGTGTGGGAATCCTGCCCCAAGGAGGACATTGCATCCCTTGGTGACCTGCCTGAGCTTGCTGGATGGCAAGCAGAAGGAGGACCCATCAGGGAGTAGTTCTGTAAGGCACAAAGGGAGTGCCTAACCCTGGAGGGCACGAGGGAGCAAGCTGAAGCCCAGGCAGCTGGTGATATATCTGGAGATCACCTTATATATTTGGAAAATGACCTCCTGTATAGTGAGCCTAAGGTACCTGTGCATGGGGCTCCAAGTGTGTTGGTAGTCCCCCAATGCTATAGAGCCCTCCTATTAGGGCTGGCTCATGTGATTTCCCTGGCAGGACATCTGGGGCAGGACAAGACTTGTCTCCCACTTTTACAGGCCCCTGATGAAGATTTCTTCAGATGCATTCAATAGGACCTGCTTAAACTGCCAGGCTAGTGGGAAGACAAGGAAAAGTTTAAAGCTTCCCAGAATCCCTTACCTGTCATTGGTACCTCCTTTGAAAGGGTGGGCATCAACATTGTAGGTCCCTTGGATCCAAACACAGCCTTAGGCAACAGGCTTATCCTGGTCTTGGTGTTCCACACCACTAGATACCCAGAGGCCATACCTTTGAGGACTGTTACTGCAGTGGCTAGATCCCTGATGAGGATTTACACCAGAATGGGTACCCCAAGGAAGTGGTGTCTGATAGTGGCACCAACTTCATGTCTGCATACATGAAGTCAATGTGGAAGGAGAGTGGAGCAACCTACAACTTTTCCACAAACTACATTCAACAAACCAATGAGCTTGTTGAAAGATTTAACAAGACCCTAAAAGGCATGATTATGGGCATGTCTGAGTCCATAAGGCAGAAGTGGGACGTCCTGCTCCTTGCCTACAGGGAGTTGCCACAGAGGGGATTGGATTCAGCCCCTTTGATTTACTGCATGATCACCCTGTTAGGGGACCTCTCAGTCTGGTTAAGCTGCCAAGAACCCCCCCCCCCCTAAGATGTGGTTAGCTACATGCTAGCCCTCAGAAACCAGATTGGCAAGTTCTGGAAGAAGGCATCTGAGAACTTGAAGGCTAACCAGGAAGTTATGAAGCAGTGATATGACCAGACGGCCCCATTGCAGTCAGCCTTAACTTTCGACTTTGACCTGGTCTCACGCGACTAGATGTCTGTGGTTGGCGCTTTGATCTTTTGGGTGCTAGTTTTCACTACAGACTTTAAAAAAATTCATAACTCCGGTTCTATTGATAAAATTTTTGTCATTTTGGTGTCAAATAGATTATTAAAATGTACTCAATTTTTTCTAAATTAGTTCGGGACTTTTCTTGTATTATGTTTTCACTTTATTATTGTTTGTGTGCTTCATAAATACTTTACATATTGCCTCAAAGTTAAGTCTTACTGCTTTTTGTGCCAATCTACCTAGGGTTAAAGCACAGGTTAATTTAGTGACTTTGTGGTTCATGCTGTAAGGGATTGTGGCTGTTGCTTGACCAGGGCTTTACACCCCAGACAACCAACAACCCAATTTCTCACAAAAATAATTAAAATTGATAATGTATACAAATGAGTGCAACTGCACTCTTTTTGCATTGTCCATCTTGAGGAAAGGGCTTAACAGAATAACAGGAGACCCATGGAGGTTTCTTGCAGACAAGAAGGCAAGTGAAATGAGGAAAGAAAAGGATAATATTTGAGAGTCAAGGTAAATGTGGTGTCTGAGGCTTTAGATACGGAGCTTTAACTGACATACAATTAACAAATGCCGGTTTAGTTGCACAACCAGCATACCATTGTAACACAACGATGCCCTATTACTACTGCAAGTGCAAGGGATTATGCCTGTCTGATAGAACTGTGAGCTTTATGGTGATATCCCTGCAAACCTTTTGCCTCACTTTTCCATTTTTGCTGATCTTATTTTTGTTGGCCTCAGGACTCTGTGCACTTTCCCACTCCTAACCAGTGCTAAAGTGTGTGTGCTTACTCCCTAATCATTGTAACATTGACTTACACCCAATTGGCACATTAAATTTATATATAAGTCCCTAAAAAGGTGGAACTACATGTACCCAAGGCTTGTAACTTATTGTGCCACCTATTTAAGTAGCTTTTTAAACATTTATCAGGCCTGCCACTGCAGCCTGTGTGTGTGCAGTTTATACTGCCATTTTGACCTGCCAAAATAAACCTTTTGCCAGGCCCAAACATTCCTTTTTAATTCATATTAGTCACTCTTCGGGTAGGCCCAATATAGGCCATAGGGCAGGGTGTAGTGTTTTTAAAAAGAGGGATATGTGCTTTTAACTTTTACATGTCCTGGTAGTGAGAGCTCTAAAATGTGTTTTTCACTACTGCAAGGCCTGCCTGGCCCGTAGGATAACATTGGGTTATCTTATTATATTTATTAAGTGATAACTTTCAATTGAGAGCAGGTAGGACTATCGAGTTCGGTGTCTAACGAATAGTAATTTAAAACCCTCTTTAATGGTAAAGTCGGAATTAAAGTCACAGTTCTTAAAATGCCACTTTTAGAAAGTTGCCATTTTCTTGTCTAAGTCATTTGGTGCCCGTAGGTTTTATCCTGGGTCACATGACTAGGTGTAGCTGGCAGTTGGTCTTTTTGTATTGCTCCCAGACAGTGAGAAAAAGGGGGAATAAATGTTGGCAGGATGAGCATCTTAGGCTTGATGGTGGGCAGGACATATCACCTACCTCACTTGCACATCACAAAGCTTCTGCCCCAGCACACTCACAAAGGGACTGACACTAGTCTTTTGTGCCCCAGACAAGATGGGGCCTGGGCAGGGAGGTAGGAAATTCCAAACACCTCTGGGGTGGAAACCTTCAGAACCTTCTCCAATTTCAAATCTGGCACCAAGAATAATATTGGACCCTCAGCCCCAACACTTTGGTACACCTCTGGACCTGTGGAAGACTCAGAAGGACTGATGTGCTGCTCTGCCGAAAGAAGGACTGCTACTCTGCTGCCCAACTGCCTTTCTGCCTGAGTGAGAAGGATTGGACCTGCATCTCAATTTCAAGGGCTAGTTGGCTGGCCTCCTGATCAGAGCCTCAGCAACAGAAAAGACTTGCACCACCTTGAACCCAGTCCCTAGACTCTGCCTGCTTTGTGTCTTGCCCCCAAGTGGTGCTACCCTAATCCTGGATCCTTGGAAGTGGGCCTGAAGGGGCTCGGTCAGCCCAGCTGTGGACTTTTGGGCAGAACCGACGCAGCGTGACACATCTCTGACGCAGGAACTTGCATCACAAACCTCTGTCAACAGCATCCTATATGGCGACGAGTGACCTCATATTGCAAGCCTTGTTGACGGCTTCATCGCAAATGCTGCTGTGTGACGCATCCTCGACGCTGGGCCTTGCATCGCCAGTCCAGCTCATCAGAACTGATGCTTCATGGTGCAATGCAGGATCCCTAATAAAACTGAAATCATTCTCTTCTCTCCAAAAACAATTGGCTTCCCATCCAAGGCTGGATCTCGGACCTTAATGCCCTCAATTGTTCGCTCTCCTTATCCAACTCGGTGAAATCACTTGGTTTCACTATTGACAAAAACCTATCTCTAAATGACCACATAAAAAACTCGGCTAAAGAAGCTCTTTTCACTCTCCGACATCTCAAGAAAATCAAACCCTTCATTCCCTCTGACGATTTCAAATGGGTTGTCCAATCACTTGTCCTCTCGAAAATTGACTATGGTAACGCTATCCTCACCGGAACCCCCAAGGTACACCTAGCCCCCCTTAGATCGGTACTCAACCTTGCGGCCAGGCTCATCACTGACTGTAAACGTTTTGACCACATCTCCCCAGCCTTTAAAACCCTTAAATGGCTACCCGTTGAAGGAAGATGCTTCTACAAGACTGCATGCATTACGCACAAAGCTCCTCATCAACAAACCCCGTTGTACCTTACAAACAAACTCAATAAAGCGGGCTGCTCCCGACCGTTGAGAAGCACCAATGCACTCCTCCTCGTCCCCCCACTGTTAAAAAAGAAAACCACCCAATCTCGCTCCTTCTCCGGGAACGCCCCAAATATCTGGAATGTTCTCCCTAGGGACCTGCTCTGTAACCCCTCCTACCTCAGCTTTAAAAAAGACCTAAAACATCACCTTCTCAACAATTACTGGGGTCCATAACCTCTCCTCTGACCTTACATTCTGCTTCCCCTACGTTGATTTCCTCTCTCCATCCCCTTTTTATATTTTCACCCTGTTTTACTCACCCTACCCCCCTATTTTCCCCTCCCCCTGTCACCTACCCTAACCCCCAGCTCTTCCTATAATCTTTTCTCAGTTGATACTCTCTACTTTGCCTTAATTTGTACTCACCCATTTATATTAACTAATTGTTCATTACCGCTAATCCACCCAGAATTTTTAGCTCCCCCACCCTTTTTTTTTACTTAACGGTTTTGTTTTTGTTACTGTGTAAATCGACTCTTCTTGAGCGCCTCTAATCATGTAAATTGCTTCTTGCCCCTTTTTTAACTTAATATGTATTATTCTTGCCTGTCTTGTTGTTTATTGTATGAACAACTGTTTTGCCTGAACCGCTTCTGCTCATGTAAAGCGCTCTGATACCCCCGGGTCTAGCCAGCGCTATATAAAACTTTTCAAATAAATAAAATCTCGCAACCAGGATTTAAGGTACTTTGTTCAGCAGACCTAACGTGATCACTGTATCTCTCCCATGCTTCATTGTAGATAGCCCGAACTTGTGACTGTTTTCTAGTCTGGCGCGACCAGTTGACAACAGTTGGCACTTTCTGCTTCGAGGCACTATTGTTACTTAAATATTTAAAAGTGGATATCTCCAGTTCTACTCTTTGGATTTTTGTTGTTTTGCTGTCAAATAATGTATTACATTTTACCCAATTTCTCTAAGTTAGTTTAGGATTTTTCTTGAGTTGCTTTTTCACTTTATTGCTGTTTGTGTGCTGCATAAATACTTTACACATTGCCTCTATCGTGTCGGCCATTGTGGCAAGATGACGAAGGGAACATCATCATTTGGCAAACGCCGAAACAAGACGCACACACTGTGTCGTCGTTGTGGATCAAAGGCCTACCATCTCCAGAAATGTACCTGTGGCAAGTGCGGATATCCCGCTAAGCGCAAGAGAAAGTATAACTGGAGTGTGAAGGCTAAGAGACGCAACACCACAGGTACTGGCCGTATGAGCCACTTGAAGGTTGTCTACTGTAGATTCAGGAATGGATTCCGTGAGGGCACAACACCAAAACCGAAGAGGGCAGCAGTTGCAGCATCCAGTTCCTCATAAATATTTTGTTAAAAAAGAAATATGCCTCTAGGTTGAGCCAGACTACTTTGTGCCAAGCTACCAGAAGACCGAGCATAGGTTAATTTGGGATTTGCTTGTGTTTCACCCTTAGAAGAATTATAGTTCCTGCTTGAGTAGGGCTTCACCCTCTCAACCAGTAACTCAATTTCTTGCACTGTCTAAGGACTCTTTCTGCATACTAGAATACAAACAAAAGAGAACCTAACATTTTGTTGTTTATACATGAGTTATCAACTTTTGACAGTCTAAGACAACATGTGCTATGCCAAAAGAGATTTGGAATTGATTATCAATTAAGGCCCTGAGGAAGTCCTGTTGAGTTTGGGACGAAATGCATTGGCTGTATGTCGAAATAAGTGTTAAGAAGATATAATAAAGGTTTCCTTTTATGGACTAATCACCTTCATGCCTTTGATGACTAAGACACATTGAGTGATATATTTGGACCTGCTATGGGATTCGGGTCTGCAAAATTCCTTGGTAGTGTGAATTAGAAAGGAGAAATTGTTACATGTTCTGATGTGTCTCTCCTGCTTTGTGTATTGAACTAGCTGCATGCACCCAGAATGACTGATAACCCAAATCAAAGAAATGTTTAGCTTTGCCCATCATGCTCACAACATTATATTCACTTAGGAATTGCCACTCGAGCCACCACTCAGCATTTCTTGGTTCTTCTGAGAAAAACTGAAAGGTCTCAGAAGAACCAAGAAATGCCCGAAGTGCAGCTTATGAAGGCCAATCAAGTGACACATGGAAGCATTTATCTTGACTGATCACCCAAACTTTCATTACAAAGCTTATGTAAGCCTCTCCCATCTGTCATAGGAATCACCATTTGGCATTCATTGATGCATGTTACTTGTTCCAAGAGTGGTCTTCAAATATTTATCTATGAAGCTCATTTCCCATCCAAGCAACATAAGCACGCAGTGCATTTCTTTGAATCTTCGCTGACAGCTGAGCATAGGAATGAAAGGTTAGACATGGACGGCATTTTGTTCTTTCAGTTCTTTGAGGAAATGGTGGTGCCCAGACCTGCAGACTTTTGCTCATTGCAATGTCTACAGTTGACCATAAGATTGAATTAGGTATCTTTCTTTGTCACCAGGCTCTCAGCACTCAGTAACCTAGCTAATATGTCCGTATCTTCCTTGAGTATCTGTCTGTGCCTTGCACACTGGTCCATATCAGTTTATTTACATTAGCACACAAAATCTAAAACTAAAATATATTTTTTTCTTTTCTTTTTTTGTTTTTTAACACACATTTCTGTTGTGTTATGTTACTTTTTATTTGGAAAAGTGGAGTTTATCTACATATTCGGGGGATTCATCGGGAGCATGATCACTCTCGACACTTGTGATGTCTGGGAAATTACCCTCATCCACTGTTGTGAAGCAAAAGGGGGGGGGGGGTCACTGCATACTAGTGATGGGTGGATTTTGGAAAAATAATGTCAGGGCATGAGTATGGGGAACATTATGCCGAGATGGCAAGAAGAAGGGGGTGATGCTGAAAATGCACGATCCGGGCAACTAAATGCAGAGTGAGAAGATTCATTAAGGGGAGCAAATAGAAAGGTTACAGAATGGCCATGGGATATGGCCATTCTGTCAACTAAAATTAGAAAGTTAAGAGAAAAGACAATAACATGGTTGTGTCAAAGGTGAGATACAGCACCCGAAGAGCAAGTGCAGTGGTGTCAGGGCCCTGGGTTGTGAGGGTCCCTTTGCCCCTCAACTATGACTATCTTTTACCAATAAACAAGAGGGAGGATGAGCCCATTTTCTATGCTTGCATTAGGCTACATGGCACCCTTGCTAAGGTGCTGTGCTGTATACGTATTGTGCAATGAACTAAACATAGCACTCTGGCTTTTACATTCTTACTGCCATTGTCAGTGGCATCCAGTGCTGACACCTTCAGGTTGAAACCATTCGCAAAGTTTCACAATGAAAATTGCCACTATTGCATGTTGACGAATGCCTTAAAAAGCATCAACAACTATGACACCAGCTTCTAGCCTTTGCCTAATCTTAGTTATCATATGTTATGTTATGTTATGTTATGTTAGCTGGATTTGTACAGTGCGATATATCACCCCATAGTGTATTCAGGCAATTGAGTGGGTGTGGGTCTGTGGGCAGAGTGAGTGAGTGGTCAGTGGGAAGTTCGTTGAAGAGCCAGGTCTTCAGCTTCTTGCGGAATTCAAGAAGCAAGGAGGAGGCCCTAATGTGTATAGGGATGGCATTCCATGTTTTGGCTGCGATGTGGGAGAAGCCTAGGCCTCCTGTTCTACTTTAGCTGATACGTGGAAGGGCATTTGCAAGTGAGAGTGAGGCAGAGCGCAGGTTGGTGGAAATTAACGCGGCTGTTGAGGTTATGCCGGCCCTATGTTGCGCAATACCCTGTATATATGTGTGTGAGGAGTTTGAATTGGCAGTGTTTGTGTATCCGTAGCCAGTGAAGCTCTCTAAGGTGTAGGGTGATGTGGGTGCGACAAGGAAAGTCTAGGATGAATCTTGCTGCGACGTTCTAGATGGCCTGAAGTCAGGTTGAGGAGCGGTTTAGAGATTCCGGCATAGAAAGCATTGCGGTATTTGAGTCTACTTGTCATAAGGGCTTGTGTGACAGTGCATCTGGTGTTTCTGGGAATCCATTTGAAAATTCCTTTGAGCAGGCAGAGTATACGGAAGCAGCATGAGCTGACCGCTTTTACCTGTGCTGCCATGTTGAGTTTGTCGTCTAAGATGATTCTCAAGTTTCTTGCAAGGTTGGTAAGAGTTAAAGTGGGGTCAAGCTCTGATGGCTATCAGGTGGAATCCCATGGGGAGATACTGTTGCTGAAGATTCGTACTTCCGTCTTGTTGAATTGAGTTTTAGGCATTTGGTTGTCATCCACTCTGCTACACTGATCATGCATGTGTTGAAGTGGGTTCTGGTGATGGTGGATTTGTCAGACATTGATAAGATAAGTTGGGTGCCATTGGTGTAGGAGATAATGAAGATACCATGTGCTCTGATGACGGTGGTGAGTGGTGTCATGTTCATGTTGAACAGGGATAGGCTGAGTGAGTGATGTGCACTGTGGAACTCCGCAGATCAAGTTCTTGGCCTTTGGGGATAGGGTAGGCTTCTCACTCCCTGTGTTCTTCGTGTGAGAAAGGAGCCTATCCATTTGAGGGCTGGTCTTTGAATGCCTTTTTCATGTAGTCTTTTGATGAGACTGGAGTGTGATATGGTATCAAACGCAGCTGAGAGGGTGGACGTTTCTCCTCGATCCAGTTGGGTGCCGATCTCATCTGTGGCAGCAATGAGTGTTGAGTCTGTGCTATGGTTGCTTCAAAAGCCAGAATGGGTGTGGCTAAGTAGGTTGTGGAGATCCAGGTGTTTGGTGAGTTGGTTGATTTTCTTCTCTATCACATTGGCTGGGTACAGGAGAAGGGAGATGGGGCGGAAGTTGATCAGCTCGCTGGGGTCAGCCAAAGGATTCTTGAGGAGGACCATGATTGCTCTGTGCTACCCGTCTTCTGGGAAGACAGTGGATTGGATGGAGAAGTTGATGATGTGTGTGAGGAGTTTGCTGATCAGAGGTCCTCCCATGTTGTAGATATGATTGGGGCATGGGTCTGTTGTGGCCCCACAGTGGATAGTTTTCGGTGTCTTCCTCAGTGAGTATTCTCCAGTTGGTTAGGTGGGTGGCCTGGTTGGCAGTGGGCAGATTGGTGATGAAGTCCTTGGGGTTTGGTTGTTTTTTTAACTTATTGCATATCTTTCTGATTTTGCTGTGAAAGAAGTTGGAGAGGTTGTTGCAGAGTTCCTGGGAGGGAGTGATTGAGTGGGCTGTGGTGAGCTCCTTGATGATGAGGAAGATCTCTTTGCAGTTGCTGGAGCTGGCCTCAATCTGTTCAGTAAGGGCTCTTCTCTTGGTGTCTCTCAGGAGATAGTGGTAATGTCTAAGTGTGGCATTGGGTTTGTGGTTGGACTGCCATTTCCTTTCCAGTTCGGTGCCGTTGGGTGCAGTATCTTTTGGATCCTCTGTGTTTGTCTGTGTACCAGGTGGCATATCTGTTGGTTCTGCAATGTTTATGAGTTTTGATCTGTGCGAGTGCGTCAGTGCAGGATTTGATTCACTGGTTGAAGTTGGTGATATCCTTGTCTAGGTTGCAGTGGTGTTGGGTTGTCTTGTTTCGAGGGTGCTGTGCAAATTAGCTTCCGTTATTTTGTTCCAGTTCTAGTTGGACAGGTTGAAGTTGGTGAGCGCTTTGGCTTGCGGTGTGGATATTTGGAACTGTGTGAAGGAGTGGTAGGTCCAGGTGAGCAGCAAGTCAGAGTTGAATTTAATGTTGTTCCCGGTGGGGAAGGTAGGGTATTGGGTGTGTCCTGCGATGTGCGTGGGGTCTTTGAGGAGCTTAGAGGATCTTGAGGAGGGATCACTGGTGTCTTCCAAATGGTGATTGAAGTCGCCGAGAAGAATGGTGGTGAGAACAAAAGAAAAGATATCAACAAAGTTAGGGGTTTTTTGCATTTCTTTGAGGCTCGTGTTGCAGTGCTTGTGCCTCGCTTTCTGGCTTGTGTGCCTTTTTCATGCCTTTTTCCATCACGGGCAGTTGAACTGGTTTGGTGTGCCTGCCGCATGTTCTAATAAATGTCACTTTCTGTCATGAAGAGCTTTGTCTTCTTGAAATGTGTCTTAGTAATTTTCTGCCTGTTCTCCAAACGGGTGGATTTTACGGAAAGAAGAGCGGATAGCCTTACAGTTGCCAAATTGTTGTTAAGAGAGTTGAATCCTAGATTCGGCCTCCAGCTTCTATTGAGACTGATCATGGCACACACACACACACACAAAAATGAAGTGTTACGGATAATTTGCACAGCTTTTGAGATCAATCAGAGATTTCATTGTAGTTATCCACCACAATCCTCAAGTTTAGTAGACTGTACAAATGGCACCCTCAAGAATAAACTGGCAAAAGTTGGTGCTTCAGTCATGGGTGGCTGGTGCATAGGGGGCGCAAGGTTGTTGCCCCCTGGCCTCTGGTGGCACAAACAGAGAAGCTGTGTACAACAGCATAGAGCTGCCACAAATGGAAACACCAAACTGAAGGGTCTGTCAGTTCGGGTAAATACTTTTCCAAGACCTGTGTGCTGACATAGCAAAATGCGCATGTCAGCATCACAAGGGAGGGGATTAGTGACTGGACTGATAGGACTGCACTTGTGTGAGGGCACTTTTCATGGCAGCCCCTCACACATTCACAACCCCTTAGTCAGGCTGCGCATGCTTCGTGCAGTGCAGCATGTCTACACATATGGGCTTACTTGGGAGGTGATGCATTTTCAGCAAAGCTGCCCCAAGTCCAATGAGAAGGCTGGATTGTGTGTGGTGAAGAAGGATCAACCCATGCCCCATCCTGGCTCCTGTCAGCAAGATTGTTCCGGGGAAGGCTCTGTGAGAAAACTTGTGGAGCAGGCTTGTTGTTTAGAAAAGAGTGGAAGAAATCCAGTATTGAAATTAAGAGATTGCCTGGTTTAGTGGTAAATTGATATGAGTGGGTGCAGAAGAAGGTTTGGGGTGGGGTGTGTGCATGGGGGTATGGGATGACATGGGAACAGTCAGTGAATTTCTTATTCAGGACGGCACTTTTTTATCTTCAGAAGGATGAAAGGCTGCTCCACCCTATAACCTACACATAGAACAAGACACAGCAGCAATCCCTTGAAAGGCCTAGTATGTGCCATGATATATCATCACATACTAGGTCTTTCTCTGCCTAAAAGTTAGATGCACATATCCCGACCAGGCCATAATTTTACTGCACACGCTTCTAATTTAAGCTCTGAGACCTTGTCAGTATAAAGCCTTCACCGGTCATTACCTATCAGTGGAGCAGCCAGTTAGTGCTCAAGATTTATTTCCCAAAACATGCCCCAAGCGAAGTGTGCCTTTTGTTCAGCCTGAAGTTAGGAAAGTGAATTTGTGTAATTTAACCGAGAGCAGATTTGTCCTTTTGTGAGGTCTGGGCAATGAGAAGAGAGATAAGGTAAACTATAATGTTAAACAAGCATTTGCAATGCAATCGGTCTCGCCTTTGGGACCTTATATGTATTTAGCTATGCAGCACATTAGCCTGGGTGCTGAAACATCTACTGTTCTTTAACATGGAGGGAAAGTAAGCACAAAACTGCGTGACACGCCAGGTATGGGAACACATAGAGAGAAATATTGCCTTTCAGCGGGAAATTTTGAAAATTCAAAGCTCTGTTTTTAATATAAAATCAGGGCCTTCGGTGGTCATATCTCTAAAAATACAAGATTTGAAAAAATATTATGTCTACGGCTGCTCGTGGAAGACAATTTCTATGGACTGGAATCTAGAGAATGCTAAAGTGATTCTGGTATTTTACTGACCTCTGCTGGTCGTTTTCTATCAAGAAAGTTAAATAGAGGCATTTGAACAAGCAGAAAGCAATTCTGGTATTTTACTGACCTCTACTGGTCGTTTTCTATCAAGACAGTTAAATAGAGGCAGTTGAACAGGAAAAAAGTCCCTAAGCGGAAGCAGACAAGTCCTAGGGCTGTTCTCCAGAGCCCACAAAGTACATACACATATAAGTATATACTAAAGTATATACAAGAGGTCTCGAGTGCTTGACCTAAAAAATACACACCGCTGTGTACTACAGTTACAGTTGCAGGAAGTCCAGGGCATTGATAGAATTAAAGTAAATGGCAAGATTTTATTTTAACATTGTTCACAAGGGGAAGTTCTAAATAAATATGACTGGTGTATATGTTTAAGTTCAAGTGGGTATAGGCTCTTCACAACTCTTATTCTTTGAAAAGTGCATTGCTACTACTCCCATCTTCAGAAGTGCTGGCAAGTCTCTCCATTCTGCTTCAGCGGTAGCACTGGTTTCATATGGTAAGTGGTATTTTCTTTTTTCAATTAGTGCTGGTCTGGAATACACCATTCTACAGTCTGCAGCACCTAGTGACCCATTCTAGAATATAGTAAACTATACCAATGCATATAGGGAGTCAAAAATCACAATTTACAATGAGGGAGAAAAATGAACAAATGTTAGAGATACTCTAAGGTACTCACAGCTCGAATTTTCAGTCTTCCCTGTGCCTACTGAGGGAAGGAGGTAGAGAGGGGGAGGGAGATACCTTGCATCATGGTAGAGTCCCATGCAGAGACAGGCACAGAGTGTAGAATATTCTACATATTAGAGAGGCTCAGGCTCTCAGTATATAGGAACTCATGTATGGTAGAGAGCACGGATACTCACAAACATTTGCCAAGGGGCCACAAAGTACGGTGTGTGGTGTGAGTGAGGGCCGCACTGATTCCAGCAGGGTGGTGGTAGGGGGTCTGGGTGGGTCAGTGATTGTGTAAGGAGGTATAAAAAATGTCAAAGAAACGGGCAAGCATTTATTTGCAGGTTAATGAAAGCTTGCACGTTATTTTAACATTTTTTCTGAGTAATAGGGCTCAGCAACTAAACAGCAGCTTGTACTTCTGTTCACCAAGGGACCGCATGTAAAGATCAAGTGGGCCGCAAGCGGCCCCCCGGGCTGTACTTTGAGTATCACTGGTATAGAGAGACCCGGTCAGAGAAAGACGTAGGGCCCGATTCACAAAAGTAATCTGAGACAAAATCCTAACTTTACGACTTTCGATATCACAAAGGCATTTAGGAGTAGTAAAGTTAGGATTTTGTCTTAAGTTTGTCTTAAGTTTTGGTCTTAAAACAAAATCCTAACTTAAGTTTAACTTAAGTTAGGATTTTGTCTTAAGACCAAAACTTAAGACAAACTTAAGACAAAATCCTAACTTTACTACTCCTAAATGCCTTTTGTGAATACCGAAAGTCGTAAAGTTAGGATTTTGTCTCAGGTTACTTTTGTGAATCGGGCCCGTAGTGTGTACATTATCCTACACCACAAAGATTGAGGCCCAGACAGCGGTGCAGTGTCCCACATAATAGAAACTGCAGCCCAGGCAGAGATATGAGTGTCTGCTGAATATGTTGTATAATCACTATTGTTCAGCATGACTTGTAGTAAGTGGTTGAAGACATTACTACATTCATATATCCAGAGCAAAGTATGTGACACATAACAAAACCATAAATAATTTGTGCATATATGTGTGTGTCATCTTCATCAATGCATTGTCCATGTAAAGAAGCAGGTGACATTGACAAAGAAAGCATAAGTGGGCCTATTAGGGAAATGTGACTAACAATGTTGAGTCACATAAAGAAATAGAAAGTAAACAGTGTGCATTAAGATATATTGGGTATGAGAATCCATAATGTTTTTATGAAGGTATTACATTTGTGCATAGTTCTAATTCCAGTTACTTTAAAAGGCCCATCATGATTTTCTAATGCAAAATAGGGCTGTTTTACGCCATAGATTGAGAATGAGTAGCCTTGTGAGCAATTAAGTAGATTTCTCATTAAGCTCCTGTTTCTGAGAAGCAAAGCAGAGTCTGGAAGGCAGATGGACTGAAGAGGCTACATGCCATTGGCTGATAAGTATATTATTGGAATGAGGGTTTGAGTGGCATTGGACAAGATAAAGAGGATGGCCATGTGTGTGGGCATGCCCGTGGAGAGGAGTGAAGACCAGTTAGTGATGAACACTAAAGCTGTCACTACCAAACTCTAAATCTATCAAACCTGAAAAGCTATTCCCTTATCTTGGTTGTCTTTCCTTTTGAGCCAGGCAGTTGATTCAGTCAGGATTTTATTCTTCTCTTGCACACACACTGTCAAGCTACCACAGAATGAGTAATCCTTTGTTCTGGCTCCATGTAAGGTATCAACCCAAGGCCATATCTTGTAGCATGTTTCCTCTTTTAGGCTCCATATAATTACGGTGTAACACCGACGTATGAGCTTTTAAGATTTGCCTGGGTCCTCATGGATATCAGAATGTCATTGCAGATTTTGGGTGCATGGATAGAGGAGGCCTAATGCCTTGTTTTTTTTTTCTTTTTTCCCTTATTCATCTCCAAGGCGATAGTTTCCTAGTTGTGGGTGTGTCAAGGACGACTGGGGGATTATGTTAGTCACATAAGCAATGGGTGCTGGATACAATGGTTTTGTAGATGATTCAGTTGGTTTAGAAGTTGATGCAGGCTGGCAAAGTGAGACAGTGGAGTATTGTGGGTGAGAGTGATGTGGTAGATTTATATAACCTTTGATTTTTTCATACCTGTCACTTCCAGGTAGAAAATTAGTTATACATTATGGTTGAAAAATTAAGTAAAAAAGGTGCTAGGCACATTTTGAAAAATGATGTGCCATGTAACATTGAATACATAGATTGTTTTTAACTATGTGTAATACATTTATCTCTTTAGTCAAAGTTATCCTGTTGAGGAAAAGACTTGCCAGGCACACTAAAATGTTTTTGCAATAATGCATGCAAAACCCCTGGATTATAGGAACTGTATAGAAAATGTTGATGTGCAAGCCACCATTAAGCCCCCCTGCTTAAAGTGTTCTCAGTGGGAGAACTCACACTCAACCCACTCTAGAAACACTCACGCTTTCTCGCTTTACTCGCTTTACTCGCTCAATATTGTTAAAGTTAGGTGTTTATGCCCCAACACTTTTAAACTTCACCATGCGCCACTGGCTTCAACTGGTCTGAAGTGACCTGATGCCCTTCCTCTTGTTTTAATGGATATGAGAAGCACTCCTCACAGGAAAACGGGTTTATCCCTAATGCTCTGATGCTCTTCCTCTTGTTTTGATGAATATGAGAAGCACTTCTGACAGGAAAACGGTTTTATCTCTCTGCCCATCACAAGATAGTGATGGGCAGAGCAATGAGACTTGCATATGTACCTTGAGGTGCACTAGTTTCTATAACTGATGACATTATTCTGGATTATTGCAACAGTCTGGCTGATATGGTGAAATCTGTCTCATCAGGTGAATGTGGCAACAGAAAACTACAAAGATACACCCTGTAGTGGACTGAATGCTGGGCATTTTTTTGTAACTTGCACACATGTTCATAAAGGACTACCTCGACGACATGTTGAGAGGGACCTACCAGGTGATACTGGCAACAAATATTGCTGTCAAATTTGCAGATGTGCCTCAGTGGATCCATGCTGTTCACACAAAGAGAGTGAGAGTAGCTAAATCAGAGAATGAGGTGAATGGTCAAAGTGTACAGTGCTCAAAGTCAAAGCCAAGTTCAAGTTCACAGCTGAATCCAGAGAGGGGTGCAGATTTTTCTGGAACTGGTGAAGACAAAGTGCAAAAAAAGCAAAGGTTTCAGGTGAGCGAAAGTTCAGATGAAGAACCTGAAACTTCTGAAGCCCAGTTATTGAGTGATCAGAGTGAAGAGCTATTACAGTGCAAAAGAGCACAGCATGAGTGGCAATATGAAGAAGTAGCCTCTGTTCAAAGCAGTGACAGGTTGCAGTTGAAAATTAAAGTGGCAAAGACCCCTTTCAGAAGAAAGAGATTCACTGTGCAAAAAGCAAACAGCGACAAGTCTGATCAAAGTGCAAGTTCGAGTTCAAGTCAGAGTTCAGGATTGGGTTCAAGTCAAAGTCTTGAGGAAGACAAAGAACGAAAGACTGTTCCTCGGAAAAAGAAAAGATTGAAGTTATTCCAAGAAAGAGAACTTGCAAACAAAAGCGCTGTGAGCCAGAAAAGGGCTTTGAGAGACAGCTGAATTCAGAAACTAGCAGGAGTGAATCACCAGTTACTCAAAGATTAGCCAGAAGGAGAGTGTTAATTCGGAAGTATGCCTCGCATAAGTATTTAACCATAGTATCAGAAGAAGAAGAAGCAGATGAATTTGAAGAGGATTAATCTTGGATGAACAAGTGCCAATACCGGTTTGAGAGTGGTTCAGAGACCCAAACTGAAACTGAGGATGAGCAACCTTGAAAGTAAAAGAGAGGTTTTGAATATACAGCTTTGATGAAAGACATGAACAGAATTAGAAAGATTTTTATTTAGGGACTGAAATAACTACTGAGTCTAGTCACTCCACAACAGAATTTTCTTGAATTCAATATATGAACTTTTGAAAAAGACTGAAAAAGCTGACACTGTTTTTGCTTTACATTTTTGTTTTTGATCATTGTTTTAATGAAATAAGAAGGAAAGAAGAAAATATTACTGTTTTAAAGAAACCTGATGTTGATTTTTACCACCATAACGATTTTTGTCTAACTGAGAAGATGGGGAACAGAAGATGCTGTAAAAGTGTAGGGATGACACTGTTAATCATAACAATATTAGTATTAACTGGCCTGTTGGTGTGCTTACTGACTCCTGTGGGAAATGTTCTAAATTGTATAAATAGCAATGATGAAGTTGGAACTAATCATGATGAATTTAAATGAATGATACCAGTACATGAAAACCATTTAGGTATAGATTTTCATGATAATGTGTATACTAAAATGATTAGGGAGCATATGGATATAATGAAGATTAGTAATTGTTAGGTATGTACTTACGTTCCCACATCTCCTGGGCAGGGTTCGGCATATGTACAGTTAGAAATTTCATATGCATTATCATGTTGTGTTTTATTTGCAATTTGTAATCAAGAGGAATTTCTTTCTTCTTACTTGACTGATTTTATTGTGTCTCTAGAAAATTTACTTAATAATGAGAACAATAGGGAAATCAAATATGGTGAGTATTTGAGAGTGATTGCACAAAAAAGGTATGATACTAACTTGGATGTAGATTATTTGTGTCTTTTGAGTAATGAGGAGCGTGATTTTATTAGAGAATATAATGAAAGAGGAGTGAAAACAGTGAGAAATCTAGAGGAGCACAAAATCGCTTGGAAAAAGAAGAGAAGAATTTAGATTTACAGGCTTACATCCTAGATTGTGAATGGGACAGGAAAGAAAAGATGAAATGTGTATGGTAAGGCGTAGACCTATGGAAAAGAAGAATGTAGAATGTGTAGGTGAGAGTGTTTGCCTGACAAATCGTAGGACTTACTTACTTACTTATGCCTACTACCCCTCCTGGGGTATAGGCTATCAATAAGGACTCTCCAGCTATACCTGACCTGGGCTTTTCTTTCAATCTGACTCCAGGTAGGTGTAACCCATCTCCTTACAGTCAGCCTCGAGGCCTCAACGCTAGGTGTTTCTTGGCCTGCCTTTTTTCCTTTCGCCTTGAAGGTTCCAGGTGACAGCCTGCCTGGTGGTGTTTGATGTGGGCTTACAGAGGGCGTGATCTATCCAACCCAGGCGTTTTGCCATGATTTTTTATGAGCAGGGAGATAGAAAGTCTGCGGCCATAAGTCGTTGTTGCTGATGGTGTTTGGCAGGTGGATTTGGAGTATTTCCCTCAGACAGGTGTTGATGAAGGTCTGGACTTTGTTGGTGGTGGTCACAGTTGTCCTCCAAGTTTCTGCTCCATACAGAAGGACCGATTTTATGTTGGTGTTAAAAAGCTTGATCTTGGTTTGCAGCATTAGGTCCTTGGCGCTCCAGATCTTCTTTATCTGAATTAAGGCAGCCCTTGCTTTGACAATTCTTGCCTTGACATCAGCATCTTTGCAGCCCTGCTTGTCTGTGGCACTGCCCAGGTAAGTGAAGGCCTCAACCTCTTCCAGTTCATTGCCTGCAAGAGTGACTGCAGTTCTGCTGACCATGCTAGCCTTCAGGATCTTGGTTTTTTCCCTGTGGATGTTGAGTCCAAGTTGTGCTGATGTGGCTGCCGCATTGTTGGTCTTCTCTTGCATCTGCAGATGGGTATGGGCCAGGTCGTCTGCAAAGTCCAGGTCCATAAGATGTGTTCCAGATGTCCACTGGATCCCATGTCTTCTCCTTGCTTTGAATGTCTTCATGATCCAGTCTATGGCCAGTAGGAACAGAAAAGGTGAGAGCAAACAACCCTGGAGGACTCCTGTCCTCACTTCAGAGGCTTTCATGAGTTGTCCTCCGTGGACAATCTTGCAGGTTATTCCCTCAGAGTTACTGATAATTCTTACAAGTTTATCTGGCACACCGTAGTGGTGGAGTTTCTAAAGGGTCCACGCTGTTGAATGCCTTTTCATAGTCAATGAAGTTGACATAGAGGGGGAAGTTCCATTCCATCGACTGCTCAATGGTGATGCGCATTGTTGCAATCTGCAGGATCTATCTTTAAAGAAACCAGCTTGCTGGTCTCGCAACTGACCACTGAATTGTTCTTTAATTATGTTCAGGAGGACTCTTTTAAATGCTTTACATGGGGTTGATAGAAGAGTTATTCCTCTGTAGTTTGCGCAGTTACTTAGGTCACCTTTCTTGGGGATCTTCAGATATCCCTCCTTCCAGTCTGATGGTACCTTTTCTTCTTCCCAGATCCTTCCAAACATGGGGTAGAGCATGTCTACTGATGTTTCAATATCTGCCTTCTGTGACTTTGCAGGAATGTTATCAAGTCCTGCTGCCTTCCCATTTCTCAGATGTTTGATGGCTTGCAGTATTTCTTCTTATGTTGTTCTGCTGCAGTTGATTAGAAAGTCCTTGTCACTGGCTGCATGTCTGGCGGAGACTGCGGCACGGGTTGGTTCAGCACTTCTCAAAGTGCTCCACCCATCTTCGTTGTTGGCCTTCATTACCCATGATTGCCCTCCCAGCTTTGTCTTTAACAGTTCTTTCTGACTTGCTGTATCTGCCGGAGAGTTTCCTTGTTATGTCATGGAGTTATTTCAAGTTTCCATAGTTTGCTGCTTCCTCGGCTTCTATGGCAAGACCTTCAATGAATCTTCACTTATCTGCGCTTAAGCTTCTCTTTGCTTCCTTGTTGGTTTTGGTATATTCGCCTTGAGCTTTCACTTTTTCTTCTCTTGTATGGCTGGTGTTGACTGCAGCTTTATTTTACTTTCTCGCTTGGATTTTGCAGAGTGTCTCAGTGGAGATCCATTCTTTAATCTGGTGTTGCTTGTGACCCAGTATTTCCTGGCAGGTTGATGTCACTGTTTCTTTGATCTTCTCCTACTGACTACCTCTAGTTCTTGCAGGACTTGAAACCTATTACTGAGGGTGGCTGAGTATTCACTCAGTTTCTGTGCATCTTTGAGAATGGTGGTTTTATATGGCTGGTGCTCATTTGTCAGTTCATTAATGGGTTCTTTCTAGCTTTAGCTGTAGCCTAGCCTTGACACGGTGATGGTCTGATGCCACGTCCGCTCCTCTCATCACTCTCTTAGACCCTGCAGGGACCTCTGGAACTTTGTGGCCCTGCAGACATGGTCGATCTGATTCTCTGTTGAATGGCCTGACACCCATTTTGCCTTGTTTATTCTTTTGTGTGGGAATACACAACCGCCTATCACCAGTCTGTTCAGTGCACTGAGATCTGCGAGCCTTTCACCACTCTCATTCATGTCGCCAAGGCCATTGTCGCCAATGAGTTCTTCATACCCAGTGTTGTCAATTTCAATGTTGGCATTGAGGTCACCCATCAGTAAGTCATTTCTCCAGGATGGACTGGAATCTATTGTAAAACTGTTCTTTTTCCTTTTCTATGCTTTAATTTGTAGGTGCATAGCACTGGATAACATTCATGTTGATCCTCTTTTTCTTTGTGCGGAAGGTCACAGTGATGATTCTGGGCTTTCCATCCAATCACAGCTCTGTTGGCTGCAGGCATTCTCATTAGTACTACTCCCTGAGTATATGGGGCAGTTTTCTTCCTCATGTCCAGAATATAGCAGCATTCCTCCTGGAGCCAGTCTTTTCTGTCCTGGCTGTGTCCATCTGGTCTCGCTGATGCCAAGCAGTGCAAGGTTGTATTTTTTCATGTCCGCTGCCTCTTGGGCTGTCTTGCCTGTCTTGTACATGGCCCTCACGTTCCATGTCTCGATGGTGACGGTCTTGGTAAAAAGCAGGTGGATCGCTTTGTGGCTTCCAGTGATCTCTGGCTTTCACCACAAGGCATATAATTATCAAGGAGAGAGAGAGGACTAGATAGCCAGTCCGTATCCCCAGGTTATTTATATGTAATCAAAAAGGACTGACTGTATGTGAATATTTGAAGACTCAGGACTGTATGAAGAAGAGAAAAAACATTTGGTTTCTTTATAAAGCCCTCACCCACCAACCTAGTTGGTGGCATGCTTCATCATCGGGCCCACCTAGTGACACCGAATGTGTCCCGGGTGTGCTACAACGCCTGTATTTACAGCGGAGCTGGTATATTTGCTGAGTGTGCTGTGAGAGTGGTGTGAAAGTGAAAAATTTAAAAGCTATACATTGGTCCCAGTGCCCAGGAGGGCATAGCATTTAATATCTGGGCCTCTGTTAGCGTTAAAAGCAGGACAGTGGATGCTGGTGGAGCGAGAATTAAGCACTCCTACATCCAGGGTGTGGTCTACATGTTTCAGCCAGGCCTTTCATTAATTCTGGCTTTCCTCAGGACCGAAAAAAGTAGTTGTAAGTGCATGTAGCACTTATGTGAATGTGATTTAAAATGTGTTGCACGCGCTAAGGTGCCTTATATGTGGGAGGGGGATTCCCTCTCCGAGCAATACTGAACGTACAACACATAACAAACAAACATACTGTCTTGTGGATTGTTACCTGCCTTGTTATGTTGGCCTAGGCCTGGCTGCCATGCTGCTTTTCTTTGCGCACGTTACACTGAGCCGGGCCTCCCTCGCCCTTTGCTCGTGCCAAGTTCTTTTGCACTGTCTGCATTTTCTGTTGTTCACCTTTTTGGGCTCGGTCTGCGCAAACATGTACAAGGTCGCATAACAATGTATTTTGGTTCTTCCTGATATGGCCAGTCTCGCGCACCCAGACATAACATTATGTGCAATTGCCATGCAGAATTTGATATGCTTTTAATACTGTGGTTTACTAGCACTTAAGACACTTGGAGAAATCCCTTTCAGTGAGAAGAGCTATGATGTCCTGCTGATGTAACTCTGCATCTAGAGACTGAGGTATGGGGGTTCGCTAGTCAAAGCCCAGAGGTCTTCTATTTCTATAATGAACTATCTTACTGCAAGGGGAGGGTGGTAATGTTATTTATACGTTTATCCACTGAGCTCTGAGATGCTTTCCCCGTTTGTATTCTATGGAATTGTAACCATGCTGCTTATATTAGTCATATGCATTATGCTATTAGTACTGACACGTGTACTGTACATTAGAGCACGTAAGTTGGAATAAACATTTTAAACTATCCAGTGTCTCTTCCTACGCACCTTGTGGACAAGTACGAGTGAGTGACGAAAGAGTGTTCTTGCTTCTGCGAGTCCTGAGATAAAGATACCGTGTTCTGGGTTGTCCAAACATTAGTACTTGGGTGCTAATGGGATGCTAAGCTAGTTGGGTTGGGGTTTTTGGGTGCTACGGTATATGGTGGCAAACCACTGTATTCCGGGGTCCCATTTTCCTGTGCATAGTTCTGTGTATGTGCAGAAACCTTAAGACATGGCGCGACCACCGTGGGGCAGCTTATCTGCGAGACGCTTGAGTAGTACTTGTGCTTGTCCACAAACCCCTCGCGTACGCTTCCGGAGGCGTACGTGACGGTGATACCTCCTATATTGAATGTTTTATAGGTTCTTTCAAGCTTGATGTTATTAAAAAAGGTTAGTTAGCAGACCCATTTTTGTGCTCCCTGTTAGGTTGTCGAATATAATTGTTTAGTCATGGCTGGTGTGGCGATAGCTGCACATAGTCGAGGAGCACTCCGAGACCACTTACTTAGGAGTGCCCGATACAGGGGTCGAGTTGGTCTTTGTGGTTCAAGCCGATTCGGCTTATCACTTTGAAGTGTTTTACACTTGGATCACTTTTGAAGCGGTGGATGCGGGTGATAAGCTGTTTCATGAATATAAACCCACCGCTATACCTGCTGACTATCGACCCTATACCAATCTTGAAGTACCTCTCACGGCTTGGCAGCACCGTGTTTGGTTTAATGGCGCCTACCACAACCAACTACCGCAGTTCGTTTAGGCCCCTTGTCAATTCAGGGGGCCACTTGGCCTGTATTGGCCGGGTATACCCCGCATCCAAATTATCTGGCATTACCGCTATGGAACTGCGCACTATGCATACCGAATTGGTGCGAGTGCATCGAGCCTTGGTGACATACGTTACAGGTAGCCTCCATGGAGCTGCTCCTGTAGTCGCAGGCCAACCAGCTATTGCAGCTGGAGTGACTATAAGTCCTGTCATGGTAAATTCTGTGATGGGCAAACGTCCACAAAATAAGGACGACTATCCTTACTGGCTTGCAGAAAAGTTCGATCAGATAGAAGCAGTGTTTCCTCATACATCCCCAGTAGATAAACACCGCATCCTCACGATAAGTTTGCCAAAAGACATAATCCCCGATTTGACATCATGTGAAAACTGGGGTAAGGTATTCGCAGCAGTTTATTCAAAATGTTTTGGAACTCCTTCCATGACGGTTCTACCCTCTGTAATTAAAAAAGTACAGGATGAACATGGCCCTGAAGCGGCTGTGGAATTAGGGATGAGACTAGTGGAGTGTTTGATGTAGTAGCTGAGCTGATCCTTGGAAATGTCAAGGGCGATGCTATGAACTTTCAAGTAGCGAATGCTTTGGCTTTGGTCCCAGAGTTGGACAGGCCTCGCAATTACCGAAAATAATAGCCCGGGCTTATAAAACAATTGGAAGAAATAGCCTAGGCAACAAGCCTTTTGTAAAAATGCAAACTCAATCGCAAACACAAGTTATACAAACAAAAAGTGCATCTGAGAAAGATGATAAACCGGTCTTCACTAAAAAGAGTTGGAGACAGAAAAAACAGGGTAAGCAACAAAAGAAGCCGGGGTCGAGAGGCGCTTCCCAGTTTCGGTTTCTTCTGAACGTACTTATGATTTACGTGATAGGTCAAGGATTAAATCACCAGAAAGGTTTCAGAGCTCTGATACGCGTTCTCCTCGTTCTTCACAGGCCCAGACGTCGTCACAGGCTGGTGGAGGAGGACGGCAAGATAGAGGAAGGAGCCGAGAGGCTCCCCAGGAGCGAGACCAACCTCGACAACAAGTCAGAGGTAAAGCAGAAGACTTTCATCTTCCTCGACCGCAATTTCAGAAGAAAAAGGTTGCCGCTGTCACAGCGAAATATGCCTCAGACCGTGAGAACGAGACTCCAGAATTGGACGTGGGCAGTGACCCTCCTAGACAGCGCCGCGGAAGTTACCATAGTGCGGGAGGCGCTACGTCCTCATATGGAGGCGACAGCAACTGAAACATTTGTTACAGTAGAGACAGCTGACACGAGAGTGGCACCCCTGACAGACTTTACAACATAGTCATACAAATTGAAGGTGATATACCGCGTGAAATAAAAGGGATTTTTGGGAAAATCTAACCTCTTCATATGACATTTTGTTAGCAGAGGTGGATTGGCCACCCCCATTCGTTTTAGCTGCACATAAAGGAGAGGAGGTAATCCTTCCAAGCTTTTCAAGGCATGTCCCAAAAGACAAAGCTGAAGCACTTGCAGCTGAGTGGGCTGTGTACCTGGCACCAGCGCTATACCGCAACCATGTGGGATGGGATGAAGAATCACCTCCTCATGCAATACCTTTGCGGTCACTACCGCAGCCACAACCCCAATATCCCATCAAACGGCAGGCAAAAGGCCCCGTCTCCGAAATTCTGACACAGTTGGAATATCAGGGAGTAATTGAACCATGCGTATCACCTATGAACAATCCCCTTTTCGTGGTTTCTAAACCCGATGGATCGTACCGCTTAGTTTTGGATTACCGGCATTTAAATACTCATTGTCGGAACTTTGCGGTGCAAAATACACACAGTTCTGCGCTTGTAGACAGTCTTGTTCGTAAAAATACAAAACGACACTTGACCTTTCAAACGGTTTCTACACGCACAACCTAGCCCCGGAGAGTGGTCAATGGACCGCATTCACATCCGGTGGTAAATTATTCCAGTTCCGGCGATTACCCATGGGCTATAAAAATAGTCCGGGTATATTCGCCGCCCGTGTTGTTTCTTTGTTAAATGACATTGATCAAGACGCATGTTCGTACGTTGATGACATCTATCTGACAGACGACGAGTTATATCAGCATCTGTCCCGTGTGGACCGCATTATTCTTGAATTTGCGGAGCAGGGTTACAAATTTAACTTTGCTAAGTCACACATTGCTGAATTTACCGTTCTGTTCTTGGGCTATGAGCTCAATAACGAAGGTAAGGGCTTAGCCCCCCATTTCTTGGAAAATGTGCACATTTGTGCCCCCAAATACTCTGAAGAAGCTTCAGTCTTTGCTGGGTTTCCTGAACTTCGGGCGTACTTACATTCCCGAATATGCCCAGCGTATCAAGCCTTTGTATGCTTTGATACAACCTACTTATTCAAGGTCTTGCTGGCTACCTGAGCATACCTCAATTCTGCAGTCTTTGCAGACAGACCTTTGGAGTCTAAATATCTTTTGACTCGTGATAACCACACAAACCTGGTGATTAGAATAATTCCGGGGCGGTGGGATTCACCTATTTAACCTTTAATGAAGGTGATACAGTACCTATCGCATACAAGTCACATCTGTACACTTCCGCTGAATTGCGCTTACATCTGTTGAAAAAGTTCTGACTGCCGTGCAAATGGCGATTCTAAAAGAACGCGCACTGGCACAGGGTAAGCGGATTCTGGTGGTAACACCCTGTCCTGCCCTGGAGGCAGTAACAAAGGCAAGTGTACCGAACTCAAAAGCAATGCATCCCCGTTGGATACAATGGGCTACATCTTTGACGTCTTCGGACGTCACTTTTGTTTTTGATTCTTCTCTTCAGACTCAGGAGTTTTTGCAGTATGAATTCGTTCATCCTCCTCCTTTGTTTTTACTACCGCTTGAGGATTACAAATGTGTGATCTACACCGATGGTTCGGCGCAACCGGCCACTGGGTCCAAGCACGCTTATTCAGCTGCATGTGCTATTGTTGCGGGTTCCTTTGTGAATGGAACGTTCAAATCCTCTGTAGTGCACACTCGCACACTTGGAGATAGTACCGCACAATTGGCCGAGCTGCATGCATTGCTACTTGCACTTGAGTTCGCTTCACAGGATGAGACCACTCTTATTGTATGTGATTCTTTTTACTGTGTACAATCTTACAATGACAATCTGTTTTTCTGGTCGAAAACGACTACAAGGACGCAAAGGGAGCACAATTAAGCATAAAATGCTTTGGGTTCGAGTGGCAGAATTGCAACAACGTCTGCCCCTCACACAGGTGGTTCACACCTTAGGCCATCAGCGGGTGGGCGCACACGCTATAGGTAACGATCTGGCAGATGAAGCTGCCCGTTCAGCAGTAGTCACGTGTTCAGTAGCAGCGGTTACCAGGTCCATGTCTAAAATAGACCCTGTTATATTAGCAGCTATTGCTGCAACCAAGGAAGGTAATAATTACCCTACAGGTTTCCCTTCCAAGTATTCTTACACATTAAGTCCCGATCAGGTTCCTTATGTAACTATACCTGACGTTGGAGATCGGCTGATCCCCAACGCGGACCGCAGGAGTGCCTTGATATCAGCTGCACACGAAGGCATGGCTTCGGCTCATGCAGGTGTGTCAGCTACGGTTTCCATCTTGCAGCAGCGTTATTGGTGGCGTGGGTTATATAAAGACACCCGTGCTTTTGTGCTTTCTTGCGATGTTTGTCAACAGATTAAGCCTTCCACGGTAACACGTCCACCACAAACCCCGCTCTGCATTGCTAACAGACCCTTTGGGTGTGTTTACTTGGATCACTGCGGTCCATTCTCATCAGACACTGCCTATAAATACATCTTAGTGGCAGTGGACTCGTGCACACGGTTTCTCTGGGTCTGGCCACAACGGAGTGCTGACGCCCGAAATGTAATCAGGGATTTGCGTGTCTTTGTGGGAATTTTCGCATGCGGCACCTTCCATTCGGACCAAGGTCCAGCGTTTGCCTCTAGGGCTTACAAGGATGCAATGGCTTCAGCTTGGGGTGCGGGTGAAATTTTCGTCTCCGTATAGGCCTGAGGGCAACTCTATCGTTGAACGAATGAACCGTGACTTAAAGCAATCCTTAACAGCTAGGGTTATAGGTACTGGCAGGAACTGGCTGGCCCATTTGTATACCGTTCAGCGTGCACTTAATAATCTCCCTAGAAGACCTCTGGGTGGGCGGACCCCATACGAAATGCTCTTTGGCATAAGAATGTTTGTGCCTGACCTTGAGGGTCCAGACATCGCGGCGCAATCCGCCAAGTTTGATGTAGATAACCATTCTGCTATGTTACAGGACTTACAAGAAGCCCGAGACAAACTTGCAACTATACATTTGCCTTCAGCCACAGATCCTGCGTTGCAGATTCCGGTAGCCGGCTGGCTTCCGAAAGTTGGAGAACTGGTTCGAGAGAAGGTTGAAAACAAAAAGAATTTGGCCCCTCTTTTCGTGCACCGGTTCCAGTTCTTGGCCTGAAGGGAACACGTACAGTCATTTTACCACCGCTTCCTGGTCGCAAAGAAAACAGATACATCTCAGTTGAAAATGTCAAGCTACAGCGCCTGGCCGATCCTGAATAGTGTCACACCAGCGGTCTCTTGTCCTGCCATTTATCGGACATATGTTCGTGGCCCATCTACACGAACGGTCGCTGATGCTGTAATTGAGATGGTCGATTTGCCTGAATCCTCTATTTTGCCTGAAACTATAATTGATCCCCAACTCTCCACCAACATCGACGAGGACGAGTATACTTATCCTGCATCTGAATCGGTGGCACATCAACCAACAACGCCACTGGGCCCGACTCGTTATTCTTTTGATTCGGATTCCACCTCTTCAAAAGTCCCATCCAAGTTCAGTATTTTTATATCCTGGTTTAGAGACAATTTTTTGATTCCCCCCTGGACATACATCTGGTTGGTACTTTTCTTGATATTTTTGTTCATGTCCATTGGCTTTGTCACAGTGTTTTTCTACTAATTAATGGTCACTATTTACCTGAACGCTCTGCTGTAGACTCTGTTTCTGGAACTTTGGCTCCTCATTCCTCGTCTCACATCATGAAGCGTGACCACACATTTGTGAACATTTCAGCCTTCCCAGTTGCTGATGGCATCGTATGGGATGCAGTGAACTATCAAATCCATGGTCCGACGGAAATTATTAATGTACCTAATGTCCTTCGTGTTTCAATGGGTGATGTAGTACAAAATAATATTCATTCTGATGATTGGGATGTGCATGCCGTTGAAGCTTTGTTTGCCGATTTAAAATATTATGCATCTTTTAATGCTGAAGATTTATATATGAATTCTGCGAATTATGCCGATTTGTATTGTTACCAACATTGGGGTAATCATTTTCTCCATAAGCCAAGTGCCCTGCGTAGTTCTGTTAACTATACCCAATGGGAACATTGTCCAAACCCCTTGCCAGGTAGCTCTCAAACTTTACTGAAATAAGTTTAATTATTTTACTGATTTTAATCGGTCGAACCCTGCATCCTATTATTTTAGACTAAATAACACATCAACTCGGAAAATTATGTTAACACGCACCAAATTGCTTTATTCAGGTTCCTTTCTAAGTGCCCTGGCTGTGGGTGGTTATGAGTACTGGGATAATACAGTGGATTTAAAATCTATTTGGGGCTCCAAGCCATGGCAGGTACAGGGAACCGAGGCGTTGCATCGTGCTTGCCTCATCCCTACCCAATTTATGTTCCTAAATGCTTCCATCTATCAGACTACATGTTGGGGCTTAGCAACCACTAAACAATTGAATACGCCATCAATACCATCCCTGTCGAGTTTTCCAAATGAAAGCTCACGATTCAATATGTCCCTTGTGTCCCTGCAGGCAATGTTACAAAATAATTTGTTTAATGTTTCTGAGCTGGTTCAGTCACCCTGGTTAATATGGCCTATATCATCTAATGCATGTCAAATGCGTTTTCATAATACTGGTGCTAGCTACACACAGAATAGGCCTGATCCGAGGTTTACTGATGCCCGTACTGTCACTACATACTCTGTTGGTAAATTATGCAAACAATGGTTGCAACATTCGTCCCTTGATTCTGTTAAACAACATTTGTCCCTCCTTACAGGCAATATTGATCTGTCCGACTTTGTTTTGGGACCTCGTGGTCCCCGACCTAAGAGATTCATTTATGAAACGTATAATGAACTCTGGAAGCTATCACAAATGGAAGCTGCTTCCCGTCTTCGGGAAATAGATCAAGCAAATATGGAAAAGGTGCTTGCTGTTGTTGACAATAGCATTAATACCCTGTCTTCTCGCATTTACACTTTAGAGAATATTGTGTCCTCTGTTGTTGATATTGTACAAGATGATGTTTCTGTGTTATATCATGGTCAGAATCAATTGCGCTCAGTTATGCAGTTTGCATGGACTTTACAAACACTTAAGTTAGGTAAAGTGCCTTGGCATTTTTTGAACACCTCTGCCTTATTTCTACCTTTTAACTTAACTGACAAACAGCAATTTATGTCCATGAAAGATGCAACTTACACTCTATTACATATCGAAAAGGTGGATCCTTTGCCGTTCTTCTGTTGCAGAACTCGATTCTGCTGTATGGCTAGTTCATGGGGTTATCGTTTTACCTTTTTCCTTGTTTGAATTTGACTCGTGCATGAAACATTATCCTGTGGGCCGTTACCGGCCATTGGGCAGTGCTTTCCTGCATGAACTCTGGTCCTTGCCTTTCATGTATAAATGCCTTCGGGACGGCAAGGAAGTCTTTCTCACGGGGAGTACTGCGACTCGACTATAGGTCATTCGCTTATTTGTAAACACATTAAATTGCATGGCTCATGTAGCGTTTCCTCTCCTAATCTTGCTTGTGTGCTGAAAGGTATTCCTGCTCCTGTTATTTCTCCTACTTTCACTCTCCTTTCCAATGGTAGTTATTTACTTTTAAATAACGAAAACTGTTGTGGCCTGCAGGCTGGCATTCCTTACATTGTAACAGTTTCGCACAGGGTTGTCTGCTGCAAAAATGTGCTTTTTCCTCCCCCTCATGGCAAGGTTGATATCTCTATTTGGCCTTCCATCCCTACCATGGAAGCAGATTTCAATAGACTGAGCAGAATAAAGGCACTATTATTAAACGAGGAAGTTATGCTCACGTCCGCCCGGGAGACATTCATTCTCCAGGTGGCGAGTACCCACAGTGAAATACAGGCCCTTTTAAACACTAATCTCCCCCAACATTTTGGGGAGTTAATACATCGTATTTTTAACGCGTCTAACACTGAAGGCCTAGTACACTTTTTTAAGGTCGTGGGGTCGGGCCTGGTGTCCTCCTTCCGAACTATTTTTGGTGCCATCCCGGCTTTCATACATTCTATTTTTTCCAGTGTCTTTGGCGGTTTCCCATTGATCCTCGCTTTAGCGGCTGGTGTCTTGCTCTTAATTTGCTTTCTGCGCAATGGCTGCTCCCGATGGGACCTGCTCGATCCAGAACGCCTCCAGCTGCTCCGTGAGCGCCTTTTGGCCGGTTTTGGTGTCTTGCCATTGGCGACACTGAGTGTGTCATATACTCTTTCATTTCGCTTTGCGTATTTCACTTGCGTGCAACCTGTGATGACTTGTGTCCGCTGTCCTTTCACCTGGACTCTGGATTATTGCCTCTCCAATTCGTCATTGTCTGTTCCGGATTTTGTTCAGTTGATGGGTCCCTTAGAGGCCCATGAGCAGGACTGTTCCGTCGCTGGCTGTATGGCGCGTGCGGCTGCACTGGGGATTTTGGCGCAATGGGATATCTGGGCGGCTGCCCAGGATCTCCTACAACGAAGCTGTTTCAATTATCACGCAAGCTGTCCCGCATTGCTTCTGGATGCTCCCTTTGCTGAGGAGCATTCCTGCTCTTTTGAACTCATGGATTGGATGGCATCTATGTTTTTTGACGATTCCAATGATGAACTCTTGGAGGGTATGGCTTTTTTCTGCACTTTCACTTTCATGGATTGACCTGCCCTTCGCCGTTTGGGCGCTCCCTGTGCTCCGACGGCTATTTTTACTCCTCTGCTGGGCCTCTGTCCTGACCGCTGGACTGACCAGGGGAGGGTGTCTTGTGGATTGTTACCTGCCTTGTTATGTTAGCCTAGGCCTGGCTGCCATGCTGCTTTTCTTTGCGCACGTTACACTGAGCCGGGCCTCCCTCGCCCTTTGCTCGTGCCAAGTTCTTTTGCACTGTCTGCATTTTCTGTTGTTCACCTTTTTGGGCTCGGTCTGCGCAAACATGTACAAGGTCGCATAACAATGTATTTTGGTTCTTCCTGATATGGCCAGTCTCGCGCACCCAGACATAACATTATGTGCAATTGCCATGCAGAATTTGATATGCTTTTAATACTGTGGTTTACTAGCACTTAAGACACTTGGAGAAATCCCTTTCAGTGAGAAGAGCTATGATGTCCTGCTGATGTAACTCTGCATCTAGAGACTGAGGTATGGGGGTTCGCTAGTCAAAGCCCAGAGGTCTTCTATTTCTATAATGAACTATCTTACTGCAAGGGGAGGGTGGTAATGTTATTTATACGTTTATCCACTGAGCTCTGAGATGCTTTCCCCGTTTGTATTCTATGGAATTGTAACCATGCTGCTTATATTAGTCATATGCATTATGCTATTAGTACTGACACGTGTACTGTACATTAGAGCACGTAAGTTGGAATAAACATTTTAAACTATCCAGTGTCTCTTCCTACGCACCTTGTGGACAAGTACGAGTGAGTGACGAAAGAGTGTTCTTGCTTCTGCGAGTCCTGAGATAAAGATACCGTGTTCTGGGTTGTCCAAACATTAGTACTTGGGTGCTAATGGGATGCTAAGCTAGTTGGGTTGGGGTTTTTGGGTGCTACGGTATATGGTGGCAAACCACTGTATTCCGGGGTCCCATTTTCCTGTGCATAGTTCTGTGTATGTGCAGAAACCTTAAGACAATACAGAGGATAGTATAAGCATACTAGCATAAGTCACAGAGATATATCTTTGCCGATAGTGAAGTGCATAGCTGGCGGAAAAACACGGCAAAAGTGGAACCGTACTGGTGGTGCGGTTTAAAGTGAATTATTTCATTATGCGCTAAAACGTGTGGTGAACTAGGAGGCGGAAATACACATATGTGTAAAATGTGGTCACGCTCCAAATATAACCTCACGCTAGCGTTTTGTAGAATATGCCCCCGTAGAGAAATCCGGCAGAGATTCTGACCCTGTAATGATAAAGGGCAGGGCACACCGAGCCATGAGAAACCTGCAAGAGGAAAGCTTACCCGGTAATGGTGAGGTTTCAAGATTACTCACGCCTTTGTGGATCAGGACCTGTGGGAAACCTGTTCAGCTGTCGCGGATCTCCGAGAATGAAGGTCCTAGCCGTGTTGGGTATATAAAGACCATTTCGGCGTGCTCAGGTGTGGCTAATTGAAACTGTGAGTAGCGTCCCTGAAAATAAAGGAAAAGGAAGAAGGACACGGGAGAAAGACAACACGCTCGCGGTGGGCGTTGGCATGGTAACAGTGCGCTGTGAGCCCTGTGTTCGTCCCGGTTAAGAGGAAATAGCAAAGAAAGACTACATGCATGTAGTGAGCGTGTAGACATAATGAATATTCTCAATAAGATGTAAGAGAAGTTGTAAATGGTTGCGCAATGTTCTAAAAGCGCTGATGTAGATGAAACGGATTTATTCCAAAGCGTGATCAGTTAGGAACATTAATGAACCGGATGGGAACTTAACAGAGGAGGCGCAAAAAGGAAAGTCAATAGGTGTGCCTGGGCTGAGGTCCATTAACGATATTAGGTCCATCAAAGGTATTAACTTCTCAGGGAACACCACGGGATGGAATCGTTCAATCCCTGGTGTTGTGTAGACAAACGGTAAATCCATCGTTGTTCTTTAATCAGTAGGGTCTTTTCATTGTTATCTCGATTGAGATCGAATTGTTCGATCACTGTCCATGTCATATCATTGGGTGTATGACCATGCTGAAGGTAATGGTCAGTGAGTCTGCTGATGTTTTTGCATCGGATAGTGCTGCGGTGCTCGACCACTCTGGTTCTCACTTTTCGCGTCGTCATTCCTATGTAGCGGAGGCCACATGGGCATGTGATCATGTAAACGACGCTAGTAGAGTTACAATTCGTGTGGTGTGATTGTGTCCAGACTTTACTTGGTTCCAGGTTAAGTGTCTTGGAATGTTTTGTAGGTGGCACACACTACAATTATTGCAAGGATAGTGTCCTGTGACATTAGGGAGGCCCCAAGCATTTAGGACGGAGTTGTTGACTGGTCTCCGCGGAAGCCTAGTGCGTGTAGACACTAATTGGTCTTTAAGATTGTTCGCACGTTTATAGGCAAAGGGTTCTTCCCATTCTCTGGGGCCTGAATTTATAATCCACCAGTTTTGCGGATGATGCTGGAGACCTGGTTAGAAACCATGTTATACGTGGTAACACATGTCATGGGTGCGCGCCAGGTTCCTGGTTATTGTTTCAAGGATGGCCTCTCTATTCTGGTTGCGTGCCCTCTTTTTGATTTCTCAATGACTCGTGTGGGGTAGCCTCGTTCCTGTAATTTGGAGGCAAGGGCTGCTGATTGTTGTTTGTAATCTGTAATTTTGTTACAATTCCTGCGTATACGCAGGAATTGTCCGAAGGAGGTTTTCCTTAAGGATCTCGGATGAAAACTGTTGAAATGTAATAAAGAATTTCGAGCAGTTGGTTTGTAATAAGTGGTAGTCGTGAATGTTCCTTGCTCTGCTGTAATATTAAGATCAAGGAATGCCAGGGTAGTTGTACTTGATGTGCTAGTGAATCGAAGGTATGGATCACGCTCATTAAGCCAGATTAAGAATTGGCTTAAAGATTCAGTTGTGCCTTCCCAAATCATGAAAATATCATCTATGTAGCTGGCGCCACACTTTGATGTTTACTGAATGTGGGTTTGTGGTTGATGATATATGTCTCTGTTCAAAATGGTGTACATAGAGGCCTGCTACACTGGGGGCAAAAATGCTCCCCATAGATGTTCCGTTGGTTTGTAGGTAGAAGTCACCTTCATATTCAAAATAATTTTCTTTAAGCGCCAGTGTGGCACATTTGAGTATGAATTCTCTGGGGGTGTTGTATGACCAAGGTGTGTGCTCCAATATATTGCGTAGTACTTGGAGTGTAGCATCCTGTGGTAAACTGGTATACTCTATATCCAGTTTACCACAGGATGCTACACTCCAAGTACTACGCAATATATTGGAGCACACACCTTGGTCATACAACACCCCCAGAGAATTCATACTCAAATGTGCCACACTGGCGCTTAAAGAAAATTATTTTGAATATGAAGGTGACTTCTACCTACAAACCAACGGAACATCTATGGGGAGCATTTTTGCCCCCAGTGTAGCAGGCCTCTATGTACACCATTTTGAACAGAGACATATATCATCAACCACAAACCCACATTCAGTAAACATCAAAGTGTGGCGCCGCTACATAGATGATATTTTCATGATTTGGGAAGGCACAACTGAATCTTTAAGCCAATTCTTAATCTGGCTTAATGAGCGTGATCCATACCTTCGATTCACTAGCACATCAAGTACAACTACCCTGGCATTCCTTGATCTTAATATTACAGCAGAGCAAGGAGCATTCACGACTACCACTTATTACAAACCAACTGCTCGAAATTCTTTATTACATTTCAACAGTTTTCATCCGAGATCCTAAGGAAAACCTCCCTTCGGACAATTCCTGCGTATGCGCAGGAATTGTAACAAAATTACAGATTACAAACAACAATCAGCAGCCCTTGCCTCCAAATTACAGGAACGAGGCTACCCCACACGAGTCATTGAGAAATCAAAAAGAGGGCACGCAACCAGAATAGAGAGGCCATCCTTGAAACAATAACCAAGGAACCTGGCGCGCCACCCATGACATGTGTTACCACGTATAACACGGTTTCTAACCAGGTCTCCAGCATCATCCGCAAAAACTGGTGGATTATAAATTCAGGCCCCAGAGAATGGGAAGAACCCCTTTTGCCTATAAACGTGCGAACAATCTTAAAGACCAATTAGTGTCTACACGCACTAGGCTTCCGCGGAGACCAGTCAACAACTCCGTCCTAAATGCTTGGGGCCTCCCTAATGTCACAGGACACTATCCTTGCAATAATTGTAGTGTGTGCCACCTTACAAAACATTCCAAGACACTTAACCTGGAACCAAGTAAAGTCTGGACACAATCACACCACACGAATTGTAACTCTACTAACGTCGTTTACATGATCACATGCCCATGTGGCCTCCGCTACATAGGAATGACGACGCGAAAAGTGAGAACCAGAGTGGTCGAGCACCGTAGCACTATCCGATGCAAAAAAACATCAGCAGACTCACTGACCATTACCTTCAGCATGGTCATACACCCAATGATATGACATGGACAGTGATCGAACAATCCGATCTCAATCGGGATAACAATGAAAAGACCCTACTGATTAAAGAACAACGATGGATTTACCGTTTGTCTACACAACACCAGGGATTGAACGATTCCATCCCGTGGTGTTCCCTGAGAAGTTAATACCTTTGATGGACCTAATATCGTTAATGGACCTCAGCCCAGGCACACCTATTGCCTTTCCTTTTTGCGCCTCCTCTGTTAAGTTCCCATACATATGTGTATTTCCGCCTCCTAGTTCACCACACGTTTTAGCGCATAATGAAATAATTCACTTTAAACCGCACCACCAGTACGGTTCCACTTTTGCCGTGTTTTTCCGCCAGCTATGCACTTCACTATCAGCAAAGATATATCTCTGTGACTTATGCTAGTATGCTTATACTCTCCTCTGTATGTTTGTTTGTTATGTGTTGTACGTTCAGTATTGCTCGGAGAGGCAATCCCCCTCCCACATATAAGGCACCTTAGCGCGTGCAACACATTTTAAATCACATTCACATAAGTGCTACATGCACTTACACATACTTTTTCGGTCCTGAGGAAAGCCAGAATTAATGAAAGGCCTGGCTGAAACATGTAGACCACACCCTGGATGTAGGAGTGCTTAATTCTCGCTCCACCAGCATCCACTGTCCTGCTTTTAACGCTAACAGAGGCCCAGATATTAAATGCTATGCCCTCCTGGGCACTGGGACCACTGTTTAGCTTTTAAATTTTTCACTTTCACACCACTCTCACAGCACACTCAGCAAATATACCAGCTCCGCTGTAAACACAGGCGTTGTAGCACACCCGGGACACATTCGGTGTCACTAGGTGGGCCCGATGATGAAGCATGCCACCAACTAGGTTGGTGGGTGAGGGCTTTATAAAGAAACCAAATGTTTTTTCTCTTCTTCATACAGTCCTGAGTCTTCAAATAGTCACATACAGTCAGTCCTTTTTCACCACAAGGCGTCATAGCGTTTGGTGAAGGAGATTCCTCTCTCCCCAAGGCTGGGATGTCTTTTGGTTGACGTTTTTGTAGTTAGGATTTTTTTTACATGGTAGGGTAGCTAGCCCCACGCATATCCTTCTTCCTTTTGCAGCTGGGCTTGGGACAGGCCATGGCAGAACTAAATCTTATGAAGTCAGTGTAAATCTTTTGTATGGAGGAGAGCCCATTATGATGGGAATCTATTATGTTTGTGGGAAGACTGCTTATTTTAAACTGCTGAGAACTTAGGTGGGTTTATGTTATTTGGCTCTAGTTTTTCCTAGAATTTATCATGTAGATGAGTTGGGTGATGAATATAGTTTGAGGAGAGTGAAATGAAGTTTTGGACAAGTAGTTTCAGATATTTCAAGAGTTATTATTCCTCCAATGGGAGCGGCAATGAAGATGTGTGTTGTACCCTGCACATAGAGACACTGGAAACCTTGTTGTATATTCTGATGGCTTCTTTATTAGTTACAGTTCAGGGTAGTATCAATCATAGTTCAGCCAGCTCTAGTCAGGTACTAGCCATGTACCAGCCCCACCAGGAGCAGCCTGCCTAGCTGCTCAGCCCATCTTCAACTGTCACCACTCATCCACACAGGCACCCAGGCATTCCATTCATCACAGTCACACCAACATTCCGTTACCATCTCTCACTCTGGCTGAGCAGCTAGGAGGACCTAGGCTGATTACATATACATGTAATACTTAGGATATAACATTATCCCTTTCCTTTAAATAGAAACAAAAATTACAAATCTAAAGGAGAAAACTATACACAAGAAAGCGGTAATGTTCATAACTCAGGGATGCAACTAAAAGCAAAACATCACACGAGTGAGAACAATGCAACTCAAGAGAAGATGGGCAAAACACGACATATAAAATGTGCATAAATATCCCCCATCCTCCCTCATGAAAATTATTAAGACATTTCAAAGCGTGAAATAGATTATTAAGTCACAAACAAAGTTAAAACGCAGAGAAGCGAAACTAATAGCAACTTCGCCAGAGTATAAACACTGCGTACCTTTAGGAAGGAATAAAATTGTCAAGCAGGAATAATTACCAAGCAAGCAATAACCCCATCCTTCCCAAAAAAACATTAGAAAAATAATGTAGTAAAGGGTGGGCACACCCCACGACTAACACCCGAGGCCAGAAACAGACAACAAGGGTGAACCAACACCAAAAACACACGTGTACCACAAAATGGACCACATAGAGGGTACACACAGTGAAGCGCAGGGCGACTTACACACGACAACATCTGAAGCGCGGGGCGACTTACACTGGACAACACGTGACGCGCAGGGTGACTTACACACAGGGCAACACGTGATGCGCAGGGCGACTTACACATGACAACATCTGAAGCGCGGGGCGACTTACACAGGACAACACATGATGCGCAGGGCGACTTACACACAAGACATGAAATACAGCGAAACGCGACTTACAAACACAATAAGACCCACAGATAATTGCAAATGTGCAGCACGAGACGACAAACACAATGTACCCTTGTAAATGAATTGGGAAAGAAACCCACAAGTATAAGGGAGCTAATCCATATACCTGCCCCCAAGTACGGTCACTAACTGGGACTAAAACCCAACCTTACCCCACACCTAAGGGATCAACTGTGATGTCCACCCACTAGGAGACTAGGACGTCCCAACCAAAAAACAGCGTAAAACTGTGGCATCACGAAATATGAAACTTTTGATATTACGAAAACAAAACCATCTACTGTAGAACACTGGTGACCCGTTCCCCACGCCGGTGAACGATCTCTCACCCGAGTTGTGCCAGGAAACAAACACCCTTGCGTAAGGGAACTAAATATAGAACATGCCAAAAAGTAATAATACACATAGAGCAAAACATGGCAGACATTGTGACTAAAACACGTAATGATAAAACTGTACCATGTTACCTAGTTGTCACATATAAATCCTCAACATGTTGAATGTAAAGACCTGACCAAAATCACATTGTAAAGATGTCACAGATTTAAGGTAAAATTCCTCGTCATATGTCACCAAAAGATGGTCTGATAGAGACTATTCAAAAGAGCAAAAACGTGTCATTACGGCTCCAAGCACTGCAGCAATATGCCCCCAAAAGATAGTCTGATAAAAAACATTCTCCAAGGTTGAAAAGAAACAACCCACCAAAAGAATCCCTCGTTGACGATTCTTCATTTCACTCTTGACAAAAGAACACCGCACTGTCTCCATGCCCACAAGCAATGTAAGCTGGCAAAAGTAGAATCTTCACAAGTCCTGCACTGACACGTAAATTCAGCCACTGTATGATCCATCACCGTCGATACAGCCTTGAAAACCCGAAGACCGCGTTGTCTCCATCCAACATCTTGCCTTGTTAAAACTTTATCGCAGCAAAAGAATTTTTTAAAAAAACGTGGTTGGCAAAGTACATAAAGCTGATTACGTTACGTGACTGGAATACTTCAATGGGAGATGGACTGCAGCCCCCAAACACAAGATGGCGGCACGTTTTCTGACTGTGAGCCGGATGGCTCACTGCACGCCGAAGCTGGAAAGCGTCCATCAGCAGCTAAAGGACTCCGTGCTGAACCAGACGTCACCGAAGTCCTCAATGGAGCCCCGCGCAACACCACGACAAAGGTGAGTTGCACGCGCCGAAGGTTTTGAATTTGAACTTGTAGTAAACGGCTGGCAGCAATTTGTAGAGGGTTAGGAGTGCGCCGTATGTTTTTCAATGGATGAAATCACAAGGACAACGTGTGACTAGAAATCTTCACACACGTATGACACGCCTTGAAAAAAAAACAATGCGCTACACAGACATGTTAAGCGGCCCACAGCACAGACAGGCCGGTCACCTGGACGTACACACTTTGGCAAAAATGTGTGGCCCATGCATGTACTCACGTAGATTGAGCTTAAATCATGCCAGAATTGACAGTTACGCCAGCAAACATTTGAAGATGTTGAAAAGGCATAAAAGCTTGAACATATGATTCCACGTTGTCCAACACAAACTGGAAGACAAGGCCCACGCTGTCCACGACAAATGTATGCTGCAAACTACAATCCAGGTTGTGGAAATGTTGAGGATCACACAAGTATCAACTATGTAAAATGTCCTTAATAGTGCACTCCTTGATATCAAAGCACTAGACCTAGCAACACCACACTGCTCTCGTGTTGCACTTGTGAATTAGCTTCACTGAGTTAGACTGTAACTCACATCTTGAACAGCCACAGTTCCTTTACGCTATAGAATCATCCAAGCGGCACATACTAAAGGATGTGGTAGGGTGACACTTAGTCCAAACATACCCTAACATAAGAGATCATACCTGAGGTCAAATCCATGGAGCATGATCAGGCTGGACAAACACGGTTGTTGGGGCCGTCCGATGGCATGGACACTGGTGGGGCTGGCTTGCCTGTTGCTCCAAACACGACGCTCTTTACTTTTTTTACGGTTAATTTCTTCCGTCAAGGTTCCCAAGTTTCTTTTTGTCTCTTGTTTTCTGTAGTCTTGAGTTTCTCTTTGTTTCTGTACCATCCTTAAGTACGCTTGGGTCCAGGTCCGCTCGTCGCCAAAATAAATGTTGTACCCTGCACATAGAGACACTGGAAACCTTGTTGTATATTCTGAAGTCTTCTTTATTAGTTCCAGTTCAGGGTAGTATCAATCATAGTTCAGCCAGCTCTAGTCAGGTACTAGCCATGTACCAGCCCCACCAGGAGCAGCCTGCCTAGCTGCTCAGCCCATCTTCAACTGTCACCACTCATCCACACAGGCACCCAGGCATTCCATTCATCACAGTCACACCAACATTCCGTTACCATCTCTCACTCTGGCTGAGCAGCTAGGAGGACCTAGGCTGATTACATATACATGTAATACTTAGGATATAACAATGTGAAAATTAGACGATTGTCTACAGTAGTATATAGACTTGCATAGATATAGCAGGGTCTTTTAAGTTAATGAATGTAGAGATGGAACAATTTGAGTAATGGACACGCAGAACAGTCTTGCCTTGGATGGTCTTTTGACGAAAGAAGGCGGGGTTTGTAAAGTAGTTAGGGCTAAGAGGTGTTGTACTTACATTCCAGACCATAGTGGAGCAATTTATTCTTTCATTGATAACATAATTTATCTAATGAGATTAGAATATTGGAAGAACTGGGACTGTGGGAGACTCTTAGGATCCTGGATAAGTGAGTTAGGGAGTAGTTTTGATAAAGTAGGTAAATTGTTAGGCCTCATTGGTGGTGGTGTTCTTCAGTCAGACTTAATACCTATAATAATGATAACGATTTGTGCAATGATTCTATGTCTTTCATTAAAATTGTTGGATTGTATAATTAGTAGGCATAATAGTAGGACTACGTGCAATAATAAGTTGAGACAGAGGAAAAAGATCAATGGATATAGAAATGGAAGACAACAAGGATCAAGTATATCAACAATTAAATATTATGGAGAAGAATGTTAAATTACCTACGAAGATGAAGAGCTCTACTAAATAATGGCTGATTAATAAAGTTTATTAATGGGGTTATAGGGATTATTTAAAAATAATCAGATGGGAAAGTTTTTGATGTGCAAATTTGGGTGACAAATTATGTGTTCGAATTGGTGATTTTAACGATGCATATGGTCATAACAGATGAGCTAATGAAAATGCACTTGAAATGACTTCATAGGGTGGGCTAGAAGTGTGATTAATATGTGATATAGTTATGCCACATTTTAGTGTGAGCCTCCATTTTAATAGACTGTATGAAGTTCCTAATGTTTTGCTCATCTTGCACATTCCCTCCTCCCAATCAGAGACCCTCTGCAAGTCCTCTCTCCTCACGGTTTTATGCTGAGCACCCTGTGTTATGAAGTGAAAGTTGATTGCATTAGAAAGCGTGTAGCGAGAATAAAACCTACCACTGTGTACCCAAAGTATAATTTATGGATTTGCAAGGAAGTTCTGATATAGGTGTGCAGAAGAACATAATTCTCTGGGCAATTATTTGAGAAATGATTCATATTATATTGTACATCTCCATAGTCCAATTGCTGGGGAGGCAAGCAGATGATTATCCTTTGCCTTAAAAAATGGGTTAGTGCTAAGAGTTTTAACAATTAGGAAGTTGCTTTTGTTCTGCCAATGCACCATACCACACTGAATCTGCAGTTTTGCTAATTGATAATGCACAAATGTATGAAAAAAAAAACCCTAGTTTTGAAGGTTCAGGGGAGACTCTCATTTTGTTGTATCGTTTATATTAACTAAACTAAACCTTTTAAACTTTTTTCTTTTATTTATTTATTGAGTGGATTGCAACAAAAAAGAGAAACAGCTCAATTGCATAATACAGCTTAGATCAATGAAACAATCAATTCCCGCAAACATAAGTCAAACAATAGTGCAATGGCAATAAAGTGCTAATAGTGCATCAGGAGATATCAAAAAAGACTCAGCAGCTTATGTCCAAACTGGTAATCAGTTCATAATTATAATGATAAAGTGCTAGTGCAATCGGACTAAGGTGCTAACCTAGCCGGATTGACAAATCCATCAAAAAAGTGCTGATACAATATCAATACAGTGCTGAAATTGAAACACCCGAAATATCGATGACATAAGAAGCGTCATAACATAAAACCAATAAAACCATCTGTTCATGAATACATCAATAAAGTGCTAATGCTATAGAAATAAAGTGCTAACAGAACAAAGTCAGGCAATATATTGATAGCAGCAACTTATTTATACTCTGAAATAAAGTGTAAATGATCAAATACCACATAGATAATAATCTACTTTCATAACACATTGAGGGTATAAATGACTATGAACATTTTAAAATGCATTATTGAAAAACCCTGACCAGATTGCTACAAATCTTCTAAGAGACCCTATCCATTTGGCATATGCTTCCTCTCATATATATGTCTTAACCATCTTTTCTTGCCATTGCTGAATCAACGGTATCTTATTAGACTTCCAATTTTGTAAAATTAGAGACCTGGCCACTGCAATAGCTATTGAACAAAACTATTGTTGGTATTTAGACAAATGTTGGACCTCTATTGAACACCCAAAAAGAGCTAATTTAATAGTAGGAATAATGTGGACTGATACAGCTAGAAATTGATTAATCCTCGAAAAAACATCAGACCAGAATTGATATAGATCGGGACAGTAAAAAAATATATGGTTTCAAGACCCTTTCTCTGGGTTCCCACATCTAAAACAAAACTCCGAAGAGGCCGGAAAAATTTTATTCAGTCTTTTAGATGTATAATAAGTTAGCCATCTTGGCAAATAGGCCATTCTTTTATAGTTTGCAGCTCTAAGCGCTTTATGGCCTACTTCACATAGAGACTGCCATTCCTTTTTGCTGGCACTGCAGCTGGTTTCTTTCAATAGTTTAGGAAAAAAGTTATCAAGCACTTTCTGCTGGCCCGGCTGTATTAGGCAAGAATACCAATTGCCTACTCCACATAGGCCCTGGACATATAGTTGGTTTAATATATTTAAAGCTTCATTATTAGTCACAACATAATTTTCTTTTAAGAACCTCGAAATTTGATTAAAACTAAATGCCAAAGCTGGAAACCTAGGGCCCAGCTGCTGGGACAACATCTCACTGGTAATCAAATTAGATGTACTAAAAAAGTCACCCAAATATTCAAAACCCACCTCTTGCCATAATTGCAAAGACCCCAAAAAGCTGCAAACCAAAGGGCTGACAATCACTAATTTTTTAATATAGATGGTATCTAGGAATTTTGTGTAGATTAATAAATACTTGTATGCGACGAGCAAGGTCAGCTAATGCCTTGTATCTCGATTTTTTAGGGAGTTTCAGAAAACGTAGAAAAACGGGTAATTGGATTGCACTCTCCTGCACCATAATTGTTAATAAGAAATTCTCAAATTTTGATGCTGCCAATGGGAATTGAACCAATAAATTCAATAAAGCAGCCTGGTAATAAAGCTCGAGATTGGGGAGGGCAAGCCCCCCTGAGACATATCTAGTTGTAAAATTGCTAAAGAGGTTCTAGGCTGTTTCTGTGCCCATATAAAATTCCGAATTAATGCATGTACTTCCGAAAAATATGATTTAGGAATTTTAATCGGAAGATGAGTAAATAAAAATACAAATAATGGCAAGATAGACATTTTGACCAATAATACACGGCCTATTAAAGCTAAAGGAAGAAGAGACCATCTATCTAATAGCCTCTTAGCTTTTTCCAGGGTGTTTCCATAATTTAGCCTAAAAAGATGATCATAATGACAATTTACATATAAACCTAAATATCTAATAGGATTAGATGAATTCTGCTGATGGAGAAAAGGCAGCGACACCGATGGGGCATTGAACCAAAGCACCTCCGTCTTTGCTTGATTTAGTGTATACCCACCTATTCATGTAAACACTTCTACTTCCTTGAATGCATTTAAAATATTAGATGGTTCTGTTGATAAATATAAAATAACATCATCCGCAAATAATTTCATTTTTGGCATAGCCGCTATTGGAGGCATTATCTGGAGATTATTGCGGATTTCAATTGCCAAGGGTTCTATAAAAAGTGCAAATAAAAGGGGGGACAGTGGGCATCCCTGTCTAGTCCCACATCGAATCTTGACTATAGCCGCCGATTCTCTGTTAATCAAGATTCTCGCCTCTGAACCGGAGTACACATCTTTTATCATTTTGACCAGACATTCAGACAAGCGGCACTTGGATAATATAAAAAACAAATCCTGCCAGTCAACAAGGTCAAATGCTTTTTCTGTATCAAGCATTAAAATTGCTGCCTTAACCTTGTTGACTGACAGGTAATCAATGGCTTGTGTCAAAAAATATGTATTAGAGGCCATAGATCTATTACAAATAAAACCTGACTGATCTATATGAACCACCTGTTGTGCAACCGGAGTCAACCTTACTGCTCAGATTTTCATAAAAATGTTATAGTCTATATTTAAAAGACTTATAGGTCTGTATGAACCAGCAGCGGTGGGATCCTTATCTTTCTTAAGAAAGCAGACCACAACAGCTTCCTTAAAATTTTTAGATATTGGTTCACCATTTTTTACCAAATTGTATAATTTAGTAAGAAAAGGTAAAAGCAAAGGTTCAAAAATCCTAAAAACTTCAACAGGAATACCGTCATTACCTGGGGCTTTCGCATTGGCTATAGATTTCAATACATTACTGACTTCATCTTGTGAAATAGATTTATCAAGAGAATCCTGAACGGTCTTAGAAATAGAAGGCATTTCTAAAGATACAAAATAGTGTATAAGTAATGCTTGAGTAATTTCCTGCGTCTCCTCATATATTATTTTAAAATGCCGTTAAAAAAATCCTGCAATTTCCTCTTTGGAATCTACAATTGTATCCAAGACCGGCTCTCTAATCAGAGTAATTGTATTTTGACTATTCTGAGTTTTTGTTAACCAGGCCAGATAGCGTCCTATATGTTGACTCTCTTCGTAAAGTTTTGGTTTATAGGCCTTGCTCCCCTTGATTACCTGAAGATAAAGAAATTGCCTGAGATTATCTTTAGCCTCTGCTGGATCTTGAAGGAGACCCATCTTTTGAGATTCAGACATAACCGTCTTTAAATTAGCTTTAACTTTTTCAACCTCATCCTTTAGGGAAAGCATCTCCTGAGAGCGTTGTTTCTGCAGCGCCGATGTATATGCTATTACCTGCCCTCTAAAGGCTGCTTTAAAAGCTTCCCACACAGAAAAGATAGAAGCGGTGTTCTCATTGATTTAAAAAAAAAAAATCAATAAAAGACTGGATTGCAGTAATCCACTCCACATCTTCGAGAAGAGATTTATCGAAGCACCAGCGCCTAGTATTTCGAAGGGGTGTTCCCTTCACATTAATTTTAATAGAAATGGCTGAATGATCAGAAAAGGCATTGGAGATAATCTCCATCTCGTTTCTGGATAACAGATTATCAATTAAAAACAAAACTTTTCGAGATGCGGTCTTATATCTGAAAGAATAGCATGTATAATCTGAGTGCCCAGGATGACTTTGACGATACAAAAGACTTTGACGGCATGGATCCAGCAAAGCAAAATCCTTTTTCATCATATTAATCAGTTTATTTGATTTGGGTTTTAGTTGTTTCTTAGTTGTATTAGAAGTATCTAGGTGATTATCTTGAATGAAGTTAAAATCACCCCCCCCCCCCAAATTATAGAGCCCTCAGAGACTGCCAATAGATCATAAATTTGCAGTAAAGCAAAGATGTCATCAAATATAGGACCATAATAGTACGAGATATCAAATACTACCCCATTACGGTTAACTTGCACATAAATTCAGTGGCCTTGAACATCGCAACTAACTTTTAATATTTGACAATTGCAGTTATTAGAAAACATAATAGCCACCCTACAAACTGATGAGTTAGCCGAGGTCAACTAGGCTTGGTTATACCCCTTTGGAAGAATCAGTTTATGTGTATCAGATATAAAATGAGCCTCCTGGATAAACAGCACTTGTGGGAGAAAAAAAGCAACCAAGTTAACATTACACTTGCTTTTCTTAAATTCAACCATTCATTCACATTGCACGAAATTATTTTGATGCTATCCATTCAAAATAGAAATGACAGCTTTCATCGCACCAAAAATACATAGAATTAGAAATTTGAAAAGAAAAAACCCACTTATGTATGCAATCCAAATTCGATTCACTAATTTTTTCTCTGCTACCCCACCCCCACCCTAGCCACCCCAAAACCCTACGTGGCGGGCATCCCCCTAGCACCACGCCACGCGAAACCCCTAACTGATGGATGCCCTGGAATTGCATCCTCATCTGTCAGAATCGGGTCCCCACCACCATCCCCACCACCACCCTTCTTGAGAATAACCAAAAAAGGAAGAGAAAAAAACGAAAGAGCAGGAATAATCCCCGCCTATATATAACTCTAATTTCGAATTGTTTTTAAGAAGTCCTGTGCTTCTGAAAGAACATTAAAGATCTTAAATTGTCCCTTCCAAAGCACCTTCAATTTTGAAGACTGAACAATGGAGGCCTGTGCTCCGATTGATCTAAATTCAAAGGCAAGCAATTGAAACGCCTTTCTCTGCCTAGCTGAAGTCACAGAAAGATCAGAGAAAATCTTCAAAGAGGCATTTTGCAAAATCGTGAACGTTTTCTGCTGTATCGCTCTAGTGATGACCTGTTCCTTAATCCGGAAATCGGAGACGTTGACCAGAATAGTTCGAGGATATTTGGCCCCAGGTGTCTGATGATAAGGAACTCGATTAGCCCGCATGATTGTCAAGTCCTCAGGAACAGATGGTAAAACATGATCTTTAATCAACATATTGATAAGCTGAGGAACTGATTTTATATGACCCTGGGATTCACTCCCTTCCGGAATACCCGTAAATCGCAGATTGGAGCATCTTGCATGATTCTCCATAGATTCTCATTTTAGCTCCAGTTCTGGGATTTTTGCACATTCAGGTCTCGTATGGGATTGCAGAAGTGCCAATTTCGGTCGGCAGCGGCTGCCCCATGTCCTGCTGCTGCCGGCGGAACCAGATCCTCCGGCCCGCCCCGCCCCCTTCACAGGCAGACGCTGGAGCTCTTCCTTGTACTCGGAGCTCCGACGGCGTTTAGTTGCACCGTAATGAGGCGCTGAAAAAGGAAGACTTGCTGAAAGACCGAGTCAAGGTATTGCGGTGGCGCGGTGAGGAGATTTTCTGAAGGCTGCTGTTTTAAACCGCTTGAACCGTGGCGGTTTGATTCGTCCCTGGGGAAAAACGAGCTGAAGGAGTTTATAGTGGCATGATTGTGGTTTGGAGAACTGTGCCTACCACTCCTGCCCTTTGTTCAGTGGGCTGATTAACCTTTGTTCAGGCAATGGAGCCAGGTATTATTCTTATTATGTAGCTTATAGAGCGCGCGGCTACCCCCAACGGGAGTGTCCCGGCGCTAGTGACAGATAAAGAGAGGGAGGATAGGAGATGGATTGCCACAGGTGCTAAGGAAGTCTGAAAAGCCATGTCTTCAAGAATTTCCGGAAGCTTAGCTCCGTGTTGGCCTTTCTGATGTGTACAGGCAGGGAGTTCCACAGAGTTGTGTTTCGGACTGTAAAGGATCTTCCTCCTATTCTAGCCCTAGCGAAACGAGGGGTGTTAAGGTAGAAATTGTGGTGCCCGCAGCTGCTGAGGATTGGAGGATTTTGAGACTTGGTGTCAGCTGCTGATGCTGCTAAGATATTGGAAATTTATGAGGTCTGGTCCCAGCTGTTGTCAAGCTTTGCGGAGAGATAACGAGATTGCTCCTATTCAGCCTGGAAGAGGAACTGGTACAATCTGCTCCCACTCACCGGTGGAAGTAAAGGAGTGGCTAAGGCAAAGTGCAAGGTAGGCGCTATGCACGACTTTGTGGCTTATATAGGGTTGTGCTAGTTTCCCGGCACCCGTGGGAGGTATATGCTTGACTTACAATAGCTGAAAGGCAAGACTTTGGTATTCGATGCCTTTGTAGCATATGCGCCCTACTGTCATTCGACAACTTCGTGCAAAAATTGGTTCACCAGTTCCCCCTGTCCCTCCTAAACAACGTAAGAAGGCCTCACAGAGTAGGGTGGCTGGCTGGCGAGATAAGCAGATGGAGACCTCGGGAGGAGTTCCTGCCTTTTCCTTCAATCCTGCCCAGCCGCACGAAGAAGAGGGATGGGGATAGCAGAAGGTATATTTTTGCGCAAGCCTGGATCAGCTGCAATAGAAAAAGCTAGTGCCTCCTGTTCAATTTCTAACAGCTCTGAAATTTCAACTCCATCTCCAATCTCTATTTCGCTAACGAGGAACACAGAGCCTTGAGCCTCTTCAAAAACCTAAAACCTTCCCTTTGTTCACAAATGTTGGGCCTAAACATTCTGGTGAGGAGATCAGAGCGGGAGTATTGCCATCGATTACTACTAGGGCCCGCAAATTCAACATTCGAGGGGGTCGCAGCGCGAAATGTGCAAGAGAAACCGGATTATACTCCTCCAACTGCTTCGGGAGCTTCAGACGAAGCTTCCTTCCTTCCCTCCCATGATCACAGCACCAGCCTCAGCTACAAGCGATAGTTGCTCCTGAACTGAATATCCACTCAAAAGTATCATTGATTAAAAATCCTTGCTCCTGCCAGAAGCTTTGAAAGAAATGCTGGATACAATATGGGTGGAGATCCTTGGGCTTAAAGTCCAGCAAGCTTTGGATACGGAGCTAATAAAGCAAAGGCTTAATGAAATGGAAGAGACCTTATTGGTATTGCCAGACCAGCTGCAGGCAGCGGAGCAAAGAATCTCTGAGATCGAGGACAAATTGGCACTTCTGCAATCCTGTACGACACCTGAAACCTTTTAAACTTGGTTTCGATATAGAACTCAGTTATTGTGAGGTCCAAGTTTCTATTTTGAATTCTACTCTGCTAATTATTGGGTTATTGTTGGGGAGGGTGGCTCTTGCCACTAGATCGATGAGAAATCACAGAACCAAATTAACTCAGGTAAAAATCGGGGTGCACAAAATATTGGGGGTCAGCAAATTATTGGGGTTTGGCTCCCACACACTCACACAGACGCAAACACACAAGCCCACACAGCTCTACTTAGTGAGTGGGTGAAGGAGTGTTCATGCATAGTATATGTTTATTCCTGAGCACGTGTCTGTGTAGGTGTGCAAGTTTGATTATGCTGGTGTAAAGCACAATATACAAAATAGAAAATATGTAAATGTATCAAGTACAAATGGTTTGAAATTTTTTTCAGTCAGTCCACTGTGAGCTGTTTCAGAACAAATACAGGCCTAAAATTAGATTGATTATGCAGGTGTGTCAGTTAGAGGGAGCATGAATATGTGTGGCTGTATGTAGGCATTTGCCTGTTTACCTGCGTATGTTTGTATGTAACCAACAGGATGGTGACCAGTCTGGTCCTGGTAATGTTGATGAACACTGACTGAGCCAAACGCCACCTGTGTGAACACGTTTCTATAAGGGCCCGTCCCATAGTCTGTGTGCACATTTGGAGTCAGTGGTGTATGTCTTTGTGTGAAGTAACCAGATGGCATTATGGTATCCCTTTTGCATAATTCATGAGTGGACTATGCATCTGTTCCTGGGGACTCACTGCTGTAGTCTTTGAGCTACCAAGGATTCCTCTCTGCACCTATGTTTGAATGTGTCTGTGTGTGCATGCATGTGTCTGCATTGTGTGTACATGAGCGTTTGTATGGGCACAGGTGTGCGTGAAGGGGCAAGGTGAGTCACACGGAAGTATAGTAGGGACAAGATGAGAGGGGTGTGTGGTTGGAGATACTGGAGAGCTATGGGGGTCTTATTTGAGGGCGGGGTGATGCTGAGGAATGCACCGGGGGAGTTGTAAGGAACACCTCAGGGATTTTGGGTTGCTCTCCTGTCCTGCCACCAATCTGAGGAGAACGTTTCACCAACGCTCCTGCTAGTCCTGGGCAGCATAGGCGGTGTGTGGGACATTATTTGAAGCAGTCTGCGAAGGTTCAGGAGGTGTGGGGCTTAGTCAACAGAATAACTTGCATGGCCAAAGTGCCTCTAAAAATGTACCCCCCCTGACTCTGAGCAAGCCAGAGGTACTTAAGTTTATGGGCAATTAGTAGAAGCCTACTTGGCAATCCCACTGGTTCAGGTGTGTTTGAAGGGAGTGGCCCTGCTGCCACAATTAGCCTACTTTTGATGAATGTTTCAACAAATTCCCTACGGATGCAATATACAAAACCATTTTTTGCTTTTTACCTTTGATCGTGAACATCCAGTTTTTAGGTATCACCTGAACAGCACTTGCGCTGTGCTTGTGAAATCTCTTGTATTTTATATAGGGGGCTCTTATCAGTTCCTAGTTCTGAATTACTGTGTTTATTCACTTTTGTGTGGAACCCTTTTTTTTAACTTCCCCTGGCTGCATGCATTTACGATACATCTAAAGATGTTCACACTATTTAAGCCCCATTCACTGTCAGGATAAGATCTCTTCCCACAGAAAAGGCAGACAGCTTCTAATAGTATGTCGGAATGCTTGCTTTTTTTATTAATTATTTGTGTAAAGCAGATGCTTTACCTTTAGAGCGTTTGTGGCATTTTCTATTTTTACCTCAGTACCTTTCTTTACACTTTGTAGGCATTATTGGACTGATTTTTTCAACTTAATCTATTTGGTCATTATGATCAAATTCTAAATGTCGTAATAAACATTGCATGTTACAAATAAAGTTAATATACAAGAGCTATGCTATATTTAACTACTAAACAGGCAGCCGCAAGTGCAGTTACCTTGCAGACAACAGGGTCATGATTTGAATGGTGCACCAGGTGCAGTTTCAACGGGCCCAAAAGTTGTCAGAACTCCTCTAAACACATAATATTGCTATATATCACTACTAAAAACAGGCAGTCACAATTGCAGTTCCCTTGCAGTTAAAAGGGACTTGATTTGAATGGTGCAGTAGGTGCAGTGGCACCAGAGCCAAAAGCTCTAGGGACCTCACTAAACCCAGATTATTGCTAAAATGTAAAACTAAACAGGCAGTCACAAGTGCAGTTACCTTACAAACAACAGGGTTGGGATTTCAATGGTGAAGCAGGTGCAGTGACACCAGGACCAAAAGCTCTAGGCACCCCACTAAACACCTAAAATTGATATATTTTACTACTAAACAGGCAGTCACAATTGTACTTATCTAGCAAGAGATAGGGTCAGGATTTCAATAGTGCAGCAGGTGCAGTGGCACCGGGACCAAAGGTCAAGGCACCCCACTAAACACCAATAATTGCTATATGTTACAACTACACAGGCAGTCACATGTGCAGTTATCTTTCAAGCATTAGGGTCATGATTTCAATGGTGCAGCAGGTGCAGTGGCACTGGGCTAAAAAGTTGTCAGAACTACTCTACACACCTGATATTGCTATATTTTACTACTAAACAGGCAGTCACAAGTGCAGTTTTTACAATTAAACAGGCAGTCACAATTGCAGTTACCTTGCAGTTGAAAGGGGCTTTATTTAAATAGTGCAGCAGGTGCAGTGGCACCGGGGCCAAAAGTTGTCATAGCTCCACTAACCACCAAATATTGCTATATTTTCCTACTAAACAGGCAGACACAAGTGCAGTTTTCTTGCCGGCAATAGGGTCAGTATTTGAATGGTGCAGCAGGTGCAGTGGCAACCCACTAAACACCTAATATTACTCTATTTTATTCCTAAACAGGCAACCACAAGAGCAGTTACCTTGCAGACAACAGGGTCTTAATTTGAATGGTGCAGCAGGTGCAGTAGAATTGGGCCCAAACGTTGGCAGAACTCCTCTAAACACATAATATTACTATATTTGACTACTAAACAGGCAGTCACAATTGCAGTTGCCTTGCAGTTAAAAGAGACTTGATTTGAATGGTGCAGCAGGTGCATTTGCACTGGGGCTACAAGCTCTAGGGACCTCACTAAAGCCAGATTATTGCAAAATGTTAAACTAAACAGGCAGTCACAATTGCAGTTACTTTGCAGGTAAAAGGGAATTGATTTGAATGGTGCAGCAGATGCTGTGGGTAGCAGAGCCAAAAGCTCTAGGGACCTCACTAAACCCAGATTATTGCTAAATTTGACTACTAAACAAGACAGCCACAAGCGCATTTATCTAGCAGACAATAGGGTCATGATTTGAATGGTGCAGCAGGTGCTGTAGCAACAGGACCAAAATCTCTAGGCACCCCACTAAACACCTAATATTTCTATGTTTTACTACTAAACAAGCAGAGACAAGTGCAGTTACCTTGCAGAAAACAGGGTCATGATTTGAATGAGGCAGCAGATGTAGTAGCACCGGGCCCAAAAGAAGTCAGAACTCCTCTAAACACATAATATTGCTATATTTGACTACTAAACCTTGCAGGTAAAAGGGACTTGATTTGAATGGTGCAGCAGGTGGAGTGGCATCGGGGCCAAAAGCTCTAAGGACCTCACTAAAGTCAGATTATTGCAAAAATGTTAAACTAAACAGACATTCACATATGCAATTACTTTGCAGACAACAGGGTCATGAATTCAATGCCCCAGCAGATGCAGTGACACCGGGACCAAATGCTGTAGACACCTCACTAAACACCTAATATTGCTATATTTTACTAGTAAACAGGCAGTCACAAGTGCAGTTACCGTGCAGACAACAGGGTCATGATTTCAATGGTGCAGTGGCAACGGGCCCGATATGTTGTCAGAACTCCTCTAAACACCTAATATTGCTATATTTTACTACTATTCAGGCAGTCACAATTGCAGTTACCTTGCAGTTAAAATGGGCTTGATTTAAATTGTGCAGTCGGTGCAGAGGCACTGGGGCCAAAAGTTGTCACAAGAACACTAAACACCAAATATTGCTATATTTTACTACTAAACAGGCAGTCACAAGTGCAGTTATCTTGCAGACAACAGGGTCACTATCTGAATGGTGCAGAAGGTGCAGTGGCACCAGGCCCAAAGGTTGTCACAACTCCTCTAAACACCTAATATTGCTAAGTTTTACAACTAAAGAGGCAGTAATAAGTGCAGTTATCAAGGTCATGATCTCAATAGTGCAGCAGGTGCAGTGGATCCGGGACCAAAAGTTCCAGGCATCCCCCTAATTACCTAATATTGCTATATTTTGTTCCTAAACAGGCAACCACAAGAGCAGTTACCTTGCAGACAACAGGGTCCTGATTTGAATTCTGCAGCAGGTAAAGTAGCACCGGGCCCAATAGTTGTCAGAACTTCACTAGACACATAATATTGCTATATTTGACTACTAAACAGGAGTAACAGTGCAGTTACCTTGTAGTTAAAAGGGACTTGATTTGAATGGTGTAGCAGGTGCAGTGGCACTGGGGTCAAAAGCTCTAGATACACCACTAAACCCAGATTATTGCTAAATTTTACTACTAAACAAGGCAGTCACAAGTGCAGTTATCTTGCAGTCACCAGGGGCATGATTTGAATGGCGCAACAAGTGCAGTGGCACCAGGCCCAAAAGTTGTCAGAACTCTACTAAACACATAATATTGCTATTACATCAATTAATTCTATTATTTCCCTCCTTCATTTAATTTTTCAAAATGTTGCTATTACTTACCCGCACAATACCACTAGAAACAGCATAATATATTGCCTTTTTGTACATAAACAAGTCATAGCACTTTAACAGACTTTCTGCAACATATTGTACAACTACTCAGCAAGCTACAACAGCTTATTATTAATGGCATAGGTGAAACCTAATGCATTTACCAATGCTTCTTTTTCTTGCATTTGAGTCCTTTTTTAACAGGAAGAAAGCGTATGCATATAGGTGTGTGGCTTAATACAACTTTTTTTTAAATTATATACAAGTAAGCTTTTGGTTGCTATGTATTCTGTTTTTAATCACTCTCCACACACCTCAATGTCATGTGGGTGTAAATGACAAAGCAAGGAGACCCCTTCAGATAGCACGTGCAGCACCTACAAAATTGGAGCACATTACGTGCGAACACTGATTCCTGTTGAAGACTGCGTTCACATCGGCTTGTAAAGAGGGGTGCAGTGCAGTCCCCTGCAGCCCTTGGGGCACGTGGGTGGTAGGAGGGGGCAACGCGTCAGGGACCCCTCAAATCTTCGAGGGCCCCCATTCACTCCAAAGACAATTTGGGCCTCATTTATGTTTTTTTTTTTATATTAGATACAGCGCATTCCTGGCCTTTTCCCCTGCCCCGGCACAATGGGCTGCCGTGTGCCTACGCAGACACCTTTGCACCATGGTGCAAGGGTGCCTGTGTGGCGGGGATGATTATTTTTGTGCAGGAAGGGAATCCTTCCTACACAAAAACAATCACAAGAGGCTTTTTCCTCTTTCTATGTGTGCAGCACTTATTAAAAGATATTTCTCCTCGTTGTGCCTCTCTTACGCCTCCCATTTCTCGTAAATCTGGGGCAGTGTCAAAAAGCCATGGATGTGGCTGGGAACGCCCCCAGCAACACCCATGGAATGCCCCTTTCACGCAGTTTTCTGTGTGAAAGTGGCACATATTTATAAGGCCAAGAAAAGCCACGTAACATGGCCTTATAAATATGCCAATGCCACATTGCGCCACCATAACGTCAAACAAGCATTGGCATAGCCAATAGGTCTCGCCTTTGGGGCCTTATAAGTGTTTAGCCAGTGCTATTGACTTTGCCAATGTCTTCAAGCTGTGCTGTAGAGAAGTGTGGCTGCTGTGCAGCATGCTGAAAAGTTATAATAAAAAAGTGTCAGAAGCATTTTTGTTACTTTATATATGACCAAGAAGGCATTATGTAAAACTGAACAACCATATTAAAAAAAGTATTTACAATAAAAAATTCTCAGTTTTCTTTTGTTCTTGAAATGCTGGCAACTTGTTTCTGCCTATTGCAATTGTTGTTTGTTAAAGCTTTTTTTTTGAGGGGGCATAAACAATCGGAGGGTGAAGGTTGGGAACTAGTACCTGTATTATAACACTAGCAGCGGCCAGACGCTAGGGGAGAATCAACAGATGCCAGATTCCGAGAGCAGGCTGAGGTGGTGCTGAGTGATGCTGAGGTGGTAGTGGTGGTGGTGGTGACTGTTGCGGAGACAATGCTGAGGTGATGCTGAATGATACTCAAGTCTTGCTGAGTGATACTGCTGTGGTGCTGAGTGATATTGTCTTGGCGCTGAGTGATGCTGTGGTAGCCCTGAGTGATGCTGTGGTGGCCCTGAGTGATGCTGTGGTTGCCCTGAGTGATGCTGCGGTGGCCCTGAGTGATGCTGTTGTGGCGCTGAATGATGCTGTGGTGGTGCTGAATGATGCTGTGGTGGCGCTGAGCGATGCTGTGGCGGCGCTGAGCGATGCTGTTGCGGCGCTGAGCGATGCTGTGGCGGCGCTGAGTGTTGCTGTGGTGGCGCTGAGTGATGCTGTGGTGGCGCTGTGTGATGCTGTGGTGGCGCTGAGTGATGCTGTGGTGGTGCTGAGTGATATTGTTGTGGCACTGAGTGATGCTGTGGTGGCGCTGAGTGATGCTGTGGTGGTGCTGAGTGATGCTGTGGTGGTGCTGAGTGATATTGTTGTGGCACTGAGTGATGCTGTGTTGATGCTGTGGTAGTTCTGGGTGATGCTGTGGTAGTTCTGAGTGATGCTGTGGTAGTTCTGAGTGATGCTGTGGTAGTTCTGAGTGATGATGTGGTAGTTCTGAGTGATGCTGTGGTAGTTCTGAGTGATGCTGTGGTGGCGCAGAGTGATGCTGTGGTGGCCCTGAGTGATGCTGTGGCGGTGCTGAGCGATGCAGTGGTGGTGCTGAGCGATGCAGTTGCGGTGCTGAGCGATGCAGTGGCAGTGCTGAGCGATGCTGTGGTGACGCAGAGTGATGCTGTGGCTTCGCCGAGTGATGCTGTGGTGACCCCGAGTGATGCTGTGGTGGCCCCGAGTGATGCTGTGGTAGCCCCGAGTGATGCTGTGGTGGCCCTGAGTGATGCTGTGGTTGCCCTGAGTGATGCTGCGGTGGCCCTGAGTGATGCTGTTGTGGTGCTGAATGATGCTGTGGTGGCGCTGAATGATGCTGTGGTGGCGCTGAGCGATGCTGTGGCGGCGCTGAGCGATGCTGTTGCGGCGCTGAGCGATGCTGTTGCGGCGCTGAGCGATGCTGTGGCGGCGCTGAGTGTTGCTGTGGCGGCGCTGAGTGATGCTGTGGTGGCGCTGTGTGATGCTGTGGTGGCGCTGAGTGATGCTGTGGTGCTGCTGAGTGATATTGTTGTGGCACTGAGTGATGCTGTGGTGGCGCTGAGTGATGCTGTGGTGGTGCTGAGTGATATTGTTGTGGCACTGAGTGATGCTGTGTTGATGCTGTGGTAGTTCTGGGTGATGCTGTGGTAGTTCTGAGTGATGCTGTGGTAGTTCTGAGTGATGCTGTGGTAGTTCTGAGTGATGATGTGGTAGTTCTGAGTGATGCTGTGGTAGTTCTGAGTGATGCTGTGGTGGCGCTGAGTGATGCTGTGGTGGCGCTGAGTGATGCTGTGGTGGCGCTGAGTGATGCTGTGGTGGCCCTGAGTGATGCTGTGGCGGTGCTGAGCGATGCAGTGGCGGTGCTGAGCGATGCAGTTGCGGTGCTGAGCGATGCAGTGGCAGTGCTGAGCGATGCTGTGGCGACGCAGAGTGATGCTGTGGCTGCGCCGAGTGATGCTGTGGTGACCCCGAGTGATGCTGTGGTGGCCCGAGTGATGCTGTGGTAGCCCCAAGTGATGCTGTGGTGGCCCCGAGTGATGCTGTGGTGGCCCCGAGTGATGCTGTGGTGGCCCTGAGTGATGCTGTGGTGGCCCTGAGTGATGCTGTGGTGGCGCTGAGTGCTGCTGTGGTGGAGCTGAGTGATGCTGTGGTGGCGCTGAGTGATGCTGTGGCGGCGCTGAGTGTTGCTGTGGTGGCGCTGAGTGATGCTGTGGTGGCGCTGTGTGATGCTGTGGTGGCGCTGAGTGATGCTGTGGTGGTGCTGAGTGATATTGTTGTGGCACTGAGTGATGCTGTGGTGGCGCTGAGTGATGCTGTGGTGGTGCTGAGTGATGCTGTGGTGGTGCTGAGTGATATTGTTGTGGCACTGAGTGATGCTGTGTTGATGCTGTGGTAGTTCTGGGTGATGCTGTGGTAGTTCTGAGTGATGCTGTGGTAGTTCTGAGTGATGCTGTGGTAGTTCTGAGTGATGATGTGGTAGTTCTGAGTGATGCTGTGGTAGTTCTGAGTGATGCTGTGGTGGCGCAGAGTGATGCTGTGGTGGCCCTGAGTGATGCTGTGGCGGTGCTGAGCGATGCAGTGGTGGTGCTGAGCGATGCAGTTGCGGTGCTGAGCGATGCAGTGGCAGTGCTGAGCGATGCTGTGGTGACGCAGAGTGATGCTGTGGCTTCGCCGAGTGATGCTGTGGTGACCCCGAGTGATGCTGTGGTGGCCCCGAGTGATGCTGTGGTAGCCCCAAGTGATGCTGTGGTGGCCCTGAGTGATGCTGTGGTTGCCCTGAGTGATGCTGCGGTGGCCCTGAGTGATGCTGTTGTGGTGCTGAATGATGCTGTGGTGGCGCTGAATGATGCTGTGGTGGCGCTGAGCGATGCTGTGGCGGCGCTGAGCGATGCTGTTGCGGCGCTGAGCGATGCTGTTGCGGCGCTGAGCGATGCTGTGGCGGCGCTGAGTGTTGCTGTGGCGGCGCTGAGTGATGCTGTGGTGGCGCTGTGTGATGCTGTGGTGGCGCTGAGTGATGCTGTGGTGCTGCTGAGTGATATTGTTGTGGCACTGAGTGATGCTGTGGTGGCGCTGAGTGATGCTGTGGTGGTGCTGAGTGATATTGTTGTGGCACTGAGTGATGCTGTGTTGATGCTGTGGTAGTTCTGGGTGATGCTGTGGTAGTTCTGAGTGATGCTGTGGTAGTTCTGAGTGATGCTGTGGTAGTTCTGAGTGATGATGTGGTAGTTCTGAGTGATGCTGTGGTAGTTCTGAGTGATGCTGTGGTGGCGCTGAGTGATGCTGTGGTGGCGCTGAGTGATGCTGTGGTGGCGCTGAGTGATGCTGTGGTGGCCCTGAGTGATGCTGTGGCGGTGCTGAGCGATGCAGTGGCGGTGCTGAGCGATGCAGTTGCGGTGCTGAGCGATGCAGTGGCAGTGCTGAGCGATGCTGTGGCGACGCAGAGTGATGCTGTGGCTGCGCCGAGTGATGCTGTGGTGACCCCGAGTGATGCTGTGGTGGCCCGAGTGATGCTGTGGTAGCCCCAAGTGATGCTGTGGTGGCCCCGAGTGATGCTGTGGTGGCCCTGAGTGATGCTGTGGTGGCCCTGAGTGATGCTGTGGTGGCGCTGAGTGCTGCTGTGGTGGAGCTGAGTGATGCTGTGGTGGCGCTGAGTGATGCTGTGGTGGCGCTGTGGTGGCGCTGAGTGATGCTGTGGTGGCGCTGAGTGATGCTGTGGTGGCGCTGAGCGATGCTGTGGTGGTGCAGAGTCATCCTGTGGTGGTGCTGAGTCATCCTGTGGTGGTGCTGAGTCATCCTGTGGTGGTGCTGAGTCATTCTGTGGTGGTGCTGAGTGATGCAGTGTTGGCCCTGAGTGATGATGTGGTGTCACTGAGTGAAGCTATGGTGGTGCTGAGTGATGCTATGGTGGCGCGGAGTGATGTTGTGGTGCTGCTGAGTAATGCTGTGGTGGCACTGAGTGATGCTGTTGTGGCGCTAAGTGATGCTGTTGTGGCGCTAAGTGATGCTGTGGTTGTGCTGAGTAATGCTGTGGTTGCACTGAGTGATGCTGTGGTTGCACTGAGTGATGCTGTGATGGCGTTGAGTGATGCTGTGATGGCGTTGAGTGATGCTGTGATGGCGTTGAGAGATGTTGTGTTGGTGCTGAGTGATGCTGTGCTGGCTCTGAGTGATGCTGTGGTTGCGCTGAGTGATGCTGTGGTGATGCTGAGTGATGCTGTGGTATTGCCGAGTGAGAGATAGAGTGAAGATATAATGCCCAATTAGAGAGGGTGGTGAGAGAGAAAGAGAGAGAAAGGGTGTACATAGAATAAAGAGTGGAGCGGGATAGAGAGAGAGAAAGAAGGGGAGAGAGAGTGACTGAAGGAGTTTGAAAGAGAAACAGATAAAGGGGTGAGAGCGGATGAAAGGCTAAAAATGATAGAGAGGGGAGAGTTAATTAAGTAGAGAGAGAATTAGAGAGGGGAGAGAGAGAGAAGGAAAGAGACAATAAGAGTGGGGGTGTGGAGTTTAAATAGAGTGAAGAAGTGACGCGGAAAAAGTAACCTTAAATATAGCTTTGTGCTTTGCGCGAATAAATATTTTTAAAAAAACAGAGTGAGACAAAAATACTGGTAATTAGGCTGTGACTCCCAATATGGCCCTGAGTGATGCTGTGGTGGCCCTGAGTGATGCTGTGGTGGTGCTGAGTGATGCTGTGGTGCAGCTGAGTGATGCTGTGGTGGCGCTGAGTGATGCTGTGGTGGCGCTGAGTGATGCTGTGGTGGCGCTGAGCGACGCTGTGGTGGTGCTGAGCGACGCTGTGGTGGCGCTGAGCGATGCTGTGGTGGTGCGGAGCGATGCTGTGGTGGTGCTGAGCGATGCTGTGGTGGTGCTGAGCGATGCTGTGGTGGTGCTGAGCGATGCTGTTGTGCTGCTGAGCGATGCTGTGGTGGTGCTGAGTCATCCTGTGGTGGTGCTGAGTCATCCTGTGGTGGTGGTGCTGAGTCATCCTGTGGTGGTGCTGAGTCATCCTGTGGTGGTGCTGAGTCATCCTGTGGTGGTGCTGAGTGATGCAGTGTTGGCCCTGAGTGATGATGTGGTGTCGCTGAGTGAAGCTATGGTGGTGCTGAGTGATGCTGTGGTGGCGCGGAGTGATGTTGTGGTGCTGCTGAGTAATGCTGTGGTGGCACTGAGTGATGCTGTTGTGGCGCTAAGTGATGCTGTTGTGGCGCTAAGTGATGCTGTTGTGGCGCTAAGTGATGCTGTGGTTGTGCTGAGTAATGCTGTGGTTACACTGAGTGATGCTGTGGTTACACTGAGTGATGCTGTGATGGCGTTGAGTGATGCTGTGATGGCGTTGAGAGATGTTGTGTTGGTGCTGAGTGATGCTGTGCTGGCTCTGAGTGATGCTGTGCTGGCTCTGAGTGATGTTGTGGTTGCGCTGAGTGATGCTGTGGTGATGCTGAGTGATGCTGTGGTGTTGCCGAGTGAGAGATAGAGTGAAGATATAATGCCCAATTAGAGAGGGTGGTGAGAGAGAAAGAGGGAGAAAGGGTGTACATAGAATAAAGAGTGGAGCGGGATAGAGAGAGAGAAAGAAGGGGAGAGAGAGTGAATGAAGGAGTTTGAAAGAGAAACAGATAAAGGGGTGAGAGAGAATGAAAGGCTAAAAATGATAGAGAGGGGAGAGTTAATTAAGTAGAGAGAGAATTAGAGAGGGGAGAGAGAGAGAAGGAAAGAGACAATAAGAGTGGGGGGTGTGGAGTTTAAATAGAGTGAAGAAGTGACGCGGAAAAAGTAACCTTAAATATAGCTTTGTGCTTTGCGCGAATAAATATTTTTAAAAAAAACAGAGTGAGACAAAAATACTGGTAATTAGGCTGTGACTCCCAATATGGCCCTGAGTGATGCTGTGGTGACCCTGAGTGATGCTGTGGTGGTGCTGAGTGATGCTGTGGTGCAGCTGAGTGATGCTGTGGTGGCGCTGAGTGATGCTGTGGTGGCGCTGTGGTGGCGCTGAGTGATGCTGTGGTGGCGCTGAGTGATGCTGTGGTGGCGCTGAGCGACGCTGTGGTGGCGCTGAGCGATGCTGTGGTGGTGCGGAGCGATGCTGTGGTGATGCTGAGCGATGCTGTGGTGATGCTGAGCGATGCTGTGGTGGTGCTGAGTCATCCTGTGGTAGTGCTGAGTCATCCTGTGGTGGTGGTGCTGAGTCATCCTGTGGTGGTGCTGAGTCATCCTGTGGTGGTGCTGAGTGATGCAGTGTTGGCCCTGAGTGATGATGTGGTGTCGCTGAGTGAAGCTATGGTGGTGCTGAGTGATGCTGTGGTGGCGCGGAGTGATGTTGTGGTGCTGCTGAGTAATGCTGTGGTGGCACTGAGTGATGCTGTTGTGGCGCTAACTGATGCTGTTGTGGCGCTAAGTGATGCTGTTGTGGCGCTAAGTGATGCTGTGGTTGTGCTGAGTAATGCTGTGGTTGCACTGAGTGATGCTGTGGTTGCACTGAGTGATGCTGTGATGGCGTTGAGTGATGCTGTGATGGCGTTGAGAGATGTGTTGGTGCTGAGTGATGCTGTGCTGCCTCTGAGTGATGCTGTGCTGGCTCTGAGTGATGCTGTGGTTACGCTGAGTGATGCTGTGGTGATGCTGAGTGATGCTGTGGTGTTGCCGAGTGAGAGATAGAGTGAAGATATAATGCCCAATTAGAGAGGGTGGTGAGAGAGAAAGAGAGAGAAAGGGTGTACATAGAATAAAGAGTGGAGCGGGATAGAGAGAGAGAAAGAAGGGGAGAGAGAGTGAATGAAGGAGTTTGAAAGAGAAACAGATAAAGGGGTGAGAGAGAATGAAAGGCTAAAAAAGATAGAGAGGGGAGAGTTAATTAAGTAGAGAGAGAATTAGAGAGGGGAGAGAGAGAGAAGGAAAGAGACAATAAGAGTGGGGGGTGTGGAGTTTAGAGTGAAGAAGTGACGCGGAAAAAGTAACCTTAAATATAGCTTTGTGCTTTGCGCGAATAAATATTTTTAAAAAAACAGAGTGAGACAAAAATACTGGTAATTAGGCTGTGACTCCCAATATAAAACAAATAGCGATATAAGGTGAAATCAACCCACCGAAGCAATATTTCTAACTAGACAAAAAAAAGCTTGCATTTCAATGCTAATCGCTGTTGTTTTTCATGTGACTGTAGTCCAGGGCCGTCAGTTGGTAATGTGAGCTGCTGCTGCGATTGAAACATCAGAGTCCAGAGAGTTAATGAGCCATGACGAGGAAATGAGGAAGAGATAGGAAACCCAGATGGCAGCTGCGCGCGTGCACGCTATCGTGAACGCAAGCTGGTCGCCAGCCAAAAGCCAGTGGGTTTGCACTTCCAAAACCCGCTTACTAAAACTCTCGGCCAGACCAGCGCAAGCGCTGGTGCAGGCCGAGACTTAAAAAGTGACATTCTGGCTGCACAAAAGTGCTGGTAATGAGGCCCTAAACATCTGTGAGATGGGAGACTCGGTGGCACATGAGATATTCTAGTGGGGGGGTCCTCACTTTGCGTTACGCCACTGCTTGTCATCTGTAGGTGGCAGCTTGGAAGGTATTAAAGTGTGGGCCCCGGAAGACTTAGATCTGGAACTGGCCCGGCAGCCCAGGCAAGCTATCAGCACTTTTTATTTTTTTGCAGATTTATGTAGCGCGAACTCGACCCGTAGGTATTGGAGCGCTTTACATGAGCACCAGTTAAGTCACACAAGGACACATTCAATTCTTGGTAGGCCCGGGGAGGTTAAGTGATTTGCCCAGAATCACAGGATGCGGAGCCGACGCAGAGGGTCGAACTTGGTTCCCCAGCTCGAAAGTCGGCAGCTCTGGCTGCAAGGCCACAGCCTCTCCTATCCCAACCTGCTTTCCCTCTTCACATACTGCTTTTTCTTCCTTTTAACATGGTTAGATCACAAGAATTTCACCTCATTTTGTAATCGGGACATTAATAAAGTAGCTGTGTGGATCACAACAGTACATAATTGTATTCCAAATAAATGGTGACGACTACCATCTAGTGGCAGACACCCAGAATTTCTGACTACCGCTTGTAAAACTGAAGTCCCTTTTAATGCCTATCAAATGTATAACATCAGCAGCACATTACCTCTCTCCAATGTGAACGAAATGCTTTTCTACTTTAAGGTTTAAGTGGACTAAAATACTTCTAAATGTACTGTATCAAAACCAAGTGCTCAAGTTAAGTAGAGTTCAACTCACTGGCCGCGCTCCTAAGCCGCTCAAGTGCATATTATGCTCTATCTAAACTGAACATAATGCTTCTCCTGGATTATGGCGCAGAATAATAATACTTATGATAATATTAAGAAGAAGAATGACAAGGAGTAGAACTAGCTGCTTTTTTATATAAAGGCCTTACTATTATCCATTGTAATTATCCTCCTTTATCAGTCTCAATGTTGAAACCCTGACCCGACCCTTCCAGGATTCCATCATGGGACCTGCAAGCAACACATGGCTCATGAACACACGTTGCCATCTTCCCAGGTAAAGTGTTGAAAATGAGACCTATTACAGTGAATCATGAGCAGAATATGGATATTTGTGTATGTTGGTAGGACAGCGTGATAAAAAACAAATGTAAAACAAGTGTGCATTTAATAGGTGGTCCATAATTATGAAACAGTACAAAACATCCTTAATATACATATACAAAGCACTTGTAAGAGATCTGTAGAAATATCTTTTTCTTTGAAAATTCAGAAAAGCAAATTATTTAATGTTTACATTATACACTTAATCTGAATCATGAAAATTGTTCCAAAAAGTTTTTATTCTCTACCTTTAGTAAGACATCAGAATTAAAATTGTATCATGGTAGAAAATCCATACTTATATTTATATACTAATCCATTACACTCTGACTCTCAACAAACTAATGAATGTTTCTTTGACTCTTATAAGGGCTTTTGAAGTTGCCTTCCAAATCGCTAATAGAAGGGGTTTGAAAGGGGTTTTGTTGTACAGGTCCTACGAATTAAGTAGGACAGTGTATCTGGACAACATAAACATCAGAAAATGGGAACTCAGTTCACACATATCATCAGGAAATATTGGCCAAATTCCTAGCTAGCTCACAGTGCTCCACCTGAACCCCTAAACTTACCAGGGCACCACTTGGTATTAGCAACCTCGAGCATGACCACTCTATTCCCCAAGGAAATTGTGGAAACAGATCTACCCTTTCATTGTCACTTTTGCATGCCTAAGGTAGACACAAGAAAGATACAAATTGGATTTTGAAATATTTATTGAAACAATTGTATTCGTGCATAAAACGAATGTGCTGCAATTATCAGGAAGAAGAAGCAAATCATTGTAGCCAGTATTGAAACAAAGTTGAAAAAGATAAACACTTGAACCATCATAATCATATTAGGTGACTATTCTCCTACCTAACACTACCTATAATATTGAGAGCATAGTGGGAGTATCCTCTGCCAGATCACTTGGGATAGCCTAGCCCCCATACCTGAGTATGGAGAATCAGGAAGCCAGCCTGCGTAGAACAGGTTATCATCCTCTCTCGGATAGAGATCATAGTCATAGAACTGCATCTCAGTCACAGTGCATCGAGTTCCAGGACAATCCCAGTAGAAGTGCTCCTCTGCCGAATGTGGTGCAGTCTGTTTATATAATAAATGCACTGTTTCAATCGCACTGTATCAAAGGTGCAGAGCTGATGCAATGGTGTGTCTGGAGCCCTAGAGCTGTCTCCAACCAGACAACTAAATACAAGGGCATCACGTTTCATGTGCCTACCCTTGTACAGAGTTTACAAACAACGTGATAATAATGCTTGCTAATACATAAACTGCATGTAAAATAGTTTCTCAGTACATTATCATGTAAGTGTAAAACATGTAAAATGTCTCCATTAGAAAAAGATATCAAGCTGAAACATGAAGCTTAAATGGAGACTTAGAGCGGGCCCTAATGTAACCACATGACAGTATCTCGCTCCTATGTGAGATTCGGAAAGGAATCTATCAATGGCTAGTGACCACAATTGCAGTTACAACCCATGGATGAGTAACCGACAGAGCCACAAGAAATATGCAGCAGAGGAGGGCCAAATTATGTGGCAATGTAGATTAAATTATGCAGCAAGAAAAGGCAAATTATGTGGAATAATGCAGCACATTTTATGATAGTATTATTTCATTATTTTGCAATTTTTACACTTGTTTACAATGTCTGGCATAGGTCGCACCTCATTAATACCTGTTTAACACGAAAATATAGCAAGAAGCAACATAAAGGTGACAAGAAAATCTTTGCAAAGGGCCTTCCACTGTGCAGCAACACGTGTTGCTACGTTTTTAGTAACATTTGAACTGTTAAAATATGTGGATTATACAGTAGGTGATGTAGTATGTGACAAATGTGCCAAAAGCATATATATGTGACCACACAATCGCATAATTCCAGAGGCCCTGGTTCCAGACCCACCGAGCTGTGGCATTAGCCACAGAAGAAGTAGTTTAAGTTTAAGTTTATTTAGACAATTGCGTGGTTACTTAAAACCATTGCAATAAATATACAAGATAATACATGTTTACATAGTAAGTTAAAAAATTCATTGATAAAATCTTTCAGGTCAATTTATTTTAAATATGACAGATAAAAAGAAATCCGATAGTCGCAACTTTAAAGCTAGCCAAAATTCTAGTTACTTTGTGTTAATGAGGCTTTATCTTTTGTAGCTGATTGAATTTTAAGAGACTTCTTTACCAAACGCATAAAGGCCTGTTGGTCAATTGACATTTCCCAAAGCTGGTCAAGACCTGTAAGAGCAAGTGCCTCTTGCAGATACTCTCTACCCGGTGATATATGACGATGCTGTAGTTCGTCCCACAACATATGATTCAATGTGTTCGATTCAGCTTTCCAGATTTTGTTCCAGCATATTATGTATGTGCAGCGTCTGGCTAGTGATTGCTTGACCAGTCCAAATTCTAGCCGTGGAGGTGTAACTTGGCAAGGAGAATATAATTCTATAAGCTTGGGAGACTGCATTATCCAGAGTGATTGCATCCTGCCCTTTTAAAGCCTCACTTCCGTATGAGATTTTTGGAAGGAGTTTTGCTCTTACTACTTCCAGTAGTTGGGTCAAAACAGGTCCAGCTACCTTTTTCTTCAAGTTTTTAAATGCTGCAGATAGAACCATGCCTTTCTTTTTGATTGCCTCCTTCTGCGCAAGAAAGTTCCCTTTATTGTCAATAACTACTCCGAGGTATTTATATTCAACTGCATTTTTCAGCTGCTCTTTACTCATGAACCAAGCCTGTGTTTGTGTTTTCTTGACGTTATAACACACGGTTTTCGTTTTGCCATAGTTGATCTGCAGTTCGTTGGTTTGCGAATAAGTCGTCATTGTGTTGAGGAGTCGTTGGAGACCCACCCTTGTGCGGCTCACCAGTACTACGTCATCGGCATATAAGAAGCTTGATATCGGTTTTGCCCCTAATTTCGGGGCATGAGGGTTACATGATTGTAATGCTTCCGTCAGGTCTGCCAAGAAAAGACTAAATAGGGTTGGTGCCAGAACACAGCCTTGTTTTAGGCCTCGGGTGGTTTAAATTTTCCGAAAAAGATGTGTGCCTGCTTCTATTTTGATATGAACCCATGTGTCACTATCTAGCATTATCAACATGTGTAAGAGATTCTTTGATATACCCCAACTTGCTAACTTCTGCCACAGTTTCCCTCGGTCTACACAGTCAAAGGCTGATATAAAGTCAATATAGCAGCAGTATAATGGAGGTTCGGATGAGCGGGCAGCGTCCATAAGTAAAGAAATTGCCAAGATGTTCATGATCGTGCTGGTGGATTTTATGAACCCAGTCTGGTTGTAATGGAATTATGTTATTATTAGAAGACCATGATGTCAACTCTTCCAGGACAGTTCCGGCGAAGTATTTGGCATCGACATCCATTAATGTTATAAGCCGATAGTTTGCCGGGAGGGATCTATTCCCTCCTTTAAATATGGGAGATATAATCGACCCTTTCCAGAACGCAGGAATAATTTGTGTGCTCCTAACTTCAGTGAATACTGGTGCCAGAGTTTCGGCCCAGAAGTCTGGCTTATATTTGAAGACCGCAGGGGGTACACAATTTGGGCCCGGGGCTCCCTCTTTCTGTCCTTTCATTATCTGTTTTTTGATGGTTTCTGTATTTGACTCCGACAAGCCCTTATACCACCTGTTTGATGGAATTACCTGAAGATTCGTCTGTGAATATTCTTCTGATGATTCATTAAAGTAGGTTGTTAAGTAGCAGACCCACAAAGCCTCTGTTATATGTGAATTTGCTCCTCTATTGTTTGGGTTCAGGAGTTGATATATCACAGTGTAGTTTGGCCTATAGATAGTTGTCTTTGTCTATTTGGATTCTCCATTTTAGCTTTTTGATTAGTTTTTTGTTTGACTTCAGTGCTGCAAAGGCTGTTAAGTCTCCCAGCTTTCTCCTTAGTGTCCTAGGTGCTTTGTTAATTCGAGATTTATATTCCGGAAATCTGATATGTTTTACAGTGGAGGCTTCTTTATATATTTTGTTGTCACCTTTAGATTTTATTGGTTTAGAATGCTTTTCATGAAGTATTCCTTTGAGTCTTTCCCATGTGTTTACCGCTCTACTTTCGTTGCTTGAGATTTCCTGGAGCGTATCCATTACAGTTTTGTGCAATTGGGCAAGCCCGCCCGTAGTGCTCTTAATACGTCTACAATTTATGAGATATGTTTAGTCTATCTCCCTTACGTAAATTGAACGGGTAATATATGGGGAAAATGTAACTTCTAGAAGAAGTAGGCAGTGGTCCAAGAGACCAGTGCTCCTCCCCACCCCAATATTTTCACAAATAGGATTTTTTTTATCAGGACTGGTAGTTTTAAGGAACACAAGTTGCTTTAAAAAGGTTTCCCATTTGGGAATGCAAACAAAGGGATGGTGGTCTGCTGTTCCTTGCCGGGCATCATTCCTGTGTTTATAGCTGATCACAAGGGGTTGCAAACAGCAAACTGCCTAATTAATATTCATTAGGAAGGTCATTCTGCTACCCACTCGTGTGGCTCAAGAATTTGTGATGCAACCTATTGGAACATAGGTCACATTGCAAAATTAAAGACTGCTTGCAAAATATTTGCCACAACGTTTTGATACTAGTCTTTTAGCATATCTGGCCCTAGATGCACAATGATGTGCTCTTGGGTATTGCCTGGAACACTGGCTGGCCCCTGGGCAAGGTGAGAGGATTTGGCAGTACCTCCCTAATTGACAAAAAGATGTGTTCTTCGGTGCACTCACTTTGATAGGGGTGTTCCTACCAATGGTGAAGCCAGTGTTACCAGAGACAGAAGTGAGCAACAGAGAGAGACGGGGATAGGGAGTAAAGACTGAAAGGGAAGAAGCAGATGGGATATGAGAGACATGGACAGAGGTAGGAGAGAAGGAAAGACTGGTGGAATAAAGAACCTGGAGACCTGTAAGCAGGGTGCAGTTATAAGTGCAGCAGGAGCAAAGAAACCAGTGTATTAAGCTAGGGGAGGCCATGGCACCCCAATTATGTATGTTCATAATGGCCAGCGGAGGGCAGAGGAACCCAATTTCCTGGCTTGCATGGAATCCAGGCTACTCCACTGAACATCAGCCCTTCTTTCCTCTATGCCTTACCTGCCCACTTGCATGGCAAGCACAGGGCAGACAGGGCTCACATTAGACCTCATCATGAACTCACAAGTGCAAGCATCTTCGTTAAATCAGCTATGAATATATGCAGTGCCTCTCTACCACATACTATAGCATTGTGTGTAGGAGCAAAGCTCCCTTTGGACACTTTGACTTGTAAACTCTATGTGCCATCTATACACTGTACTTTATGTGAGGAATTAGCTGCTATTGAATTTTTAAGAAAGTTACTAGAAATTGCACATTTTAACGCTTGCTTTTTTATATCTTTATTTATACAATTGTACATACATATCATACAAAATCATAACATCTGCTATCAAACAAAATATAACAAGAGGAGATTTTGAATGAGACAGAGAGAGGGGTGTCGGGCACCTAATTCCTGACACACGGGGCATTGGCAAAGGCAGTTCGACAGTTGTGTGGAGTGCTGGATCCGGAACCCCCAGTTCATGAACTGCGCCAGACGAGGCTGACCTTTGGCCGAGGGAGTTATCTGGTTTCCTGGTTGTTTAGAACTGCACTCTCCATGGGAACAGATGACTTATCTGAGCTGTACGCTAAATGGGAAAATTTGCTTGGCAGATCCTTTGCCAGTAAAGAGTGGGACCACATCCTAGAAGGCTCATACACATACACCGGCAACACATGGTTTAAGTTCACACAGTTCAACAACCTGCACTGTACATATCTCTCACCACATAGGTGGGATGTCATGCTCCATACTACAGACTTGGGGTGCCCGAGATGCACCCATGTTGATGCAGACTTTATTCATATGGTCTGGGGCTGCCCAGTCATAGAGCGCTTCTGGATGTAGATTGTGAGGGATCTAGAGCTAGCTTGGACCACCAGCACCTCCAGACCGCCAGCATATGCTTACTGGGGTTATGTAAATGGCAACCAGAAAAGAAGGTGGATAACAGATTCCTTGATCTGGCCCTGGGAATATCCCGTAGAGATGTCGCCCACCACTGGAAGTCCCCTCAGGGGCTGCTGCAAAGCCGATGGCGAAGCAAAGTGTAAACTTGAGCCTTAGCCGAAGGTGGAGCGCTCTACAGGTGTAGAAGTACGGGGGCTGAGCAGATGACCACTGGCAGACCTGTGGGGGGAGGTTGTGACTAGGCACTGTAACACCACAGCCAGGATCCCTGGGTCCTGGGCACACATGGGCATAGGAAAATTCCTTTTTTCCAGAATCCCTGGGGGATGGGGAGGCGGCATGCCCGACTTCATTAGCAGCCAGGAAGTCTAAAACATCTTGCACACTCTTCCACGGCTGGGCCTAAAACAGCCAGCTGCTACAGTGATTCTAATTGTTGCTAAAGTAAACAGATTAACCAGGCCTAGACTGAAAGATCCATGGCAGCCAGACTCCTCTACTTGACCTGTACAGGCTCGCACTCAGACTGGCAACTGAACACCAACCACTGCTCTGAGCTGAAGTGCCTCACCATACACATGAGGAGCTAGAAATCCTTGTAATGCGTGATAAAGCATTTTAGTGGAATGGTGCGGACAACAGCACTGAAATGTGTTATACTGACCCGTGATGCATAGTACTTAGCAGGGCTGGCACATGTCATGGCACACACGCAAGATACGTGTTCATCCATCACAACAAAAATTAGCATTAGGGATCTAGACCTAATTACCGTTGGGGGCACTCAGGGCACGGGTGCACTTCCATCACCATGCGAGGAACAATTGCATTGCAACACTATGCTAATTTCATAGGGGATGGCAGAACAAACTAGGTACAAAACAACAGGCAACTATTGTGACTACATCCAGAACAGCAAGCAGGCGGAAGAAACTTTGAAGGTTAAAACATTACTGAGCCCATTTAGAGAGTCTTCTTCGAGAACAGTGTAATTCGGAAATGAACAAACATAACTTGCATAAACACCTGCAGCAGAAACAATAAACAATGAGGGGCTTATTTACAAGCCCCTTGCGCCGCTGGTACGTCACTTTTTCCCATATTAAAAGTGACGCACCGGTGGCTCAAGGCCGGGGCTTGTAAATAAGCCGCTGAATGTGCAGGGTGAGACATTCATTTTGAACAAGATAGGTATTGCAGCCTAGCCAAAGCCTAGTTAGCTAGCATAAGCCACACTGTTATGGCTATAACAAGACACATCAAAATCATTTCAAAAGCGATAGCACCTTATACATAAACTCAAATGTAGATAGATCCATATTATGAATGTTGTTAATTACACACAAATAATATTGAGGCACAAAAACCTTCCACATGGGATTGCACCTTTTTGGCTCATTTTTGTCGGATATGTAAGCGGTTAATCTTGGCAAGTTGACGATCACCCGGCCCTTAATTTGTAAAAAAATAAATCAGTGCGAATTCCGAAATTTTGTTAGAAGTTGGTGATGCACTTACACCACTGGCCTCGCCGCCATGGTGCATGTGAAGGGTTGCTTTCATATACGGAGAGTCTTTTTAAGTTCAAAAGTAAGTTTATTAGAGGGAAAACAAAGCAACAATACATAATACAATAAAGCAATAAATAAACATATTAAACCAATTAAAACTTAAGAACAAAGTAACTGGGTATAAAAAGTCAAATTAGCATAGTTTAAGGGAGAGAATAAAGAGGGTATGCATGTTAGATTGGTGTAAACAAAGGGAGATTCCATTATAAACAAATATTACAGTAGAAGGTTTAAAATGATCATATGAATACAGTATCAACATAAGGAAAGTCATGGAGGTTGAGAAACTTCTTGCTGAATGGGGGTTAGGGAAAAGGAGCGCTTCGCACTGGCATCAATAAACAACGTGCTAGGTAACCATAAGTCCAAGCGTTTTGTAGCCATGTGAATAGGATATACAAAGGTTGTATCTAATCTATGATTATGGCAAACAGCATACCACCATGCTTGGTAAGATAATTTAGTGTAATCTTTCCAATTTTTGGTTAATTGTTGAAAGGCAACTGCTATCAACAGGTCTATAATCTTTGTGCTGAAGGTACAATTGGCCCAGACAGAGGATATACTTCCCAAAAAGGTATGAGATATAAAGAAAGGGTTTCTAGACCCAAAAATTAGATTTATCTGAGACCAGATATTCTTCCAAAAGTTATGAACAATTGGACAAGTAAAAAGTAGGTGATATAAATCTGCATGCGGGGCGGAACACGTCCAACAAGTGTCTGGAAGATCAGTATGCCTTTTGCCTAAAATGGCCGGACATAAAAAAAGCCTATTATATATAAAGAAAAGCGTTTGCGTGGCATTTGCTGCTCTGGAGGATTTCCTAATTTTGGTCCATATTTTGTTCCATAGTGTTGTTGACCAACATACCTTTAAATCCTGTTCCCAGGCGAGTTCAACCTTTGTCTTGGCCCTCGTAGTACATGAGGTGCGTAAATAATTATAAATGGTAGAAGCTTTGGGATTAGTGCGAAGGAGAGTGTGTAAATTGTTAACAGCAGGAGTGGAGGCAGGAGTAGCAGGGGATGTAAACTGGCTATAGGCAGATAGAATGGCTTGTTTCAGTAGGTCAAACTTGGACTGAGAAGATGTGGGCAAGTTAAAAAGTCTGCGAACTTGTGCAAAAGACATGATCTCATCTTGTACATACAATTGATGTATCCAAATTAAACCCTTCGTTCGCCAAGCTTTCCAGTATACAGGCTTGCCACGTATCAGTACCAACTTATTATGCCATATTGAGATCTGGAAAAAGAATCAAAGTCTATAGGGAATGATTGCAAATTGGATTCTAGAATTTTACATGTGTGTTTGAGTATTGGGGTAGATAGAGATTGTGGCTTGCGGGTAAAAGATATATATTCCTGAAATGAAAAAGGGGAGAGAAAAGAATGCTCCAGCTCAACCCATTATGGACAATCCATTAAAGACTCAGCAAACCATTTCGAGGATTGGCGAAGTAAAACAGACTTATGGTATGTAGGAAAATCTGGGAAATTAACACCCCCTTACGTTTTTGGGCGTATCAATTTTGATAAAGACATGCATGGTTTTCTATTAGTCCATAAAAAAAGAGGATAACAGAGTTAATTTTCTAAAATTTTTATGAAGAGATGGACACTGGAATGTTGGAAATTGTATAAAGTATTATGGGGGTCAACATCATTTTTAGGGAGTCTAAACGACCCCACCAGGATAAATATAAGGGATGCCATTTGGCAGTCAATGTGGAGATTCTTTGTATACAGTTATCCATACAACGAGATATTGTATCCGGAATGGAAGGGGAAAAGTTTATACCTAAATATTTGATGTGATGTGGGCTCCAAGTGAAATTTGAGACTCAAAAATCATCCTTAAAGGTGTACTTTGTTAAAGGTAATATTTCACATTTGTCTATATTCAATTTATATCCGGAAACAGAGGCAAAGGACTTAACTTCTTGTAGGAAAGCGGGGATGGAGGTCTGAGGTTGTGAAATAAAAAGGAGAACATCATCAGCATATGCTGCCAGTTTGATATGGGTGTCTTGGAATTCAAATTCGTGTATATCTTCTGTCGGATTCTGGACAAAAAAGGTTCTAGGGCTAAATTAAAGAGAAACGGAGATAAAGGGCAGCCCTGACGAACACCTCTGCCCAACTCAAAAAATGAAGAGGTGATACCATTTGCACATACCGCTGCTCGTGGATTAGAATAGAGAATTGATATTAAAGATATAATTTTAGGACCGAAACCAAACCATTTAAGTGTGTGAAAAAGGTAAGGCCATTCCACTCTATCAAATGCCTTTTCTGCGTCTAAGGCCACCGATGCCAGGGATTGGGATAAGTGGGATGACTTGGACATAATATCAAAGAATAAATGGGTATTATCTGTAATTAGGCGATTTTTAACAAATCCAGATTGCTCCTTCCATAATAATTTGGGTAAATAGGATTCTAAATGTATGGCCAAAGCCTTTGAAAAAAATGTATAATCTACGTTAACTAATAAAATAGGCCTGTAATTTTTGCAATATCTTAAATCTTTACCATCCTTAGGGATGAGGCAAATTAGAGCATCTGAAAAAGAGCCAGAGAAACCGCCTGAGTGTATAAAGAAATCCAAAAGATTATATAATTTGGGGAGTAGCAACTGTCCAAAATGTAAAAACAATTCAACGGTGAAACCGTCTGGTCCTAGAGCTTTGTCTTTTTTTAGTGTCTGTAAGGCAATAAGGAGCTCCTTTTGTGTTATGTCAGATCCTAAGAAGGTAAGATCTGGCCCAACATCAGAAGGACGCTGGATACTAGAGAGAAACTGAGAGGTATGATGTTCTGAAGGGGGAATTTCTGATGTATAGAGTGTCTTATAAAAGTAGAGGAATTCGTTCAAAATTTCAGTGTCCTTAAATTTCAATGTGAGTTGTTCATCCATAATAGATTCTATACTGAGTTTGTTATGCTCAACTTTCAGGTAATTAGTTAATATTTTCCCAGCTCTGTTTTGGCCACCATAAAATTTTGCACTTGACTTTAATAAATATGTTGAAGCATTATCTGTCGATTGCTTATTAAATTGAAACTTGGCATTTATAAGTTCAGATAGACAATCTTTTGATTTTGAAGAATAGTAGGAATGCTCCAGTTTCTTTATCTTGGATAAGATGGTTTTAGTAAACTCACGTGAAATTTTGCGTTTTTTAGCGACATAGCCAATAATAAAGTCTCTAGCGGATGCCTTACAAGTATCCCATATGACAGAAAAAGGTAAGCTGTTGGATTGATTAAACAAAAAATATTCATTGGAAAAAGAGGTAAAAGAGGAGGTAGATGCTGGGCCCAAGAAGAGGGCATTATTAAAACGCCATCTTCTAGGGGTGTTCGGTTTTTGTAAAATATCAAGTTGGATGGTGGAGGAGCATGATCAGATATTAGAATAGAGTCAATATCCGCAGCTAATAGTGATTGGGAAATATTGTGAGAAATAAAAAAGTAGTCTAAACGGAATTGGATATGATGAGTTGGAAAGTAGTAAGTATATTCTCTTGTAGTGGGATTGCATAATCTCCAAGCATCAATAAGTTTACATTGTTTGATAGTTTGGACAAAAAGTTTATGAGCCTTATGGGGGATGAAAGAGACCATTGAATTACGGTCTAAAAAGAAGTCCATGACTTGGTTGCAATTCCCCACAAGGATAAAGTTATCATCGATACAACTTGTAATTTGTTGCGCCAAGGATGTCCAAAAGAGGAATCCCCAGCAGTGGGAGCATATATGTTAAGTAAGGAAACCGAAGCATTCCCGATCAACAATTTAGTGAATAACCATCGACCATTTTTATCAGAGCATTGGGAAAGTAATTTAACAGAAAGCGATTTACGGCAAAGAGTTAAAACCCCATTACGTTTACCATCTCCTGGCGAAATAAAAGGCCTCCCCAACCATCCTTTCTTTACTTTTAAAGATTCCTCTGCTGTTAGATGAGACTCCTGTATACAAGCAATGTCAGCTTCTAACTTAGCCAGGTGAGAAAGAACCCTTTGCCTTTTGATTGGAGAATTCAAACCCCTGACATTCCAAGAAACAAATTTCAAAGACATGAAATAAATACAAAAGCAAATAGAAAACACCAATCAAGGTAGAACTTTAAGCAATAAAAAACATACCCAAAAACAGTCCATTTATAAGCAGAATTAATCGAACAATACAGAAAAAGTAAGAACGAGAAGCGAAGGTATAAAAGTGAATGTGAAAGATGGAATAAATCAAAGAGAGATAAAACGCATATGTTAATAAAAAAGGAGGAAGATAGAAGTAAGGGAGAGAGGGAAAAAGAGACAGAAGGGAGAAAAATACAGAGATAAGAGAAGTAAAACATACTTAGAAGTACCAAACAAACAAAGGTGAGGGGGGATGAAACCACAAAGAATAGATGGCACGCCCAAATTCAAAGGAACGGAGGGCGAAAAAAGACCGCAGCAGACGTAACGAAAGAACAACGGAGATATGAGTACCAATAAACCTGTAAAGACGTAAAAGAAGAGAGACTTATTAGACATAAACAACAAAACAACATGTTAAAGAACAACACAACAATATCATTAACTAATCAACCGCAAAATAGAGATACAACAATTATGGAAGAAGGAGAGAGAGAGAAGCTGTGTTAAAAGTTCAGTGACATCAGGAAGTTGAAGATGTCGAAGCTCCAGAGAGATCCATAGATTCCGTTTTGCAAGAGTTGATGAAGATCTGTAGTTTTGCTGGATCTTCATAGTTTGTAGTTTTGTTCTTATAAGTGACCTTAAAGAGACATGGGTGAAAAAGTCAGTAGCGTACCCCTAAAGAGCGCAAATCAGGTCTCATGCTGAGGAACTCCCTGCGTCTGTTTGCTGTAGCTTTAGCATAATCTTGTGAAAAGAAGAGGGTTGAGCCAGACCAGATAATTCGTTGGATCTACTTGACAGCCGTGAGGATCTTCATCAAATCTGTGAATTCTAGGAAATACAAGATAACTCCTTTTGGTCTTCGTGAATTGACACGCCAGTCACTTGACGGCCTAACCTATGAGCTCGTTGAATATTGAGCACAGTATCCTCTGGTAAGTGTAATAGCTTATGAAGAAACGTCTTGAAGAAAAGGAGTGGATCTGAGCCTTCCGTTCCTTCTGACAGTCCATATATGTGCAGGTTGTTTCTTCTATTTAGATTTTCAAGGTCCTCGACCTGTCGTTGGAGTGAGGATACCGGTGTCTGAAGTGTAGTAACTTTAGCGTCAGTAAATCCAAGCGACGATACATTATGCTCTACCGTCGTGAGTCTGTCGTTCATCTGGGACCAATTATCTGTGAGGAATTGCAGCTTGGCATTTGTTTCTTACATAAAAGGTCTGAGAGCACGAATCCCTTCCAGCAATACATCCATGGAGACAGGAGAAGAAGACTTTGGCAGAGAGGGAGGATCTTTTTTCAACTGTTTTGTAGTGCCTTTCCCCATTGCTGAGGGAATAGGATTAGAAGGTGTAAGTCCCTTAGACAAAGATAATAGGGAGTCTTTCATTTTGGAGAATTCTGTAAAAAATGTTAAATTCTTGACAAGAGGCTGTGTGGAGCGTGTGGCAGGCAGGCTCTGCTTTTTTAATCTTCCCATATAAGTTACTGGGGGAGAAGAAATAATTTTCCAATGTGCACAGTAATGTTGACACAAAGGTAAACCACAACAGAGCTGAAAAGCTGCTATGTACTAATGAATTAAAACTTCTCTCACTGGTGAATAAGCTCACAGTCTAATATACAAAAGTATTGTGATAGCAAAAGGTATTGACTCTTATAAAACAGTAATGCGCAGGAACAAGTGAGTCAATGATAAGTCCATCACAAAATGGCGGCCGTCATTTGCAGCATTTTATAAATGAAAGTTATCTTGAGGGGAAAACTTTGTCATCTCAGGTGAACAAGCGGTATCCCTTCTTAGGCAGTGCAAAAAATGTTGAAAAGCGCTCTAAAACATAGTAATTAGCAGCGCAAAGAGCCGTAATGAGGCATATTTTGAGGCATTAGCATTTCCAGAAAGCTTCCTGGTAATCGAAATGGCGGCCGCGTTCAGCGTCGCACTGAGACCGGGACTTTACTTTAAAAAATATATATATATTTACTGAGGCCAAGGAAACAGCCGAAAAGGTCATCCCCAAAGTCAGGAGAGCATCCGCTGTTAAGGACGCCTCACCTGTCCCGCTAAAATTGCAGACCGCTGCGCTCCGTCCGCTCCACCCCGGGGAGCTTCACACGGGCGCCGCCATCACTCCCGGGCGTCAAGCCACGCCCCCCATATACGGAGAGTCTTGAACACCGTACTGCTTCCTCACACACAGACATATCTGACAGACCCTTCTGGTGAAACCTAATGGGGGAGCAATTATAGAAAAATACCTTTAATATGTAACACCGTTGTTCCTCAGGTATGCTGACGAATTCTAAGAAATCGTGATGGGTTTAAAATGTTGTTTTGGAGCCATTTTTGAAAGAACGCTTGTTTCGAGAGTGACAATAAGTAAGTTTACCTTCGGGAAGCCAGCTCACAGTCGTCGCCATATTAAAGGAAAGGATTTTGAATGCAGAGTGGGCGACTCGAGGATGAAGATGAAGATGTGTCTTCAATGAGGGTTGGACTAGCTGATAGGGCAATTAGACAGTGCCCGAAAGGTTGGTCACTGTGTGGACCGTGTTTTTTGCTGTTTGTGGGCCTGTTTTATGATCTGGTGCGTCAAGAGAGTTTTACTGTTTATTTCCTGATATTGAAACAAAGATTGCCTGCAGCAAGCTCAAATCCCATGCAGTCTTCCGTACTTGCAAAACACTTATGCAGCGCCTCTTTATAAGTTCAAAACTGCCCCAATTTGCAAACATGGGCCAAGTTTTTTAGTTTTTTAATTCACTAGTGAGGGCCACCTTTATGTTGTTTCCCGGTTTATTTCCCGGTCTCACCCTGTAAACACTTAAAAAAAGAAGTGGCTACTACGAAGCTGCAGTGTTCTCAGCATTTCAGCCATGCTGTATTTCCTTACATCGCAGACAGAACCGATGCTTCTCCTCGAAAACAAATGGGGAGGTAAAGAAATGCAACCAAATATTAGTGACAGGTGAATTAACTATTCGAACTTCAGTCTACCAATACTTAGGGAAATCGTATGCCCTTGGCGTAGTCTCGGAAAGCAGCGGGACTAAATATGGCTATGTTAATGAACATGTGTTAATTAGAAGTGTTAGGAGGAGGAGCCTCGCCATGATGGCCGCTCGGAGCTGATGCTCCGTAATGAACCCTCTCACCGGCTTCCTGGGCAGCGTTCTGCCGCACTGTTGTCCTATCCAGAACAGTGATCCCGCAACCGGAATGCAGGCGGATCACCTGAAGCCCGAAGTCGCCCTTCTCCGATCTTGCATCGCGGAGATTTGAGCCGTGACGTCCCTGCCAGTTAGTCTGCCAATATGGCGCCTGGGGAGCTATGAGTCAGCACCCGGTGGCCGAGGGAGGTGCTCTGCGATGCCGTAGACCTTCATTTTTCCAGCAGACAGTGACGCGGAGACATGAGGGTCCGTGGGGCAGCAGCGCGAGGTCCGCCGGAGACAGAAGGAAGTCTCAATCGCCCCGCATAACGATATGCAGGCGGACGTCGAAGAGGGGAGCGTGCGGACATCTGTGCAGAAGTGAGGGAGGACAAGGAGCTGTTGGCCGGTACGGAACTACAGAGAACAGCCCGGGGGCCCAGGCGGGCGGATTCTGCGGTGAGGCCCTTCCTGAGTAGAGAGCACAGAACTGACTATGGTGTTGGGGCAGAGTCCGCTGACTGGGTGATGCGGGCCAGAGCAGCCGGTAACGTGCTTTAGTGCCCCCTGCGCTCACCTCACGGGACACACGCAGCAGGAGGCGGTGAGTGTGCAGCACAGGTGGGAGGATTGCCAAGCCTCAGCGAGGAGCAGGCCTTAGGGATCGCGGTGGTATATGGGCCCTTGTATGTGGCGTGGCTTGACGCGATAAAGAAGATGGCAGCGTCTCTTTAAGCTCCGTTGAGCCTCCATCAATTCGGCTGGCCCAGACGACTCCTGAAGCCACATAAAACATTTCTCATGCGGCGGAACGTATTCCAATCATAAAGCAACGGCTCTGGGGACCTTATCTCAGCGAGGTGTGCTCCCTGGAACGATCTTCCCCCCAGCCTGTCGCACTCAAGATGGTGGCTTTATGGGCCTGGGGCCTGGTTGGCTTTGAGGAGCGGGCTTTGCACTGCGGTGGGTCAGGGCGGGGGGGCCCGGGGGTCCGGCGTGGACAGAGCAGATCCCATCACTCATCACCCCCTCCCCTACCTCTTCCATCCCTCACTCTTTCTACCTCCCTTATTCCTTTCCTCTCTCCCCTGAATTTCTCTCCCCTTGCCTGCTTTTTTCCCTATGCCTGAGCCATGCTTCTGTAACTCATAATTATATATATATATATATATATATATGTAAATATGTAATATATAATTGTCCAAGCCTAAACGCTGTTAAAATGTAATCCTGAGTGAACTTACTATTTGTATATATAGAACTCTAACCGCTAGTATATGTAGTAGACCTTTGTACTTACTACCATTCCTATGTGATTTTAGAGCTTTCCGTTTGTATCTCTTCCCTGAGTGACTTTACAACTTGTACATTTGCAATTTTTTCTTGTTTATATCTCCTCCTTGAGTGACTTTACAACGTGTACATTTGCAATTTTTTCTGTTTGTATCTGGTATGTAACTCATGTAATCCAAAGTCCTTATGTAACGCAACTGGTTGTTTTGTAAAGCGCTCCGACACCTTCGGGTAATGATCGCGCTATATAAAATCGCAATAAATAAATAAAAATGCGGGCAATGATTCAGCATGCCAGAAAATTGTTAGGCAGAAAAGGACAATGAAGTTAGTATGTATTCACTAACTGGCCCAACACAGACTGGTACTGGAGTGTAAAAATAGTGCAAGTGCCCCATCTAGTGGTAATTTGGAAGATAGACGATTTTGCTAGTTGAGAGTTTCCCTATGAAAATCCTCAATACACACTGCAGCAACATAATGAGGGGCTACGGCTTAGAATCAGAATACAAACCCATTCTGTAGGTATGTAAATTCCCTACAAGAAACTTACACTTTTAAAAAGCAGCGAGAAGTAAAAAAGTAAAAGCAAATTCATTTTAAATGTCGCGGTGCAAAAGAAGTCAGGCATTTTTCAAATTGCTCAGCGATCACAACTACGTTTCACCCTGTTTGTGGTTATTTTGTATGATGCACGCACAGAGCTTGCATCTGTCTAGTACTTATGTGATAACATCATCTGGCCAACCTCATTGCCTTCTGGTCATCCGGTATTGTCTTCCCAGGGCTTTAAGTGGGTCGGATTCCTTTGGGTCTCAGACCCAGTAGTAATTAAAAATGGACAATGAAACGGGTCCATATCAGACCCTATGTTCATGTCCTCAACTTTACTGGCAAAAACACTGATCAGTTTCTGAACAATGAATGTCAAAACGTTAAGTTAATCTATGTCAGCGATAGAGCTCCTCTTTCTATTTCAGGTTTAACACGCTTAGGGAATGCAAGATTAAGTAAGCTATTTCCAGGATGAGGTGTTTCTGTATTTTTTGAGTGTATCATACTACTCTTGTATAGCGCATACTAAAAACTGGATCACCTCCAGGTGTTTATAACGGGCCACGGACTCAGAGGTCTAGAGTTGAGTCTGAAGGCAGTGCGAGTTTCTCACAGTGCCTGTCAGTGGATCATAAAGGTGTTCAGAGGACATGCCCATCCGGTCCTTGGCCTCTGCAGGGCACACAGAGCAATGGTCACCTATTCCAGTTGCAATTGTGTGAATATGTGCAAATGTGTGAAGGAGGTACACACTTGTCACAATATTGACTAGGTGGAAGTAAAAGAAAATGCAGTGCTTACAGTGAGTTGGTGCGTTGTGTGTGTGGGGATGGTGAAGTGAGGAGCTAAAAAAGGAAGTGCATTCATTAGAGAGTGAAAATAGGGTGCTGAAGAGGAAGTAAATGAGGTGTGATATGTGCAGATGGAGGCAAAGTGGAGAGATAAATGTATACATATCTAAAATGAAGGACTTCCTTTCTGCTTGTGGAACGGAACTCTAACCAATCCTAGAGCAGCTTTCATGCTGTGAAAGCAGCTCCAGGAGTGGTAGTAGCAGGCTCACCCAGCACTCATTTTCAGGCTGGGGGCCTGTGCCAGCATTCCCCAGGCTGTTTCACAGCCTTTGGATTGCTGGGTCTACAGTGCGCAAGTCGGGCTAGCCGTCACAAGATGGCTTGCCAATCCGAAATGTGAACTGTAGACCAGTGCTGACATCCTGAATTTGCAGGATTCAGGCCCGCCCCCAACCTCGCGCTTTAGACAGCATGCGCCGGTGCAGTGGCAAATAAATAAAATGGCACTGAAATGCCATTTTATTTATTTGCGTTTGAATGCTGCGCTAGCAGCAGGCGTGGCGCCGCTCCTCCGCTCCTGAGGAGGAGCCACCCCTGTATTTTCAATATTATTTACAATAAAATCATTGTTGTTACGCATTGTAAACAGCTAACAACCACTGACGAACAAGTTACTTACCATCGGTAATGCACTATGTGGTAGAGACTCTATTTAGCTGCAGATTCCTTACATTTGAATTTCCCGAGGGTCAGGCTGGACCCAGAAACTTTTGCTGAGCAATACCCCTTGTGCACGACGTCGGGTGACATCATTTGGCTTCGCGTGACATCGGCGTCGTTAGCGTTGGTTATGACATAGCGGTGCCTATATAGGCGCCACCCAGGCGTGCGGATGTCAGTACTTTTCGTTATTTCCACGCCAGAAGCGCAGAGCCACAAAGTAACTGACGTAGTCGTGTGCAAAACTAGGTCCCTGAAGAGGGGGAACAACCATAATTCTACAATATCAGTCCGCAAACGGAGAGGCATGGGTGAGGCTGTAAGGCATCTGCAGCTAGATAGAGTCTCTACCAGAGACTTCTAGCTGCAGATTCCCTACCTTTGAATTAGATACCTGAGCCATACCATCCCGGCGGTGGGTTGTGGACTCACATTCTAAACTAAGAAGTCTTGCTGGACTGAACGGGCAAAATGTCCGTCCCTGCGTACCTGACCATCAAGACAGGAATGTTTTGCGAACGTTTGCGAAGAAGCCCACGTCGGTGTTTGACAGATGTCTTGGACTGGGACACATTGAGCCAAGGGCATAGTCGCAGCCTTTCCCCTGGTGGAATGGGCCTTTAATCTCTCAGGGGGCTGCTTCTTTGCCAAGGCATAACAGATTTTGATGCAGAGAATGACTCAGCGAGAGATGGTCCTTTTTTGCACTGCCCTTCGCTTCTTCGCTCCCACGTACCCCACAAAGAGTTAGTCACCCACCCGAAACTCTTTTGTGCGGTCAAGGTAGAACAACAACGCTCTTTTTGGGTCCAGTTGGTGGAGACGCTCCTCTTTCTTAGAGCGGTGCTGGGGAGCAAAGAAGGTGGGCAAAGTGATGAACTGACTCAGATGGAATGGGGGTCACAACCTTTGGCAAAAATGATGCTCTGGTGCGAAGCACCACCTTGGCCGGAAAGGACATAAGATAAGGATGCGAGCAAGATAACGCCTGTAACTCACTCACCCTCCGGACAGATGTAAACTCCACTAAGAAGGCTGTTTTGATGGTCAACAGCCGGAGGGGCCAATGTGCAAAGGCTCGAAGGGAGCACACATCAGATAGGTAAGAACCAAATTAAGGTCCCAGTGTGGCATAACAAAGGGCGTGGGTGGAAACAAGTGAGCCAGCCCTTTTAGAAATCTATTTACAATTGGAGACTTGAAGAGAGATGGCTGGTCTGGCAGCCGCAAAAAAGCAGACAGAGCAGAAAGGAAACCCTTGAAAGTTCCCAAAGCAGAGCCCGGCTGGGCAAGGGTTAGAATGAATAAAAGGACCGTAGAAAGAGAAGCAGAAAGATGGTCAACGGACTTTTCTGTACAGTATAATACAAATTTCTGCCAACTGCAGGCGTATACCGTCTTAGTGGAGGGCCGCCTGGCCTACAGAATAACGTTATAGACTTCGGGAGGAAGGTCAAAAGCTATCAACTGTCCCCCCTAAATCTCCACACATGGAGGTGCAGAGTTGACAGGTTCGGGTGGAGAACCCTCCCCAGCTGCTGCAACAGCAGATCTTCCCAAAGGGGGAGCCTGATCGGAGGATCGTTACTCAATCTCAGTAGCTCTGGATACCGGACTCTCCTTGCCCAGTCCGGAGCCACAAGAATAACTTGGGCCCGGTCGCTCCTGATCTTCTACAGAACCCTGGGCAGGAGTGGTATGGGCAGAAGGCGTAAAACAGGCCTGTGCTCCACTCGCGACGAAAAGTGTCACTTAGTGATAGCCGCGTTGGAAACTCCAGCGCGCAGTACTAAGTGTGTTCTCTTTGGAGGCGAACAAATCTAACCAAGGTTCTCCCCACTGCTGAAAGAGACCTTGCGCCACCTCCGACTGGAGACACCACTCGTGATCCGCTAGGCATTGACAGCTGAGTTTGTCCCCCCTGACGTTCAGAGAACCTGCCAGGTGCTGAACCAACAGGGTTGTGCCCTGCTGTTCCAGCCATTTCCAGAGACGAAGAGCCTCTCGACAAAGGGTCCACGACCCCACCCCGCCCTTCTTGTTGCAGTACCAAATAGCAGTGGTGTTGTCTGTGAACACCTGCACTAACTTCCCCTTGGCAGAGGGAAGAAATGCGTTCAATGCCAACCGAATCACTCGGAGCTCTAATAAATTTATGTTGAGCCCCGTCTCTGCCGGAGACCAGTGTCCCCTGATCTCCACCTCTCCCAGATGGCCGCCCCATCCCAGAAGTAACACATCTGTCACGACTGTGAGATCTGGTTGGAGAAGGGAAAGAGGTCTGCTGTTGACCCAATCGCGGTTCGTTAACCACCACTGCAGATCTTTTGCAGTTCCTTCCGAGATCTGAACCATGTCGGTGAGATTTCCCAGATGCTGTGCCCATTGGAAATTCAAGTCCCACTGCAGAGCCCATATACGCCATCTGACGTGTCTTACCAGCAGGATGCAGGAGGCCATGAGGCCTAACAGCCTCAGAGTCAGTCTCACCGAAATCCAGGATATAGGCTGAAATATCAGAATCATAGCCTGAATATCCTGGACTCGCTCCTCGGGAGGATAGGCTCGAAACTGCACTGTGTCCAGAACAGCTCCGATGAAAGAAGCGTCTGAGAAGGAGTCAGGTGTGACTTCGGCATGTTTATAGAGAGCCCCAGCGAATGCAGAAGGTTCGTCATAGTCTGAAGGTGGGAGACGACTGCTTGGGGTGAGGATGCCTTCAACAGCCAGTCGTTGAGGTAGGGGAAGACTGACACCCCTAACCTGCGCAGATGAGATGCGACCACCGCCATCACCTTGGTGAACAACCGAGGGGCACTGGTAAGGCTGAAGAGGAGCATGGTAAACTGAAAGTGTTCATGTCCTACCTTGAACCGCAGGTAATGCCTGTGGCCCGGCAGGATGGGAATGTGAAAATACGCGTCCTGCAGGTCCAACGCTACCATCCAGTCTTCCTGGTCTAGGGCAGACAAGACCTGAGTTAGAGTGAGCATTTTGAATTTCTCCTTTTTGAGGAAGAGATTGACGGTCCAAAGATCTAAAATGGGCCGTAGCCCCTTGTTCTTCTTCGGAATCAGAAAGTAGCGGGAATAACAGCCACTGCCTGCTTCTGAAATCGGGACCCTTTCTATAGCTTCCTTGGCCAAGAGAGCCGTAACTTCCTCTTGGAGCAACTTTAAATGATCCTCCATCAGCGATCCTGATTTGGCAGAATAAGAGAAGGAAAAGAAAGAAAAGGTAGAGAATAGCCCTCCTGGACTATCTGCAAGACCCACTTGTCCGATGTTATGGATCTCCAGTAAGGGAGATGATGACAAATTCTCCCACCAACTGGAGTAGTGTTGTTCTGAAGAATCAGCCTAGGAGTGCTTGGAGGCTGCGGCTGCTGGGGGCAGTGTGGTCGACGACTTCTGGCCTCCATTCCAAGCTTGGAATGCACCGCGTCCACGTCCTCGCACAGCTTGGGCAGTCTGTGAGGGACGGTGGCTGGGATAGGGCTGATGTGGCTGGAAACCCCTTCCGTTGCCACGAAAGGGGCGAAAGGAAGACTGGCCATGTGGGGTGCAGGAGAGGCCCAAGGATCTGGCCGTAGCTCGAGAGTCCTTGAAGCTGACCACGGCTGAGTCTGCCTTTTCCCCAAAAATGTGGGTTCCATCAAAGGGCATGTCCATCAAACTGGCTTGGACATTGCCCGAGAAGCCAGTTGTTCAAGTCAGGCGTGGCGCCTCAAGGCCACTGTCGTTGAAATCGATCTACCCAGCGAATTGGTCGTATCTAGGCCACACTGTTTGGTGAATTTTGCTGCATCTCTCCCATCCTTGACAGCTTGGGAGAGCACAGCCCGGGCCTTCTCCGGGACTTGTGGTAGCACTTGCGCAACCAAAGGGAATGGGAGAAACGGTTCAATAAGCATGCGGCATTCACCGACTGCAATGCCAGACTGGAGGAAGAAAACAACTTCTTTCTCAATGAATTCATCCTCTTGGATTCCCTATCCGGAGGGGCAGAAGTGAATGCGCTTGGGATGTAGAGGCCTGCACCACCAAACTCTCTGGGGTGGGGTGTTGGCTGAGGAACTTTGGGTCTCCCGGTGCTGGGCAATGGCGGCGTGCAATCGTCCTATTCACAGGAGCCCCTGTGCTAGGTTTGGACCATGTTCCTAGAAGGACGTCCGTAAGTGCCTCATTAAAGGGCAACAAGGGTTCGGAAGTGGAAGCCCCAAGTTGAAGCACCTCAGTCAGGAGATTAGTCCTGACCTCCACTGAGGGCAGCTCCAGTTCAAGGACCTTGGCTGCCCTCTTAACCACCATGGCATAGGATGCCCCCTCCTCCATAGCCACTGTTAGCGGAGAGTGCATGCCAGTATCTGGAGAAGTATCCAGCCCACTGGCCTCCTCAAGTTCCCCAAACCAGTCCAAATTCTCCTCAGAGACTTCATGGGATTCAAGAGGGTCCCCAGACCCCTCCCAATCCTCTCCTGAGCCTAGCACATCCAAGTGCTCAGGCGACAACATAGAACCTCTAGGTTCTGTCGATGTCTGAATTGGCGTTGATTGACGTCGTTCCGGCTCCGTGTCGTCGGGGATGAGGATGGGGCTTGCGCCACCGACGGGCATCAGTGATGTCGCAGGTACCGACTTCGGGTCCGACACCGGGGAAGGTCGCGATGGCACGACCGGCGTCGAACCGGATCGGATCCCTGAGGCCCTACCGGCGTCGTAGCCGGAGCCGATGGTGTCGAACCCAATGGGGCCCCTTCTGATCCCCCAGGGCCCGAAGGGTCACCAGCGGGGTCGTTCCGCTAAAATACCCGGCACATGGCCTCGTAAAACTCTTTTATCTGAGCGGAAGTCGCTCTGGCTTCCGGAAAGGGGGGGAGGCAGGAAGTCAACTCTGTCCCCGGCTCCGCAGAACCGTGTCTAGAGCGTTGGTGCTCCTTACCTCTCTCTACGACGGACGCCAGTTGAGGTGAAGACGAAGTCCACTTGAACTTCTTCTTCTTCTTATGCCTCTTCCCGAGTGTCCCGAGGACATCGAATGGGAGAAAGAGGACTTAGGGCTCCGGGAGCGGTCCCGCGACCTCCTCTTCTTCGATCGGGACCGTGACCTCCTTGGAGTCTCACTGGACGTTGTCGACTGCCAGACCGCGAGTAACTTCATCGTCCGCTCCTTCAAGGTATTCGGAGCCATCGCCCGACAGTCCGAACATGACTTCGTATCATGGTCGCGCTCGAGATACCAAAGACATACGCGGTGGGGATCGGTGACCGACATCATGCAGGAACAAGTTCCACACGGCTTGAAACATGTCTTCCTCGAAGACATGCCTCGCACACAAAGTCGGAAAAAAATAAAAAATTTCAACAAAAGTCGAGAAAAAACCTGCCAAAAAGCAGCAGAGGGGTAGCTTTTCCCATATCGGCGCTTAACTGGCAAAGAAAGAAAAGAACTGACATCCGCGTGCTGGGGTGGCGCCTATATAGGCACCGCAAAGTCATACCCAACACTAACGATGCCGACGCAGTCACGCGGAGCAGAATGGAGCCACCCGACGTCTCGCGGAAAGGGTATTGCTCAGCAAAAGTTTCCGGATCCAGCCTGATGCCTGGGAAATTCAAAGGTAAGGAATCTGCAGCTAGAAGTCTCTATCAGATATAACCAATACAGGTGTTAGGTGTAAGCCTGTTGTGTTATATATCTGTATGCAATAACAGAAAGCTCGGAGAGGAATTAAATTACCAGTCAGGTGGCACACTATGGAAATCAGTGACATTTAGTTTGGGTTTGAGCCATGTACTTAATTATATAGGCCACACCCCCTTTTCAAAACCACACTTTTTTCATCCCATTTGAAGCCCTGTGTCTTTCAGAGCTGTTCACACTTATTACGTTTTTTTCTCTAATAATAAATCTTTATTGTCTGATTAATAAAAATCATTACAGTCATAAGGAATTGGAAATCCCATATGCACGTTAATTCATAAAATAAGTTAAGGAAGATAATATAAAGGAAAGCCGATTAAAAGCTCCATCGAATTCAACAATTATGCTACAGATTTTATGATGATTTCAGTCGAACATGCCGTACTAAAACATTAATACCACGTAAACACATCATTAAGATAGCATTTAAATTGTCTATGATCACGATAGGTTCAATGGTCAGATAGATGGCCAATAAAATGCCACAGTGCTTACATCTTGTTATTACATTTCCACACTGGTCTATACATTTTAAATCTAACTTCTGCTAAATTACCTGCTGTGTTGGGGCTTCCTTAAAATCACATTTCATGATCAAATAAAGGTAAAACACTATATTACTATGAGCAAATTAATGTTCAAGAAGGTGCTTCCGTGCGTTCAGATCATTACTGCTCACCACATCTGTTAATGGGAGTTTTAGGTCTGTGTCAATAAAGTGCCTCCGTGCTTACTTCTTCATGTTGAACTACACTATAAAAAGCACATTTCATAAACAAAACTATAAACATTGTAATTTGTAAGCAAATAAAAGTTCAATAATGTGCTTCCGTGCAATAAGGAATCAGTAACGAATCAATAAAGTGCCTCTGGAACAGTAAAGTGCCTCCGTGCTTACATCTCAGAGCTGTACAATATTGTTAAACTGATTTCATGTGTCAAAGAACAAAACTATATACAATGTAATTCTATGAGCAGACGAGAGATAAAAAAAAAGTGCTTCAGTGCAAACAAATCATTACTACTCTCTGTCTATTGGAATTTTGAATCCGACTTTAACATTTTATCTACTATAAGAATGAACTTGACGAATTGTCTGGTTAGATCAAATGATTTACCGGAAAGACAGAATATTATAGCTTGACGACATGTTCTCACCCCATGTTCAATAAAAGTGGGTTTCAACAATACTTTGCGCTCCTGTAATAGACGAGGGCAAATACACAAAAAATGTAGTAGCGTTTCATTGGGGAGACCACAGAGTCTGCAACTAGACGTTGACCAATTTTGTATCCATCTTGGAGTTCCATCTTTTGTTGGGTATCGACCAAATCTTAGCTTAAGAATTTTGTCCTTTATAAATGGTATTAAGTAACAGAGTAAGTATGGTTGGGGCTCTATTTTATTAAATTAATTAATGACCGACCAGGCATGCTTTTTTACTGCAATGGCCTCCTTATCCCACGATAGGGGTAAGAAATTCGTTGATTGCTTTCAAGCATTTATTAAATCTGTTTTATTTCTATCCGAATGATCAAAAGACTGGAGGTTAAAAGTATGTAAAGTTAGGTAAGATCTCCAAACACTTGCATAGTCATATTATACAAGTTCTTGCCAACAAAGATTTGCAAGAGTGCCAGGGTCAGATAAAAATAAAGAATATAAACATTTTTAAAACGCTAATTGTCTCACTAGAGATTGGCAGGTCAGGCCAAACTCAAGTCGGACGTTGGCTGTCCAATATTTTTTGGAATCTTAAAAATGGATTTAAACACTTTAATTTGTAAATTTTCCAGACTTTTGGAGTCTTTAACTCAGAAAATTACAGACCCATAGGCTAGAGAGGGGATCAACTTTTCCTTCAAAATGTTAACTAAGGTACTCATGATTAGGACATAAAAGCTTATCTCACAGTGTTCTATAAGTAAATGAAAGAGATGTGACTTTAGCCTTTCAATTAGTAAAATTAAGTTTAAAAGACACTCTGTCATCAAATGAGAATCCTAGGTACTTTTTAAGTTTACCTATATTCAATCTCCTCATGAGGTGCTCTAACTAACTAATTGCATTGGTCATCCTGCTGAAAATAGGCAGCGTCTGTGGGATCCAGACACATGTAAACTGCATGGTTGATTTACTGACATACACTGCTAGGCATGAAGTCATATATTATCACTAGCATTGTAGATGTTCTGCGTGCAGCCTGGGTATCGCTGACTGATCCACCAGCGTAAGGAAAATGAGAATGAAGAGTGTTGTCCCACCGGGAAACGTCCCCCGGTTGCACTGCTAGACTCCCAGAGGGAGTTTAATCCAAAAATTGATCAGCAAGAGTGTTATGGTATAGAATAGTATTTAATTATGCTTTAAAATAAGGAAGTTGTGAGCACATATAGTTTCCTTCAGAATATCACATCGTCATGGAAATAGGTGAGTCAAAATCTTCTAGACCCAATGCATTTTGGGCAAGCCCTTTGTCAGGGGAAATTACATCTGTGAATAATGAAGCGGAAAACACGAGGATAAGTAGAGTGTCCCAAGGGTCAATCAGGAAAATAGTAAAACTGTATGAAGTGTGACATCGGTCTAAGAAAACCAGATAATCAGGTGAATTACATGCATAGAAAGGTTAGACCACAGTAAAAAAGAAGTAACACAGTAAAAAAGAACTGGGAAGTGTGCCCCAAGACAAAAGCTGAATACTGATAAGTCTGTCTCATCAATGAGTTTGCAACAAGAGAGTAGTCAACCAAAAAAAGATGTCGCTGAGAAACCATTGGTAGTTTAACAAATATCCCCGTGATTCTAAAAGGTGAAAGTGACTGAGTTAAGTTTCAAACGAATATGCGGCAACAAGCAATTGCAAGTGATTGAAATAACAAACAATGTTCCTCAGGGTGAAGAGCAAGCCACCCAAGTAATGCCTCGGTGTTGAAAAGCTTACCGCCTAGATCAAGGGGATCATGCAACGAGTGTGAAAGGTTCCGTGTACGGTTCCATCGGAAACGAGTTGCCGACGTGAAATGGTAGAAATAAACGACAGACCGAAAGTTCCCGACACCAAGAAAGGGTGAAAACGCTGGGTTACCTCCCAGGGGAGAGGTGTAAAAGCAAAATAACGTGTGAAAATAAATAAAGTACAATGCCATGAATGTGAATGAGTGATGTAAAGTAACGAAATAGTCTAGGAAAGTAAAAAATGGAGGGATCAACCAAAAATAGGTGGCATCTTGAAATGGGTCATTAAAAACCAAGGAAACAGAGAAAGAATGAATGAACATTGAGGTAGGTCCAAAAGAAACCTGGCTCCGTGGGGGCCATGATGGAAAGGTTAGAGAGATAGCTATAAAACAAAAAAATGGATATAAGAATAGAGAACAGTTAGGGATAATTAACAAAGTGACATGGGAAAATGTAAACGTGGGTGAGAAAATGAAGGCAAAAGTAAACTAGAGTAGGAAGAGAACAGGAAAAGGAACAAGAAAGCAGAGTAAGTAGACTTAAGGAAAATAGGAAACATTTGAGAAAAAACTACCATACAGGCAGTGTTAGAGAAAACAACTAAATTCAATACGGTCGTTAAGAACATACGGTATGATGGTGCCCAACAGTTTAATCCAAAAGGTTTCTCTCTGGAGTAGGAATTTGCGGTTGTTGCGGCCTTCACGGATGTTAACGTTCTCCAATACCATAAACCAAAGTTGGCTGATGTTGTGTTTGAATTCCAAAAAATGTGCAGGAACTGATGACTTTAGATTCATGGTCCTGATATTACTCTTATGTTCATTGAGTCTGATTTTTATTTTCCGTTCAGTTTTGCCAATGTATGCCAGTCCGCATGGGCATTTAAGTAGGTATCTTACGTTCTGGTGTCACAAGTGGCAGTGACCTTGAGCTTGATTTTATTGCCTTTCCGGGGATAGGAGATGTAATTGCCTTTAATTACATTGTTACAATTGTTGCAGTTGTGGCAAGGAATGGTCCCCTGATATTGATGAATAGTATGAGTCAATTTCGGCGCAGAGAGTATCTCTTTGATGTTTCTGCTCCGTTCATAAGCAAAAAGAGGATGTTCAGTGAAAATTCCCTTGAAGTCTGGCTCAAGCTGTATCATGGGCCAATGTTTCAATATAATTTGCTTGAATTTAGGACTCTGTTTGGAAAATTTGGTGACGAGAACAGTTGTATCTTTTTTGGTTTGTTGAGTGTTTGTTAAAAGTTCTTCGCAAGTTTACATTGAGGACCGTTGTACGGCAAGCTCAAGGATATCCAGAGGGTACCCTCTGTCTTTGAATCGTTGGAGCATCTCACTGATGTTAGTGGGTAATTTGACCCGTTGGATGTCATTCTTTTAACGGGAGGAGTTGAGAATAAGGCAAGTGTTTTTTTAAGGAATATTGATGAAAGCTGTGGAAATGCAGTAAATTGTTATGATCAGTTTCTTTCCTAAAAGTATTGGTTTCCAATTCTGTGCCCATCTTTGTAATGGATACATCCAAGAAATTGATGGTAGTGTCAATGATGTTGTGTGTTAATTCGTTCCGGTTATTGACACAGATTAACAGTTGTATAGCTGTTGAAAGTTCAAGACGAGATCCTTTCCATAATAGGAAGATGTCGTCAATGTATCTGACAAACATCATCAAGTGGTTGGTCCAGGGTTCAGAAGACAAAATAGGATCCAGTTCAAACTTGTGTAGAAACAAATTGGCGTAGCACAGGAGGTCCCATTGAGCTGTAGAAAATATTCGTTCTCCCAAATGAAATAGCTGTGGTACTGTGTGTAATGCAATAATTCAAGACGGAAGATCTTGAGATCCTGATCCAACTCAGTGGTGGTTAAGACATTTTCTACAGCTTCCAATCCATGTCATGCGGAATGGATGTGTATAATGCCTTTACATCGATTGTGCATAGTAAAATGCTCTGAGCATCCTCCAAGTTAATAGAGAGAATCTTAAGCAAAAAGTTGTTAGTGTCTCTGATGTATGTGGACATTTGTTGTACCAAAGGTTGGAGATACTTGTCCAAGTATCTACCAATGGGTTTGTGGATTGTACCGCAGGAAGACACAATGGGTCTGAATGGAGGCTTGGTGACATTTTTATGGATCTTAGGCAACATGTAGATCTTGGGGCTCCTAGGACTATCCATCAGTAGGAACCGTTTGTCGCTATCGGTGATTGTCCCATTCATGACTGCAGCATCTAGAATGGTTATGAGAACTGTTTTAAATTCATCAATGGGATTTTTTTGCAATTTCATGTATGTTGAGGGATTGTGAACATGTTCTTGGACATTCTATAGGTAAAAAGCTGAATCCATAATTACAAGCGCTCCTCCTTTGTCTGCTTTGCTGCAAGGTATAGCAGGATTGTTCGCAATTTTTTCCAAAATTCCCCGTTCTACTGTAAGGTTAGATTGTTTCGTTCATTTACTTTTGAACATCTTTTGCATTTCTTGTTTGATCAGTGTTTCAAAAGAGTCCAATATTTTATGACTGACGGGAGGCATGTAGTTGCTCTTTGGTTTCAGTCCTTTGAGTGTACCAACTTCAGTGCGAGATTGGTAATCCACGATGTTAGTGAAAAAATGTTTCAAACGAAGAGTACGCATGAATTTAAAGAAACTGACTTCCAATTCAAGTGGAATGGAGTAATACGTCAGGACAAATGAGGTACCCTTTTGGAGGGTATTGATTTCCACAGCACTCAGTGGATGGGAGGAGATGTTGATGACTAGCTCTTGCGCTGTTAGGTTTTGTGACTTCTGGTTACTCTCTTGGAAGACGAGGGATCTATTCTTGTCCCTTTTTCGTTGCTTGCCCATCTGGTTCGTCTGGGGCAGGTGGACCTTGTCCTAAAAAAGAGACATGGGAAGGAGTGGCGCTTATTTGTTGGTTGATCGTAGAGGGCAATTGTTGATTTGTAGAAGTGTGACTCGCATTCTGTGTGTCGCTTCTACGGTTTCCCGTGTTGGATTCACCATCAGTTGATAAGGTTTCTGTTTCAGAGGTGTTATAAGATGGTCTACTTTGTCGTCTTTTGGCATACATATCAGCCCAGTTGTATACCTCTCCTAGTTTGTTGCCGCATATTCGTTTGAAACTTACCTCAGTCACTTTCACCTTTTAGAATCACCAGGGATATTTGTTAAACTACCAATGGTTTCTCATCTACATCTTTTTTCGGTTGACTACTCTCTTGTTGCCAACTCACTGGTGAGACTTATCAGTATTCAACTTTTGTCTTGGGGCGCACTTCCCAGCTCTTTTTTACTGTGTTTCTTCTTTTTTACTGTGGTCTAACCTTTCTATGCATGTAATTATGGTTTCATTTTCTTAGACTGATGTCACACTTCATACGGTTTTACTATTGTGCTGATTGACCCTTGGGACACTCTACTTATCCTTGTGCTTTCAGCTTCATTATTCACAGATATAATTGCCCCCGACAAAGGGCTTGCCCGAAATGCATTGGGTGTAGAAGATTTTGACTCACCTATTTCCATGATGATGTGATATTCTGAAGGAAACTATATGTGCTCACAACTTCCTTATGTTAAAACATAATTAAATACTATTCTAAACCATTATGCTCCTGCTGATTAATTTTGGGATTAAACTCCCTCTGGGAGTCTAGCAGTGCAACCGGGGACGTTTCCCGGTGGGATAACGTTCTTCATTCTCATTTTCCTAGGGCAGGAAAATGCCAACTTTCTAAAAGTGGCATTTTCAGAATTACAATTTAAAATCTCACCATAAGTTAGGATTTTAAATTATGATTCCAGAGACACCAAACATTAACTGCTTACCTATTCCCATTTGGAAATGACAATTATAGAATATAATAATGTAACTCCAATGTTATCCTGTGGGAGAGATAGGCCTTGCAGTAGTGAAAAACGAACTAAAGAGTTTTTCACTACTAGGCAATTTAAAACCTAAAAGTACATGTCCAACCTTTTAAATACATTGTACCCTGCCCTCTGGGCTGTCCAGGGTCTACCGTAGGGGTGACCTGTATGTATAAAAAAGGAAGGTTTGGGCCTCACAAAAGGTTATTTTTGCCAGGTTGAAATGTCAGTTTAAAACTGCACACAAGCAGGCTGCAATGGCAGGGCTGAGATGTTTAAAGGGCTATTAAAATAAGTGGCAAATCAGTGCTGCAGCCCACTAGTAGCATTTAATTTACAAGCCCTGGGCACATGTAGTGCCACTTTACTAGGAACATATAAGTAAATTAAATATGCCAATTGGTACCATGTTTAGAGGAGAGAGCACTTTAGCACTGGTTATCAGTGGTGAAGTGCACAGAATCCTAAGGCCAGCAAAAACGAGATCAGCAAAAATAGAGGAAGAAGGCAAAAAGTTTGGGGGAAGATTAGCCTATGGCTGACAGATCTATCACCTGCTGTACACTTCAAAGGTAAAAAAAGCCTTATTCTGGCTTAAGCAACAACACTATGGCGTAGGAAGCGAAGGCAGGGTGCCTGTTGTCCATGCAACAGAGACAGCAAGAGGTTCGGCATCCTATCCCAGCATTAAAAAATATGCTGGGATTTGAAGTTATACACTCCTTTGGTATCCTATGCACTTTTAGAGCTTATTACAAATCTCTTTATTCTGCAAATATCAAGAATCATATCAGAAGAAGAGTATGCCCAAATACGAAAATGAACTTTAGATCAAATGAACTCTCTAAAGCAAGACATAAATGGAGGAAATCGCCAAAGTGATAGGCAGGATCCCTTTTAATAAAGTCGCAGGGACTGGTGGCTACCCAGAGGAACATTATAAAATGAATAAATCTATACTAGTGCTTTTTCTATGTAAAATATTTCTGGAAATATAAGTGTCCAGCCTTCCCCACCTTTAAGAGAGGCATATGAAGCTAACATCTCTCTAATCTTGAAACCTGGTAAAGACCCACTGGTATGGGCCAGTTACAAGCCAATATCTTTAATTAATGAAGACATGAAGATATAGGTCAAAATATTAGAAAACAGACTTAAGTTAACCCTGCCAGCTCTAGTTCATCATGACCAAGTGGGCTTTGTACTGCATCGCTACTCTGCGTCCCACATGAGATTGTTTGCCAATATTCTCTGGCAAGTGAAGGATGAAAAGATCAAAAAGGTGGAGCTCTTGTTGGACATGGAGAAAACCTTTGACCGAGTGGAATGACTGTAATTGTTTCACATTCAGAACCGATTTGGACTTGGAGAGAAATTTCTACCAAAAAACATGTGGCTATATACTAATCCTTCAGCAGTAGTGGGCTAAATGGTAACGTCTTCGTAGAGTTCAAAATCAAGAGAGGGACTAGACAGGGATTCCCATTATTTCCACTGTGGTTTATCATGGCCTTGGAACCCTTGGTGATAGCCATTCACCGCAATAGAGACACTGAAGAGATAATTATACCAGTAGGGGAACATAAGGCCCTTCTTTACACATATTATATATTGGTTACCTTATCGCATCCAAAGAAATCCATTAATAGCCTTTTTTTTTTTTTTTTTTTTAAGTATTTTTATTGGCATTTTGTAGTCATGAATGACATCGTACAGTAGGTAATAAACAACATATCTTACAAATTAAATGCGATTTTCTATACATTACACAATCTGTCATTAGTAATATTTTACAAGTGGTCATGGCATCTTATTTCTTAAGCTAATGGCTTGCAACATGTGTGGTTAAGAAATTCTCTATTAATCAATAGTGCACCCCTGTCAATCACCTATGGGCTCTGATCTGGTATAGCCCTCCTGTTTCCTGTGACAGGGATGTATCTACTCATGTCATTTTGCTCCTGCTGTGCCCTGGGGCCTAGCGATTGGTAGATGATGCAATCTGGTCCCCATCATCTCACTACAGCAAGCTTGCCAGATAAACCATTAATTAACAAGATTATTTTTTTTTAAAAGGAAGAGAAACAAAAGGAAAAAATTAACAACAAGAACAGCCTCAAACGTTGCATGCACGTATTTATAAATCTAGCGGGGATTTCAGCAGGGGTGGTGATGTCCTGGCCCCCTCCTTCACTGTAGGACAGCCTAAGCCCTGAAACCTATCAGCTGAATCGCTATATCTATATCCTATTATCCTATTATATCTAATGTTATGATTATTGTTGGAGAATATGGAAATCCCGGGGTGGGGGGGTTTGGACGCCCCCAAGTCAGCACTTGGAATATTCCCATCATGCCCCTTGTCAAGTCTCGCCCACACTTCTATTCCACAGTCCGCCCCACCTATTCCGTGGAGGACACACTCTCCTTGCCTTCACTATTAGGGCGGTTCGGGTGGACCCAGTTAAACAGTGTATCCCTCCATGCTTCAGCAATTGGGTGCTGTCGCGTTCCCTTCAGCTCTTCCCCATTCAGCACTCTGCCCTCCGCTGCAGCCCACTTAGATACCTCCTGCATCCATGTATTGCTCTGTGGTCCTAAGGCTGATTTCCATGTTATCGCAATTCGCCTGCTAGCCAATGCCAATGACAGATCGATGAATTTACTTCCCACTTTACGTTTGGGTGGTCTAGGGTAGAGACCAAGCAGACATATCTCCACTGAGTGCTCAAGCACTCAATTTAGTGTGTCGTTGATCTTAGCTAACACCATTACCCAGAAGCCCTGCAACTGCACACAGCTCCAGGTCATATGGAGAAAGGCTGCATCCAATTGGCCACACCTCGGGCAACTTTGTGGCTCTCCTCCAAAAGCGGCCTGGAGGCGGTGGGGGGTCATGTATGACATATGTACATAATTGAATTGGAGATACTTGAGGCGTGAACTACAAGAAATCTTTTTGGGAGACTCCAGTATTCTGCACCACTCTGAGTCTGTAATCGTCTTGTTCAGAGATTTTTCCCATTTACCCATCAATTCCTGCATTGGAGACAGAGATGCCTCGAGGAGAGATGCATAAAACCATTTTATTTGGTGTCCTGCCATGCCCAGTGTTATTAATGAGTGGAGAACTGGGTGTGTCTCTGGTTCATCACTCCCAGTTCCCCATAATCTCCCAAATGCTCTCACCAGCGCCTCATATAAAAGGAACCGGCCTGGGGGAAGTCCGCAGTCCTCCACTAGTTCAGTAAAGGGGATCAGGCATTTGTCTAGATAACAATCTCCTGTTGTTTCTATCCCACCCTCCAGCCAGGGTGCCAGCTGTTTCGGGCCCAGAATCACCTGCGGGTCGCTGTAAGGCAATCCCACCAGTGGCAGTGTCGGGGAGTATCTCGGGGTAGCCGGCAGTCTTGCCATGCATCTTCTCCAGCATTATAGTGCCGTGGTCTGCAACGTGGAGGTATATGGGACCCTCAAGGCCTGATTTAGCAGTTTGCCAGTAGTTGGCGAGGGCGCTGTCCCGGTTCCGCCAGGTAGGTCCCCTCTAGGTTCACCCCTTCCAGCCACTGTGCCACCCACTGCAGTTGTGCAGCTAGCGGGTAAAATTCAAAATCCAGTACTCCTAGTCCCCCTCCCCCATCTGGCATTGCAGGGTCTGCAGTAATACTCTGCGTCTTCCATCCGCCCATATGAGTTCTCGTACCAGCGCATCCAGTGGTTTAAACCATCCGGCCGGCATCAGCACCGGCAGGTTGGCAAAAAAGTACAATAGGCAGGGCAGCATGACCATTTTCGTCAGTGAAACCCTAGCCATCAATGGTAGCCGCAATGTGTTCCAAAAGGCCACACTAGAACGGAGCGAACGGAGGTCCCTGCCCAAATTACCCTCCCTCATATCTTCCAGTGAATGAAATATCTGGATACCCAGGTATTTAAACGTTAGGGGTCCAATTATAGTCTGCCGATAGATCCCCCGGTCTGGGAGAGGGTCCAGCCACCGGGAACAAATGTGTTTTATGATGGTTAACCCGGAGGCCCAACAGAGACCCAAAATGTTCCAGCAGTCCGAAGGCAGTTTCTGCCCCCTCACAGCCTCCCCCAGATATATCAGCAAATCGTTTGCGTATAATGAGATCACATATGTTCTGCCACTCAGTGTCAGTCCCAGACCCTCCCCTCCCACCCTCCTCCCCCCGGTGGAAGAGCTCAGCAAGTGTCTCCACCAGCAGCGCAAACAGGAGCAGGGATCGGGGGCACTCATGACGTGTAATACGTGATATCTTATATTGTGGATAGTCCTACCCGTCTTAACTCTCGCTATTGGGAGGGTGTTTCGGCCAGTCCACCCCAACCCCATAATCCGCATGACCTCGAGCAGGTAATCTCAATTTATTGTATCGAATGCCTTCTCCAGGTCAACTGAGAGGAAGGCAGCTCGTATCAACTCCTGGGCTTCAGGGTGGCAGAGCACCGAGTATAATCTATATAGATTATACGATGTATTACGGGAGTGGATAAACCCGTTCTGGTTGGAGTGAACCAGGTGTCTCACATGTAGGAGCAACCGTATTGCTAGTGTCTTGCTTAGTAGCTTAAAATCAATATTGAGCATGGACAGGGGCCTAAAGTCTCTTACTCCTGCAACTGATCTTTGGTCTTGGGGAGCAGGATCACTAGCGCAGACCGCGTAGAAGATGGCAGGCATCCTAGTCTGAGAGCCTCATTGTACACAGTCACTAGGCGGGGCGCTAAACTCTCCCTGTATTTCGCATAAAACGCAGCAGGTAGGCCATCGGGACCCGGTGTCTTCCCATTCGCCATCAGTGACATAGCCCCCTTAATCTCCTGCAAGGTCACTGAGCCACCCAGTTCTTTCGCAACTTCATCGTCAAACACGCAGAGGTCTAGCGGGCCTGAAGGTGTCAAATTCCGCCCGGGTCGCACCTCGTGGGGCAGTGTATAATTTCTCATAGTATGTCTGAAAGATTGCATTAATCTTATCAGGATCGTATTCTGTCGTACCCGCATCTGACTTGATTCGGGTTATTGGGAAGCCCCGGAACTCAGGCTTAACCAGCCATGCCAGTAAGCGCCCGGCCTTCCCTTCCTCGGTCTGCACTCTGTCCATATATGCCCTATAATCATAGGATCTAAGCCATTCTAAGGCTTCATCGTATTTTTTCCGGGTGGTCCGTAACTGAGTATGTGCCCGAGTCCCTGGCCCCTGTATGTTATCCACCGTATGCATCTCTCCTTCTAAATCGAGGAGTCCCCTATGCAGATCACTCTACACGCCAACTGACTGGCCCATGCGGTGCCCTCTCACCACCACCTTGAATGCCTCCCACTCTATCAGTGCCGTAGTGGCCGTGCCGGAGTTCTTGGTAAAGTATGTATCTATTGTGGTGCGCAAAGAATCTGCAGTGTATCCTCTAGTGTCACTGGGTTAAGACTCCATGTAGGTATCGGGGGCCTCAGCCCACGGGGTTGATATGACATTAACAGGGGGCTGTGATCAGAAAACATCCGACCAAGGTATTCCGTGTGTCTGATAAAGATGCCTATTACCGGGAAACACCAGAATGCGTCCAATCGTGTATGAAGGTGGTACATAGGAGAATAGAAGGAATATTCCCTATCATTGCTGTGCTGAAGCCGTCATATGTCTTGTAATTCCCAGTGTGCCATCCACTCCCGCAATCCCGCCGCTATCTTGTGTGCCCAAGAACCCGGTATCGGGGGGTGAGACTGGTCCAGTTGTACATCCACAATACAGTTAAAATCTCCCCCTAACACTACTGGCCCCAACTTTATATCGGCTAGGTGAGCCGAGAGGGAAGATAAATATAACATCTGATCCTGGTTACGGGCATAGCAACAGCCCAGCGTAATCTCTTGGCCTAGCAGGCACCCCGCCAGCAGAACATATCTTCCCTCCTTGTCACTTAACGTACGTGTTGCCTCAAAGGGGACCCCAGGCCGGACCCATATCAACACCCCCTGGGCATATGCTGAAAACGTGGTGGCAAAAATCTGCCCTCTCCATCTCCTTCTTAGATTCCCCACCTCCACCTGTGTGAGATGCGTTTCCTGCAACAACGCTATCTGCACTCCCCGACGTTTCAGATAGCTGTGTATGTTATGGCATTTGGTCATGGATCCCATCCCCCTAATATTCCATGTGAGTATTTTTAGGTCCTGGTTTAAAACCACCATCTCATGTAGGTCCAGACTCCCTTCCCACTGGGATCCCCCACCCCGCTAACCCTCTGGAGACTTGAAACAAAGCATTTGCGCATGCATGAGGAAGATAACAAAACTAACCCAACAGGTCCCAACTGGCAACTCGCCGGCCCCAGAGCATCCTGGCACCGGCAATCTGCTCAAACTCGAAATATACTGTAATGCAAAACATTGAAGGCCCAAACCAGTCTCGGTGCGTGCCTTCAAGGGGGTCGTGGACTCACAAAGGTGCGTGCTGCTATGAGTTCAGCAAATCTAAAAACCTTTTTTTTCCGACGTGCGGCAACGGCACCCACACCAGCCGATATTTATGACCAGGCCTGGTGGATTATCTCCCATTATATAATGTCATCTGCTGTGTGTGGTGTCACTACTGGAAGTTCCAAACTGTTCCTGCCAGATGTATCCGACTCTGAACCTTCAGTCCCCTTCCTAGATCCAGACCCTGCCTCAGACGGGGAGTTGCTCTTCTGGGCAAGTTCTGCAACCGCCCGTAGCGCCGCTGACCTCTCACATTCCGTCTGCGATAAATTCGGTTTCTTTGCCTCGATTCGTTCAGACTGTCTTTGTGAGCGTTTCTTGGGGCCCCGGCTCCTTGCTGCCCGCTTGGGCTTTGGCCCCAACCCGGTTGCCTCCGTTCGGTTAGCTTCTATCCAGTCCCACGCCTTTTTGGGATCCTCGCAGAAGTGGGTCTTGCCATCTACAATAATGCGGAGCTTGGCAGGGAACATAAGAGAGTATTGGATGCCCTCCTCTCTGAGAGCCTTCTTAACCTCTAGATATGAGGTGCTTCTCCTTTGGACTTCCAGGGTATAGTTATTTACTACAAAGGGGCCATCTGAGCGGGCCTTCTGTAGGAGGATGTCTCTATCCCTATAGTGTAGCAATCTGGCCACCACTGTACGTGGAGGATGGCCCAGTGCCAACTGGCGGGCCGCCACACGGTGTGCCCTCTCCAGAGTAAAGAACTGTGTCAGTGCACCTCGGGCCACCACTTCCTTGAACCAGGGTTCCAGATATGCCACCATATTTCCGTCCTCAATCCCTTCCGGCAGGCCAAGAATTCGTACATTGTTTCGGCGGCTGCGCCCCTCTCCGTCTTCTGCTCGGCGCTCCAGGATCCAAACCTGGTTAGTTAGCTCCTCCACCTGCTGCGAGAGGGCTTTGTGGGCAAGTGATAACTCCTCAAAACCTAGTTCCACTACTTTCACCCTCTCATTAAGTTTTTGGTTTTCAGTGCGTAGGAGCCCCAGGCCCACCAACACTGTGCTAATGTCTTGGTGGAGTGTGGCTATCGTATCAAAGATGGCCTCCAATATCTTGGACAATTGGTGCTGGATAGGATACGGGGTGAGCTGGGGCTCAGGGCTGCCCCGTGTCTGCTCTCACTGATCATCCTCCTGTTCCGGGGTTGCCCCAGCGTGTTTCCCCCGGGGTTTACCCATCCCGCAGTCACAGACGGGCACAGTTCGTTTTTCCAGCCTTGAGACGATTCAGGGACCCAGGAAGTGGCAACCCTGCCAGTACGCTACTCTTAAAGCAGGGGGCCCCCCAAAGATCCCTGCGCTCGCACTCACCGCCTCAAGTCCAATGTGCAGTCACTCTGCCCCCTGGGCCGTTCCAGTGTACCACACGCCAGGCTGTGATCGCAGCTACCGGCCACAGGCGGTTCCCCCGGCCAGTCTACTCACAGCCATCCGCCCACTGAGCCTCCCCTTTTTTGCCCCGTCCTCCGCAGGGCTCCTGGCAGTTCCAAAACGCAGGACTCGCCGCCGGACCGCAGCCACCAGCCCATGCAGCGCCTCCGCTGTGTCGTCTCCTTGCCGGAGGGCTGCCTCATGCCTTATCTGCTGCAGCCAGCGCCCAAGCCCAAGGCCCAAGCGCGACCCGTCTTCTGGGCCCTTCGCCTCGCGGCACACTACGGCCCTCAGCTGTGTTTCTTCCCTTTTGTGGTCTCCCTCACATGGCACTGATAGTACCTCAAGATATGGGTTTGCCACCCATAATACAGTCACTCCGTTGGGGGCCACCTTCCCTGGGTGTGCAGTTGTTCCCCAGCACCTCTTCCAGCCATCCACAGGGGTCCGGCACTGCCTCCCTCTGCCCTAAGCCTCAAAGAACGGTGGTCCAGCCTGCCCTCTACGCTCCCAGAGGGGGCACCACAGTCCTCGCAGCCGTCCTCACCGGCACAAATCCTCCATAGGGTGCCTCTGTCGCCTGGCCCGCGGGAGCCACCTCGCCCGTCTCGGGATTCCCCAGTCTCCAGATGCCTCCAGTGCCTGCCGCTCTTCACCCAGCTCTCGGGCAGCCGATGGGACCCGCCCTCCAGGCGCAGCCTCGTTCGCGCCCAAGTTACCAGCGTCGCTGCTGCTTCCACCTTGGCTGCTCTGGGAGTCCCCGGCTCCGCTGAGCACTAGAGGTCGAGGCCCGAAATCAGGTCTGTCGTCGCGCCTCACCCCCCCCCCCCGAGGCTCCAGGTACCTCCAGAGGTTCCCGTTTCACAACCAGAGCCAGCACTCCAGCCCCCTGTGGCCAGTCTCACCACCACAGACTGCCCAGGCTGGTTTATCACCCGCTTATGTGTGGAGAAATAACGGGCCAGCACGGAGCTCGCCGCTCACACGTCCGCCATCGTCGGCTGATTAGCCACGCCCCTGAAATCCATTAATAGCCTTATTCAAATAATTACTCACTATTTGAAATTCTTGGGCTATAGAATAATTAGAGGAAAATGCAAGGCACTACCACTCCGCAGACACACAATGGCCACCTCAATAGGAGGGTACCCATTCAAATGGAATGCATCGAATCTGAAATATCTAGGGATCAATATAAATATAGGTCTTGACCGCATAATGGAGGATAATATAGGATCTTTGGTCACTAAGATTCAATCAGACTTGCCAAAATAGTACACACTAACTTTATAACAGTGGGGGAAGGGACAAATGCTCAAAATTAACAGGATGACTGATCTAATCTATATCTTTGCTTTATTACCCATTCATACCCCAGCCTCCATGCTTTTCAAGTTGGCTAAATAATAAAGTATTTTATATGGGATGTTTAAAGAACTCACCTAAAAATGGAAAAGTTCTACGCAGTAGCTGACAGTGGTGGCATATGCTTGACCCTTATAAAAGCATGTTGGTTTGCATTTCAGCTAGTACAAAAGTGATCCATGATACACATGTTGGACATCTCACAATGGGTCGACAAAGAGAAGTCCCTTCTTGGTATCACAGGAAACACTCATTCACAGGGAAGCAACTCATAGCCACCAATTCATTACAAGCAATGACATACACTTGGCATACAGCACACAGAATATAGGAGATAATAGCAGACTACACAAAGCCTCAACTTTATGAAACAACAGAAGCGTTAAAACTGGAGGGCTTGAACCTTCATGGGAGGGCTTTAAATCCAGAGGCGTACAAACATTGGATCAACTGATAACAGGAAATAGCTTGACACGCTAGTCAGAAGCATAGAGTTCGACCCCTAGCAAGACTGTTTCTGGAACCACTAGCCTTCAAAAGCTTTTAGCTCTGTCACCGATAAACTTGCATGACTCTTCTATAATGAAATAGCTTCGTAACCGTGGTACATTCAAACGAGTAGTAGCAGGACTCTATAAAAACCTAACAAATCAGGTTTTCAGGGCCAAAATCCAGACAGTCAAAGGACTGGTGGGTACACCATCTACTAATTGAATTCATTTATGAGGAATGATCGGAAATCATGCCCATTCATGACAAATACTTGCTGGAGGTGCACTTGAAGCTGGGGTACCATAACATTTTTCCACAGATGGCATTGGTCCTCTAAAAGACTCTGCGATATGGGACTGCTTCCAGATGCATCATGTTGGAGATGAAAGCACCCAAACAGTGACATGGAACACACACTAGAGGAATGCCCAACTCCTGAGACCTACAGGCAAGGAGTCTAGGAGACTATGGGGGATTCATTAGAAATTACATGTCCTCTCATGAGCAAAGCTGTCCTCTTGTATGACCATACCCTTTAACTAGAGATTACACACCAATGACATAGGTCATTTTCAACGGTTCTAGCTGTAGCAAACATTTGTATCCTATGCTATGGAGAACTAATCATAGTCCAGATAAAGAGACCTCGTTACAGGAGATGAATAAAACAGCAACATAACAAACAGGTAATCAATCACTTGAATGACAAAATGGACACATTTAAAGTCTGGGGAAAATTTATATTCAAGCCAGATGATTAGACTGTCTTGTTATGGGATCCTATGAAGATACATGCATTTACAGAATTAAAAGTGAGTTGATTACTAACCACAGGGAGAGGGTGAGAAGAATTTGTAGATTTGAATACTGAATATGTTATGTTGTATGACTTTAGTGAAAATTGTATGTAGAACGATACCTTGTGATCAATTTCCTGTTTCAAACTTTATAAAAAATTGTTACTATGAAAAAATAGAGGGATGCCTTATCATTCATATTACTTTTGAATGTAGTTGTATTAAGCAACATAGATACTGTTTGGTCTCGCATTAGTGAAAGTTTGAGTTATTGGCGTTGCAAATGATAATGTTTGTTATTTGTGTTTTTTTGTTAAAAAATATCCCACCAGTAGCATAAGTAAAATGAAAATGCACGAAGCAATGAAAGGGTGCAGTACCAAAGGCTGTTACTAGGTATCCCTGTGGAGTTGTAAAGCTACCTCTTTTAGCCTTATAAGGTACTGCACCCTTAATACAATTATAAAGAGAAAGATTGCAGCTGAGTATATGTTTCCATTAGTTTTTTTTGGAAGTGAGATTTTTGTTAGCTTGCATATTAAAATGCACCATTGTTGTTTAATAATAAGCTCTCACTTCCAATAAAAACAAATGGAAACATATACTCAACTGCAATCTTTCTCTTTATAATTGCATTAAGGCTGCAGTACCATTTGTGGCAAAGAGTGATCCCTTTACAACTCCACAGGGACACCTAGGGGCCGATTCCGATTCCGGCCGGAAATCTCTCCGACCGAGCCGGACCCGGAGAGATTTCCGACCGAATCGGACTCTGGCAGTCCGACCGAACGAGTACGATGCGCACGCATGCCATCGGACTCGAGTCGGTCGGACTCCCATTGAAGTCAATGGGAGCCTGTCGTACAACACGTACGCGGGCTCCCATTGACTCATGGGTGCGAGGCGGACAAGGGCGCCCCCTACAGCAGGTACGCGTCGATGCGCATCGTGGCGTACATGCACAGGTAGGGGGGACCCATGGGTCCCCCCTGTGTGCGACTCGCGCGCCTACGCGTACAGGGGGGTCCGACGCGGACCACCAAAGTCCGGCTCCGACAGCTTTTTCGAGCCGGACGGCGCGAGTCGGTCGGACTGCTCGCGGCGCGCATCGTACTTACCCGGCCGGGATACGTCTCCATAGCGCGGTGCGAGTCGTGTCCATGCGAGTCGGTCGGAGCATGTTGAAGCCGCGTTCGAGTCGGTCGGAGATTTCGCGGGTGCCTGCATCGTACTCGCTCGGCCGGACCCGCGTATGATTCGGTCGGGAAACAGGGCTCCGAATCGGATCCGGTAAATCCGAATCCGATTCGGAGCACTACCGGCCGAGATCGGAATCGGCCCCCTAGTAACAGCCTGTGGGACTGCACCCTTTCGTGCACTACACCCTGGGAGCGGAATTTTTAAAGATTTAGAGGATGGGAAGTGACGAGGATGCCCCGCCAGCATGCGCTCTTGCGAGGGAGGTAACGTAAGAGAGACTTCTACATTTTGAGAAGTGAGATGAAAATGAAAGACTTACTCCGGGAAGGCAAATATATAGCAGAAAAGCGAAGCTGACGGAGTTGTAACTTATTGGAGTGGTAGATTTTGTTTTAATTTACGACAAAATCAATAAGATCCTGCAGCTGCAATGGCGAGACAAAACAAATGAATAGGAAACCTGACGAGTGGTGTCTGTAAAGCGGGTGCAGCGCTGCTATAAAAAAAAAATCCGCGTGGGCTCCACAAACCTGCAATTCCATAGTGGGGCAAAAAAATTTATATTAAAACAGACGCGTATCATCAGTGATGTGGTTGCGGTGCTGCTATAAAGAAATCTGTGTGGGCTCCTCAAACTTGCAGCTGTATGGTGGGACAAAAAAAAGAATATTAAACCTGATGCGTGGCGTCAGTGAAGCGTGCGCGGTGCTGCTATAAAAAAAGCCACGTGGGCTCCACAAACATCTAATTAACGCAAGTTTGTTTACACACACTAGCCTACATAAGCACACATGCTATGTCCTGTAAAAAAAAGAAAATAAAGGAGCATAAGCACGCAGCCACCCAGTTAAAACATGGATGTACCCAATCAGAAAGGGAAAAAAATGCTGAATCCGATCGAAAGGAAAACCAGCAAGTCAAATACATATCATATACTAAAGAAATGTAGTCCTTACACAACAGAACCATTTTATTATATACTGATCATATACTGAATACAGCATGTCTTGAAGGTGCAGCGCAAGTGCTGCATGGTAGAGACCTAAAAATAGAGAATATTTTAATAAATAGAACAAGTCCAAGGATTAAAGTGAAAATAGTGCCAAAAACCACTAAGCGCCAACAATGGATATCTTGTTGTGCTGGACAGGGACAAAGTCAAAAGTTCAGGCCGACTATGGTTGAGAAAGGACCTGCTAGAGTGACCTGATTGGGCCCGCTGCGCAAAAGCTCCTTAGTCCGGGCTGCGTCGACGTTGAAGATTCTGTCGACGGAGAGGCTGAGAAGCGCAAAAGGGGTGATGTGCCTATTTCAATACACACGTCGGTGACGATGCACTGGTCTTGGTCACGCAACAGCGGCGATGCATCGTCTCCGATGCGACACAGAGTTTCAGCTACAACGTCAATGTTGTCATCGACGGAGTTGCAAGGACTTTACTGGCAGAGCGTCGCACATTGGTGGTTCTGAAGGCACAGCAGTGTCTCCGAACCACAGAAAGGCACCAATGCGTCGGTTCTGGTTTTCGCAATAGGGGCGATGGGCCGGTTCTGATCCGCACAGTGGCGATGATGCGTTGGTGCTGACCATGCAGTAGCGGTGATGCGCCGGTTGCATCTCTGTAGTGGTGATCAAGTGTTCAGCAAGCCCCCTTAGGCCCACGTCCAAGGGTCCAGGACTGGGGTGACATCACTTGGCAGGGTAGACTCTAAGAGGGCAGAGTCCAGCTGCAGAAGGAGGATAGTTAGAAATCTGTTATTGCCCCGAGATGTGCGATAAGGAGGATAGCCCACTAGCCCTTGGAGCCACTCTGGGTTCTGGGGGTCAAGTGATGCAGGTCGAGCCCTTCTAACCCAGACCAGATAGGCAACAGGCAGTGGATCAGCACAGCCAGAAAGCAGTTCTTCCAGAGCAGCAGTCCAGCAGAGTGACAGTCCTTTAGCTGCACAGCAGTCCTTCTTCCTGGCAAAGTATCCACAGTTCCAGATGTGTGCTGAAGTGGTAGGGTCTGAGGTCCACTTCTTATACCCAGTGGTGCCTTTGAAGTGGGGGAGACTACAAAGCAGGGTCTTTGAAGTGTTCAGAGGTTCTCCCTTTCTGCCCTGGCTCCCAACTCACTACAGGGGGGTATGCAGCCCTTTGTGTGGAGACAAGACACAGCCTCTTCAGGTGTAAGAGTGAGGCTGTTCCCAGTTCCTCCCTCCCATCTTCCCAGGAATGGCCCATCAAGCTAAGCTCTCACTGTGTGTGGATGTCTACGGGGAATCCGCAAAGTCCAGCTGTCACCCTTCCCAGTTGTGTATCAGAGACAGGTTGCAGGCACACAGGGCTAAGAGCAGGAAAAGGCCGCCTTTCTAAAAGTAGAAACAAAGAAGGTGGTTGGACGTGCATTTACAATTAATACATTAATAAATAACCACCTTGGAATCTAAAGTAGTTATGGTGCTTTCATTCCACCTTTTCTTTTTTTCATTTATTTTAAGAACAAACACGATAGATATTTAATTCATGTCTTAGAGAAAAATACTGCGAGATACAATTCCACACAACAATAATCACAACATTTTAGACATTTGACAAATACATCAAAAACTAACAAATGCTTGCAAATGACACAACATAACAAAACACAATAGACCAGTCCTTATTTTAGCAAAAGAAACAAATGGCGGTGCAAATTGTTAATGTTTTTCAGGAATGCAACATGCCATATACAGCTAGACAACACTATAGTTACACCAGGCTGATTGCCCTGTTTGTACACAGTATTATTCCGTGGGTTATTGGTAGTTACTGCTAGCTGGATGGGGTCGACGCGTTTCAGAACCCTATTCAATTTCAGGGTTCTCCTCAGGACCAGGACTTGGTCAAACACTACGAGAAATAATAAAGTATGGAAATGATTATGAGTTATGGGTCCCTGCGTTAAAGGTTTCCTACCTTTACTCAATGGAACAATTTATTCTTACCAGTTGTGAAGAGAGAGTACGTGCAATTGATAATTAGCAGTTAATACCGCGGGGAATCCCGGAATTGCCAAGATTTTCTGAAAAATATAGAAAGGTTGAGCTGTGATTCAAACAGCTGTTCTTAGAGGTGCACTCACTTGAAACTGCCACAAATGGTTAAAGAACAAAATGTAGTATAGCATGATAGTATACATATTGAAAGAAAACCAAACTTGCCTCGTGTATTTTGACAAATGCGTCCTTCTGTGGTTAATAGTTTCTCAGTAAAGCGATGCGGCGAGTTCTCGATTAAACAGACCTATTGGAAATAAGGTGAACCCTAATTATTCTCGGTATGAGCAAACCTTACAGCATTGTACGGATAATCTAAAATGAAATCTTACTTGTGGCAGATTGATGGTGAAACGAACGCCATACCGTTTAAACAGGGTGTTGCCTCAATCGGCTCCTGGGACAAATAACTATTAGAAAAACACGGAATCACCTATTAGTCTGTTCCGCTGATTTCAGGTAGTTAAAATTACATTACTTCATGCGGAGAAATTAAAATGGCATGACTCACTCATTTTGAAGTGTAGAGGCGGCGTGGGGGAGACGTTTTCTTTTATTACGTGATTAGGGCTCAGCTCCTAAATGGTGTCGAAAAATCGGAAAAGGAAACATTATGAAGATGTAATGGAAAAATTAGCTGAAAGCTAGCACTGACAAATGCAATCATGCATAATTGCATTACAGTACAACTTGCCTGAGTCTGGGTGTAAGTTTCCAAACGGAGTTCCTCTCACGCCTCGTCTCTCCGGCATCACAGTAGTGCAGAAGTGGGCATAGCCACTCAAAGACATTACTTGTAGATTCGGAGCCTATGAGGAGCATAAGGCTGTCTGCGCTTTGCATGTTGGTACTTGTAGTGTTTAGAAAAAACTGTTTGTGCATTGGGGACCTAAGGTGTGAATTTTATAGATCATGAACATAGTAAGCAATTTAGATGTGCTCATACTGTGTGTGCTAATGCCTGTAATACATACATACCACTCGTGGTGTGATGTAGTAATTAGAGGCAAGCGGTTTGAAAAAAAATTCTTTGATTAATAGTAAAGTCTGTTAATTTCAGACATTTCATTAAGTCCCATAGAGGCAGGATTAAAACGCATAATTAGATAAGCTTCCCTTTGAAGCAATGTCCTTTCCAAGTCACCCCCTCTGGGTTTCGGTTTTATGGCACTTAACACTGTCCATCGGAGATCTCTTTCCGTGTGTTTGAATTCTTGAAAATGCGCCACAAGGGGTGCATTCAATACTTTGTTTTTAATTCTTGAACGATGTTGGCTTATCCGTTGCCTGATTTCCTGCGTGGTTTTGCCAATGTACACCAGAGGACACGGGCAGGTAATGGCGAAGACCACGTTTTTGGTCTTACACGTTGAAAATTCATTGTGTTTCCACTTGTCAGTTCCATCCGTAAATTCTGTGCCTTCCATAGTTGATTACATGCCTGACATGTTCCACATTTGTGGTGTCCTGCGGCGGGTTGGAAGTTAAAAAAGGTTCGTAGTGATTCCACTCTCTTAGGGGCGTCATCTGATGCCCTAACAATACGTTGTCCAATACTGACATTCTTTTTCAGAGCGAACAATGGTATTTGAAGGTCCTTGTCAATATCCGTAACCAGATGCCAATTCTGTCGGATGATTCTTTTGAAAGAGTTGGTGTGTGGACCAAACGTGGAGACACACACTAAACGTGTCATAGGTTTTTTTGGTTGTTTTTCAAGCAAGGTTTCACGTGGTGTGAACCAGGCCCTCTAGCAAGAATGCTTCAGTAGCTTTGATGGATAGCCCTTTTCTTTAAGATTAACAGTCAGCAAATTGGAATGTATTTCATAGTCTTCTTTGCGTGTGCAGTTACGCCGCACACGCAAGTACTGGCCATAGGGCAAATTATCCTTGAGGCTCTTAGGATGGTGACTTTTAAAATGGAGTGCTGTTTTTTTTATCCGTAGGCTTTGTATACAGTGTGGTAATCAAACCTGTTTCTGTAGGGCGCACCTCCACGTCCAAGAAGGTTAAACTGGTGGTGCTATGGGTCAAACTGAATTGAATGTCCGGGTTTCTCTCATTCAGGTACACATGGAATTTTAGTAATTCTTCTTCCATACCAGCCCAAATGCACCATATATAATCTATATAACGGTGCCATTGTACCACACATTGACTGAAAGGGTTATTATTGTAAATGTGACGATCTTCATATTTGGCCATGTGGAGAACCGCCATCTCCGGCGCAAAGGGACACCCCATAGGGGTCCCTTTCACCTGGAGAAAGAAATCCTTTTCAAATTTGAAGTAATTTCGTTTTAGAGCCAATGAGGCTAGGCTGACAATGAATTGTGTAGGAATGCGATGGGGACGGTCTCTGCTTTCCAAATAAAATTCCAATACATCCAAGGCCTCCTCTTGGGGAATTTGCGTGTATAAGGATACAACATCTAGAGTGACTAATCTGTGGTGTCCCAACTGAAACTGGAAGCCCTCGATTTTATTAATAAAATCGGTTGTATCTCTCAAATACGATGTTACTTTTTGCAAAAACTCTTTTAAGAAAACATCCACATACTTCGAAATGGGTTCTAGTACTGAATCGCACCCTGATACTATAGGGCGGCCAGGGGGTGAGGTTGCGTGCTTATGAACCTTTGGGAGGAAGTAGATCACGGGTGTTCTTGGGTGTTTCTTCATTAAATAATCATGTTCTTTAGGACCCAATATCCCGGATTCTAGGCCAGCATCAACAATGATTTTGATTTCATTCTGGATCTGTTGTACTGGATCCGATGGAATCTTTCTGTACCATGTTTGATTAAAAACATGTTTCCGACCTTCTTCCAGGTATGCCTCTCTCGACCAAACCACTGTTGCCCCACCTTTATCCGCCGGCTTGATGACCAATTCCTTGTCTTCTTTTAGTTCTTTAATAGCCAATCTTTGTGTAGTTGACATATTACTTTTGACAAACACCTTGCGTTGGTTCAATTGGTTGAGTGATGCTAAAACAACTTGTTCAAAGGTGAGAATATTTTTGGGAGTAGTATGTGATGGAGGGCAGAACATCGATTTGTTACGTAGTCCTGATATCTCCCCAACGTTGGGCATCGCTTTGTTTTTAAAGAATATGTGAAGCCTGATCTTCCTGAACAAGTCCATGGCTTCCATTTTCAGGTGGACTAGATCTTGTTTTTGGCTGTGAATGAATTTCAAGCCTAGCTCTAAAACTGCTTCTTGTTCCGATGTGAGTGTCTTATTAGATAGATTGATAATCGAAGTCTTCTTTATGATTGGCAGTATTTGCGCCTGTTGCGCATTTCACAAGGTTGAGGTTTGTATCGTTCCCTTTGCTGCTGTTGGCCAACACCTAAAAAAGTGTGGTTGTTTTTTCGTTGTTTGTTTCCGTGGGATGGCCCTTCACGTGCATCTGATTCACCTGTGGAGTCGGATGATGACGTATCAGAAAAAGTCAAGAACTTGCGTTTTGATCTGCCTCTGTATTCTGGTAGGAATCTGCGGGACTCGTCACGTTTGTAGAAATCTTCTCTCAAATATGGATACACAGTTTCAAGATTGAACGACTTCCTGTCGCGCTCAAATTTAGAATTCTTAAAGTTAATTGTATTGTCTTTAAAGGTAGCGATCTCTTTTTCAATTTTTTCTAACAGAGCTTTAGCCTCAGGGACTGAATGATTGTCTTTTATGGATTGGATGAATCGTTCAATTTCATCCGCCTGTGTGCGGCAAAGTCTTTGGGCCGTTTCAATGGAGTGCACCATCAAGTCTCTAAAGCCTTTTTTGTATTCGGGGTCTTCAGTAAAAATTACCGGGACATTTTTCACTTGCAACCCCCATGGGATAGTACCTGCCTTACGGTTTTCCAACAGAAAATACCCGTGAAGTTCCGTTCTAATTTGTTTTTTTTTAAGTCTTAGTAATTTGTCCGACTCATTCTGTGTTTTTGCACTTGAGCTTAGATTAACGGCAGGGAACAGGGACGGTGCGGAAATGAGTTTTTGAATATGATCCTCAGAATAGGACAGTGTATCTTTCTCTGACATGATCACTGTTTGGTTTTGCCTTGAGTGGCAGAACCTTAACCAACAAATTGTGACCCCTTACAATAGTATTTCAAGAATACACGCACGGGCTGTTGTCCGCTCAAACTTGTTGAACACTGAGGGGTTGGGCCTATACCTACGTCCAAACTAGGCCACAATAATAGTAGAAACAAAGAAGGTGGTTGGACGTGCATTTACAATTAATACATTCATAAATAACCACCTTGGAATCTAAAGTAGTTATGGTGCTTTCATTCCACCTTTTCTTTTTTTCATTTATTTTATGAACAAACACGATAGACATTTAATTCATGTCAGAGAAAAATACTGTTGATACAATTCCACACAACAATAATCACAACATTTTAGACATTTGACAAATACATCAAAAACTAACAAATGCTTGCAAATGACACAACATAACAAAACACAATAGACTAGTCCTTATTTTAGCAAAAGAAACAAATGGCGGTGCAAATTGTTAATGTTTTTCAGGAATGCAACATGCCATATACAGCTAGACAACACTATAGTTACACCAGGCTGATTGCCCTGTTTGTACACAGTATTATTCCGTGGGTTATTGGTAGTTACTGCTAGCTGGATGGGGTCGACGCGTTTCAGAACCCTATTCAATTTCAGGGTTCTCCTCAGGACCAGGACTTGGTCAAACAATACGAGAAATAATAAAGAATGGAAATGATTATGAGTTATGGGTCCCTGCGTTAAAGGTTTCCTACCTTTACTTAATGGAACAATTTATTCTTACCGGTTGTGAAGAGAGAGTACGTGCAATTGATAATTAGCAGTTAATACCGCGTGGAATCGCGGAATTGCCAAGATTTTCTGAAAAATATAGAAAGGTTGAGCTGTGATTCAAACAGCTGTTCTTAGAGGTGCACTCACTTGAAATTGCCACAAATGGTTAAAGAACCAAATGTAGTATAGCATGATAGTATACATATTGAAAGAAAACCAAACTTGCCTCGTGTATTTTGCCAAACGCGCCCTTCGGCGGTTAATAATTTCTCAGTAAAGCGATGCGGCGAGTTCTCGATTAAACAGACCTATTAGAAATAAGCTGAACCCTAATTATTCTCGGTATGAGCAAACCTTACAGCATTGTACGGATAATCTAAAATGAAAGCTTACTTGTGGCAGATGGATGGTGAAACGAACGCCATAACGTTTAAACAGGGTGTTGCCTCAATCGGCTCCTGGGTCAAATAACTATTAGAAAAACACGGAATCACCTATTAGTCTGTTCCGCCGGTTTAGGGTAGTTAAAATTACATTACTTCATGTGGCGCATTGTCAAGAATTCAAACACACGGAAAGAGATCTCCGATGGACAGTGTTAAGTGCCATAAAACCGAACCCCAGAGAGGGTGACTTGGAAAGGACATTGCTTCAAAGTGAAGCTTATCTAATTATGTGTTTTAATACTGCCTCTATGGTACTTAATGAAATGTCTGAAATTAACAGACTTTACTATTAATCAAAGACATTTTTTCCAAACCGCTTGCCTCTAATTACTACATCACACCACGAGTGGTATGTATGTATTACAGGCATTAGCACACACGGTATGAGCACATCTAAATTGCTTACTATGTTCATGATCTATAAAATTCACACCTTACGTCCCCGATGCACAAACTGTTTTTTCTAAACACTACAAGTACCAACATGCAAAGCGCAGACAGCCTTATGCTCCTCATAGGCTCCGAATCTACAAGTAATGTCTTTGAGTGGCTATGTCCACTTCCGCACTACTGTGATGCCGGAGAGACGAGGCGGGAGAGGAACTCCGTTATGAAACTTACACCCAGACTCAGGCAAGTTGTACTGTAATGCAATTATGCACGATTGCATTTGTCAGAGCTAGCTTTCAGCTAATTTTTCCATTACATCTTCATAATGTTTCCTTTTCCGATTTTTCAACACCATTTAGGAGCTGAGCCCTAATCACGTAATAAAAGAAAATGTCTCCCCCACGCCGCCTCTACACTTCAAAATGAGTGAGTCATGCCATTTTAATTTCTCCGCATGAAGTAATGTAATTTTAACTATCTGAAACCGGCGGAACAGACTAATAGGTGATTCCGTGTTTTTCTAATAGTTATTTAACCCAGGAGCCGATTGAGGCAACACCCTGTTTAAACGTTATGGCGTTCGTTTCACCATCAATCTGCCACAAGTAAGCTTTCATTTTACATTATCCGTACAATGCTGTAAGGTTTGCTCATACCGAGAATAATTAGGGTTCACCTTATTTCCAATAGGTCTGTTTAATCGGGAACTCGCCGCATCGCTTTACTGAGAAATTATTAACCGCCGAAGGGCGCGTTTGGCAAAATACACGAGGCAAGTTTGGTTTTCTTTCAATATGTATACTATCATGCTATACTACATTTGGTTCTTTAACCATTTGTGGCAATTTCAAGTGAGTGCACCTCTAAGAACAGCTGTTTGAATCACAGCTCAACCTTTCTATATTTTTCAGAAAATCTTGGCAATTCTGCGATTCCACGCGGTATTAACGGCTAATTATCAATTGCACGTACTCTCTCTTCACAACCGGTAAGAATAAATTGTTCCATTGAGTAAAGGTAGGAAACCTTTAACCCAGGGACCCATAACTCATAATCATTTCCATACTTTATTATTTCTCGTAGTGTTTGACCAAGTCCTGGTCCTGAGGAGAACCCTGAAATTGAATAGGGTTCTGAAACGCGTCGACCCCACCAGCTAGCAGTAACTACCAATAACCCACGGAATAATGCTGTGTACAAACAGGGCAATCAGCCTGGTGTAACTATAGTGTTGTCTAGCTGTATATGGCATGTTGCATTCCTGAAAAACATTAACAATTTGCACCGCCATTTGTTTCTTTTGCTAAAATAAGGACTGGTCTATTGTGTTTTGTTATGTTGTGTCATTTGCAAGCATTTGTTAGTTTTTGATGTATTTGTCAAATGTCTAAAATGTTGTGATTATTGTTGTGTGGAATTGTATCACACAGTATTTTTCTCTAAGACATGAATTAAATATCTATCGTGTTTGTTCTTAAAATAAATGAAAAAAAGAAAAGGTGGAATGAAAGCACCATAACTACTTTAGTTTCCAAGGTGGTTATTTATGAATGTATCAATTGTAAATGCACGTCCAACCACCTTCTTTGTTTCTGCTATTATTGTGGCCTAGTTTGGACGTAGGTATAGGCCCAACCCCTCAGTGTTCAACATTCTTTCTAAAAGTGGCATTTTAAAAATTGTAATGATAAATTCAACTTTGCCATTAAAGAGGATTTATTATAACCATTCCATAGCTACTAAACAGGACGGATCTACTTCCTCCCAATTAGGAATTGCAGCTTATTAAATGTAATAAGGAATCCCCAATGTTATCCTAGGAGAGGGGATGGCCTCACAGTATTGAAAAACAGATTTGGGAGTTTTTCACTATCAGGACATGTAAAACGTAAAAGAACATGTACTAACTTTTACTCACACAGCACCCTGCCCTGTGGGCTACCTAGAGGAATGATATTGTAATTGTTTTATATAGCTCTTACTACCCCGGACGAGTCGTCAAATCGCTTTTTGGCGAGTAGCACGCTACTCCGAAACCCAAAAAGGATTAGTGGTGGGTTAGTCCGTTAGTTGGATTGAAAAGGATAATGGAGGGATAGAAGAGGGAAGAGTCTAGAAAGAGTTTATTCAGGAGATCATAGTAGTAAGATTAGGTTTGGGGTGAGTAAAAGGTGAGATGGAGGAGGCAAGAGTCTCTAGAAATAGATTAGGGAGATCATAGTAGTAAAATTAATTTTGGGATGAGTCAAAGGAGAGGTATACATGAGGGAAGAATTTAGAAAGGGTTATTTGAGCGATCATAGTAGTAAAATGAAGTTTGGAGTGATTCAAGGAGGGCTAGAGGAGGGAAGAGTCTAGAAAGGGTTATTTTGGAGATCATAGTAGTAGAATGAAGTTTGGGATGAGTCAGAGAGTGGTGGTAGAGGATATACTGAGAGAGGTATAGGATGAAACATAGGGTAGTGCATTGGAGAGGCAAAGCTTCTTTTTTTACAGTAGGAGTAAAGTAATAGATAAATAGATGTTTGCAATAAAAGGGGAGTTTAAGGCTCGGCAAGGGGTTTTAAATGCCCGGTCAAAATTGCATTGTAACACTGCACTCAGGATGCAATGGAAGGCCTGAGGCATGTTTTAGAGTGCTACTTTAGTGGATGGCACAAAACGTGCTGCAGGCCCACTGGTAGCATTTAACATACAGGCCCTGAGCATTTGGTATACCACTCTACAAGGGACCTAAAAGTAAATTAAATATGCCAATTAGATATATACCAATCAAACCATTTTTAGGGGAGTATTTAGCACTGGTTGGAAGTAATAAAGTGCACAGAGTCCTAAGGCCAACATAAATGAATTCCACAAAATTGGAGGCAAGCAGACAAAAGGTTTGGGGGAAGACCACCCTAAGGCTAAGTGGTCTAATATGAAGTTACCCTAAGACCCACAGGCTGACTTTGCCCTAAAGGTCAAGCCACTAACACATCTGGCATGTAAACTGTGCACAAACCTAATGAACACATATGCTAAAAAGACGACTCTTCAGAATTTAAAAATAAAAGAAAGTATGGAAAAGTGTTTAACTAAAGTACATTAGATTTTATCACCTCATTTAGTGACATTTTTTAAACTAATCATGCCCCTCATCACTCTAATGGCAATGCTGGAACCAATAGGCAAGTCAGTCGTCATGCGCACAGGGTGCTCAGCTTTAAAATGTGATGATGGTGGAAAAATGAAGCAAACACAAGGAAATGATGGACGGAGCGCTGAAACCTTTCAGACACTCACCCCCAGTCACAGATCTGGGTTGAATCCATCATTGTTCTTTAGCTCACTTCGCCACCCCAGTTCAGACACAGCTATATGCAAATCAGTCTTGACCCTGTGCCTCATGGGAACAGTCCAGCCCGAACTGCCAAGCGATGTCTTCCCTGGACCGGAAACAAGCATCCTGGGACCGGTTTCGGGTTAACAGCCCTCATCAGCCAGGCTAGCTTGAATCCAGTGGCAAAGTGAGCAAGAGACCCACGTCTGGGCATACCCTGCCAACTTAGGGCGAACAAAGCAAACACAAGGAAATGATGGACGGAGCGCTGAAACTTTTCAGACTCTCACCCCCAGTCACAAATCTGGGTTGAATCCATCATCGTTCTTTAGCTCACTTCGCCACCCCAGTTCAGACACAGCTATATGCAAATCAGTCTTGACCCTGTGCCTCATGGGAACAGTCCAGCCTGAACTGCCAAGCCATGTCTTCCCTGGACCGGAAACAAGCATCCTGGGACCGGTTTCGGGCTAACAATCCTCATCAGCCAGGCTAACTTGAATCCAGTGGCAAAGTGAGCAAGGGACCCACGTCAGGGCATACCCTGCCAACTTAGGGCGAACAAAGCAAACACAAGGAGATGATGGACGGAGCGCTGAAACATTTCAGGCACTCACCCCGAGTCACAGATCTGGGTTGAATCCATCATCGTTCTTTAGCTCACTTCGCCACCCCAGTTCAGACACAGCTATATGGAAATCAGTCTTGACCCTGTGCCTCATGGGAACAGTCCAGCCTGAACTGCCAAGCCATGTCTTCCCTGGACCGGAAACAAGCATCCTGGGACCGGTTTCGGGCTAACAATCCTCATCAGCCAGGCTAGCTTGAATCCAGTGGCAAAGTGAGCAAGGGACCCACGTCTGGGTGGAAAAATGAGGCACAGTCAAATAAAGTAACTGCTTAGGATCACTCATTTCGGTCAAACAGGGAAGCAGAGTCCTTTAACAGAATAGTGGATCTGTGATAAAAGGTTCTCTCTTTATGTGGATGAGACATTACTATACATAGAACATCACACAAATCCCTGGAAGTGTTGATGTCAATATCTAAAACCTATGAAAGGTCCACTGGAGTTCATAGTAAAAAGTGGAAGTCAAACCGAGGCTCCCTATATCCCTGAGAAATGAATGCACACTAAGTATCTGGGGAGCCAGATAGCAAAGGACCGCCGGACATTCTATGCAGACAATCTTGACCCACTACTACAGGAGGTTGGTGAGGAGGTCCTGCACTCAAATAAACTACCTCTCTTATTGCAGGGATATACAGTCATTTAAAAATCATTGTGGTTCCAAAATTCCTTTGCATATTACAAAATGCAGAGTATGCTGAACCTGACAGATTCTTCAGAAATATAGATTAATTGAGGACACTGTTGTTGTGGAAAGACCATGCCATAGGATATTGATGGCAAACAGTTCATAGGAGTATATTTGAAGGTGCACTAGATCTTCCCAATTTCAGGAAATATTATGAAGTGGCACTGTTAACACCAATAAAAGCCTAGGGCCCTGACAATTAGTAGGTCAGTGTTTTCGGACCTCTGCACAAAATGCTGTTGCTTTTTCTTTTGTCATTGCAGGTTCTATTGCCAGTGATCCTGACCTACCCCTTCACCCTTGACTTTGTACTAGATTTCCCTTTCAGGGTCAAGAAAATAGTCGATTGTATCTCACTACCGGTTACAAGACGTTGAAGCTGTAGGTATTCAGTTTTTAGAGCAGCTGTGTTTACAATCTTGACCAATGTTACTGACTCTACAAACTTTAAAATGGTTAATTTACCGAATTTTTCTCTTAAAATGGCCTCCTTCCAACCAAGCAATGTTTTGTTAAAGGTTTGTGATACGCAAATGTGAGTCACTTTTTTAGGGGTGCCTGTGAATTTTTTCAATCCTACTCCGACCCTGAATATGAGTACACAAGACAGCTACACCCTATTTTAGTTCTTTTGATGGTGTAAACAAATGGATAGCAAAAACATCTCTCCCAAACCATAGAGCGCCTAAGGAGGGTGAAGGCAAGTGTTGGGGTGAGTGTTCCTACTGAAGTCGATGCAAATGTGAGAATGAGGAAAATGGAGAGAGTGGATTCTAGTGCTTTAAATAGGCAGGTACTCTCCTGTACTAAGTAGCCGCACTTTTTAGATCTGGGAGGGAGTATCTATACTACTCAGCACTGCTGCGATACATTTAATGTGAGAGGCCAGGCTCTTCTCAAGAACCAACAAGCACTCTAAACAGTGAGTCGGTGGGAAGAAAGTGGCTTGCTGGGAGGGGGAAAATAACTACAAGGGGGAGCAACTACCTCCATAGTAAGGAGAGTTGACAGACTTGTAGCCTTCAACAGAGAGAATTATTTTCTGCCAAAAGAAAACAGCCCGTAGCCCCAAAAACAGGCAGAAAGGAAATAATTCTGCATATTTTTCCTCATATCAGTATCCAGGGGCAAGAGGTATACGGAGGTCAATTGAAATTGAAATTGAAATTTGTACTTGTAAAGCGCACCCATACCCCCAAAGGGGTGTCCAGGCGCTGTACGCATACCGCTGTGGAACCCTTCCTGGCTTTTCCCTGTGAAATGTCCACTCCTGGGCACCCCCAGGGTGAAGCCAGGCATCCCAGCGCTGTTGGGGCCGTTGTGGAGATTAAGCAAGCTATTGCCCAGAGTTGCAGAGTGGGACCCATGATTAGAATAGGCACCGAGGCGAGAATTATCAGGTCCGAGGAAATTGAGCCCAAGACCCGCCGAGGCGGGAATTGAACCCTGGTCCCGGGCCAGATCTCTGCATCAGGGTCTGCCGCTCTAACCATTGAGCCACACTTCTCCACCCCAATGGACATTATTTACGACTTCAACTCTTGTTAAACCTGAGGGGGGCACCAAGCCGTATAGCCTGTCCCCTCACCTCCAAACAGGAGCGGGGGGGGCACAACGTCTTAGGAAGCCCACCGCCCTCACCTCAAACCCCAGCCAGGAGTAGGGGGACACCATCGTAGACCAGCTCCAGCACTCGCTTGCCACCCCCCAGCCATGGCTGTTGGGCAGTTCGGGTGGCTCTGGACCTTCTGCACCCTGTTCTAGCTTCTCTGGAAACAGAAAATACCACCTGCAGTGCAGAGAGTTTACTGGCTGGGAAGAGGGACCTTCAACACTGCCCCCTGAGAGGGTATCTGGTGGCATCTGCTGCCACTCAGTGGCTGTAGAGACCACCAGCAGCCCGGCGCCTAGCTGCAGCATTCAAGCTTTAATCTCTTCCTGTGGGACCTCATGTTAATGGAACACAACAATCAGGCACCAATTGAATGAGTTACATTACAGGGTGGGTGTCTCACTTTACGGCATGAGGCAATTGAAAGAGTGCATTTTACATTTATATTAATATCTGATTTGACAAGCAAACAGGAACTCACGCATTGACCGATTATCTGAGATATCCCTGGAGGGCCACCCCAAACTTACCTTGAACTCCAGCCAGGATAGGGTGACACCACGTCATAAAAGGCTTCCACCAGGGTCCTGTTGCTGCCCACGGGACCAGCCATCGCACCAAACCCAAGGCTTCTGCTTGCCAACAACCTCTCCCCTCCCACCCTTAAACTGCTGCAGAACGAGTCGAGTCGACGTTTGGCATCTTTTCACTGTCAGCCAACTTGTGAGCTAGGAATGATCTTTAAGTATGGCACTTGGTGGGCAAAGGTGGAAAAAGCCTCATCTTGGCTTTTATATATTTGCAGTTTTTCATAACTCAAACATGTTCTAGAGGCATTGGAGCACTTTACAAGGAAACAGGTTCAATCAACAAAAGCAAATTACATTGAAAACTAGAAGAGGGGAGCACGTGCAAGAAACAAGACAACTGCTTTCCTCTGATTGGTTGTGTGGGCTGGACAAACAGTCCCAGGACCTACAGCATGTCTTGCAATGCCCAGACGGGAGGAGGGGCCATCATACGCGGTAACAGTGTGATTGCCAACAAAAATTATCCCTTTGTGAAATCGCCAGGAAGGGAACAAGCCAGCATTTCTGAATGTCACATATAACAACCAATGGTAATCGGTGGGTGTGCCAAAAGCCCACAGAAGAGATACAACAGGTCGTGTAGACCGCGCAAGCACTGTCGAGGCTCGACCAAAAAGCGTGCCCCAAAGTACAGTTATTCTTATGCAATATACAAGGAGATTGATGCATACATAAGCACACAATATTGATTATAATAGAAATTTGCTCCAGTGCCGTCAATGAAAACATGTAGCTTGTGAGGAAGTAACAATTTTTTGACCAGTGCTAAATGGCATCAGGCACAGGAAGCAAGTTACTCTGTGCATCTAAATCACATGGCCAGAGGCCTCGTTATTCATGGCTCATAAACCCATCCCTTGTGTGGTTTACTGTATTTATACTCTGCATAGGAATATGCATAGGAAAGTGGAAGTTTGAAGCGTGTTTCTCTTTATAGGGAACCATGTTTGTTTTGGTGTTGTCTTGGTCACCACAGTGTTAGCGGAATAGGTGTAGGCAGGAACCTTACTGGGACTCCACATGTTTCCCAGGGTTGTCCGCTTATGTAAAATGGACTGTGGAAAAATGAGCTCTCCACACAGGAGCATGTAGCTGTATTGTGGCTGGTCTGTTTATCTGAAAAAAATAAACAATGTGACTGTTTGGGAGAAAGAGGTGTGTAGCTGATTGGTGTGTGGGTGAGCTGCCTGAGGGGAAGACATGTATGACTGGAGAATATGTCTATCAGTGTCAGACAATTTATTTATGCTGGGGCTTAATTTCTGCATAGAATGTGGTGATGACAACACAGATTCTGAGCTGGGTGCACTAGAAGGAGCCCCGAGTGGGAGACCGCCTCAAGAGGCCCTAGACGGCCATGCCAGTTTACAAAGGGGGAAAAATCATGATGCTTTGGTAATTAGCGCCAGTACGTCGCTGGCAGGAGTGAGCCTTCTGGATCGAGACAAGCTAATGAATCTAACTCTGTGGCTGCAGATAAGAAGAAGAAATGGCAAAAGTAGGCTGGATAACAGCTTCCCTGATGTTGGCAGTAATCCCTCCCAAAGTGTCAGAAGGTGCTCCAGTTATGCTTGTTTCCCATGTTCTTATTGGACCCATGTCTACCTCTGGGTGGCCTCCTGAAGGGTTTGGATAAGAGTGTCCAGGAGGCAATCTAGACACCCCAGCGGGCTTTTCCTGCAGTGTGAATTCTCCCTGTGGGAGTCCTTTAAATTAACTGGGTCCTGATAGTGTCCACTCCCACTGTGCTTGTTGAGGAGATTATATGGGTGATTGCCCCTTACACCCTGAAACAGAGGGAAGCTGGAAGAGCATCTGGAAAATAAATAAAACAATCGCACGGACATGGAACCATATCTGATGGACCTGACTTCATTTTAGGAAATGCGACAAGGTAGTGGACAATGCCGCATCTCAATCTCAATAGCACAAAACGATGCTGTACATGCGTCATATATGACAAATAGTTATTGGCTCCCTCCTTTAAATCAAATGATTTATATAGGGCAGCGGTCAGTTTATTCAACTCAGATTTCAATCTAAGGTCCGCCTTTGTTGCAGGAAGGAGTCTTTAATCTCCTTCTTTGAAAAGGACAATATTTTTGTGGTGTCCGACCATACTGATAAATTGAGCAAGTTTCCTAGTGTGGAATTAATATACGATAACCATGGAATTCTTAGTACATCATCCAAATTTGGACAATCTAAGATAATTGACCTGGTAAAAGCTGTCTCTTCCCTCCACCAAAGTGAGGCCCATAATAACAGTGGTACAGCCACTAACATGCTATAATGTTGCCCTGTTCATCCAGAAAGCAATTACCGCAAGGAAAAGCATTCGGTTATGATTTAAGTAATGAAGATGTATTTTATTGTCTGTACTTTTATGGCTGTTTTTCTTGATTGCCGAATAAAGATTTTGAAATGAAATAAGACAATCATATTGAGCCCTAAAGGAGTAGATGTCGTGTTTCATGACTAAAAGGTCACATTTCTTTCAGCACCTACTAGGATTGCCAGAACTCCTATGTACTTTCATAGTCATGTAGTGACGGTAACAAAGGATGACCATGAGTTTCCACCCTTGAGTTGGTCAAGACAGCTGTTTTCTTTACATAACAAATTAATTAAATTAACTATATATGGGCATATTGGAGTATGAAAAGTGGCACTTCTGTAGTACTCTGTTACTGGTGTTCTTAGACATTAGCTTACAGGGTGGCATGATGGCAAAAAGCTTGTTCCAAAGTCTTTGTGAGCAAGAAGTAGGTAAAGTGGGAACATTGCAGATGGCAAGATCTACTTTAGGCAGTGAGATCAAGAGATGCCCATACTTTCTGGCACATCATTACTAATGGTACCAAAACATGCATCCCAAAACCAGAGATACCTATTAATGAAGATCACTGGTTTGCCTTTTTTATTGCTGTACCACAATGCTAGAGTCCAGTCCAGCCAGCATTGAATGAAGCCCATCATAAAATACATGCCTTTGTGAATTGGCCCCAAAACATCTATAATGGGAAATGGCCTAGGAGAATATTGACCTGAACTTTCATTTTGAGAAATTATCAGTGACTATCAAGACATCCATCAGCTGCTACGGACTTTCAAGACAGGTAAGCGACTAATGATTTTAATATCTACTACAGAGCACAAAGCTAAGTGCTGATTCACCAACACTGAACTACCTTACACTTGCTCCAAATCAATAGGAGTGACAAGAACAGGCCAGTTCTAGTGGCAGTTGCTGATTCAATACCCCATTTGAAATAATCAATTAGAAGGCTGTCTGCAGAGAAGTTCAGATATGGGGCATCTGCAATAATATGTAGAGATATTCTGAGTTGCTCCCTTATGAGCTGTCGATTAGCTCTTCTAACTCATGGTTTATGTGTCTGCAATGGCAAGAGGAAATCAAATCTATTGAGACGTCACACTTTTAACAATGGCTGCATTGAAGTAAAATCAATGATCTGTCACTGAACCAGCCCAGTTGGGACATTACGGCCAACAAGCCAATCAAGGAATGCCCCAAAATGATCATGATCCTTTAATTCTCAAATAATCAGGTGTGTCTTCATGCCCCCACAACTCAATCTAAAGACTGTAGTAATGAATTTGTTTCAAACAACTGAAGAAAACTGAAGAGGGACTATAATATTGTTAACTATATTATTAGCAATAAATTCATTTATAGCTTCTGCCATTGGGTCTGCTGAAATTACACTATTATAACTGCATCAATGTGCTGCATTGAACAAGCATTACTATACACAGATTTGGAGCATAATACCCCGCCACTCAGCTAACCTGTCTCTACCAGGAGAGTCACAAACACTGGCCACCACTATTGGTTCGACAGAAATTGGAAATCAGTGATAGTATTGTTACTGGTGATTTAAAAAAATAGCATACGAGGTGACATATTGGCAAAAAACGTGTTCTAAAGTCCTTTGGGGCAAGAAGTAGGTAAAGTGGGATCATTGCAGATAGCAAGATCTACTTGAGGCAGTAAGATCAAGAGATGCCCATACTTTGTGGCACTTCATTACTAAGTAGTACCAAAGCATGCATCCCAAAACTAGAAATACCTATTAACAAAGATCACTGGTTTGCCTTTTTTCATAACTGTAACATTATCCTTGAGTCCAGTCAGGGAATGAAGCCCATCATAAAACGCCACTTGATAAAACTTCGAAAATTGAGTCATTTCCTTTAAAAGAAAACCGAGGGGCAATTAATAGACAAAAGAGGGGCAAAGCCCTCCCCTCACCCCCTAGCTCCAATTACGTACCAGCTGATTTGTACAAAACGGAGCCTACCCTTTGGGGCAGAACCACCACTTTTGTTTCGTAATGTTATCTTAACTGGAGCACCCTCCTTCCCCCTCCCCCCGACCAGCATCCTGGAATATACAAGCAAACGATTTTGCATTAACAAGGGTGAGAGAAAGGCCCGGACATATCATCACCTTAAAAGTCTTTTAGATAACCAACAACAAGGTTTTGTATGCACATTATTAGCCAGAAAGGGCTGAGAATGATAATATCCTATAATACAGCCAAGCGGGCTTCAGAAAGAAAACTAGCACGTTATACCAGTTGTTTAGGTCCTATCAAATTCTAAAAAAACATGTCCTACGCAGCAAAGATGCACACCAATGTACTCCATGTATTCTGTACTTAATATTTACTGTGCTCTATTGCTTCCACGCTCTGTAGGCGTGCACACTTGCTCCGCGCTCCGTCCAATTGCGCTGCAATGTAGAACGAACACGAAGGAACCACATCTGATCCCCATTCAAGCTGCACAGCCACAACCAACGCGAATGAATCCAATAAATCAAATTAATATTTAACTTTTCATTATTCCTCATTTTTCTCCATTACTTTTCGCCTTTCTTGCTTTTGTTTTCTTCAATTCATTTTACTCATTCTCATTTTTTATTCGTGATTTTTCATAAAAACACAGGAGAATTATATGTTTTCACATACCACGATTTTATTTAAAAACACCCAATGCATTTCGGGATATTCCCTTCGTCAGGGGTATCTAGAATACAAAAATTAATAAACAACCATCAACTCGGTTATACTCCTTCTTATGCAATAGACAAGTTAAAAAACATTCATTTGACTATCAATTAATTAAACCATGAAACGCTCCAGCATCAAACCTCAACTGCTGATCTTATTGCAGCACTCATCGACTTTAATAACAACCCCTGTTCAACACCCCCACTATCCAAACCATCGCATGTCTCAAATCTCAGAATTCAATGATTCTAAAATACTTGTAGGTCCGTAATTACTCATGTGACCATTCTTTATCACTAATGCGACAATGCTTTACAACGCGCTTACTGTGGCATGTGCTACTGCCTTTAAAAAGAAAAAGCATTCCTCAGTTTGTGCAGCATTATTTCATAGCGTCGCACAATTTTCCGTGGTGTGCCCCGCACATCCCTCCATTATCAAAGAAAGCTGCATCAACTATTCCATGTCTTCTCTGGCGTTTATCACCCCTAACTCCCCCCAGGTGATCTATCACGTGCCATAGTGCACAAACTAAACTCAGTGATGGATTTTAGGTATTGCGCGCTGGCTCTCTGACATGCTCCTTAACTAAAAAAACTTCACTTCCCAGAATAATTTATAAATTGTGTCGCACAGTCTTTTCCTCCCCACTGACATGAATACACATTGCTAAGCAAAAACGCAAAGACATGCGAAACATTGGAAAAAATTAATAAATTAAATGAACCCACGGGGTTACAACATTGCAACAATGATTGTACAAAGCAGGCCCTGTTTGCCTAAGCAGTTCCATCAGAGTAATCCGTTAAATACCATATTGTTTTTCATGCTGATGGTAGTTGTGCATGACAAGGAAACACGACACAGAGAGAGGCAAGCAAGAGACTGGCCGACGATAATACCATCATCGTCAGGCCAGCCGACAAAGGGGGCAATATAGTCCTGATGAGCAGGGAGATGTATCTTACTGAGACTATGCGGCAGCTCAACGACCAGACATTTTACATTCGAGCTAGCAAAGACGAAAACACCAAGAGTGTCACTGGTATCTGGAGTATGCTTACGGATTGGAAGGATAGAGGTCTTCTGGAGTGGGAAGAATTTTGTTTTCTCAAAAAGGATTTCCCCAAACTCCCTGTCCTCTATCTCCTTCCGAAAATTCACAAGAATAAAATCAACCCGCCAGGCAGACCCATTGTGTCTTCCAGAGGAAGTTCACTCTAGAATGTGTCCAGATACGTGGACAACTTCCTCAGGGACTATGTCATTACCCTACCATCTTATGTCAAAGACACTAAAGATTTCCTCACTAAAATTCAAAATATCAAATAGCAAGCAGGTTTCCTCTTGATCACCATGGATGCAAACTCACTTTATACTATCATTGAACATGAGTTGGGCATCAAGGCCTGCGCAAAATATCTCAGTAAACGTCCTATACGCTATATGGAACATACTAACATGGTCTTGGTGATGACGCGATACTGCCTCCACAATAACTTTTCTCTGTTAATGGCGACATATACAAGCAAATCCTCGGAACTGCGATGGGGACTTGTTTTGCCCCCAGTTTCGCGAATTTGTTCCTGGGGGCATGAGAGGATGACATTAGGAATGATGCTGACTTCAGTAAGGATTTTGAACAGGTCATCATATGGTACATAGATGGCCTGTTTGTCATATGGGATGGAACGGAATCTGAGGCTACAGACTTCATCAGAAGACTCAACCTCAACAATATCAATCTTACACTGACTAGCAACATACGTGATGCCTCTGTGGAATTCCTGGATATCAAGGTCGAAATTGTCAGAAATGAAATACATACCAAATTATTCAGGAAATCCACAGCTGGCAATACTTTGTTACACACTCCGAGCAGTCACCCAGACAATCTTAAGTGGAGCATTCCCTATGGGGAACTACTCAGAGCGAAACGCAATTGCAGTTCTGAAGAGACGTTTCTCATAGAACAAGATATCATGCTTGCCAGATTCATCGAAAGGGGTTACCCCAACTGGGTTCTCCAGAAAGCAGTTGAGAAAGTCAGGACAGTGGAAAGAGTCACCACTTTGAGGGAAACTGAGACCATTGACCCCGAAAATGAAGACAGTGACATGACTAGAATTATACTGACCTACAACGGGAATTCCAAAAACATTAAAAAAATACTGGCAAAAAATTGGGAAATTCTAAGCAAGGATCCCATTTTTGGTAGGTCCATCCCTGAAAGACCAAGAATAACATATAGGAGAGGACGCAACCTGAGGGATATCTTGCTGCATAGTGATATTACCACCACCGTAGGCAAAAACACAATGAACCTACAGGGTTTCCTTACATGCGGCCACTGCAAGGCTTGCCGCGGCAGCCTCATGAGAAAAGAATACCTTAATGTTATCACCAACAGTAACATACACATAAAACAGTTTCTCACTTGCAGCTCCTCTTATGTCATATATGTATTGGAATGTCCGTGCCATCTCTGGTATGTGGGTAGCACTACACACATGGCCAAGAAGAGAGTCTTGGAACATATGAGGGCAATAAACAACAAAGACCATCATTACCCCATAGGGAGACATTTCGAACAATACCACTATTCTGACAGCTCCAGTCTGAAATACTTTGCCATAGAACAGGTTAACATTGGCATACGGGGAGGTAACAGAGAACTCCTATTGAGACAACACGAGTCCAGATATATCATTGATTTAGGAACTCTCTACCCAGGAGGGCATAACAGTGATGAGGAAATAGCTGTACATCTGCATACCGTGTAACCAGTGTTGGTTCTCAAAAACATGTCCATTTTGTCATAAGAGTCACAAGGATACAGTTTTCGTTTACCTCTGTATATTTGCCTGCCCTTTGTCAGGTATTCGTGTCTCTGACATATTGTGTGTTTTTTTATTCCTGCAGGAGGAAAGGAAGGGGCCCTCGGATCCAACTTGGGACCTCCCGGGTTCCCTACCCTTTTCTTCACTGGATTTGTTCATCTGATGTCCACTGTATCACAGATACGGATTTTACTTTCACTTTTTCATTTTAATTTTCCGTTTTCCAGCACTTTATTATTTCATTTGTGCGCCTTAAGATTCAATCTTTATGCCTTATTACCCACTGGGGGAATGCAAGCTTGTTTATGAGGATATGCCATGTTTACATTGGTAATGTTACATTGTGCATTAGACATTATATTGTACTTTTTTGCCATTTGGTTATTGTAAACAGATGTTACAGTTTATTTATGTTCTACATTATGAGCGGGATAAATTACAATTGATATATATATGCATCACTGCAGTAAGAAATTGTTACAGCAGATTGTTTTTCTCCCGTTCTTTTGAATGGAACTGTCCAGACGACATGGCTTGTTCCTTTTCATACTCCTTTAAGATGGCACTAACATTGTGTGGATTACAGTCGTCTTTCCATTGTTAGTTGCATTTGCTGACAAGGTATTAGTCCTACATTTGTTTCCATATTGTACTTATGACGCTCTGTGTGCAATGTTTATTTTGTGTGAGCAAGACTGCTTGACGGTTGAAACGCATCACGAAGATTGGATTTATGACGTAATAAATCCTTTTGTATTGTATTCCTTGTGGTTTGGTTCCTGAGAGCGCGCTTACTACGAACTTGCCTATAATATATATATATATATATATATATATATATATATATATATATATATATATATATCGCAGCTCCTTCGTTTCACCTCCTTCGTGCACTTCCGTGCGGGTGCTTTTCGCGGGTGGTGTGCCCGCAATAATAACAGCTCCAGCTTCGTATTCTTCTTCAAACACAAAGAAAGCACTCACGGGGGCGAGTCCAAAGTTTTTATTTTACGGACTCACGGTAACCAGACGCGTTTCGGCAAACGCCTTTATCGACAAGTTTGCACCGGAATGTGAGCCAGCAGGCTCTGCAGGGCGGGTCAGTGACACGATACCGGTGCCCTCCGTTAAAATCCAAACAAAACCTCACTAAACCTTGAAGTGAGGACACTGACACCACGGCTGGAGGTTAAAATGCCTTTACTCCATGCAGAAAGTTGCACAAATACACAAACCCAACACGTTTCTCGTCTATGTGAGGCTTGATCACGGGTACACTTCTGTTTTTCACCTTTCCTCGTGCATTACCACTGCGGTTTGGTTTTCTCCCAGAATGCATCATCACACAGGTGTGTCCATTTGTTTTCTTAAGGCAACAGCACGTAAAACTTTATTGTTCACTTTTTACAAACATGCTGCCATCTGCCTTAACGTGTATATATATATATATATATATATATATATCCATATCCAAACAAAACCTCACTAAACCTTGAAGTGAGGACATTGACACCACGGCTGGAGGTTAAAATGCCTTTACTCCATGCAGAAAGTTGCACAAATACACAAACCCAACGTGTTTATGTTTATATATATATATATATACACAGATCTGTTTCAGATTTCTGCAACTTTACAAAATCAAAATAAAGTCATTTTCACAGAAATGTATTTTGCGCTTGGTGTGGATGGCATAAGGCCTGCTAAGCTCACTCTGTCTTCCCCCAACTAATTCATATCAATGTGGGAGTTAATCAGTGTTTCTTCCAAGGCTTTCATGTTTTCTTAAGCAGTATTCTGACTGTGGCTTCTCACTCTTTACACTGTAATATGTGTCAACGAGAATGGTTTTTAGGTTATTATAATCTGTTCTTGATTGTTTTTGGGGCATTTTTCTGATAAAATATTTTTACGAAATGTGATTCTGAAGTTCTCTAATTTAGTTCCTTGTGTCATTGTTATTTATTTTTCTTATTTATTCACTCTTTAACTATCGATTTAAATTCGATTTGTATTGTATTCTAGGGACGTGGCCCTGTTTTTCATCTACAAACACAGGTGCCACGTATCTTCAGATACTCTGATATTCCTGTGTGCTTTTGTTCCGCTGTTATCTTTCACGATAAAGAGCAAGGTCAGTTGAGCTTTGAATGCTCATGTTACTACTCTTTGGCACAACCTAACTTTAGAAATCTGCTGACAGAAAATTGTCTCTCCAGCTGTGCGCCTTTGAAGAAAACAAAAAAGCTCCAGGGCATGTGGTCCCTGGGGCCTGTAGTGGCTTGGGGAAAGAAATTGCACCAATGGTTCTTTGGCTAATCCAACAGCGCACACGGACAAAGTCCATCGACAGTGTGGGGTTGGCTGCCTGCGGGGGGAGGGTATGCACAGGGCCTGGGCAATCCCTCCACTGTACACAGCCGTAGGAGTTATAGTTATCTAAAGTTACTATAAATCATGCCGTAAAGTAACTATAACTCGCTCCCTAGCCATTCACTGCTAACTACCCGATATTATTACATCACTCATGACATCTATGACATCAGTGATGATATCACTGCAACATTTGCAATGAAATTATTGATGATAAAAATGTTTTAGGCAGTGGAGCAAGTTATAGTTACCTTAGGGCACAAGTTATAGTTACTTGAGATAACTATAACTTGTGAATTTCAGTGGTCTGTACGTTTGTATGTTTGTACGTGTTTGACATTGTCACCTAACTAGAACATCTCTTTAACCTCTGATTTTTTCAGTGAATATATATATATATATATATATAAAACCAGGATCCCAAAGAAAGACCACGACGGGTCAAACACGGGCACAGACTCCGTAATTGGTGTAAATAAGTTGATTTATTGCATATCCATGTCGATATATATATATATATATATATATATTCACTGAAAAAACCATAGGTTTTAGGGACAGTTATAGTTACTTGGACATTGCACTCGTACAAAACCCGTGAAATTCCCCCGTTATAGTTAGTCCAGCTAACTATAACTCACGCCCCGCAATGCACTGCTGATGACGTCACATATTACATCACTCATGACATGGTCAGTGACATCACTGATGACATCACTGATGACATCTCAAATGACATCACTGATGACATCATCCAGTGACTTTGTGTTTCTGTAAAGTTTAAATATTTTTAATATATATAGGAAAAGACGTATTGAAGAATGAGTGGGTGTGTAAGTGTCTGTATGGATGATTTAGTAGGTGCGTGACTGACTCTATAAGTGAGTGATTTAACGTATCTTACTGAATGCATGGGTTAGTGACTAAACTGGGTGAATGTCTGTATCCGTCTGTCTGTTGCTGTGTAAGTGGCTGCATGGGTTTGTGAATAGCTACATGAGTGTCTATATGAGTTATTGATTGGTTGTCTGAGTATCTGTATGGGTGCCTGAGTGTTTATGTGGGTGGGGTGTGTGCGACTCTGTGCATAGATGTGTGAGTGGGTGATTCACTGGGTGGATGGTTTCAAGAGTGCATCTGTGATAGACTGTATGGGTGGGTAAGTGTGTGTAAGAGTGTGTTAGTGAGTGAATGTATGTCCCAGTGGTACATGTGTGAGTAACTACATATGTGAAAGCCAGTATATATGTGTGTTGGAGTATATAAATAGCTATAAGCGAGAGTGAGTGATTGTGATAGTGGCTGTATGGATGAGTGTGTGCTTGTATCAGTGATTGTATAAGAGCGTAACAATGTGCTAGTATTTGTATGATTAAGTGAGCTGGTGTGTGTATAACTGTATAGGTGAGTAAATGGCAGTGTGTTTAATTATTTGCATGACTGACTAGGTGTGTGAGTACCTCTATGGATGAGTGGCCGTTTTTTAGTGTCTATATAGGAGTATGAGTGCATATGATAGTCCTGTACTGAGTGACCATAAGTATGAGTGACTGTACGGGTGAGTTAGTGGATGTGTGCGTAGACCTAAGAATCAGTGAGTGGGTATGTAGTTATTGGTGTTGGAGTGTCTATGGTTTTGCGAATGGCAGTCTGTAATTTACAGTGGGTGTATCAAAGATTATATTAGGGTGTGAGGAGGTGCATCAGATTATCACGTGGATGATGTCATCAGTGATGTCATTTGAGATGTCATCAGTGATGTCATCAGTGATGTCACTGACCATGTCATGAGTGATGTAATATGTGACGTCATCAGCAGTGCATTGCGGGGGCGTGAGTTATAGTTAGCTGGACTAACTATAACGGGGGAATTTAACGGGTTTTGTACGAGTGCAATGTCCAACTAACTATAACTGTCCCTAAAACCTATGGTTTTTTCAGTGAATTTCAAAGGTTTTTTAAATGCTAATTTGTAACTATAACGTGTCTGAAACCTATGGTTTTTTCAGTGAATTTCAAAGGTTTTTTAAATGCTAATTTGTAACTATAACGTGTCTGAAACCTATGGTTTTTTCAGTGAATTTCAAAGGTTTTTTCAATGACAATTGTTTAATGTATTAATTATTGAATTTATTTTTTTTGATATTAATTTACTACATTTTTTTAAACAATTTAATTTTAAATTTTTTATTTAAAAAAAAAATTAATAATTTTTCTATAAATTGAAAAAAAAATGTTTTAAAAAATGTTGATATTCTTTTTCATTTTTTTATTTTTTATATTTTTTTAAATATTATATTTACTTTTTTTTTTTTTAAATTAAATTTTTTGAAGACGCGCACCCAAAGCGCACCTTCCTCGACTACCACGCGGAACCTAACCTCCATTTTAGGATTCTTGAGTGGATCCGCGTACGGTGTGCGTTGGGTACGCATTTTACTGCGCGTTTGTAACGCGATCCGTACGCGATTTCAAGCGCATACGCACATAATACGTTTACGCTACGCGACGCTTGCACGTTTCCGCGTGACGTCATATATATCTTCTACGCGGTAGGTACGCGAATCCCGCGAAATGTTTTATTTTCTATAAACATATATATATATATTTAACCTGAATATTAACACAAGAGATTATCTGAGATAATTATATAAATAGTATTTTGGGGTTTTTTAATAAACATTACTTTGAAATCCGTTTTCGCGAAGTCGCGCTGGATGCGTGCTGCGTGCGTGTACTGTACGCGGATCCCATGTGACCATAAAAAAGAGATTTGATTGGTTCATAACACTTCCTATTCTAAGTATTGAAGGACCCCACCCATTTTAATCACTTTTGTTAGATCTTCCTTGGGACAACATCTTCAGTTACAAGACTTCCATACTTTTGTGTTGGACACCTGTACTGCTTATTTTACAATGGCTTCTGGACAGCAACCTGCCTCCAACTCTGATCATTCATCAGATGATGATTTTGTTGCAGAGCCACCACGACCAGAAAAATACACCTCTGTGGTGTGGAAATTTTTCACCATACCTCAGGGGCAAAAAAAGTAAATGCAGTGAAGGTGACCTGCAAAATATGCAGCCGAGTATTATCAAGAGGAGACCCCACAAAAAAATATTCTTGTGGAACAGGAAGTATGCTAAAGCATCTCAAGACACTGCATCCAGTGAACCTAGCAAGAGAGGAGTGCAGAAGACTGCGTGTTATTCCAACTGCAGCAGTGGCCAGTACATCTACGGCAGCCTCTTCACCTGGCCATCCTGATATCCGTCCTGAATTTGGCCAGTTGAAAATTGTTTGCATTAAATGCAACAAACTTTTATGCTATGGGGAGCAGTCTATTGACTTAATATGCACAGCACAAAGAAACCACCGATGCTGATTTTTTTTGGGTTTTCTTTTTCTAAAATGACAGTTTTTTTCATCTTGTTGGCTTTTTTTCATGGTTTTGTTGGTCCCGTTGACTTTTTGTTCCTGATAAAAAATAAATAAAAAAAATAAAAAATTGTTCAAAAAAAAATATATATATATAAAACAACAAAACAAAAAAAAGTTCTTTTCAGAACTACCTACTCTGGTTAAAAAAAGAGCTAAATTTTTATCCTAGTGTGTGAAAGTTTAGAAGAATGTATCTGTAGTGCATAATTGACTGAAAGAATGCATTTGTGGTGTATGGTGAATGTATAAGTGCAGAACTATAAGGAAATGCTGCAGCATGACACTGTAAGCTCTTTAGCTGCAATGTACTGCAGTACTTCCGAAGCACAGGCATGCAACATATGTACATAAATATGTTGCAAGTTTCTGCTTCCTTCTGCACTGTGGCTTAAACTGCAGCCATGTGATGACACAGGCACCCTTGCACCACGGTGCAAGGATAGCTGTGTCGTGTAGAGTTTTTTTGTGCAGGAAGACACAAATTCCTGCACAAAAATCAATAAATGAAGGCATTTCTCTCCTTCTATGTATGCTGTGCATTGTAGCATATATTGAAAGTGAGTAAATGAAGAGAAATAAAACCAATTCTCCAAGTTGTGCCTTCCTTCATCAAATCCTGAAGCTTCCAAAACACTAGTAGCCACTACGTCTCTCTATTGAACACCATGGGGCAGATTTACAAGCCCCTTGCGCCACTTTTGCATCACTTTTAACATGGGAAAAGTGACGCAAAAGTGGCGCAAGGGGCTTGTAAATCTGCCTCCATATACCTATTTTGCAGATATGTGTTCTAAAACTATATCCCATTTTATATGTCTCTAAAATACAACTCTTTGGCAGTTACTGCACATATCTGGTGGGTTTGTTGGCTCCCAGTGACACTCAGTATTCATGTTAACTTTATCGTGCAACTTAAAACACGCACAGAGCATCTTTCTACACATATCTACTACATCCATCTCTCCTTTCTTCACCTCTGTGCAAACACAGGCTATTGTGCATTTTAATACTTAGTTAAACTTACCTTCACAGTAATACAAATAAAAAATGGTACACATTATTTTTCAATTGTTTTTTATAAAATAAATTTCTAAAAATGTTATTTTAGAATTACGATCTGTGAAAGAGAAGAAAAAATAGTTATAATATATAATATTATATTTTTTACAATACAGCATAATTTTATCATTTTACAAATTATTTTGTTTGTCTTTTTTACTGTCATCAGAATAAATTGAAATTCACTAGAAACAGTGTTTTCAATCATACTCATCACATAACAGAGGGCAAAAAAAAACAATAAATAATATTGTTTTAAAAAACCCAAGACTACATCCAAAAATAACATAGCATATAATGCAAATCACATATATATAAAAATGCTAACTCCTAAGAAAATTTTCAAACGTAAATTTATATACACTGTAAATGTTGTTGGTTAAAAATATATGCAGAGAGAATGTACAAGAAAAAGTCCACAATTGAAACATACACCTTTCCTCTTGGCCAAATGGTATTGTTGAAGTCCTTTACATTAAAATTGTCCAATAGTAATCGTATTAATACATATTAATAAATTCCTCAGAGGCCAAATTATCTTCCTAAAACTTTGGTTTTAAAAATATTAGGTAAGAATTTGGTAATTCACTTGGCAAACGTTGTTTAAAAACCAACTGAGCATCATTACAATATGTCCAGCCTTTATTACATTTTAGATACACAGTGTAATGTCCAGATGTAGTGGAAGCACCAAGATGGAAAATAATTGCTACTGCAACAAAAGTCCTTCCTGATATTGATAGTTGAGTTGCTACAAAATTTTTTATGAAAGTGTCCAATTTTCTTCCATCAGCTGTACAACGTTGCATCATTAAAATTATATATTGTCCATATTTTTGTATAAATAATGTTGATAACATTTCAGATTTGCATTGGGTACACTTCATGTTTTGATTTGCTGCTTTAACTAGTTTATTAAAAGATACTGATTTACACTCTGGTAATGTCAAATATATAAATCTTTCTGTGTCTATATCAGTGGTACATGTAAACATACAATTTTCACATACATGTTCCCATTTATAACAAAGGCCGAAAAGATTTTCAATGTCTATCCCTTCATTTTCCAATACAGTAAGCATATACATTAAAAATTCCTGAGCATCTTGTTGCATATTTTGTCTAAATTGTGTTGATCCACAACATATATCCAAAACTTGACGAATATCAGAAACGCTTTGCATTTTACTTTTATCAGTCCTCAATTTTTCATAAACAGAATACAACATGGAGCAAAATATTTTTTCCCGATTCTCCATAATTTGTTGTTGCAAACTTTCAAGAAAAAAACAACATTAACTACTACGTTAGCATAGCAGTTGATACCTGAACTATTTTCAAACTGATAACCAACAATGTCTTCATTAGCGTCCTTTGTCTTCTTGCTTGCAATTACAACATTATCTTTATTTTTTTTCTTTGCTATAACTTTACTACAAATATTGTCATGTGTTCTTTTTCGACCTACCACACGCTTTTCAAATACAGGAAACTGACCTAAATTGGGAGCATACGCTCTTCTTAATCTATTATACTCTTTTACACAGTTTGTATCTGCAATAATCTTTGAGTCATCAAAATCAATTAAAAACAAACCAGATAAACTTCTGACTCTGGACAAAGCAACATATGCCATACCCTCTTTAAACACGGTACTTCCAATGTTCACCAAAGCACTATCTACACTTAATCCTTGAGATTTATGAATAGTCACTGCATATGCCAAAGAAAGTGGAAATTGTTTTCTACGGACATATAAATCTTTTACAAGCAAAAAACGAACTGAACAACGACCAATTTGTTTTACTTCTTCAATTTCATCAAATTTGATTTTTAAAAATTCAATTCCATCTCTTTTTTGATAATTTACAAAATCCACAAGTTTACCCATTGCTCCATTAACTAAACCTTTTTCTACATCCAAATTACGCCTTAAAATTACCCGACAGTTTATACATACATATAGATTCTTTTCTAAACCAGCAGTTTTAGATATTGAATTTTCTAAAGAATGCAATTTTGTTTGCAATTTTTCGGTCAAAATAATAGTGATTCCTTCATGCTCTATTTTATCAATGGCCTCCATTTTTATTATTTCTTCATTTTCGAGCTTCAAAACTTCTATGTTGAATATAGAACACTCTCGCAGTGTTGGCATTAAGCAGATTACTGATTTGGTTTCTGCAATTTTCTTATATATTTTCTCCTGAACTATATTTTCATTTGGAAACAAATTCAAAAGTAACCGACTCTGTAAAGCCTCTTTCCCATGTTCTGTCAGTACTCCAATTCTTACATCTTGAAGAATAGTTCCATAATCAACATCATTTGCCTGTCGCATATTCGTAATGAGTTCTTTGTATTCAAAATATGACCAAATGTTAACGTTTCCAACACTACCCATAGACTTTCTGGTGTCTTCATGCACAAGCGTTTTAAATACTGGTTGTCCTTTTACGGGAGTAAGTTGCAGTAGATCTCCAAAAACTATAACATGTTTTCCTCCAAATAACACATCGTACTCTGTTTTAAGAATTTGCTGCATTCTTAAATGCACAAAAGCAAGCATTAAGTTTGAGACCATGCTTACCTCATCAATAATCAGAAGTTTCATTTTCTTCAGCACTCTTGAAACTTCATAACAAGCTTCTCCAGATAGCTTATGATATTCCAATTTGTTTTCATGCTCCACAGGTAGCATCAGTAAACGATGTAATGTAATTCCTTTAATGTTGTGTGCTGCCAACCCAGTAGGAGCAGTTACAACACAAGACAAATGTGACTCAGTTATTTTGTGTAGATAACTGGTCATTACTTTTATTAAGAAACTTTTTCCTGTTCCAGCTTGTCCACTCACATACATCCGGATAGGTTCAAAAGATGTGCATGAGCATTCTTTGTTTTCATGAAGTAATCCATGGTCAATCTGTTGCTTCACTTGCTGATATATTTCTTGTTGTTCAACATTTAGTTGTTCTTCCAAGTTTGTTAAGTCCATAATATCTTCTCGACCTTGAAGCATTGCTGTTTCAACTTCCTTCATAGCAATTGCTGCTTCATTTTCAACAATTGGTTGTCCTAGTGGATCTTCACTGATCGCAGCAGAAGTTTGACTGTCTTGAGAACTGTCTCTAGCAATCTCAGCTGCAATAGTAGCTTCTTGGTCAATTTCATCGTTCAACATCTTTACATAATTTGCAAAAACAGTGCATTGTATGGTATCTTTACAAGCATTGAAGGAATCTTCATAACTCTGAAATTCTCCAAGTAATTCCAATTCTGAACGCCACGGTTTGAACAGTTGCAAAAGTGCAAAATAGTAAAATTCTCTTTTATCAGTAGTGTCACAACTCAGTTTTCTGTGATTAATCAAATTTCCTTTCCTTTGTTTCACCAAACATCCTTCGGAACCAATTACTGCATATTTTCCATCAGTGATGTTTTCTGTAGTATACCGTTTAAAAGTGTAGTTTTGCAGCACTTCATAAAGACATATGTTCTCAAGATGATGACTTCTATTTGGATAATATGGGGTCGATTCCGATTCTGGCCGGAAATCTCTCCGACCGAGCCGGACCCGGAGAGATTTCCGACCGAATCGGACCCGTGCAGTCCGACCGAACGAGTACGATGCGCACGTATGCCATCGGACACGAGTCGGTCGGACTCCCATTGAAGTCAAGGGGAGCCTGTCGTACAACGCGTACGCGGGCTCCCATTGACTCAATGGGTGCGAGGCGGACAAGTGCGCCCCCTACAGCGGGTACGCGGCGAAGCGATTCGCGCCGTACACGCACAGGTAGGGGGGACCCATGGGTCCCCCTGTGTGCGACTCGCGCGGCTACGCGTACAGGGGGTCCGACACGGACCCCCAAAGTACGGCTCCGACTGCTCTTTTGAGCCAGAGTGCGCGGCTCGGTCGGACTGCTCGCGGCGCGCATCGTACTTACCCGGCCGGGAAACGTCTCCATTGCGCGGTGCGAGTCGGGTCCGAGCGAGTCGGTCGGTGCGGTTCGAGCCGGGAGCGAGTCGGTCGGAGCGGTCGGGACGCCCGGACGAGTCGGTCGGCGAGTTCGCATCGTACTTGCTCGGCTCGGATGTACTGTACGGATCGGTCGGGAAACAGGCTTTCGCATGGCTTTTTTCCCGACCGAATGGTATTGGGTGCGCCTCCGACCGAGATCGGAATCGGCCCCTATGTGTCCAACATATTTGTTTTCACAATATCTGTACTTTCCGGCTCTTTTTCTGCTAAATATTCAATTTCTTGAACAGATTTAAGTACTCGATTTCACGTTGCAGCAAGACCTAGACTCACCCAAATGATTCTTCTAGATTTTGAGTATAAACTTGCAGATGATAACCGATCTGAGCATTCATACGCTCCAATTTCTCGATGGGATAACATCTTCAAACTGAAACTGTATAATTTCTTACTTAGACTCTTCTCGTGAGAAATCTCTTCCCACATTTCTTTCAATTCTGTCTTTTCAGATTTTGTTATATAAGATGTCACATACCGGGCAACAGCAATGGAATTATCCGCAACATACTGAATATCCATATTAGCATTCCACATTGAGAGAATAACAGGATTATAATCATTTATATATTTTGATTCTTCACTTCTTCTCAAATTGTATGTATTTTTTGGAGACTTTCTAGTGATGGTATGTCTCATAGCTGACATAAAACTGTTTACTCTTCCTTTGGATATTACAGGACGTGGAAATCCAAAACGACATTTGGTATAAAACTTTTCCTTACACTTGTACTTTCGTCGACAGTATTTTCCGCATCGATGGCTTTGGAATCGTAAAACTTGTTGTTTTAAGTTGTTTTCTTCTGTTCTTTTGGGTATAGCACATGTGGCATATTCTTCAATAAAAGACAAAACAGTATCATCAGAATCAGTTCCGAATTTAGGAGCATCTTTGATCCATATCAGCATATGTATATGAGGAGCACCTCTAGCTTGATACTCCTTTCTCCCAAAAAAATCCAGAACTTCTCCAAGAGGAGGATTTTTTTATTGCAGATAAAAGACATCATAGCTTCAAATCTATGATTAAAATACCTGCACACATTAACAGGATCCAAAGAGCACAATTCTCCAGGTGTCTTGTATTCAATATTTTTTACATTTGAATTTGCCTCACGAAGAAATTCAAGTAAATCATCCCAAGCGTATTCAGCACAGCTTAGGGTAAGAAACCATGTAGGAGTTCCTAAGTTCCTTAGCATGCATTTAAGTTCTCCATGACAACGGTACCAATACTCATTAGTACCACGCTGACATGCCATCAAATTAATCAACTGAGATTCTAGATGATCGTCTCTCTGATGTACTTTATCCATAAATTGCTTTGCAGAAACATTTTGAAAATGTACTCCTGTTTTCAAAATGTGGTTGACTGCATATGAAAGTCCAGATAAGTCACTCTCAAACAAAAGATGAAATATATATGGGATACATTGTCGAAACCTTGGATCTTCTGCATACAATCTTGTTGTCCGATATTCAGATGCAGGAATCTGCACAGGTCGTTCATCATATCGTCCACCTTTTCCAGTTGGAAAAAGCTGCGGAAAACAACGAGCTTCCAAACTTTTCTCCCATACACTGATGGGAGTACCCTTTGCTTCCTTCATTTGGAATAACTCAATAGTATTTCCCATCACTTCTTTCGAATGAAGTGGATGTACACTATAATGTTCATAGATTTCTTCATTTTTCGACATGTCCACTTTTTCAATTTGACCACTTGATGTTTCAGTGTCATCATCTAAAAGTATTTCTTCTTCTTCCACATACACATTTTTATAGTACTCATTGTTTTTTATTAGATATAATGTTGCCTTTTGCACTTTTCTAACATCCACTAATTCTTGCCAGATTTTCTTACTCTTAGTAGGAACACCATTAACTAGAATAACTAATGGTTCACTTTCTACATTCTCTACACCAATAGTGTCAATATTTTTCTTTAAATCCAGTGGTAAATATACAACTCTTCCTTTTAATCCTCTCTGTAAATCACTCAGAGGCAATTTACCTGTTTTTGGCTCCATACGAACAATAGCCTGAAATGGGTGTACACATTGAATCAAAATAGACTCATACGTGTTTAAATCTATTAGTTCCGGAGGAATAGTTATCAACTCTAGATCATTATGAACAGCTCTAGCAGGCATTTTATTTTCATCCAATTTGTTATAACAATATTTACAAATACGTTGATCAGTACCCAAATCAAAACAATTCTCTACCCACAAATAAGTTGCAAAATTCTTCCACTCATCATTATTTTGTTTTTCACTTTTAAAATACAGATCAACACTCCTAGTCTGATTTCTATAGTGAGTTCGCCGGCAACAAATACAAGAATAATTTGGCCTTTCACCTGAAATCACCATAAACTTTGTAATTTGTTCTTCAAATTTTTTGGGAGTAGTATGTTGCACATTCTCTTCAACATTTTCTTCTATCAATGTGTCAGTTTCTGCACTCTCTTCTTCCGGACCAAAGTAACAAAACTCAATATCATCACAAACCTTCTTCACATCAGATACTGACCCACACAAAAGAGCACTGTTCAACTCATTTAATTTAAGTGCTGGACTTTTTGCATAATACAATCTTCTAACTAACTTCCGCATTTCAGAATGATGTACTGCTAACATCCTAAAATGATGAAAAACACTTTGACATACTTTTCTAGAAAGACAAGCCAGAGAATGACCTTGCAAACCAGTATTTTTTCTCACTCTGCAAGGGTCTAGTCCTTGTAACATCTTAATCTTTTGCTTAACACTTTTTTTAGTATACTCTCGTAAGAAATTGCGTAAAATATCAATAGATTCCTGTCGTACACTACAAATACTACTGCAATCCCAAGTATACACTGGGGCTTTAGGACGTCTCCCTAGAGCTTCATCAGCTATCACTTCTTCTACATTTCTGGGAACCATCTTCTCTTTCTCAATTGCACAACCATTTCTAACCTCATAAGCACGACCACTGGTATCAACTGCATGCAATAAATTATTGGTCTGAAAATAACTCTCTTCATTAAAGAACGGCTCTGAACTTGAACTATGTTTCCATTCACCCAAAAAAAATTCACAAAAATTAGTTCTGTTAATTACTTTTTTCTTCTTACTTTTGGCCTTCAAAAAATGGATTGGTTTATGTAGTGATCGAATTCTATTTAAAACTAAAATAAATAATTTCCTTTTTAATTCCAAAGCTTTTTGAACAATGGATTCAATATACTTTTTCTTTTTATAAAATAGTGCTCTTCTTTTATATTTTTTAACATCTTTAAGCAAGTTAAAAACAACTCTATTATAAAAAATCTTTTTCCTGATTTCTTTATACTGATTTTGCCTTCTTTTACCATTCATTGTATCGTTTGAATGTAATTTTCCATTTACTCCTTTCTTTTTACTCATATTCTTTTTTCTAGTTGAAGCATTGTTTTTACTTTGTACAATTTGTACACTATTTCTAGGCTTTGAAATTTTTTTAAGGAATTCTTTTGTTGTCTTACCGAAAGACTTTTTCTTTTTAGCCACATGATGTTGGTCATCCAATACTTCTTCTGCAGATTTGTTCAAATAATTTTCATTTTGCTGTCGTTTTCTCTTTCTTGATTTTTTAGGCATGATAAGTTTGTTTTAATGATGATAAACAATATCTGTAAGAAATAATTATAAATAAATTAATTTTAATAAATTTACAAATTATACCCTTCAATTACTATAGAAACACATTGCACGTGTTAAAACCTAGCTCACTGTATAAGTAGTTGGGTTGCAAAACAATGATTAGAGTAGTACACGGAGAGTGCCTTGGTGAATTTAAAAGTGATTCAGTTTTTGCACAGTGAATGGATTAGTACATAGTGTTGAATGGGTCACTACAACACTGCAAAGAGAGTTACAGGATGTTTGCTTTAGTGTATGGATACTGCCTGGGGAAATGAAGGTGTGTAAGATAAGTGTGTAAGTGATTAAAGGAGTGCATGCATATTCGATAAAGATTTGTAGCAGTCCATCTGCAGAAGCCAGAATCACTGCATGAGTACTTGTGTACTGATTAAATGATTAGAGTACTGCAAAGAGAATGCCCGGGTGAATTTATAAGCGGTTGGGTTTTGGCAGAGTGAATGCATTAGTACATGGTGCTGAATGGGTCAATACAGGATTGCAAGGGGAATGACAGGGTGTTTCTTGAAGTGTAAGGAGACTGACTGGGGAATTAAAAGCCTTAAACACAAGTGCGTAGATGGTTAGAGGACGACATGTATAGTGGATAGGAGTTTGAAACACTGTATGTGTTAAGGCTCTAAATCACTGAATGAGTATTTGGATAGTAACTGAATGTAAACAGTACTGTAAGGAGAGTGCCTAGGTGAATTTTTAAGTGATTGGGTTTTGGCGCATTGAATGGATTAGTACATGGAGCTGAATGGGTCACTAGAGGAGACTGCTAGAGTGTATAGATACTGACTGGGGAATTGAAGGTGTGAAAAACAAGTGTGTAGGTAGTTACAGGACTACATGCGTAGTGGATAGGTGTTTGAAGCAGTCTATGTGCTAAGGCCTGGGTCACTGCATGAGTAATTGAACACTGACTGAATGATTAGAGTACTTCAAGGTGAGTGCCTGGCTGAATTCATAAGTGTTTGGTTATGGCACAGTGTTTAGATTACTATATGTGCTGGATGGCTGAGTGGAAGAGTGCATGCGGAGTAACAAGGTGTTTATTGAAGTGTATGGATAGTGCCTGAGAATTGAAGAAGTGAAAAACAAGTGTGTAGGTAGTTACAGGACTACATGCATACTTGATAGGTGTTTGAAGCAGTCTATGTACTAAAGCCTGGGACACTGCATGAGTAATTGGGTACTGACTGAATGATTAGAGTACTTTAAGGTCAGTGCCTGGCTGAATTTATAAGTGTTTGGTTATGGCACAGTGTTTGGATTAGTATATGTGCTGGATAGCTGACTGGAGGAGTGCATGGGGAGTAACAATGTCTTTATTGGAGTGTATGGATACTGCCTGAGAATTGAAGGAGTGAAAGACAAGTGTGTAGGTGGTTAGAGGACTTCATGCGTAGAAGATAGGGATTTGTAGCAGTCTATGTGCTAAGGCCTGGGTACTGCAAGGAGTGTGCATAGGGGAATTTATAAGTGTTTAAGTTTTGACGCACTGATTGCATTAGCACATGGTGCTGGATTGCTGACTAGAGGAGTGCATGGGAAGTGACAGCGTGATTCCTGGAGCATCTAATACTACGAAAACTTGACAACATGACAGGTTTTAAAACGGTTATCTGTCTGCAAAGATATGAACTACCCAAATGCTTCTCTCACAGTGGTTGCCCAAATGCACACAGATTCACAGTGTGATTCTAGACAAGCAACACAGTTCCTTGGACCTTTCCAAAACACATTCACTAGTATGGAAGGGGTAAGGTGACAGCACACATTTTACAAAATTCACTACTGCAGTCTACTGTGAATGACTGTCTCATTCTGCGAATGCACAAGCAATGACTGGCTTCTAATACTACGAAAACTTGACAACATGACAGGTTTTAAAGCGGTTATCTGTCTGCAAAGACATGAAGTACCCAAATGCTTCTCTTACAATGGTTGCCCAAATGCAGATAGACTCACAGTGTGATTCTAGACAAGCAACACAGTTCCTTGGACCTTTCCAAAACACATTCACTAGTCTGGAAGGGGTAAGGTGACTGCTCACATTTTACAAAATTCACTACTGCATTATACTGTGAATGACTGTTTCATTCTGCGAATGCACAAGCAATAACTGGCTTCTAATACTACTAAAACTTGACAACATGACAGGTTTTAAAGCGGTTATTTGTCTGCAAAGACATAAAGTACCCAAATGCTTCTCTCACAGTGGTTGCCCAATTGCATACAGACTCACAGTGTGATTCTAGACAAGCAACACAGTTCCTTGGACCTTTCCAAAACACATTCACTAGTCTGGAAAGGGTAAGGTGACTGCGCACATTTTACAAACTTCACTACTGCAGTCTACTGTGAATGACTGTCTCATTCTGCGAATGCACAAGCAATGACTGGCTTCTAATACTACGAAAACTTGACAACATGACAGGTTTTAAAGCGGTTATCTGTCTGCAAAGACATAAAGTACCCAAATGCTTCTCTCACAATGGTTGCCCAAATGCAGATAGACTCACAGTGTGATTCTAGACAAGCAACACAGTTCCTTGGACCTTTCCAAAACACATTCACTAGTCTGGAAAGGGTAAGGTGACTGCACACATTTTACAAACTTCACTACTGCAGTCTACTGTGAATGACTGTCTCATTCTGCGAATGCACAAGCAATAACTGGCTTCTAATACTACGAAAATTTGACAACATGACAGGTTTTAAAGCGGTTATCTGTCTGCAAAGACATAAAGTACCCAAATGCTTCTCTCACAATGGTTCCCAAATGCAGATAGACTCACAGTGTGATTCTAGACAAGCAACACAGTTCCTTGGACCTTTCCAAAACACATTCACTAGTCTGGAAGGGGTAAGGTGACTGCACACTTTTTACAAAATTCACTACTGCAGTCTACTGTGAATGACTGTCTCATTCTGCGAATGCACAAGCAATAACTGGCTTCTAATACTACGAAAATTTGACAACATCACAGGTTTTAAAGCGGTTATCTGTCTGCAAAGACATGAAGTACCCAAATGCTTCTCTCACAGTGGTTGCCCAAATGCACACAGACTCACAGTGTGATTCTAGACAAGCAACACTACTCCCTGGACTTTAGCAGGAGAAAAACATTAGTCTTATTAAAAACAAAGACACAACATACAACACCTCACAAATTAATAACTCACCTTTCAAATTAATTTGTTGATTAAGAAGTATGTCAGTCACACACCAGATGTTCTTAAACCAAATGTCTGTACTGCACTGCTCTTAGCAAAACCAAAAAATGGCAAACTTTCCCTCTCTTTCTGCACACATATACATGTAAATATCAAATTACATTACTTCCCACATTAATTCAAAAGCTAACACACATTTCTATTGGTTACACATTTCAAGCCTATCCAATTGATATAACTTTCAACCCTACCCCCAATCTGCTTACAGCCTGTTACCATAGTAACAGTTCATGGAACACTGAACTGAACTCACAGGTCACAAGTTCAGCACACAATGTTGCTAATCCAAACAACAAGTGCGCTTGACTTTTCAAAATATCAGCTTATCCTGTCTAATGTTCCTTTCAAACGCTTTTCATTAACCAATAAGAAACGTGCTCTTGAAACTCAGAAACATGCACCCTACTTTTTAGTCTATAATCTTCTCAAACAGCCAATCATTTTTTTTTCAGTTTTTTTTAAACTGCATCTTATCCACCATTTTAGAAAAACTTTAGTAGTCAAACTGCCATTTCACATACAGACACCTTCTGAGTGCATCCAGACCTCCTTTCAAGATGCTTAGAGTGTGGATTGTGGGACACAGCTATATTTTCTGGAGCCAAAGGTATGCAGAAAACAGTGGCATTGACAAAGACCTAGCTTTGCCAAATGTAGACATTAAATGGATTGGACAGAGAGGATTAAAGTGGCACCAATTGATGCCATTGGTTAAATCCTTTTGCATCTCCAACACCCTGACCTCATAATTGTGCACTGTGGTGGCAATGACCTAGGCACTTTGACTGGGGTAGGTCTGGAAATGCTTATGAAGGACACCTTTGGAGAATTGATATCACTTTTCCCCCAAACTGACTTTGTATATTCTAATATATGTCAAAGACAGAAATGGAACTGGTCCAATAAATTTTGTCCACAGATTGAGAAAGCTAGGAAACACGTCAATAAAGCTGTTTCTGCTTATCTCAGAGATTATAGAATGGGCTCCATTTACAACAACAATCTGCGTTTTAATATGGACGGCATCTATAGGAGAGATGGTGTACATTTTACAGATGAGGGTAACAGAGTCTTCCTCATCAACTTTAGACTCTGCATCGGTACTTACTTGTAGGTACCAAAATATCCCAAAAAACAGAGCGGCTCTTTTTAGAGCCACCCAAGACCTAAACACCTAAACTTCATTTATATCTGAAATTTTTGTACATTTTTTTTCTTGGATTCGCGTACCCAACGCGTTGGAATCGTGCACCAAACGCGTTAGGGGTCGCGCACCCAACGCGTTTGATTCGTGTACCAAACGTGTAACAGGTCGCGTAGCCAACACGTGCACACCAGGGGCCGCGCTGGATGCGCGTCTCCTAATTTTACCGTAAAAAGAAATTAGCACCTTGTACTAATTTGTATTCTCCCCGGGGACCCCATCCCCCGGGGCCTATATACAACGTTGGGAACCGTGGGGGGTCCCCAATACCCCCACAGTCCCAGCCGGCTCCCCGCGTCCTACGGGAGCAGGCATTGCTTTTCCACATGGGGAGCAGCTAACATGTTGCTCCCCATGTGGAAAGCTATTGGGTTTGCATTTTGAAAGAGAGAGCAGGTTTCCTGCTCTCTCTTTCAAAATGCAAACTAAGTTTGCTATGACAGGACGGGAGCCGCGAGGCTCCCGTCCTGTCATAGCAAACTACAGTGTCCCGGGGGTAGGCACCTCAGGACACTGCAGGAGCCGGCCCTGGGGGGTGGTGATCCCCAGGGCCATCAAGGGCTCCAGGAGGGGGCCGCGCGGCCCCCCTCCCAACAATTTCACAGCCCCGGGGAGGTGGTGGTCCCCGGGGCTTCAGGGGTCCAAAACGGACCCCCATTTTTAATTTTTTAGTGCCCCGGGGAGGTGGCGGTCCCCGGGGCTGCGGGAGGGCCGAGAGCCCTCCCGCACCATTTATTTTTAAAGCCCCGTGGGGTGGCGGACCCGGGGCTTGGGGGGCCTTAGAGGCCCCCTCATATTATAAATACCCCCTCATGCCCCCGGGACTTGGCCCACCCGGGGGCCAATAACATCGAAGCGCGGGAGACCGCGCTTCGATTTTTTTCGGGAGGATACGCGCACCCTGAGCGCATCCTGCCGATTTAAAAAAAAAAAAAATGCTTTTTTTGCCCAGGGGTCCTTGTGGGACCCCCTGAGCAGACCTAGGGGGTTAGGGTGTTTCTACCCTGCCCCCTTTTGCGCTTTGCGCACTTGTTTCTGTCCCTCGGTTCTACCGAGGACAAAATGGCTGCCAACACTTCCTGAATCGGAATGTTGACAGCCAGCTGACAGCCAATTAGCATGCAGCTCGTGATCGGGACGGTGCGCGCAGGGTGCGCTGAGGGTACGCGTATCCGATGCGCCCATAGATATATATGTGACTTTACTTGTGAATTTCTCAGGAACTACTGAACGGATTTACACCATTTAAGCAAAAGGCACCAGTCTGAACCAAGGGCTACCTCTTTGCCAAATTTGGTGTAATTCCGTTCAGCAGTTCGGGCTGTAGCTGCGACTAAAGGTTCCTATGGAAAAATGAATGGGGAAAACGCGTTTTGGGACCCCCTTTTTCTCGGCCCCCGCTTCACGTATCACCCCGAGACTTTCAGGGTAGGAGCGGAGCGGAGCGCCCCAACAAGTTGGAAACTTTCACGAAGATTCGTCAACCGGTGCCAACGTTATTTCAAATAGAATGTCGCGGATTTCCTATGGATAATAGGTTGTAACTATAACTATCTACTGGCGACCGCCAGTAGATAATATATATATATATATATATATATATGTGTAATGAGAGTATTTTCCCTAACTCTATTGGAAAACAAAATGCAACTAAAATTACTATTAATATGCAGCTTGGCCCATTGTACTCATGGATGTTTAAACACTGTCACACAAAAAAAACAAATGGATGAGAAGGGCATCTGCCCTTAGAATAGGCAACAGGATGAAATGGAACAAAATGAGACCTAAGAGAAGACTTCCCTGAAATGAGTAACGGATTTGTCTTAGGATCCCCGTATTTGCACTTTGTAATGGCTTCCTCTGCACAATGAGAGGCCACCATCAAAAGAAACATCTAAAATCTTCTCTTGTGCCCCTTGAATCAGGAATGAAAGCTTAAAGTAACAAGCATTGGCATAGCCAATAGGTCTCGCCTTTGGGACCTTATAAGTGTTTAGCCATGCAACAGTTGATGTTGTTGCACCAAGGATATTGTGCTGCATAACTACTTATAAGGACCCAAAAGCGAGACCTATTGGCTATGCCAATGCTTGTTGGAGCTTGCTAGAGATGCAGGACTGGGTAAAGAGAGCACTTTATTTCTCTACACTGGGTGGCCCCTTTAAGGCTGGCCGAGGGATCAGAGAATATTCCAAGTATTTCACTATCCTGAAAATGCAAACTTTGTACCTCAAATGCTGTCTGGGCGATGGGGCGTCTCATTGCTGGTGGCGCTTAAGGCACCTGCCTAGTTTTGCACCACAACCGTCCCTCTTTAGCTCTCAAAAGTGTCAATAACCAGCTCAGATGGTTTGGAGATTCGAGTCTTCTTTTGGCACCCAGTTTTTTTTTTTTTTTTAGAGAATACATATTCTGAATGAAACGAGGATCCTGGCAAAAAGAAGTGGTGCTCATGTACAAAGAGGTAATTCATCGACTCTGTCCTCCGTAGACGCTTTGCTGCTCTGCTGAGTACAGTGTGGTGACTGTGCAAGCAAAATAAAGGGCGGACTAATGCAATGTGAGGGTAGCAATCACAGTGGGACGCATTTCAAGTCACGACTTTTGCAGCAATGTGGACATGGCGGATGACAATGTCATCATGACATCATCCCAATCTAGCTGTGCTGTTGTCATTTGCAATATGTCGGTGCTAAGTTTTTCAACACTGAGGGGTCAATCAATCAAGAAAGCTTTATTCGATTGTAAGCAAACAACCATAAAAGCACAATAGCAGCATTTCATACACGTTAAAATTCATATAAAATACGTTAAAACAAAAAGATAAAAACATTATTAAACTTCACAGGCTTTCCTGAGATTTTAAAAGAAACATTTAAAACAGAGACAATTGTTTTCTTAGGCACAGAACATTTTTCAACAAAGTTACCATCCTAAAAACAGTATGTACATTGTCTAGTTGTTGTAGTGCCAGAAGAGCAGGTCGACATTGGCGAAGCCCAAACCGTTTTAACACAGGGACTATACTCGTTCTCCTGGCACTGGAATACAATTTACAAAAGAGAATGACATGAATCGAGGTCTGCTTGGAGATTTTATCACAGGGGCACAACTGTAAAACTTGGGACCAGTCATTTACTTTGGGCAGAGTGACTAATCTATAAAATATTCCCAGGCGGAAGCGAATTAAAAGGAACCTGTCAAAATCACTCAGGGCCAAGGTAAGGTAGGGTTGAATATTAAAAGTAATTAAAATCAACTGGTTATGCAGGACTGTAGGTTTTGCAATTTCAGTTGATAACCTGGCGGAGTCTAGTAGAGACAAGCCCTTTGCTTTTAATTCCTTCCTAGTTATTTCCCTGATGGTACTGGGGTTGGTGAAATACTCTGGATGGTCAAGATCTTGAAAAAACCTTCGGACATAGCTTATCCATGGGATCTTCAGGGCCCTATCCAGTTTCAAAACGTCCATAACGATATCTCTGTTTAGTTTTGTCTCTTCCTTTGTCCAGAGTCTGTGCCATAACAGCACAGGCTCAAGTTTTATTAGATCTGAAACAAAGGAGAGACCCAGCTCCGCGTGACAAATACTCGCGGAAGTGCCGTTAGGGACAGATAAGATGTATTTTAAAAAGGAGTTTTCTACTCTTTGAATGGGAAGCAAATCAACTGGTCCCCAGACCCCAGTTCCATAGATTGCCGCTGAGACCCATTTAGCTCTATATATTTTGATGAGCGCCTCCGGTGGTCTTTTTCCTAGTTTAATCGCAAAAACTCTAAGGGCAGATGTAGTGCGCAGTAGTGCCAGTTTTTGCCGACACCGCCTGTGACCAGGAGTCATTGTGTGCAAAAAGAATGCCCAAGTATGAAAATTTCTTAGTGACTCCGATCTTTTGTCCTGACACAAACATATTTTTATGTTTTTGATGCTAGAACCACAGCGCATAATGAAGGTCTTAGAGGAATTAATTCTTAGGCCTAGCTCGTTCATAAATTTGGAAAAGCTATCCAATACCCTCTGCAGCCCTATGTTGGTACGGGACATCAGTACCGCATCATCTGCGTATAAAAGGGCTGGGATGGGTCGTCCCGCCACTTGGGGGAAGTCATGATTATCTTTTAAAAGGGCCTCTCCCAGACCATTTATATACAAGTTAAAAAGAAACGGAGCAAGGACACAACCTTGCCTGACTCCGCTTTTGATTGGGAAGGGAGCCGAACGTTCACCTTGCATACCACAGCGCACTCGTGCATTAGCATCACTATAAAAACGTTTAAGAAAATAAATAATCTGTGGATCAACCCCCATCATTTCTAAAATTGACCAAAGTTTGTTGTGAATCACGCAATCAAATGCGGCTGTGAGGTCAACAAAAGCTAAAAATAGATTCCCCACCTTAGCCCTGGTGTATTTACCAACTAAAAGAGACAGGTTCAAACCTTGCTCGACAGTGCCTACGCCGGCTCGAAAGCCATATTGCAGGTCCGACAGGACAGAGTTCTCCTCCGCCCACGCCTGAAGGCGTTCCAGAATTATTCTGCCTGCTACTTTTGTTATGGCATCTAGTAAAGAGATGGGCCTATAGCATGTCGGGTCCTGTCTATCCCCCTTTTTAAAAATGGGGACAATAGTTGATTCTACCCAAGTAGGTGGGAAGTCAGCTTCACAGCTAGCATTTAGAACTTGCGTCAAGAGAGGTCCCCATAGAGTAGTGTTAGATTTAAACAAGTCTATTGGTATCCCATCGGGACCAGGTGCCTTGCCACCCTTGCTAACAGACAGAGCCCGCTCTACTTCATCCAAAGTAAACATTAGTGCTTTTGCTTGGGAGAGGAGATTCAAATTGCAAACATCCTGGGTGGGACAATCCATCAAAATATGGTTTCCCGTGCCCTGATAAACCTTGATGAAATGATTGATCCATTGCTCCTCAGTTATTGCTATTTCAAGTGATGGGCTATCCGCTCTAGTCAGGAAAGGGGCCCTGACGACTTTCCAAAAGGCCGCGCTGGCATTAAGTACTGTCGCAGTAAGTAATGCATCCCACAACTCCTTCTTAATAGTGGCTTTCCTATCCCTGATTGCTAGTTTGTATGCATCTCTGGCCGCCTTTACTTCAGTGTTATTTCTTGGGGTTTTATTTAGTACCTTTTTTAAATGGGAATAGGCTTGGGTGCACCTGGAGTCAAACCATCCTTTATTGGGGCCCTTGGTGTTACTGCGTTTGGTTAAAGACTCTCTAACGGCGTTCGAGATGGCCTGAAATGAAGCTAAAATAACTTCTGGGGTGGCTATATCACTCAGGCACGTCTCTACCGCTAGTTTAGTTTTGCCCAGCACTGATTTAACCAGAGCATCTTGATCTACCATGGTCCAACGCAAGGAATACCCATTGGTGCTCTTTATAGCTAGATTACCTGGCAAGTGATTGATCTTTTCCGATCTTGAAATTATATTGGACGGTAAAGAAAATGCTAGGCAAAGAGGGAAATGATCGCTAAGGACATTTTCAGACACATAGAAAGAATGGAGAATGTGTGCGTGGCTGTTAGAGACTAGAACATAATCAATAGTGGAGCAAAGACTCCTACCATTGAATGTGCGGAGCATGGGGGCGGGGGTTGGGCACATTTCATTAGCGAATCCCAAGTCAAGGGTGAAAATAAGCTCATTAAATTGTTCCCCCAAAGCTGAATGTCGGAAATGGGACACACATGCACCTTCATCGTTTAGCGCTTCGCATCGTTTATCCCCGGCATTCGCACATAAGGTACAATTAAAATCACCGGCCAAAATCAGCATTGAATCTTTACTACTACCTACATTTCTTAATGTTTTTAACATGTTATAAATCACAGCTCTCACATTATCAGAGGGAATATTATTATATAAGTTAATAACTACAATCGAATGCCTAGAGTCTAGGTCCAGTTTAACTAGTTGGTAATACTCATCGTGTGCATAGAATGTTATCTTTTTAGAGTTAATAATACTCGATATATATATGCAAAGACCGCCCTTAGCCCTACCACTCAGACTGCTAACTGCTGGCGTATGGTAAGTCCTATAACCGTTCAGGTGAACCGCCTCCTTAATCCAGGTCTCCTGAAAGCACAGGATCTCAAACTGGCTAATCAATTCTCCCATAGAGGATTATTTAGCTTAGAAGATATACCGGCAATGTTCCAAGAAAGAACTTTGCAGAGGTCAGATGTACTACTCACTGGATTTTTAACTGTATCTATCTTGATTACGTCCTCTGGAATGTTATTAGAGGGTAGAGAAGTATTTGGGGAATCCACAAGATCATAAGATGGTCTAATCTTCCCTTCTAACTCTATTTCAACCACTAGACTATCACAAGACTTGGGGCGACTGGGGGACAGGTCGATTGAGTCCTCGCTGGGTGGGCTAAGAAATCGCCCCATACTAGGCCCTTCCACTACGGAAGTTGCAGGTACTCGACACTGAGGGGTCATGGGAATTACCTTTTATTTTACACGTTTCACAGTGGACGCAGAGTGGTTTATTTTCTGATATGCACAATGCCCCCTCACCCCCAGGTCCACATATAAGAAAAAATATTACATTTTTAACAATGTTAAATCCATTTGCATGTGACTTATTTGGAGCTAGGGGCTGTTTCTGAGCGCTCCTAACTTCGGCAGATAATGAGTTTAGGCACAAGATGGTAAATCTTTTTGGGTGAGGTGTCAGTTTTGACGTGCGATCGTGTAATCTGGAGTACTTCACAGTGCTATAATGATGCCTGTTGTGTACAAAAAAAAAACCTTGGTATTGGCGCCAGCGGATACCTCACTCACACTGATGCCCAGGTGAGATGCGGGTTACTGATTAAGGTGTTTTTAATATTCTGCAATCTCGGGGCGCACAGGGCATGTTATGTAGACAGCACCCACGACGCCTCCTGATGTATTGTCAGCCTGGCCTCCACTTCACGGTCCGGTCTGCACATAGTTAATGTGCATGTGCATAGCTGCCAAGGTTTCAGATTGCTATGTGTGACATTTTCATAATTTCACTGTAATTATGAGTGACATTTCAACGACTATGAGTGACTCTATCTCGCAAGCAAAATCCAGCAATGAAGAGGTGGGAAACCTAAAATTATCAGAAATTACACCCATTTGAGCAACAAGAAACTCTAAGACGATCTTAAAAATCTTGGAAGTAAGTGCTCAGGGCTAGGCAAAACATGAATGCATATACTTAAAAAAACGTAACTGTGGGTTTCGTTTCAGAGTTTCGAAACATATTTTAATGATTTAATGTAGCAGATATTCTTGGAAGTAGTGTTTTGAGGTAGGCAAAAAATGAATACATATACTTAAGACTACTGCCCTTTCAGAAGCTCAGCTCTACCAGGGCATGAAAACGCATGGATTCTTGGATATTCAGCAAAACAGACGAGACTCCGGCATGGGTAAGGAGAGCCAATACACACGTAAAGGAATGAGACTGCATTATGCGCCACAGAAAGAGTTTGATGAGGAACGGTGTTAGCACAAGCACCACTTTAAATATCGGGTGTTCCCGCTGAGCCCAAAAGAAATGAAGTTATTCCTGTCCTACATTATACATACCTGCATGGAATCAGGGCTCCCGTGACCAGACCTCCGTTTTGAACACAAGTGAGCACAAGGAAGCTCATACCGGCGTCTCCTTGGCGCTCAGTGACACCCTGTTTAAATAAATTCACTGCCCCGAACTCCCCGGAGTCTCGCGCCTAGGAGTCTGGGAGCAGACCTCCTCTATCTGCCGTCTCAGCTCTGGATCAAATACGGAAGCCGGCTGCAGCGCGGGCCTGCGTTGATGTTGCAGTGATTTGAAGATACTCGCTCCTCGAAAACGAAACGCGCCGATACACAAGAGTGAGTGTGAAGAGGGCGAGGAGTGCCAATACCTTGGATGCAGACGCCGATAACCCCCCCCTCCCCAATCCTCTCACCATCCCGCTGACATGGACAAAGAGGGGAAGTGGCGGGAAATTCTTTCAGTGTGCTCAGGGGGAAGGCGTGGGATACATTACTGTGCTCAGAGTAAGCATTAAAGTCCACACAGCACAAGCGCTGTGCAGAGTAAACATTATTGTACGCTCAGTGCAAGCGCTGTGCATGGAAAATGAGCACACCTTTAGACCTGGGCAGTGAATCGTTCCCTTACAAGCTGCTATAGCTTCAGTGACTCAAATCCTGCGAATGTGTGTTTTGCCCGTCCTTCTCAGTAACAAAGAACAACCTGCTACTGCCAGAGCCAGAGTTGAGGGAAGAAGTGAGGGGGGAGAAATAGTAGTGGACTTTGGATCGGCCTGCTGAAGCCCTAATGAGAGGCACTAAGGACACGATAATTTAAAACCAGAGGCAACAGGGCCTGTTGGCAAGGAGCATCTTGGTGGCAGGCTATTAAAACAAGTGGGAGGGATGGGGGGGGGGGGGGGAGTGTGGCCGAGAGCAGGGACAGGCAGCGTTTACCTTGCGGGAGCGAGCGCGATAATTGCCAACATATGGCGCCGCTGCTCGCCCCCGCAAGGGAAACGCCAAACGGGCACGCGTTGCAATTGAAAGCAATGCAGAGCGTGCACGTTTTTGGCAGGAAAAGTGAATCGATTTTAAGAGGTCCCCTCCTATGCAGCGAATGCGCGCTGCATAGGCGAGACCTAAAAATGGAAGCTTCAAAGTCACTCACACCACCATGCCTCTTGGAGAGGCCTCTAGGTATAGCTTAGGATTTCCACATACGCAAGCTGCTAAGAGCAAAAAGAGTTTTAGTTTGCAGAAAAGAAAGCAGAGATGGAAGTTCTTCACAATAGTCTGTATACATCTTTTCCTTTTGCATGGGAGCAAAGGCACATGATAACAAGCATTGGCATAGCCAATAGGTCTCGCCTTTGGGACCTTATAAGTGTTTGGCAAGAGCTAGGCTGACTCTAGGCTCGACCTAAAAAGCCAGTTCATTAGTGAGACACGCAGTTTTTAAAAGTAGGTGCTGAGACGGGTCCCTATCGGGCTGCCCTACTGCTAACTGCCGTGCAGGAGGAGGATATATACATCGGTACTGCCGCGATTGCCTGTTCAGTGAAGAAGTCACATTGCCCCAAGAAGAGAGTGAACCTTTTCCTCGCCTAAGGGAGGAATTAATGCCTGTTTGGTTGCACAAATGCATAAAATGATAGCCTGAATAAATTATGAGTAGGTCAATGAAATCCTGGATGGTGAAATGGATGGTTGAATGGACACATTAAGTGATAATTGGGGTATATACGGCGGCATTGGAACCCTGGAAGGTTTGATGGGTACATTGATGGTTACATTAAAAACACACGGTGGGTGGGGGAAGGTTTTGGGAAGGTGGCTGGGGGGGGGAAACTACGCTTCCTCACATTTTAGCAACACTGAAGAGGTGACTGGCTGGTGCCTCTGTAAGGCAGGCCTCACATGGGACCGCCCCTCGCCCAGCCCTCCAGACAGGTTTACCTGTCTACACTGCTGCTTTGGAATCGGTGTCTAGTTAGATATTTGGGGTTGGGGGGGGGGGGGGAGGTGTTGCAGCTGAGCATTGAGACACTTTGGTAGACCCGTGTGCATCCTTTGAACAATCCAGGTAACCGTCCGTGCACCAACAACCATGTATTCATTAAACCATCCTGTTAATCACTTATTTAATCATATGTGCATTCATTTAACCACCCCTGCACCAGCATAATCACGAGTTTATCCACCTAAGCATCCATTACCCATCCATGCATCAATTGAAGGTTGAGAACATACGTGCAGCCCGTGTTTAATTTCTGCTGTTTTCCGCTATGAATTGTACATTACCGGAGCTGTGTGAGGTCTCAGTTGTATCAGTCTGCGAACACTGCAGTCCAAGGCTGAGGGGCCTTGGCGGCTGCCTGTGGTTCCCTGTGATGGCGGTGCTGCATGCTACCGATCAGAACTGAGGTGATTGGTCGGGCTAGGGTGGACTTTCATAGGGGCTGGGGAGATCTCTCGTAGAATGGCAAGGCAGGCAGACACTGAGGTGGGGGGCAGGGCTGTTGAGAAGTTAGAATATTTTTAGTTCCCTGTCCCGGGGGGTTAGAACGGCTTAAACACATAGTGCCTTCAGCGTACTGTCTGCAGGGCCCAGTTATGTGTGCATGCCAGGCGTAAGGGCCAAGACGTTTCAATACACACCACATCCCAGGGGGGGGGGGGAGAGAAACATAGACACATAGAGAACAACGCGAGATGGGCCGGGGTGAGGGGGTAGAAAGAAAAGAGCCATAGTGGTAAGGTGTAGAGGGGAAGGGAGGTGCTAAGGGACTGCAGTAGAGGTGAGTACGGACGGTAATAATGACATTAGGTCGGAGGGGGGAGGGGTTATGGGGACGGATAGGCAAGCATGTGGCATGTGAAGGAAGGGTTGGGTAAGAAGGATGGCGGGGGCGGGTGATGCGGGTATGGACGTGGGCAGCTTCTTTTCTATACTTACCTTTTGCAATCTTAGAAATCCTAGCCAGAGGGAGGAGTGGAGGGGTTCTCTGCCAGGATCCTGCAGTCCTGGCTTCGATGCTTGTCCACTGGGAGGGTACCCGTGGAGTTTTGTAGAAGAGTAGCCACTGTGGATGCCACTTGCATTGTAAGGAGGGGCTGGGGCAGAGTCAGTCAGATGCCTGTTTATGCTCACATAAAAGCATTTACTGCCGTTGATGCATGCTTATCTGTGAATGGCCACGACGTGGCCCTGTTTTTCGTCGTTCATTCTCCAGAATTAAGTGACAGGTCAGCCCTCTTAAATCCTGGCTGGCCTGGAGCAGTCAGTCCCGTCTGGAATTTCATTAATTTGTGACAGACACTGCCTCTGCGGGCAGGAGCAACTGGGCTTTTGGGAACTTACCCTTTCACTAGAGATCAGTCCACCCACTCTGTACTTCATACAGGCCAGTACCACCCAGTGCACTTCACATCTGCAGGAAGAGGCGTGTGAATAGACTGGAGGTGTGTGGAAAACCCGGGGAGACTGAAAAAACATTGGGACAAGCCCGGGGCAGGGGAATACATTGTTTCAGGCCCAGAAACTGAAAAAAATGGGACAGGAAGGACAGCAGAAGAAAATATTGGAAAAGGCAGATGAGCAGAAGAAAAGAGTGAGAAAGGCAGGAGATTTTGGGGCAGACCGAGGAACGGTAGAAAATATTGTGACAGGCTGGGGAGCAGAACAAACTATTCGGGTAAGGACAAAAATCATGGAAACAGAAAACAAGCGGGCCGCGAAAGTGAAAGCGGCCGCGCTGTGTTAATTAGTAACATGATCCACAACAACAAGGGATGAATGCAGCTGCCACAAAGCGCGCCGCTGCTCGCTCCCGAGACCCAAACGTCATGGGAGTGAACGTTTAGAGAAAAGGCGGGACATGCACCCGTCTTTGGCCATTTGCGTACTTTCATTATTGAAAGCCACACGCAAAGGCCAATGGAATGTGTGGGAGTTGCCAGACCCACACGGAGAAGTCTCGGGGAAGTTTGGAGTGCTCACAAGAAGCCTCCCATAGGGCAGCGCATGCGCGCTGCACTAGGCTCGACCTAAAAAGCAATCCATTCCTCCCAGCGAAGCTGAAACCATACTAGTGGGCAGATTGCTGAGTGCATACACAGCATCTTTCATTCAGAGGTGCCCTAAAGGACAAGTTGCTTACCTTCAGTAACGCCTTATCTGGTATAGGCTATCTAGTTGCAGATTCTTTACCTTAGAATTATCCCCAGGCATGAGACTGGATCTGGAAACTTTTTGTGAGCAGTACCCCTGCGTGCCGGCATGTGGCGTCGATCAGCTCCGCGTGGCATTGTCCGCACTGGAAGTGACATGCGCTGTGCCTAAATAGGCCCACTCCAGCGCGCTGACGTCGGTTACTTTTCACAACTTTCCACGCAAGTAGCACGGAGCCACACAGAACATTGACCACTGGTGTGGAACACTAGGGCCATGAAAAGGAAAACACCTTGTCCCTAGAAATGCATTCACAGAGCAGGAAGGATGGGTGGGTCGTAAGGAATATGCAGCTAGATTGAGTCTCTATCAGATAAGACGTTACCAAAGGTAAGTAACTTGTCAATGTGACATAGACTTCTAGCCGCAGATTCCTTACCTTAGAATAGATACCCAAGCAATACCTCCCTGGAGGTGGGTCTGTGAAACAATTTCAAACTAAAAAGTCCTGCAGGACAGAGCGGGCAAAGTGCCCATCCTGACGGACCTGACTGTCCAGATAATAGTGTTTTGTGAACTTGTTCAAGGAAGCCCATGTTGCTGCCTGGCAGATGGTCAGGACCGGGACTCCGTGTGCTAACACAGTGGTCGCAGACTTGGCTCTGGTGAAATGAGCACACAAACCCTCAGTGACTTGCTTTTTGGCCAATGGGTAGCAGATTTTAATGCAGAGCACGATCCATCAGTAGGTGGTCCATTTCTGCACAGCCTTTCCCTTCTTTGCTCCGACATCCCCAACGAAGAGTTGGTCGCCCACCTGGAGCTCTCCTGTGCGTTCAAAGTAGAATGACAACGCTGTTTTTGGGTCCAGTTGGTGAAGTCGCTCCTCTTCCTTAGAGGGATGTGGCGGAGCATAAAAAGTAGGCAAAGTGATGGGCTGGCCTACATAAAATAGAGTGACGACTTTCGGTAGAAAGGAAGCTCTAGTTCGTAGAACCAGCGTGTCTGGGTAGATGTTCAGGTATGGAGGCTTAGATGACACTGTTTTGGTGGAGGGACACCTGGCTGCCAGAATAAACTCAGACTTCTGGCTGAAGATCAAAGGCTGTCAACTGTCACCGCTCAATCTCCACACAAGAAGGCAGATGGTTGACAAATTCGGGTAGAGAACCAGCAACTGGGACGACTACGCACTACCCAGAGTTTCCGGGTGCCGGTGCGACCCCCGCTCAACTTCACGTGTTTTATGAGGCCATGCGAGACATATTTGGGCATCCGGTTCCTGCCGGCATGCCTTGTTGTACTATCAAAAAAACAGACCATCGAAGAGAGAGGACCTTGCTGTTTTCTATCTGCACTCACACCTCTAAAACACCATCCAATACAAAAATACAGTGCCTTCACAAAACCCTACTTATAAGCAGAAGAACTATATTTGAAAATGGATGTCATCCTCGGCATTTGCATCCTCTGCCTCAGGATAATCTGGAAAGTTTTACAGGTTGGTGGTGATGGAGCAGGGTAAATGAAAAATTTTAACCTCCTAATATTTTCATAAAATAATTAATAAACATGTTCGTTTAAGTAAATAACCAACAATGTATGTTACGGGGGCGTGGCTTGGCGCCAGCGAAGATGGCCGCCTAACAAGGGAGCTCCGCCGGAGCGAAGCCCTCATTCCCCCAAAATCCGTCTGAAATCCTGCAGGCGACACATCGGAGGGGCGGGAATGCCCTCCAGAGCATGAGCGGCATCAGATCCCGAAATCCGGAGGCTCTGGGACGCCTCGGTGACCGCGACATATCGGGTGCTTGTGGCAGCGGCCGGGAGAGCCTGGAAGACGGGTGGCGGGCGCGCCCGTTGGCCGCCTACGCAACACCCCGGCGTTGAGGCCTGCGGCGGCACCTGTCATCAGGGGTGCGGCCGGGCCCCGGCGCCCCCACCGACTGCACTCTAAACACTAATAGGGGGTCGTGCAGCGAGCCGCGGCCCCTGGGTGAAATTCCTGGACGGCACCCGAGGTGGAGGCTCGGAGGTTCTGGACGCCTCCGGGACTACGCAATAGCGGGGGGACGCTCATCTCCTCCGCCTAAGGAACGGCCCGACGGTGAACCTAGTGGGGGTTCCTGCACTCTGGGAGGGGCTGGACCCCGGCGCCCTCATCAACCTTGATACAGGATCGAAGGCGGCGCTAGTAGTAGGCAGCGACCACAAGGGTGGAGGAGGGAGAAATAGCCAGCCTGCGGCAGGGCCCGGCGAGGCCTGAGGACTATCGCTGACTGGACGCGGCGTGGGAGACTGCGGGTGAGATCCGCTAAATTGCGCCGACGGATCAAGTGGTCTGTGAAGGACCCCGCCGGCGTGGTAAACCCCCCCCCTTACCCCGACGACCTGCTGCCGGACGAGCCGCCCAGAGCGGGGGAGAGCCCCCGAGTGACCAGGGCAGTGTGAGAGAAGATCGGGGGTGGTTCCCCGGTGGCAGATACGCTGGAAAACCCAGGTGCGGAGGCGGGAAGTGTGAGGTGGCCTATGAAGCGGTGATAGAGCCCGGCCCTGCCCAGAAGCGAATGCTGACGGCTACATAGAGATCTGGGCGCACAGCCCTAGCGGCGGACAGGGGCCAAAGGAGACCAAAGGAGACCTCTTCCACTGGCCCCACCTGGCAGGCCTGAGTGGGGACTGGAGGCCAGCGGCGGGAAAAGGAGGCCTGGCTGGAGCAGAACGCGCGCTCGTGACTGGGGAGTAAAGGCCCGCGAGCACGCCAATTAAAACGGACGAGGACCCGGCTGGGTGGCAGTGGGGATCGCAAAAGCGCGGTGCAGTCATACCTGGGGACGACCGGAAGAATCCTATCTGTACCAGCCTACTGAGCGACCACGGGAAGAAATCACAGGACCCCGGGGGGAGCCCAGCTGGAGGCAGCCTGGACAAAGGAGACAGCAAAATGAAACCTAAGGGTGCAGCGGTTACCCAGACGAACAAGCTCGACAAATATGCAGTCCCGATATCGGCCCCTCAGACCGAGGGAGCGGCCGGGGGCCAACAGACGCAGGCGGAGCCCTCCCTGGCTTCCATCATGGCGGCCATTCAAACACTAGGAACCACCCTCGAGACGAAAATCAATAAGATGTCCATTGAGATGAACCTTATACGCACCGATCTCAACAAAACGTCGGACAAAACCAGGACCAACGAGACAGATATCCGGGAGCTCCAGGCATCCTCCAAGCAGCTCGAACAGAGGGTCAATGAACTTGTACACCAGCACCGCCAGGTTGCCTTGAAGCTCGAAGACCAGGAAGGGAGGGCCCGACGGAACAACATTCGCGTGGTGGGCGTTCCAGAAGGTTCAGAAGGGCCTAGTATGGACCTCTTCCTTGAAGATTTGATCCTCAACTGTTTGAAACCGAAATGGCTCTCAACTATGTTCTCCATCGAGAGGGCGCACCGTGCGCCAATCCCCAGGCCCAAACCGGGGGCCCCACCGAGGACTATCATTGCAAAAATACTCAATTATAGGGACCGGGACGCCATCTTGCAGGCAGCCAGACAGATGGGAGACCTCCAATACGAGAACGCAACGGTCAGGTTCTTCCCTGATTTTACGCTTAAAGTGCAACGGGACCGGCGCTCATTTGATGGGGTGAAAGCGGCGCTTCGGGGCAAAGGCATTCAATATATGATGTTCTTCCCAGCAAAGCTCAAAATCATTGCTGGCGGCAAGTCCCTTTTCTTCACTACGCCTTCGGAGGTGCAGGACTGGTTGGACAGAGGCGCATCGCAGACATCGGCAACTGCGACAGGTGACAAGTGGAGCGACACCCGGGCCATGTCATCGGGCTCACTGGATGGACGGCCGAAAACTGACAGAACGAGTCAGCGCTCATGGCGATCGAGGTCTCGCAGCCCCGACATGGACGGCAATCAGGGACACTAGTGGACTCACATTGACTGGAGAGACTACATTCTCGGACCTTGGCACGCTGTATTGTAATGTATAAATCTTTCATATGTTATTGGGGGTGTGAGCTTCCGGAGGTTATGCCAGCCGGGGAGGGGCGATGTGCTCTCCATGCCCGGCATGGGCTAGATCTGGACGATGGGGGCTGGAGATACCTCCTGACTTTCATTTTATGCACTTCCAGGGCAGTCTTCAAGGCCGGCTACGGGACATTGATAGATGCATTTGGTGGGGGGCGAGATGGGACTGATGGTGCCATCTGGATTCCTTCGCAAGATGTGTGCATTTGCCTGCTGAGCTACTACATGTATGGGGATAGGCGTTTAGCGGCCGGAGTTGGTGCCAGCGCATTTCCCCACCTAATAGTTCTTTGGGGGAGGGGGGGATTCTCTCTCTCTTTCCCCTTTTTGGGGGCGAAAGGCACTCTGCTAGTTGGGGATGTGGGTAGTTAGTAACCTACGTGGCAGGGTAGCAGGGTGGGGGGTAGGCGGGGGGACAGCAGTTGCATTGTTATGTCCTAATGTTTGGTAATGTTTGGGGGTGGGGGTGAGGGCTTGAGTTGGTCTTGTTGGGAATGTACTGATGGGCCGGTGCGATGTTGCAGGAGCTACAGATTGCGTACTTGGATAGCTTCCAGCGATGGCTACAAGGTGGGATAAAAGTCTTAAAATCCTTAGTTGGAACGTCAACGGGTTGGGGGACAAGCTCAAGAGGAGTATAGTTCTACAATTTGTTAAATGCCATCTCCCAGATGTCGTCCTCTTGCAAGAAACGCACCTTATCGGTAACACATGCCACGCACTCAACAGATGGGGCTACACACTGGCGGCACATGCCGGCTTCACTTCGGGGTCCCGCGGGGTGGGCATACTGTTGCGCCGTAACTTTCCATTTGTCATTGAACACTCGGAGACCGACCCGCTGGGGCGCTATGCGATGCTCTCGGGGAGGTGGGAGGGACGCACTCTCAACTTGGTCACGGTTTATATCCCACCGGGTCTTCAAACCCAGTCTTATCAGGATTTGGGTAGACTTCTCCTTTCCCTTCCTGAGGGGCAGCTTCTACTTGGGGGAGACTTCAATGCAGTGGTATCGGGAGGAATGGATAGGCACCCACCCAGAGATATTGCGACTGGGCATATGTGGCTTTCCAGTCTCCTGGAGGCATTCGGATTAGTTGACCTCTGGCGTATGCGCCATCCAAGCCTACAGCAGTACACATTCTTCTCGGGACCACACCACACGTTCTCTAGAATTGATTACATCCTTGCACCTCTGCAACATGACACTGCCATTCGAGAGATTAGACATCTGGCACGGGGTATATCTGACCATTCCCCTATATGGGCACACCTTACTATCGGGGAACAGAGGGTAGGCTGTGTAGCGCCCATCAACCCCTGGTTCCTACATAATCCGGAGACCAAGACGAAGATCACCCGCACGATAGACCAATACTTCCAAGATAATGTTGGGACGGTGGACTCCCCTGCTGTCCTCTGGGAAGCATTTAAAACCGTACTGAGGGGAGAAGCCCTCTCCATAATTACCGGACAGCGCAAAGAAAAGGAGACACAAATGCTTACCATTGAGCGCGATCTTCTCGTGTTAGAGGGGGCAGCAAAAGCTAACGGGAATCCGGGGGCTCTGCACCAGATGCAGCTCAAAGCGGCCGAATATAAAGAGCTAGCCACCGACGCCGCAAAAAACCTGGCGAGAGCCAGGGACGGCCGATTGTATGACCAAGGGGACAAAGCGGGCAAATTAATAGCCTGGTTAGACAAAAAACAGAGAGCGCAGAGGGTGGTGCCTGAGCTTCGGACTGAACTGGGCGCCCTCCTCACTGAACCCCAGGAGATAACAAACGAGTTTGCAGCACATTTCAAAAAAGTATACAGCAGGGGGTCGGAGAGGCCGGAGGAGGATTCCTCCGCGCTCTTGGCCGACATTAAGATGCCCACCCTTTCTGAAGATGACCGAGGAGTTTTGGAGGGGTGCTCACTGTAGAAGAACTGGCCAAGGCAATTAAGGAACTCCAGCCTGGGAAAGCCCTAGGACCAAATGGTCTCCCTATTGAGCTGTACAAGCTCAAACCTGACTGTCTGGGTCAACACCTTAAAAACATGTTCGAGGATAGTAGAGTTCGGGGAAACTACCGAGAGACCAGCGCATCGCCACATTGGTGGCCATCCCTAAAGAAGGGAAACCCAGAGAACTATGCGCCTCCTACAGGCCAATATCATTGTTAAATGCTGAACCCAAAATCCTCGCGAAGCTGCTCGCAAACAGGATCAAGCCAATAATCACCAAACTGGTCCACCCAGACCAATCGGGCTTCATGCCGCACCGCAACACTGCGCTCAACTTGCGACAACTCCACGGAGTGTTGGGACGCTGCCACACGATCCAGGAAGACGCGGTCGTGGTCTCGTTGGATGCCGCTATGGCATTCGACACGCTTGAATGGCCTTATATGATGGCGGTCCTCAAAAAGTTGGGCTTCGGCCCTAATTTCATTGGGTGGGTACGTCTCCTCTACACCGAACCACTAGCCCAGGTGGTGGTAAATAATAAGATCTCAGAGGTTTTCACACTGGAAAGAGGGACGCGCCAGGGCTGCCCCCTCTCGCCCCTGCTTTTCGCCCTCTCCCTGGAGCCTCTTGCGGCCTGGATACGACAAAACCTCTCACTACGGGGGCTCAGATGGGCAGATGGGTGGGAGGACCGGATTTCGCTTTATGCGGACGACATCCTTCTGTATCTTGCCTCCCCCTCAAAGTCCCTTAGAGTGGCCCTCGACATTTTCACCAATTTTGGGAGAAACTCAGGCTACAGTATCAACTGGGGGAAATCAGTGCTTTACGTCCTACATGGCGCCCCTCCTTCAATTCCGCGCGATTGCCCGATCAAGGTAGCCACAGAGGGGTTCAAATACCTTGGCATCTTTATCTCCATGGACGTGGCGACGCGATACGAGCGGAATCTCCTGCCACCTCTGCAAAGGTTTAAAAGAGATACTGCCATTTGGAAGAGGCTCCCGCTGTCCCTACTGGGTCGGGCAGCTCTTTTCAAGATGATGGCGCTCCCGCGTTTTTTATATGCCCTCCAAAACTACCCAGATTTAGTCCCACAAAAGTACTTTGTAGATATTGAGGCTACTCAGAGGGACCTGTTGTGGGCTGGAACGCCACGCATATCGCTCCAGAAGCTGACACTGGGGTGGTACGATGGGGGTATAGCACTTCCAGACATTCGGAAATACTACTGGGCGGCACACCTTTCAGCCATAAACCAGGGCACATATAGCGGTGGGGATGATCCCGGTTACGGGATGGACAGATGGCTCCTCCCGGGGGGGAACTTTGAGGCTGCGCTCTACTCTAGACCTAACAAATATCCACTCACGGGACCTACAAGGCACTCAGTCCAACTCTGGCATATGGCGAGTCGCAAGCTAGGATGGGCTGATAAGCTCACTCTGGCTACCCCGCTTTGGGTCTCCGAACGGTTGGGTACACTGGGTCGCACAAAAGGGTTTCGCAACTGGGACCTGATGGGGATCTCCCAGATAAAAGACCTATGGGGGCCCAATGGTATGGTGACATTTGCCTCTCTACAGCAAAAGTACGACTTAGCGCAAACGGAATACTTTCGGTACATACAGATCAGACACTCACTCCAGTCTAACATTCCACCCGGCACGATGCTCCCGGAGTCCTCCCCCCTGGAAGACAGACTGCTTGACGGCCATCTACCGGAAAAGGCTATCTCCCTCACATATCAAAAACTTATACATCATACCCCTGATCCCTTGCTTGCCCTTAGGAGAAAGTGGGAGACTGATGGTCTTGAGATCGATGACGAAGAATGGAGAGAGGCACTTTCCTCCCCCAGGGAGGTAGCGATCTCGGCAAAACTGAGACTGATACAACTCAAAATACTACACCGAGTATACATCTCTGGTACACGATTAGTATTGATGGGTAGGAGTGCGGACGGGCTTTGTAGGAGACAGTGTGGGGAGGTGGGGACATTCCTCCACATAATTTGGGAGTGCCCTCTAATACAAGCCTACTGGAAACGAGTGTACAGCTGTATGCGAACTGTCTGGGGGGCAGAACTGCGACCCGAAATAAAAAGGTGCATCTTAAACATCTGGGAGCCCACAGACGTGTCCGCAAAAGGCAAAATATGGGCGACACTGGGACAGATGATTGCAAAACGAAATATAGCACGACAATGGGGAGCGGGCACACCTCCAACACTAAGTGCCTGGAAGAAAGACATGGACTGGTGCATGTTGCGAGAGAGGACAGTCTATGTGGCTCGGGGATGTCCCCGGAAATGGGTAGCAATTTGGACAAAATGGAATGAGTACCGAGGACATCTGTGTGAACCCCCCCTGGTCCCCTCCCTTGAAGAACCATTAAGGCAGTAAGGATTTGTGTATTGTGGCCATCTTGTGTGCTGTAACATCAAAGGAGATATATTGAAATGTGAATATGTGAATGCAACACTGTACTTATCACGCATCCCTATGTGCAATGACCAACAAGTTTATTTTTTGTAAATAAAAAGAGTTTTAAAAAAAAAAAACAATGTATGTTACATGTTAAGGGTTAAAGGTAACACGCTATTCCGTGTGCAAATTAATCAACTTATAATTGTTTACGTGTCTAACATAACATAATATTTGCGTACTAATTAAATAATGAACGCATGATCTGTGCTTTTAAATAAAACGTGGGGTTGCAAAATAAAGCGATGGTAAGTAAGGGACAGCTTTATATGTTGCTTTTTGCTAGGTAATACCTAATTGGGGTACGTAGAAAGACGGGAGGGAAACGAAAGGGTTTATATTTCTTTGTTTTAACAATATTTTGTTTAACTTTGAAAATAGTGCGCTTAGGCCTGTCGAGCAGCAATATAAAATGGCCGCCAGTTGCTAGAGTACGCATGTGCAGGGAACCATGTGATAGAGGAGAGAGGCTGTGGAAAGGGATGATCACGTGCTGGTGCTGAGAGGCTAAGATGGAAGTATGGTCAAGGCTGTTGTGACCTTTCTGAACAGATGTGTGCCAAGATGATCAGCAAGAAGTGTGAGAAGTCCAGCTGAATCAATGGACGGAACTGTTAAACCCAAAATGTAGCAGCAAAAGATACAAATTGGACTGATCGAAACGGATGAGCAATGACAAACTGTGGGAAACGATGCTTGCATGGACATTCCACAAGGAACTGGTTAAGACCAGGAAGTTTGATTAAAATGTATATGGGCCTGAGTTTTGACCAATGAGAAAGAATCACGCCATGAAGATGAAACATTTTATTCTGTAAGCTAGAATTAGGGTATAAGAAGACCTACTCTTGGTGGGAGGGGAGAGTTGCTGAGGGAGAGTTGCTGCGGGAGTTGCTGAGGTAGATGCTGCGGGAGTTGCTGGAGAAGTTAGATGCTGTAGAGGGGTGAAGTTGCGTTTGCTGATGCTGACGAGCTGATGCTGCTGCTGCTATTTTTCTTTTCCAGTTGAGTATAAGATGCTGTTTTAGGAGAATTTTTCCTGATAGATTTTTATTTTAGAACTATTAGATTTTCCCCAGATAGATTGATCTTTAGAGTTCTTACTATGATAACCTTATTTTTCCATCTAATAGATATGCATTGCAATTTCATTTTATTCTTATAGTGATTATAAATGTAATGATCAGAATAATAAACTTAACCTCATTTCTTGCATAAAAACTTTATATAAACTTTATTATTCTTTAAACAAATGACTCAGTGATTCTTTAGCTCAATGATTAAAATGAAATGTTAAAGAGTTTATTGTGATTGAGCTGGTCTTAATCACCATCAACTGATTCCTACTAGTTGGTCCATCGACCAATGAGCGGAATACCTTAAAGCAAATGAGAAACATTACGTCATGTTAAAGAGGTATCCCGTCTCCTTCCAGCGAATCGTTTTTCTCCTAGGTTATTGACGGAGGAAATCCAGGGAACAAATGAGTAAGTGAATATATATGCGGTGTTATGGGCCCCACCGTCATATGGATATAGTGTGTGTGTTGAAGGAATAATTGTACCTGGATGACCGAAGTATATAGGAGAATAATTTTTATTGTTAGCGCTGGATCAGATTTCTTGGTAGCAGAGTTATGGTTACTGTAGATTAGGTTGGTGATTATTGATAAGTTCATGTCTAACACTTTTGTTGAGTCGCGTTATGTTATATGTAAGTTTTCACGCTTCCGGGAAGTAGGAAGTGGAACACGTGTGGCAAGAGAAGTCACATGGAATGGTGCATTGTCTGAGTTCATATTGGTGATTACACAGGTTGTGTTATAATAGGGACATTTTCCATATAAAAGGTGTGTAAGTGAAATAGTGATCGGTTTTCTTGTGAAACTTTGGCCTTAATTCTCAGGAGCAGTATAGTCTCCACATGTGTTTTATCCCTAGAGAAACGGGTTTACTGAATGCTTGAAAGAAGGGTAAGGTAGAGGGAAGTACTACTTTATCGGCGAAACTAAAAATTCTGAGGTAGGGTAGAGGTAAGCGCTGCCTACTGGAAAATACAGAGTTCTTGGTGTAAATGGTCAAAGCTATCTCTTCGGTTTAGCGAATCAGACAATGGAAATGTGTTTTAAATGTTGTAACTAACGAAGAATCGTTGAAAAAGAAATTGCCGACAAATTTTGTAAAGGAGGGGTCAAGAGCAGAAGTGACGTAGACAAGAGTCGCGCTGGGATTGGACAGTGCGTTAGTCACACGGAAACAGGAGCAGAACTGACGTAGACAAAAGCCGCGCTGGGACTGGACAGTGCGCCGTAGACAGAAATCGCTCTGATTGGAGCTTTGGTGTGAGTCGCGCAAGGATTGGTCGAATAGCCTAGTGACGTAGAAGTTTGTGATTGGAGTGTTAGTGTGAGTCGCGCAAGTATTGGTTAGAATAACGCATAGAGAACAGTGTTGAATTGCGGATCATTTAAGGAGAAAAGAGGTTGTGAATCATGTCGTACTATGAGTATGGTAGAGAGAAAACGTCATGGATGACGAAAGTTAAGAATTTCTTTAAGAAAGACAAAAAGGTAGTGACTAGAGAGGGACAAATAATTCCTCCGCTGAAATCACCAGCTTTACATATGATGCTGAAATATGGATATCATACATGCATATGGTTAGAAAATTGGACAAAATATACCAAGAATGATGGAGCATTGGCTTTCCCTGAGAATGGTTCATTTAATGTAGCTGTACTACGGAACTTGAGAGAAAAGATGGCAATGTTAGGACCTAGACCGACACAGTTTGAAGCCTTAACGGAATGGGAAGATGAGATGTATGAGCGAGAGAGATTCAGAGGATTAAAGAATCATGAGTTTGTGCCTGGAAGGTTATGGGGAGTAAATCATGAGGACAGAATAAAGCGTTGGAGATATGCTAACATGACAGGAGGTTTGTTTCCAGCTTTTACAGTTGAGGAAGAAGCAAAGAGAAAGTGTACAGAGAAAAAGAAACATGTAGTGGTAGAAAAGTATGTGTATGGTGGTAGTGAAACGGATGACGAATTGCTGGAAGATATTTTAAACAGAAACCCACCTCCATACCAACAGACTTCTGCGGTGGTGACACCTAATGCACCGCCAATGGAAACTGGGAGGAATAAAAATCCTGAACGAAGAGATGAGACAAATAGGTCACAAGATCAATTAAAAACTTCACAAAATGAAGAGATAGAAAGTGACAATGCAACTGAATTAGCAAAAACAACAAGAGAATTGACTGAGAAAATAAGAGAATTGACAAAGAATATGGAAGCTGTAACTGTACCAGTAACGATAGGTCCAGTAATGCCAATTTTTGAGAATCAGAAAATTGGTGAACGTTCTTTAGTGATTCCCATGAATTCACATTTGCAAAGAAAAAGAGAAGGGATGGAGCTGAATAATGAAGGTGCACACAATTTGGCTAGTACCTATAGACCAAGCCCACCTACTAATTTGACGATAAATGAAAATGAGATTAGGAGAATGCCTATGGTGACGGAGTCCGCATCAGGAACACCAGAAAGAAGTAGCAATTGGATAGAATTAAATAGTACGCCTGTAGGTCCGACTCCAGATGAGTTAAATGAATGGATGAAAGCGCTAAAAACAAAAGAACCGGAAGTGAAACCATTAGATGTAATTAGGTTGAAAATAGACATGTGTCAGAGCCTTACTTGAAGTGTTCCCAAGATCCTCACGGGAGCAGAATGATGCCTCTTCCCAACGCCCCTCCAAAGGCCGCTCCAAACGCCCTAAGGTATATGAGAGCTTGAAGGAACCTCCGGGGGGGGAAAGGGGAATGGGACAGAGAAGAGACAGCCTCGCCTGCAAGTGTAGGTGTGTGACTGCTTCTGGAGGACTTCCCTCTTGGTAGTGATTATGTACACTGAAAGACAAAGAACAACTGTTATAGACCCTATCCCTCCCTGACAATCTTCTCTTTTATATCAACCTTATTGGTGCCTACATACCTTTGCAGACTAGACTCTTGCCTCTCTCCTTTATACTTGATATTAGGTATCAGTTGTCTAGAAGATGTTCTCAGTTGAAAATTCTACTTCTATAACCTATAGGATATTAAAGGATATTGTATACAGAAGCTCTAATACTTTTGACGTTATCTATATTATTATTTTTTACTAATTCTTTATGACTCACAACATTTTTCTTTTCTTCTAGATGCGACAAGACTCTCTCATAGAAATACTGTGAACTTAAACGGTAAGTATTTTCTAGATAATTTTCTCTTACACTAATATATACAGTTTTGAATAACTAAATATTAATTCCTCAAGGTACTTGCACGAACTGCCACACTGTCCTTAAAGTTGTGTAGTTTCTTCTTACTGCCTTTTTCTCTCAGGTGGCGTTATGAATAGATTCTTTACTGAACTCTGGAACTCCTCAATACAGCCAGGTTTCCGACGCGTAGAAGGATACCCCTAACTACCGTCGGGAAAAGACACGGACGACTCTAACTAACCTAACTAGAAGCACACACGACGCTCGGGACAAATGCTCGACTAGTACCGGTGAAGTCTTTAGTGAAGTGCGCAGAGCGGAGGGCGCGCTCGAGCTTCACAGAGCTCCTCGCGCTCTCTGCCGGTAAACTAGAATGCTAACTGAACTCCTGCCGCCATCTTGGAATTCCGTGATCGTACTACCACGGTCCAAGACGGATTCAGTATCTTGTTACGGCAAGTAGCAGAGCTCCTCAATTCCTTGGCAGTAAAGATTACTCCCGCCACTTGGCTAGACACGCCGCTGCCTTGATCTTGCTTCCTGACAGTACCCCACCGCAAGGGGGTTTCCCAAGTCTTGGCTTAAGAGGATTTTGAGCATGGAAAGATTTTATTAGTCTGGGAGCATTTACATTAGAAAGTGGTTCCCAAGACCTTTCCTCGGGACCATAACCTTTCCAATCAACTAGGTAATACAATTTTCCTTTTGTCCATCTTGAGTCTAGAATTCTTTTCACCTCAAACTCCTCCCCAACCTCCGTTTGAATAGGTTTGGGCAAGGTTCGTAATCTAAGATGTGGAGAGGATTTCTTTAGTAAGGAAACGTGGAACATTGGATGTATTCGCAATTGAGCGGGAAGACTTAGCTTATAAGCTACTGAATTGATCTTTTCTTTAACCTCGAAAGGACCTATAAAACGAGGTTGAAATTTTCGATTTCCTTTGAGTCTCAAATTTTTGCATTTAACCACACCTTACTTCCTATAGGGTAATCTTCTTCTGGTCTTCTCTTTTTATCTGCATGATGTTTGTACTGTTCTTTTGCTTTCTCTAGTCTTTCTCTTGCAGAATCATGGGTCTCTCTCAGGTGTTGAATAAAATCTTTTACTGCTGGAACTGGAACTTCACTAGTGCTAACCATTAAGGTTGGATGCCGCCCATAATTCAAATAGAATGGAGTATGACCAGTAGAACTATTTTGAGAATTATTGTGTGCGAATTCTGCAGCCCACAGAAGGTCCAGCCAGTCCCCTTCCTGATCTAACAAGAATAATCTCAGGTACTGTTCTAATTCCTGATTAGCTCTTTCTGTCTGCCCATCTGTCTCTGGGTGGAAACTAGTGGAAAATCTACTCTCGATATTTAACCCTTTAGTAAAGGCCTTCCAGAAACGGGACAGAAACTGAGTACCTCGATCAGAAATGAGAACCTTAGGAACCCCATGTAACCTCACTAAGTGTAAGCTGAACTGAGAAGCTAGTTCTTTAGCACTAGGGATGTTTTTGAGAGGAACAAAGTGGGCCATCTTAGTAAATGAATCCACCATCACCAAAATGGTACTATAACCTTGACAGGGGGGTAAATCTACGATCAAGTCTAATGTCACTGTGTGCCAGGGATAAGGTGGTGTGGGCAGGGGCTGTAACAAACCCTGTGGAGATTGCCGAGTTGATTTTCCCTGAGCACAGATCCCACATCCCAGCACATATTCCTTTATTTCTTTCGACATCTTAGGCCACCAAAATTGTCTCTTAATCAGTTCTTCTGTCTTGTTGATTCCTTTATGTCCGGCCATGGGATGATCATGATTCTCGTAGAGGATCTGCTCACGCAATTCAACAGTAGGTACATACAAGAATCCATTATGATAAGGTAATCCATCTCGGATTTCTCTAGACGGATCTTCTGACAGCCAGGTTTGCTTTTCTTCAGCAGATAAAGACTTTCTAACCTTGTCATCCAAAGTTTCGCTGACTACCGTTCCCACTATCCTTGATTCTGGGATAATCTTCTGGTCTAGGATCTCTTTCTTTTGTCCTTCAGTATTTATTCTGGATAAGGCGTCCGCCTTTCCGTTTTTGCTTCCAGGTCTATACGTAATTACAAAATTGTAATCTGCAAAGTACAGGGACCATCTGAGTTGTCTGGGAGTCAGGGTCCTTGCCGATTTTAGAAACTGTAGATTTTTATGATCCGTAAAAACTGTCACAGTATGTCTGGCCCCCATGAGGTGATGCCTCCATTCTTTAAAAGCGTCCTTAATAGCTAGTAACTCCTTTTCTGTGATTGTATAATTCACTTCTGCTGGAAGGAGTTTTCGGGAATGATAGGCAACGGGGTGCAGTTGGCCGGTTTCCTTATGCCGCTGGGACAAGACTCCTCCAATAGCTTGGTCCGAGGCGTCTGTCTCCAAATAGAAAGGCTCAGTTGGATCCGCGTGCAGTAAAATTGGGGCTGAAGTAAAGCTTCTCTTCAAGGATTGGAACGCAACTTCCGCCTCTTCGGACCAAACAAAAGGAATCCCTTTCCTTAACAAGCGTGTAATTGGAATTACTTTTTGAGAAAAATCCTGGATAAATCTTCGGTAAAAATTCGCAAATCCAATAAACCGTTGGATCTCCTTCACACTGGTGGGAGATGGCCAATCCAGGACTGCTTTGATTTTATGCTCATCCATGGTTATTCCTTCCGGGGCAAGAACAAAACCAAGGAAATCTACAGAACGTACATTGAAAGCACACTTCTCCAGCTTCACATATAGGTTATTTTCTCGCAGCCTTTCTAAAACTCCTCTAACATGTTCTGGATGTTCTTCCTCCGACGCCTGAGTAGATTAAAATATCATCAATATAGACGATGGCGCACTTGTCAATATATTGATTCAAAACGTCGTTAATGAAGTACTGAAAGGCTGCCGGAGCATTACAAAGACCGTATGGCATAACCTGGTACTCATAGAGGCCGAATTTGGTCCGGAATGCTGTCTTCCATTCATCACCCTCCCTGATCCGGACCAGATGATATGCGCCTCTAAGGTCCAATTTGGTATAAATCTGGGCTCCTTTTAACTGATCCAAAAGTACCGAAATTAAAGGCAATGGATATCTGTTCTTGATTGTTATCCGGTTGAGGGCGCGGTAATCTATGCAGGTTCTTAATTCGCCCTCTTCTTTCTCAGGTACAAAAAACAATGGCGAGGAGACTGGGGATTGTGATGGCCTGATGAATCCGTTCTTCAAATAGGTCTGAATATACTCCTTAAGAAATGTATCCTCCTTCTCCGTTAAGGCATAAATTCTGCTGCACGGAAGATTCGCCCCTGGTTCCAGTTCTATTTTACAGTCATATGGTCGATGCGGAGGAAGCTTTTCGGCTTCCACCTCACTGAATACATCTTGATAATCCTGGTACATTGCGGGTATCTCCTCGGTGTGAATGACGCACAGAGTAGCTCCACTTTCGCACAGGCTAGCGGCCAGACGGGGCTCTTTCCCTTGGTCCTCTTCATGAAAACAAGACTCCTTGCAATAATCGGAGTTCATCTTGATAGATCGCTTCTCCCAATCTATTTGGGGATTATGTTCTGTTAACCAGGGCAGGCCCAAGATTAACTGAAACTGCGGCGCTTCGATTAAATTGAACTGCAAGAACTCCCGATGTCCATCAGGGAGAATGAGCTCCACCTTTTCAGTATGGCTCACAATTGGGCCAGAAGAAAGATTTGTTCCGTCTACTGCTCTTACCGCTTCACTTTTTGCCTTACGAATTGACTTTAGCCCAATCTTAGAAGCGAACTTTAAATCGCAAAAATTTCCGGTTGCTCCAGAGTCAATCATTACTGGAATGCCTGTCTGAGTTACTGTTCCGTATTTTAACATGACTGGGAGGGTCAAATGCAGAGCTGCGGATTGCAGAGTATTTGCTAATTGATGAGTATCGGGGGTTGCGTCTTCTCTCGCATCCACCAGTCCAACCCCTCCTACTGGTGGTGCCTCAAGTTTTCCTTCAACAAGGTCTTCGGCTTCTTTGGACATATTTTAACAAAATGACCGCTGCCTCCACAATACATACAAAGGTTATTCAACCTCCTCTTCTCTTTTTCTTCTCTAGAAAGAGGTCCACGGACTACTCCGATTTGCATAGGTTCTGGAGTTTGATTATTTTCTGCAGTTTTGGAACCTTCAGCTCTCATTCGGTCGAATCTAGGCACACTCGGGCGAAATTCCCTTCTCTTCTCGCCTCTCCTCTCAGTTTGCCTATAATCTAGTTCTAGGACCAAATCAATTAAGGCTGAGACTTCTGTGGGTCTATTGGGTATTTGAGACAGAGCATCTTTTAGTTCATCCTTCAACCCCCGGTAAAATAGCGCTGCTCTCTTGTTTTCTGGCCAGTCTGTTTCCACTAAGAGTTTGTTAAATTGAGCCAGGTAAGCTACTAACTCCTTGTTTCAGTTCTAATAACTCATTGTCTGTTGCTTGGGCTACTTTTCTCCGATCAAAAATTCTTAAGAACTCCTTCTTAAACTCTTCAAAATCATACAGGATGGTTGAGTCCTTCGAGACTAGCGGCAAAGACCAAGCTGCTGCGTCACCGCTCAAATAAGATAGAATAAAGGCCACCCTGGACTGTGCATCAGGGAAAAGAGCAGGTCGGCACATGAAGTGAAGTGTACATTGCGTAAGAAAAATTTGGGCCTTTTGGGGATCTCCACTGAATCGTTCTGGAGGGGCTAGCGGAATGACTGGGGACAAGGAATGTACCACCTGCGTGGTGGTCCTAGGGTAAGAAATAGGAGTGGAACTAGAAGTCTGGGAGTCTTGGGTTGAAGTGGCAAAACTAGGGCCTGAAAAATAGCCATCCATCTTACTCGCTAAGTCGGTTGTCTCTCTCCTTGACGCTATTAGGTCCTGCCTTAAACTTCTATTCTCTTCCCTAACAGCTAACAACTCCTTTTGTATAGCCTCCAAGACCCCCCCTAAGTGTTTTAGGTCGAAACCCTCAGCCATTCTGCTCAGGTGAGTAGAAAGTCGTGGGCACTTCACTCTGTCAGAGCCTTACTTGAAGTGTTCCCAAGATCCTCACGGGAGGAGAATGATGCCTCTTCCCAACGCCCCTCCAAAGGCCGCTCCAAACCCCCTAAGGTATATGAGAGCTTGAAGGAACCTCCGGGGGGGAAAGGGGAATGGGACAGAGAAGAGACAGCCTCGCCTGCAAGTGTCGGTGTGTGACTGCTTCTGGAGGACTTCCCTCTTGGTAGTGATTATGTACACTGAAAGACAAAGAACAACTGTTATAGACCCTATCCCTCCCTGACAATCTTCTCTTTTATATCAACCTTATTGGTGCCTACATACCCTTGCAGACTAGACTCTTGCCTCTCTCCTTTATACTTGATATTAGGTATCAGTTGTCTAGAAGATGTTCTCAGTTGAAATTTCTACTTCTATAACCTATAGGATATTAAAGGATATTGTATACAGAAGCTCTAATACTTTTGACGTTATCTATATTATTATTTTTTACTAATTCTTTATGACTCACAACATTTTTCTTTTCTTCTAGATGCGACAAGACTCTCTCATAGAAATACTGTGAACTTAAACGGTAAGTATTTTCTAGATAATTTTCTCTTACACTAATATATACAGTTTTGAATAACTAAATATTAATTCCTCAAGGTACTTGCACGAACTGCCACACTGTCCTTAAAGTTGTGTAGTTTCTTCTTACTGCCTTTTTCTCTCAGGTGGCGTTATGAATAGATTCTTTACTGAACTCTGGAACTCCTCAATACAGCCAGGTTTCCGACGCGTAGAAGGATACCCCCTAACTACCGTCGGGAAAAGACACGGACGACTCTAACTAACCTAACTAGAAGCACACACGACGCTCGGGACAAATGCTCGACTAGTACCGGTGAAGTCTTTAGTGAAGTGCGCAGAGCGGAGGGCGCGCTCGAGCTTCACAGAGCTCCTCGCGCTCTCTGCCGGTAAACTAGAATGCTAACTGAACTCCTGCCGCCATCTTGGAATTCCGTGATCGTACTAACACGGTCCAAGACGGATTCAGTATCTTGTTACGGCAAGTAGCAGAGCTCCTCAATTCCTTGGCAGTAAAGATTACTCCCGCCACTTGGCTAGACACGCCGCTGCCTTGATCTTGCTTCCTGACAACATGGAAGAATTGATTTTAGGGACAATTGGTACAGAAAAATTAAAAAATTATCAGGATGATGAGATTATGTTTTTGTGGAAAAGTCTTACATGGAGAGCTAGAAATTTACATGACAAATTGGAAGAGACAGCAAATGAACTAGGAGTGGAATTTGTGAAAGTGAGAACGTTGCAGAAACCATTCAGAGTAGATTTTTGTGAGAAAGACATAGAGAATTTGAACACATCAGGAAGACTGACCCAAATAAAAGAGTTAATTGTTTTATTGAGAAAATGGGGTGATGTGGATAGATGGAGAAATAGATGGTCGAAAAAGAATGAGAGAACAACAGATAAAGCATCTTTGGCTTTTGCAGTGACAGATAAGGAACCAGTTGTAAGGGAGTACCCGATGAGAGAAACTCCAGGTGGTAGTTATGTGCATGTTCCATGGACCAGACAGGATATACTGTCATTTACAAATGACTTCCCAAAATTGAGAGAGAAGCCAGTAGAATGGTACAGACAAGTGGAAAGATTTGTGAAGGTTTCAAAGGTGTTGTGGATAGATCTGGATGGATTGTTTGATATAGTAGTGCCAGCTGATTTGTGGACAGAATGTAAGATTACTATTGATTGGCCAACTGTAGAATATCCAAGGGACGCTAAAACAGGAGCGCCAGGACCAGAAGTGATGAGGAAGTACGACCAAGTAATTACCTTTTGAAGAATAAGATTCCACCTAAAGAAACAGATTGGGTAAAAATAGACAGAACAACGCAGGAAAGTAAAGAATCAGTGCACGCTTACTATGAGAGATTGTTGTTGGTTTTCAAACAGTACAGTGGTTATGAGACACTGAATGAGAAGGATATGAGTCATTTTGTATATAGGTTTGTGTATGGATTGAAACCAGAGATAAGTGAAATGATTAAGCAGCATATGATTTGTTGGCAGAATAGCACAGTGGATGAGGTTTTGAGATATGCTAAGTATTGCAGTGATGATATTGAGAGTAGACAGCATAAATTGAAAGAAAAGGCCATGTGGGCGCAGGTGAAAGTTGCAGAGAAGCAAGAAGCTCAATTGAGTAATACTGGTAATGAAACAGGACAGGTTAGATCCCGACCTAATATAGGTAAAGGAAAAGGACAAATGAGCATAGATGAGGCAAAGAAAAAGTGGCCATGCCACAACTGCGGAAAGCTAGGACATTGGAGAAACGAGTGTAAATTTCCTCCAAAACCTAATGTGGAAAATCAATCATTAAATTCACAGGTGCAGAGTGAGGTAGTTACTCAACAAGGTCAGGTGCCACAACCACCACTTCCCAAGAGTGTTAACCAACAGAAATACAGTGCAGAAACAGGATTCTACGGAGGAGAACAGGTAACACAGTTGCCGCGTGCAGCTGCAATTTCTCAATATTGGTTACGACAGGATGAGGATGACACAGATGAAAGTTTCTGACGGTGCCTAGGAGAGGGGGAAGAGTGCGTGCTTGGCGCAACTCTAGAGGTAGATCAGTCTGGTCCATTTGTGGATGGAGAAGTGAATGGTGCAAATGTAACATTCCTTGTTGACACTGGAGCTACCCGTTCTACTGTTAGGTCAGTGGAAATTCCAAACCTTCCTCTCTCAGGTGAACATATCCAAGTCGTTGGAGTTTCAAATCAGCAAATTAAAACGCCTCTTACTAAATTAGTGGAGGTAAGAATTGGTCCATTTAGCGAAATGCACCGATTTGTGGTATGCGATTGTAGTCCCGTGAACCTATTAGGACGCGATTTATTGTGCAAGATGAATTGCACTATCTATTGTACTCCAGACGGAATTGCTTTTCAGACTCCAGATGAGGATGTGCTGTATAAAATGACAATGGTGAATTTAGAACCAGAAGTAAATGGTTTGTTTCCTGTATTTGATGCAGAGAAAATCCCAATTGAATTGAAAAAGACAGTGAAAGAAGAAGTGTGGGACTTTACAGGAGAGGATGTAGGATTAATGAAAGGAGTAGATCCCGTTAAAATAACCGTGAAAGAGGGAACGAGTTACCCAAATACGCCCCAGTATAAATTGACACCAGAAATAATTGAAGGAATAACGCCAGTAATAAATAAAATCATTGAACAAGGGATTTTAAAAGAAATCATGAGCAGTCCATGTAATTCGCCAATAATGGGACTGAAAAAGCCAAACGGGACATATACAATTGTACAGGATTTGAGGAAGGTAAACAAAATTGTTGTGCCTTGTTGCCCGATAGTACCGAACCCTGCTGTGATTCTATACCAGATTCCACGTGAAGCAGAATGGTACACAGTAATTGATTTATGTCATGCATTTTTCTCTATTCCACTGCATCCAGATAGCCAGCCATTATTTGCGTTTAGGTTTGGAGAGCGTATTTTGGCATGGTGCCGAATTCCTCAAGGGTACACAGAAAGTCCCTCAATCTTTAATCAGATTCTAAAGAAATCGTTGGAAGATTTAAAAATGCCAGAAAAATCAGTGATGGTTCAGTATATTGATGACCTACTGGTGGCATCAAAAACGAAAGAAGCATGTGTCAATGATACAATTGCTTTGCTGAATCATTTAGCAAAAAGAGGGCATAAAGTGTCCCCATGAAAATTGCAGTTTTGTCAACAAGAAGTCCAGTATTTAGGGCATAAAATTGAGAATGGAGTGCGAAAGGTGACGACTGAAAGAATAAAAATGATTCAAGGAATGAGAGCTCCAATGACACAAAGAGAGGTAAGAATGTTTTTGGGAATGGTTGGATATTGTCGACAATGGATAAGCGGTTTTTCACTGATTGCTAAACCATTGCAAAAACTGACAAAGAAGGATGTTAAAGATCCTTTTGAAATGAATGACGAAGAAATGAAAGCATTCAGAGAGTTGAAAAAGAAATTGTGTGAGGCTCCAGCATTAGGAATGCCTGACTATGAGAAAGATTTTGAGCTGTATTGCAGTGAAAGAGATGGATGTGCATTTTCAGTTTTGGTACAGAGACATGGAACTATGAAAAGACCCATTGCATATTTTTCGGCTGTTTTAGACCCTGTAGCGAAAGCATTGCCTGGATGTTTGAAAGCAGTTGCTGCTACTTGTGTGAGTCTGGAACAGAGTGAAGGCATAGTGATGGGATATCCACTGAGAGTATATGTTCCCCATTCTGTGGAAATTCTCTTGACAAGAACGAAAACCCAATACATGACACATAGTCGGCTGACTAGGTATGAAAAAGTAATTTTGAGTGCAGATAATGTGACCATTGACAGATGTATGAATGTGAATCCTTCGACATCATTGCCAGATGAAGAGAGTGTGATTGAAATGGATGAAGTAGATCACGATTGTCTGAATGTGCTTGAATACTGTACAAAACCAAGGTCTGACATACGAGATGAGCCTTTGAAAGAATCAGATTATATTCTGTTTGTGGACGGCTCATGTTTGAGAACGAGTGATGGAGTTCTAAGTGCAGCATATGCAGTTTGCACAGTAGCAACTGTAATGGAAGCATCTTGTCTGAAAGGAGTACGGTCTGCCCAAGTCGCAGAATTAGTAGCTCTGATTCAAGCATGCAAGTTGGGAAGAAATGTACGGGTTACGATTGTGACAGATAGCCAGTACGGCTTTGGGGTGGTGCATGACTTTGGTCAGATTTGGTCACAAAGGGGTTTCTTGACTTCTGCCGGAACGCCAATTAGAAATGGAGATTTTGTGAAAAAGCTGCTTGAGGCGATACAGCTGCCTAAACAGATTGCTGTTGTGAAGTGCAATGCACATAAAAATGGGGAAGACTACATAACTGTTGGTAATAAATATGCTGACGAAATGGCACAGTACTGTGCAAAGAATGTGGTTTCTTTAAACAAAAGTCGGGAAAGAGAGCATATTTCTTGTCCTTTGCTTTTACTAACTCTATTGAGACATGGGATGAGGTGAGACAGTTACAAGAAGCTGCAGAGGATGAGGAAAAAGATACATGGATAAAAGCAGGATGTAGAAAACATGAAGAAAATGATGTTTGGGTTTACAGAGATGAGACCAGTTATGCCTGATAGCATGATTTCTGACATGGCACGGATGTACCATGGACAAGCCCATATTGGGAGAGATTCAATGATCAGACTTTTAGACAAACATGGTATAATCCAAAATTCAGAGCCATAGCTGAGAGTCTTTGTCAGAGATGTCTTATTTGTCAACAGTTAAATCCAGGAAGAAAGACAGTAGTGAGTCTAGGAACAATAGGACGAGAAGGAGGTCCTTTCACTAGAATGCAAATGGATTTTATTGAAATGCCACCTTGCAACAGACTAAGGTATGTCCTAGTGGTTGTCTGTTTGTTTTCTCGTTGGGTGGAGGCATACCCAACAAGAAGGAATGATGGAATAACGGTAGCAAAACTTATGCTGCGAGAATTCATTCCGAGGTATGGTTTTCCAGTCACGATTGAAACAGAGAGAGGAACACATTTCCAAAATGAATTGGTTAAACTGATTTGTGAAGCACTTAGTATTAAACAGAAACTGCATTGTGCATACAGACCAGAGGCTTCTGGAATCGTAGAGCAAGTGAATGGAACAATCAAGAACAGGTTAGGAAAAATGTGTCAAGCTACAGGACTCAAATGGCCAGATGCCTTGCCATTAGTTTTAATGACAATCAGAAGTATTCCGGAAAGGAAAACTGGACTCAGTCCCCATGAGATAATTATGGGACGAGCAATGAGACAAGCACAAGTACCTGTCAACAAACTACTGACTATAACTGATGATCTAGTACTGGATTATTGCAAAGGATTGGCTGATGTGGTGCGTTCTGTGTTTCATCAGGTTGGACCGGATGCGACCACTCTTGAAAGAAAACCAGCTCACGACTTGAATCCAGGAGATTGGGTCCGCATAAAAGTCCACCGGAGAAGAAACTGTTTGGTTCCTCGCTGGGACGAACCACGACAAGTGATCCTGGTGACGACCACTGCAGTCAAGTGTGCAGGAGTGCAACACTGGGTGCATGCCAGTCACACCATCAGAGTTCCAGAACCTGAAGATCGACATGTGACTCGACATCTGGAAGACCCAACTACAAGTGCAACGACAGAAGAAGTAGAGGAAATAGCTGAAGTTCCAGAACTTGAAGATCGACCTGTAAGTCGACATCTGGAAATATCAGATACCAGTTCAGAATCTGATACAGATCATTCGGATTGTGAAGAAATTCTAAAAAGAAATTGGAATTTTGAAAGCATAAGAGAAGAAACTGAGCCAGACGATAGTGACCGAGAGCAACCAAGTACAAGTTGTGGTGAAAATCCTTCGGAGATAATATTAATAGATGAAGAAGGAGAGTTTCAAACAAAAAGCTAGGAAAATCGGAAGATCCCCGAGGAGCAATAGGGACAAATAGTCAAACACGAGAACAGGGAAATTTAGAAGCAGAAAGGAAAACTGACACAAATTCGGAAGAACCTCGAGGAGGGACAGAAATAGGTGAACGAAGGAAGATAAGAAAAGAACCACAAGTAGAGGAAGAAAATGACATTATAAGTTTCAAAATAAGAGGCAATAACGAAAGAATTGAAACAGAGTCTGAAGAAAGTGGAGAAGAAAGAAACAAAAAACTAGAGTCAAGAAAAAGAAATTGGAAAACAGAAAGAGAGGAAAAAGAAAGTGAGGCAAAAAGGCCAAGAAAAGGAGACAATTGGCCCAACGAAGTAAGAAAATTAAGATACAGAATGATAAGGTTGGATGGGAAAAGTGCTGAACAAGTGAATGAAATAAGTCAGAGAGAGCAAGAAAAACAAGGTGGAAAACACTTGCAGAAAACGAAAAGAATAAAGAAGGTAAATCCGAAGTATAGATCGCCTGAATGGTTGTATCTTGCTTTGACTAGTAACAAAGAAGAAAAGAACACTCACGAGAACCCAGAACAAAGAAACCTGATGGGAGAAAGTGAAGTGCAACAAACCTGAAGAAGTTTAAATAGTTTCTACCGGATTTGACAAAACACTGGATCTGACGAATTTACCGGATGTGACAAAGAAAGAATTCTGAGAAAGAATTAAAAGAAAGTACCAAGCAAAGACAAAACATTGGAATACAGAGTGGCAAATAAGTCATTTCTGAGGTGTAGTGACACAATTTTCTGGAAAACAAATAAATAAGGTTATAAAACAAAATGGAGAATACTAGAGATAGAAAATGTAAATGTGAGTTTTTAAGTAGATGGTGCAAGATGTGCTTCTGTTGTACAGGATTATTAATGACAGTATGGGTGGTTCTAGCAATCACTATTCCAATTAGTTTAGCTGTAGTAGAAATGTCTAATAACACTGAGAAAGAAAAAGGAGCTAACACTCAAGAACCAGTTATTTTAAAGAGTAGTGCAGAATTACACAAGGACAAATCAATAACAGATTTTTCAAAAATGTTTTTACTAAATTATTATATGAGTATGTAGAAACAATGGATGTAAGAGATTGCTATGTTTGTATGCAGTTGCCTGCATCTGTAGCAGAGGGTGTGACTTATCATCACCTCCCTTTGATGTATGGAATAACATGTAATGTCTTAGCAAGTTTATTTTATAAAACAGGTAGATTAGAATATTATTACACTGACATAAATAAGATTTTTGCTAAAGTTTCTGTAGTTCCCGAGCTAAACAAAATAAAAGAGGGAAAAACGTTTGGTGAATATTTTCTAGAAGATAAGATTTTAACATTAGATAGTATAATTAGGTACAACCTTACCTGTGAGTTAAAGAAGGAAGAAAAAGTATTTTTAGAGATGGTTGAAGACAGAAGAGTGAAATTTCAAAGAAAAGTGATAGAAGAGACAAAAACACCTCTTTGGGCGTTTGAGGAAGACAATCATGACAAGAAAAAGACAAATGCAGCTATGACTCTGGATTGGCCCCAACAGGGAAGGTTGTGCATTAGAAGAAATAAGACAAGATATGACAATTATTTTGTGGGTTCCAGTATTTGCCATGACAATTATCAAATTTTAGGTGGATGGGGATTCAAAGGGGGAAAAGATCCAATATTTCCAGGGATCTATTATGTTTGCGGAAATAGGGCTTATTATAGGTTGCCGGACCATTGGTAATGGTCATGTTACTTAGGCCTGGTCTTTCCAAAGATTTTTCATATGGATAGAAAAGAAAAAGGAACACACAAAATGATAAATACCTTTACACGTAGAAAAAGGGAAAGTTTTTCAGAAATAGTAGGTGATATTTTTGGTGCATTGATACCAGCAGTGGGAATATCTTTGAATGCATTTAGAATTCGGAAATTATCCACAGTGGTAGATCGTTTATCTACAGATACTGCTGGAGGGTTCTTGATGGTAAATACCGAGATGGTTGCCATGAGAGCTATGGTGATGCAAAATCGACTTGCCCTTGACATTCTTTTGGCAAAAGAGGGCGGAGTCTGTGGAATGCTGAAAGTCCAACATTGTTGCACTTACATTCCAGATAAAAGCGAAAATATACAGAAGTATATAACAAATATTACAAGTTTGCACAAAGAACTTGTTCCACTGGAGGTTGAAAGTGCTTTTGGAAAACTTGGTAAAGGGTTTTCTTCAGTAATAAATTGGTTAACAAGAATGAGTGGATTAATAATAGGGAAAGTTATAATAATATCAACTGTGATAATAATAATAATATTAGTACTGAAGCTTGCAATAACATGTATAAAGAGAAGAAGGCAGAATAAAATAGAAAAAGAAAACATGATAAACAAGGAGAGAGAGAAATGGGTGAAATAGAGTTAGAAGAAATAAAAGAGAACATGTACAAGAAAACGAAGAGACAAGTTGAAAGGGATACAGTTGTGTAAACTAACAGAAGCAAACGGATAAAAGATATATGCTGTCTGAGAAAATTGTATAACTTAGGTTTTGTGGTGATATTAAAAATCACCAAAGGGGGAGTTGATGGAGCAGGGTAAATGAAAAATTTTAACCTCCTAATATTTTCGTAAAATAATTAATAAACATGTTTGTTTAAGTAAATAACCAACAATGTATGTTACATGTTAAGGGTTAAAGGTAACACGCTATTCCGTGTGCAAATTAATCAACTTATAATTGTTTACGTGTCTAACATAACATAATATTTGCGTACTAATTAAATAATAAACGCATGATCTGTGCTTTTAAATAAAACGTGTGGTTGCAAAATAAAGCGATGGTAAGTAAGGGACAGCTTTATATGTTGCTTTTTGCTAGGTAATACCTAATTGGGGTACGTAGAAAGACGGGAGGGAAACGAAAGTGTTTATATTTCTTTGTTTTAACAATATTTTGTTTATCTTTGAAAATAGTGCGCTTAGGCCTGTCGAGCAGCAATATAAAATGGCCGCCAGTTGCTAGAGTACGCATGTGCAGGGAACCATGTGATAGAGGAGAGAGGCTGTGGAAAGGGATGATCACGTGCTGGTGCTGAGAGGCTAAGATGGAAGTATGGTCAAGGCTGTTGTGACCTTTCTGAACAGATGTGTGCCAAGATGATCAGCAAGAAGTGTGAGAAGTCCAGCTGAATCAATGGACGGAACTGTTAAACCCAAAATGTAGCAGAAAAAGATACAAATTGGACTGATCGAAACGGATGAGCAATGACAAACTGTGGGAAACGATGCTTGCATGGACATTCCACAAGGAACTGGTTAAGACCAGGAAGTTTGATTAAAATGTATATGGGCCTGAGTTTTGACCAATGAGAAAGAATAACGCCATGAGGATGAAACATTTTATTCTGTAAGCTAGAATTAGGGTATAAGAAGACCTACTCTTGGTGGGAGGGGAGAGTTGCTGAGGGAGAGTTGCTGCGGGAGTTGCTGAGGTAGATGCTGCGGGAGTTGCTGGAGAAGTTAGATGCTGTAGATGGGTGAAGTTGCGGTTGCTGATGCTGACGAGCTGATGCTGCTGCTGCTATTTTTCTTTTCCAGTTGAGTATAAGATGCTGTTTTAGGAGATTTTTTCCTGATAGATTTTTATTTTAGAACTATTAGATTTTCCCCAGATAGATTGATCTTTAGAGTTCTTACTATGATAACCTTATTTTTCCGTCTAATAGATATGCATTGCAATTTCATTTTATTCTTATAGTGATTATAATGTAATGATCAGAATAATAAACTTAACCTCATTTCTTGCATAAAAACTTTATATAAACTTTAATATTCTTTAAACAAATGACTCAGTGATTCTTTAGCTCAATGATTAAAATGAAATGTTAAAGAGTTTATTGTGATTGAGCTGGTCTTAATCACCATCAACTGATTCCTACTAGTTGGTCCATCGACCAATGAGCGGAATACCTTAAAGCAAATGAGAAACATTATGTCATGTTAAAGAGGTATCCAGTCTCCTTCCAGCGAATCGTTTTTCTCCTAGGTTATTGACGGAGGAAATCCAGAGAACAAATGAGTAAGTGAATATATATGCGGTGTTATAGGCCCCACCGTCATATGGATATAGTGTGTGTGTTGAAGGAATAATTGTACCTGGATGACCGAAGTATATAGGAGAATAATTTTTATTGTTAGCGTTGGATCAGTGGCCACATTTGAAAACGTAGGTGCAGATGGGGGGATCCAAAAGCCTGCACCCAAAAAGCAGGTTAGCTCATATGCCTTCACTCTATTAGAAAAAAAGTATGTGTGCATCACATGGACTTGCAAGGATGTGTAGACCCAGACCAAAGGCATAATATTTGCGGGTGTCATCTTTTAAAAGGTTTTATGGTCACAACTTACCAAGGGAGGAGTTGCTATCTGGGAGAACGCAAAGAAAACTGCTTCAATTGTGTACTTTATATTTGCGCCACAGAGGCGAGGTGAGACAGATCAAAAGAAGGCAGCCCTTGAAAGCCATCTCTAATTCCAGGCACAATTTAAAATAGAAAGTACAAGATTCATACATCAATAATAAAATGCAATATAGACACACAGCGGGTTTCATTTAAGAAAATGTAATTGCATTTGCACTGCTTTAGACAGCCTTTCTTTATAACATAGTGTATAAACTGCACCTTAGTATCATGATTGAACATGCTTCTGCCATTTTGAAGATATTAAAAATCTTGGAGGGTTAAATAGGAGAACGCCGTGCACCCCCAAGACTCCCTCCTGACGCAATAAAATTCTCTTGCAGACTTAACACCCCACTTGCTTATTTGCAGAACATTATGTAATATTAAGGCTCCAACCATTATTTTCAATTATTCATTTCAAAACAATCCAGCTGAGCACTGCACAATTCTATACAACAGAGTATGTGGAGAATACTGTAAATAATATAATGCCACTGTATCAAGTTAATCCGAATGTAAAATAAAAGGTCCCCAGGTTACAGCAGAAATCGCCACTCCATAGTATATGTATCACACTTGTTTCCAATAGTCTAGTATTCTTTTGTATACAGATGTGTTGCCCGATGCAACTAATCTAAATGTGTACATTATGTTATTTCATATTGCTAAATCCAAAATAAATTGTTTCAGATTTATACGGCACATTGACAAGACAGTCCCATGTTACACATTAATCAATACTCCAATTATTTGAGACTGTTTTTAAACTGCATACGGTCTTAAATAAATGTAATTGCTTTACATGATTGAATTACAGTACAATAATTTAAAATTCCGTGTCTTAAATGAAGTGCAATATAACGTTTTAAAATCATTTCTCAAACATCCAACAGGTATAGAATATTATTTCAGTGCAGGTGTGCAGATAAATACAGCATAAGTGTTAGATCTATGTCCACTTTAGGCATAACGTGACAATAAATTATAGAAGAACTGTCTATTTGCCATGAAAAACTCCTTCATCCAAAATCAATCTTCCTTTTTCCCATCATCCCTTTCAAGAGGTATTATCTGAAGTTCTTTGGCGATGCGTTCCGCGATGGCACTGCTACTTGCTGAAATAATTCTTCGGGACATTAAATCAAATGGACCCCCTAAGATGACAAGAAATTGTTTACCGTTATGCAAAGAACCAAGCATTGGATTAAATGGTTTATATTCATGTACAATATCAATTTTCATTGTACTTCATGCAAACATTCCTTGAGGGAGAAATACCAATCCCCATACGAAATGATATTTAATTTGTTGCATAGTTTTGTCAACATTACTGGCCCAATTCAGTTCTATAGATACTATGTAAACATACACCTCGAACATTTAAGAACCACAATGAAAATTAACTGCCATATACACTGTGGTGGTTATTTTAGGGTGGGGGTATTAGGCAGTGATCAGGAGTAATACAGAGACCTCAGTCAAACCACAAAGTATACATCTGATGCCCCCTAAAGCAAGATTTAGGAAGAGGTATATATCATACTCACTGTAACTGGTTAGACACAGCAGAGCTACATACACGTTGACGATGTATCTCCTTTTCAAACAAAATCATAACTTATACATTAAAAGTAAATACACACAATCACAATCTACCTCTCTTGATGCTCACACAAAGGCGTCCCCATTATCAACTAGAAATTCTGTACACAGCAACATAACCACAGTAAAAATGGTCATAAAAGTAGATACTAGGAGTGTATTGAGACACAAAAATACAGACCAAACAGTTAACAGACAGACTTAAACAATTTAGCATATATACCTATCTACATTAAGGGTTAATGGGAGGGCAGAGGAGTGCAAAAGCGTGTTGGTAAGAATGGGCAGTGAACACTAGGCAGAAGTAGGTGAGTCTTTAAGGCAATTTCGAAAGGGCAAGAGCTGGAGAGTAGTTCAACTGCAAGTCTATTCCAAATGTAGCTAGAATGAGTAAAATCATAAAGTAGCACAGGGAGGATTGGGGGGAAGCACAAGGAGGATTGGGGGAAACAAAGTTTGGGGTAGGTGAGCGAAGGTTGTATGAATACACATTATCAACATTATATTTAGGTAGCTTTAAAAACAGGATTAGTAGTTTGCAAATTGCCCATTTTAGGTCAAAACCTACGTCTGGTTTGCTAAAGATATCTTGGGGACATTCAGAAAGCTTCCCTGGGAATGCATTCCACCTGTTGCTTACCATTGGCTTTGTGGCTTGTTACTCACATTTTCTGGACTTCTATTTGCCGGCTTTATTTGTTTTAGGCTATCCAGGTTTAGTTCACCCCTCCCAAGGAGCAAAACCTTTTCACACTACATCTCCTTGTATTCTTCCATGAGTGCTCCTTTCTGTAAACATGGCTGTAAATCTTGTTCTTATCCTGTCCCATTTGCTGTACATTCAAAGACAGAGGCCAACTGTCAGGCTCTGTCTTCCAAGGGAGCTTGGTGTTTACTTTTCTTTCTCTGACTTCGAAGTGAGAGGATTTATGTGACAATCTTTCCTGGATAATGAGGGTCGAGGAAAGGGGTCTGTTTTATAGCACAAAACATTTAAATGAACCGTGAAAGTATTTCAGAAAATATCAGAATTAGCAAAGCACAAATTAAGCAAATTTTTTGTTAATTCTGAAGTGTGTAGGAAACAAATACATGAATATGATCAAAACAAGTCAATACACTAGGTGATGCTATTTCCACATATTATTGTTTGTGTGCTGTATAGTTTTATTAGTAAAACTGTACGTCTGTGAAAATGTAATGGTCATTTCAATTGAAAATGTGTTTTCTGTAACGGCAGCGCGCTACCCAGTGCTTAATTTGTAAAATATTAAGTGCAGGTGCTCAAATGTTTGGGGGGAGGCCACACCCACTTCCCCAGCTCCACCCACTTCCACCTCTGGCTCCACCCACTTACTCTAATGTCCCCCACCCACATCTCCATAACGCACCCTCTCACATGCATTTCTCCATGCAGCTCTTGGTGACAGGTAGTAGCTCAATATTCTATATTAGTATTTTAACTTATAGCCTGCAAGTAATAAAAGGATCTCCCCACAAAAACAGTATCCCACTGAACTATTTATGTTACACGCGCATTGTGATCTGCATGGTGCACGTGCTTTGAAGCATAAACCCTCTGCGCTACCTTATGATAAGTTAAAAGTAAACTTCCACTAGACAAAGCTTGATTCTCTGTCCATCAGCTCCATTAATCACCAGTTATATTGACATTTTTATTTTTCTCCAGAAAATTGCTAGTGGCAAGGAACACTGTAGCAGGTGCTTTTAACTCCATCATATATTTGAGAAAATGGCGCCCCCAAACCCGCCCCGAAGTCCCCTCCCCGCCCCTCCCTCAAAGTCAACGCCCAGTGCTGTAGCGCTGGTCACTCTGCCCTAGAGCTGGCCCTGTGCAGGCATGTGTAAGGTGCCTGTTGCAAATATTCACTGAGCCAGGTGCAAACAGTGTGGAGAAAAAGACAGATCTGAATTATTTCTGGACAGATGGAGAAATTCCGAACCTACCACCGTTCTCGAGCTCATCGCAGATGCTCATCGCAGATTCTGGATATTTTCATAAGCTACAGTGATACAGTAACATAAGGAAGGGGAACGTAACAGCCAAACTCCCTCTTAGGTTACTACCGCCTTCTGTGCTGCCATTTGACTGTCTTGCGGGTCCTTCACAGCATGGCATATCACATCAGTGAATGAAACAGCTTTTTAAGAATTGTCCAAGGGTGCCTCACTGCCTCTAATTAAATTTCATCTGGTAGTGAGGTAGCGGTACATAAACTTGTGGGACAGGCAGTTTGTGTGTGTGCCTCACGATAAGGCGGGAAGCTGTGGTGAAGCATCGAATTTTGAAAAGTTTGCGGCGCGCACACTGTCACTGCTTTTCCCACACAAATGAGAATGTCACCCATTTGTGCGGAAAATTGCCCAAACTATGCAGTTCTAAGATAAGAGGTGATACGCATGCGATATTTTCTTGGAGGTTGAAGTGCAGAGCAATACCCGGGAAATTAGGTTTGCTTTCTTTTTTCCAAACCTGATTGCAGGTTCTCAATATGGCAGCAAAGATAACATTCACGGTGGGGCCTCGCTGCGTTATTCCCTTCAGCATGTCAGAGCTCTGATCAAGGGAGAGGGAGACATTAATGGCATATGACGGGCTCTTTGGAAATCACACTCAAAACACAACATTTTAACGAGTTTTATACAGTGAGAATGACCCACGTTGCCACTGTGTGATCTCACAGAAAATAGTCATGGTGCATCTTACGCTCCATTACTTTACACTACTAGCAGTGTGTTACAAAATCAATACTTACTGGTATAACATTGCCTTTAATTCATCTGAGGCGTGAGGGCCTGCTGCAGCTACACGAGTTAGGAGTCCCGAGTCCGTCACTCTGCTTGCTTTAATCAACTGAGCTGCGACTGCGCAGTATGCTCGGGCGGGGAAAAGTGTAGACACAGTCTGCATTGGTCCAAGTCAGGACACCTGACTTGACGATTCAACGCCAACGAGGGACGGGCTAATTTTGTTTTGCAAGCGGTGAGTGGTCATTTGTAACGCTGAGGCAGGGACCCACGCAGTTTCTGATGGTGTGTGTGCCTCATGATAAGGAGGGCAGCAGCGGCGCAGCATCGAATTTTTAAAAGTTTAGGCACAGGTGCGAAACATCAGGGGGTTTGTTGTCACGATTATGCAGGTTTAAAATGAGAGACAATGATCATATGAATTGGCAGGTATTTCATAGACCCAGCCCTGAATAATAAGTGCCGGTACTAAGCACCGGAAAGCTCCGGCACAAATTAAGCACTGGCGCTACCACATCCTGCATACTCCACTTAACCGAGTCCACTCTACTCTACTCCACTCCACTACCTCACTCCACGCTGCAAGCTACTCTACACTGTGTCACTGCACTCTATCCAGCACCACTTCACACCACTGCACTCTATTTTGCACCACTCTACTGCACTCTAATCCAGCTGCACCACCCCACTCTATGCCACTGCACTCTACGCAACCTCATTCTGCGCCTCTCTACTCTATACCACTCTACTCTATGCTAATACATGCTACTCTATGCCACTCCACACCACTCTGCAATAACGCACTCTACACCACTGCACTCTATGCCAATACACTTCGCTCTGGACTACTCCACTCTAAGCCCCTGCACTCTATGTCAATCCACTGTATGCCACTCTAATCTACTCTGTGCCATTGCACTCTATGTCATGGCACTTTACACCACTTAATGCCATTGTTCTATTGCCTCTGCACTGAACCACTTCACTCTACACTACACCAATGCACTCTACGCCCCTGCAGTCTACTTTGCACCACTGAAGTCTACGCCACTGCTCTCTACAACACTCTACTTTGCAATACGACACTCTCCGCCACTAAACTCTACGCCACTCTACTCTGCACCAGTGCACTCTACGCCATTGCACTCTGCAGCACTACACTCTACTGTATGCCACTCCAATCTACGCTGCAATACTCTACGCCACTCTACCCTATGCAACTCTACTCTATGCCACTTTACTCCACTCTACTGCATTCTACAACGCTGCATTGCATGCCGTTGAATTCTATGCCATTGCACTCTACCCCACTGCACTCTACGCCACTATACTGTGCAACACCCTAGGACAATGCACTCTCCGGCACTCCACTCTACACCTATCTACGCCACTGCACTTTATGCCACTGCACTCTACTCTGCACCACTGTGCTCAACACCACTGCAATCTACGCCAATGCAATCTACGCCAATGCACTGTACAACTCTCTACTCTGCAACACTGCACTCTACGCTACTGAACTCTACCCCACTTTACTCTGCACTCTATGCCAATGCCCTCTACGTGACTGCACTCTGCAGCACTCCACTCAACACGACTGTACTCTACAACACCCTACTCTGCAGAACTCTATGCCACTCTACTCTGCACCACACTATGCCACTGCACTCTATGCCACTGTACACTGCACCACTACTCTGCGCCATTGCACTCTGCGCTACTGCACTCTAATATGCAACACTCTAATCTACACAGCTGCATTCTACGAAGCTGCACTGTACGCCGCTGAATTCTATGCCATTGTACTCTACACCACTATACTCTGCAACACTCTATGCCAATGCACTGTATACCACTCCACTGTACGTGACTCCTCTCTATGCCACTCCATTACACAACATTCTATGCCACTTCACGCTATTCTTCTCCATTCCACTCTACGACACTACACACCACTCCACCCCACTTACTTTTAGCCTTGTTAAACAGCAGCCACATCAGTGTACAACATGACTAAAACACATTGGCAAAGCAAAATAGCTATTGTATAGGCAAGACCTATTGGCTTAACCAATGCTTGTTTTTGCTGCTACCCAGATGACTTGATAATGATAGAAGGATGTAAACTTTCAAAGAGATCTATCATAAAATCAATAAAACTTGCAATAGCATAGCTACCTTATTGTTACAAACCAGAGAACTAGCACTACACACATGCAGATCATCTAAGACAAACAAACCTCTCACACAGGTCTTATCACCACTGACATCATAGAGCTGTTTAGCAAAAGCTCCAGCTTAACAAAATCAACATGCAAAGCAGTGGGAAGCCTATTGCCTAAGCAACTACTCTGAACCAGAAAAGTGGTCAGCGCAACCTCATTTCACATACCCCAGTGCTGCACACAAACGAGCACATATTCCAACAAATTTCAGCGCTCAATTTAAAGTGGGCCTTTCAACTACCACTCAGTTTATGGGTGTCCAAAAATGGTTTATGGCTATTATCCAATAAAATTAAATGAGGTTAACCGAAACATGGTTCAGAGAAAAACACAATGACCATCCTTAAACAACTGCGTCTTTGCAGATTTGAATATTAATTTAGAATAACTCTAGATCACATCGGAGCCCTAAAATGCACAGAAACTCATGGCATCCCTTCTACAGCAAGGGGCACTGAAACTGATGCGCGTTAGCTTGCTCCCCAGCTCCTTGGGTGAGACTGAGCTCCACTGGATGAGACTGACCTCCCCCTAGGCCTTCCTGCTTTCAGTGCGTGCCCACTAAATTTAGAGGGTAAGCACTGCAAAGGCAGGAATGCTTTGTAGAACTGATCAAACAGTTTGTAAAAACTGACAACACCGTTTGACTGTACTCACAATATTAAGTCACCTCTGAGTCTGCTATGGGGAGGTTAATCATAACACCAAGGTCAGTGAACAAACTGACACATATCCTTTTTCGGTTATCTCAGTGAACTGAACTGAGACACCTTGGTGCATTCTATGAATGACTACCCTGATGAAAGCACCAATTCGAGTTTCCTAAGCCTCCCTACATATTGTAATTTGATTTGCCCTAGAAGAAAAATCTCTTCTACTAAAGTTCGTATGGTCAGTATGTCTTAGAACTTTTAGGATTGTAACAATTTTTTTTTTTTTTTTTTTAAAGGAAAATACAACAGCTGTCGCCTACATCCAATGGCCGGCGAGGAACACAAAAGAGGGTAATAGGAAGGGGGGAAGAAGGGAGGGAAATCAACCAACAAAAAAGAACAAAACAAGACATGCACTTCTGAATAATGCTTTGAGTTCTTGTCAATGTCCATTTATGGTGACAACTTAATCGTCAGTTTGAGCTGTAGACATGAGACGGAGGACTCGTAGATTTACTGGGCAGGTGAGTTCACGATAGATGTCAGAAAGGTGCTTGATACATGCTCCCCAAGTTCTCTCAAATTTGGGTAAAGTATGAATGATTACAGCTGTTAACTTTTCCATGTGCAGCCAGTCTGTGTGTGTTGGTACCGTGTCCGTACCCCATCTAGACAATAGAACCTGCTTCGCTGCAAAAAGTATTTAATAAAAAGGTGGTCCCTATGGGGGCAGTGTAGCCCTTTACTTCCACCGCAAAGTGTCAAGAAGGGGATACAAATGGGGGCGTGGCCTAGCAACATGGCCGACAGGACGTGAGCCTTCTCAGCTCTCTGTCCGTTCGCCCAAATTATCCTGCATTTCTCCTTGAAGCCCTGCTGCAAATCAGACTTTCGGAGTGGGGAACGACATGTGAGCCTCCCTGGGTCTGCCTGACCGAATTTGGGCGAGTTGCGACCTTCGGCTGTGCCGAACGCGAAAGTGCGCAGTGCCGTTTGGGCCTGCGCCTGACGTCCTGCTGCACCCGGAGCCCTCGCGGAAGGAGTTTGGCCCGGGAGGGGTGCGGGCACACCGGATGGACCCCCCCACCCCCGTCTGCTCGACTGCTGCTGGTTGCGGCTGCTGACCTCATGACTTGGGCTGTGCAGGAGCGGCGATTACGGGGCTGAACGTGTTGCCTGCCGAGCATCCTGCTGGCGTAGCGGCCCTGCGCGGACCCCTGGCCAAGTGTGTGGAGCTCCCGTGACGCACTGCCTTCCATCGTCGTCCGGGAGCAGAATGTGGAGACACTGAGTGCGGCGGACTGAGCATTCGGCTAGTACGGGTGTGGCTCTCCCGGTCCGTGCTGGCCCTGGTCCGGGTGATTACGGGCTGCGCTTGCACTCTGTGCACCTCCCCCTCCCCCCCATCCCTGGAGTGGAGGGACCTGTGCAGGGGCCTGCGGGCTCTTGGAGTGGAGTGAGTGTGGGGAGGGGTGCGGTCCCTCGGCGAGGCCCCCCCCTTCCTGCGAGTAAAGACCTGGGCAATGCAGGGCTGTGGGGACAATGGCCATGTGTGCTGGCGCATTGATACTGCTGCGGTGCCCCTGGTGAGTGTGGGGGACCGCGAGAACCTGCAGCTGCGCATTTGAAGACCCAGAGAGGCTGGACATGCTAAAGAGTAGCCTGCAGTGCTGAACTGGCTACGTATTGCTTGATCTTGCCTGCACCATCTGCCTATGTAAACTGCCTTAGCGGTGGCCCTGCTGAATTGAGCTGCTGCATGAGAAGACATATTGGGGCAGCTTGGAGCTGGTCTTGGCCTGCGGCTCTGGGACAGAGGAGTGGTGGGTTTATCCTGCTGGACTGAGGACATTGTGTGTGGGGCGGGGCCCCTGTGTGTTACGGCGCCTGTTGACTTGGTTAGTCAGTGAACCCTTGCTGAGGAGACCTCTCTGGCACGAACATCGCTTCGGTGAGAGTGGCAAGTGCACGCGCCGGGGGTCGCAATGGGCAAAGATAAGCCCCAGAAGACGGCTGGCCCCAATACAATCATGCAGTACACTACGCCTAGGCACCCTCCTCCCCCCCCAGCGCCTGACCAGACAGACTGGGGGGGCAGACCGGGATTCGGGGGGGGGGGGCGGAAAGCCCAGAACCCACTAGGGCGGAACTCATGGCGGCCATACAGGGCTCCAGAAAAGCGCTGGAAGATAGAATAGACACTGTCTCTGTGGATGTGTACCTACTACATGCGGACCTCCGGAAGGTAGCTGATAAAGTTACGAGCGCCGAAGGGGATATAGCAGAACTGAAAGGTGAGGTGGTTAGTCTCAAGCAGCAGGTGGCGCAGATGACTGTGGTTACGAAGGCCCTGGAGAGTCGTGCTGAGGAGGCGGAGGGGAGGGCGAGACGTAGCAACATTTGAGTGCTTGGCATCCCGGAAAGGGCGGAACTGGGGGCGCCCGAGCAGTTCCTGGAGCACTGGATTCCTACCCACCTGTGTCCCGAGGGACTGTCGGACGTGTTCGTCATTGACAGGGCGCATAGGGCTCTAGTTCCCCCTCCCCCCTCCAGGGGTGCAGCCGCCAGCCATCATAGCTAAAATCCTTAACTACCGGGATAGAGACTGCATTCTGAGGGCGGCAAGGGAGCACAAGGATCTCCAATACGAAAATAATAAAGTGTCTATTTACCCTGATTACACTAAGCAAGTTCAGGACCTTCGAAAATCCTTCTTGGGGGTGAAGCGTAAGCTGCGTGACCTGAACATGCAATATATGCTCCTGTATACTGCCAAACTGAAGGTGACAGCAGAATCGAGTGGAATCGCAAAATGCCCCGGAGATATCGCAGAGGAGGATAACGGTGGGTGATGACGGAACGCTGCAGTCTAACCCCCTTGTGGAGAGCACTGCGGAGGTCGACGTGCCGGGAGCTGCGTCCGCTCGACCGGATGCGCAGGATCAGATGTTGCCACTAACAATGGATGTTGTGTCCGAGACTTTGTTGGAGGACCTTCCTGAAGGTGGCAGTGAAAGTGATTAATCATGGACTGCTGGGCTTCGGTGCTGCTCGCTGTCTCAGGACTGCTGCGCAGGAGCATGGTGATGCTGTATGGTGCGGTTTGTTGTTGCGGGACCTGGGTGTGGGGGGGGGGGGAGCAGCTGAACTACTAGTAGCTTAGATGGGACCTAGGGGGGAGGGTGATGCCTGGCTTAATTGCATATGAAGCGGGAGTACTTCAGAATGGCAGCAGGACTTTTCGATTTGTGCTGGGTGGGCGGACTGGGGATGCAATGTTTTCTTTTCGTTGTCCCTGTTTGGGCCTGGTGGGATGCTGTGCACGTCCTGGCACGAGCGATGGGTGGGCAAAATCGTCTGTGATGATAGTCTAGCATTGTCCCTGGGTGGAGGAGGGGGTGGGTTTTGTTGGTTCAGTTCTTGTTGTGTGACATTATGTTGTGTAAAAGAGCATGTCCTTGCAGAAGAGTGCTGAGTCCTGGCGTAATGTCAGACAGGTAGTGCGGATGCATGGCCATGGCAGCGGTAGTAAAGTTTCTTAGCTGGAACGTTAGGGGTTTAGGCACTTGCACCAAACGCCATAGGGTCCTTTCATTCCTTAAGCGGCATAATATAATGGTTGCGTGCTTGCAAGAGACGCATCTGGATGATGCTGGGGCAGGGCGTCTGGCAAAAAAGTGGAGGGGACAGGTGTTCCACTCATCGTACTCTACCTATGCTAGGGGGGTGTTGATTTGGGTGGCACCTGGGGTTCCGTTTACACTACAGTACGCCGAAGGTCGCTACGTGTTATTGCGGGGCAAGCTAGATGGTAAAGATATCAGTATACTAAATATCTATGCCCCCAATGTTGATGACCCACATTTCTTCGCAGCTCTGCGGGACCTGATCACTGTAGACTTGGATACTACCCTGATATGGTTAGGAGATTTTAATTGTGTGGTTGACATGGAGCTGGATAGATGCCTCCCTAGAAGGGGTACCAAGCCGCGTATGACTAAGCAGTTGCAGAAACTAATGGGTGACCTGGGCCTCCGGGATGTTTGGAGGGAGCATCACCCGACTCAGAAAATATTCACCTATTTTACGCCCACTCACAATACAAGCAGTCGCCTAGATAGGGTACTAGTGACAGAGCACCCAGCGTTTATGGTGGCGGCGATCACACATTTGGCGCATTTTTTGTCCGATGATGCGCCTGTGTGCTGCACGGTGCGGTGGGCAACAGGAGAGCAGGGCCCCCGCAGATGGCGACTCCCTGCCGATATTTTGGAGGACCCGGTCGGGAAAGAGGCAATTTCGAACGCATTGACAGAGTATTTGTCCCTTAATTGGGGCACTGCAAGTAATAGAGCTCATGAATGGGATGTGATGAAGGCGGTGGTCAGGGGGGCGGCAATGGGGCTGACGTATGGCGTTCAGAGGCAGCTACAGTCTGAGCTACAGGGTAGGGAGAAAGTTGGCTAAACTCCAATCAGGGCCGCAGGGTCAAGATGACGCTCAGGAACGAGAGCGTTTAATACGGGAGCAGGTTGCAGATACCTGGGATAGATTGGACAAGTATACTCTTACGAAATATCGCCAGGGGCTACATGCAGAGGGAGATAAAGCGGGTCGATTGTTAGCCTGGATATTGCATAAGGAACAGGCCCCCCCTTTGGTACCTGTCTTAGAACTCAGTCGGGCGAGGTGGTCTATGCTCGAGCAGCTATGCTGGAAGTGTTCCGGCAACACTTGTAGACAGTTTCCGGGGCAGACCCCCTGGTAAATGCGGACCTTTATATTCCTTTTCTGGAGGGCCTTCAATTGAGACAAGTGTCCAAAGAAGTTAGGACAGAGTTGGATGCGCAAATTACTGAGGAGGAACTGATGGAGGCGATAGCGGACATACCTATGGCCAAGGCACCGGGAGGCGACGGGCTGCCCATTGAGTATTACCAAGCATACTCGGCGGTGCTGGTCCGACCTTTGTTGCAAACCTTTAATGAGTCCTTTGATAGTGGAATATTGCCCCCGACGATGCGCGAGGGTGAAATTTGTCTGATCCCAAAGCCGGGTGGTGATGTACAGGACCCGGCGGCATACCGACCACTGACAATGATTAACTCGGATATAATTTTTTTTTGTAAACTACTGTCCAAACGGTTGGGACCGCACATGGCTCACTTAGTTCACGAGGATCAGTGCGGCTTTATCCCGGGCCGTAGTACGTCAATGAACGTGCGACGGTTGGCGCATGTACTGCACGAGACGCAAGGGGCCCCTGAGGAGATCGCTCTGGTGTCTATCGACCTTGAAAAGGCGTTTGACACATTGGACTGGGGGTATTTGCTGGAAATCCTTGGGAAGTTGGGGATGGGACCACGTTTTTGTAGATGGGTTAAAATACTATATACAAATCCCGCAGGGTGTGTGCGAATGGGCCAAGCTAGGTCGGCGTAGTGGTCGTTGGGGCGGGGCACGTGGCAGGGGTGTCCGTTGTCGCCGTTGCTGTTTGTTCTGGCTATAGAGCCCATGGCGATATGGGCAAGACAGGAATTGGGCCGCTGGGGCATACAAATTGGGCACATCACGCACCTCATCTCGCTTTATGCTGATGACACGTTGTTCCATGTTACATTTCCGTGCGAGGCTATACCGCAATTGCGGAGGTTGATGGACCGGTTCGCAACTTATTCGGGGCTGCGCATAAACAGGCGCAAATCCCTGGCATTCCCCTTAGCGGGGATGAGAGAGAGTGAGGCTGGGGAGCTGCCTAGACTGGGACTGAGATGGGAGACGGATCATTTTAGATACCTAGGGGTGCAGGTGGCTCATGGGGATACTAGGCTGATCCAACTAAATATGAATAGGGTGGTTGAGTCGCTGAGGCGCTCCGTGGAATTCTGGAACACGCTGCCATGGTCACTAATGGGTAGAATAGCGGTGGCAAAGATGGTGATGCTGCTGAGATGCCTATATGCTTTGCAGAATGCGTTGTGCCCGATCCCTGCGAAAGTATTTCGGCAATTGAATTCTCTCCTGGTGATCCTGCTTTGGGCAGGAAAGCGTTGAAGGGTTGCGCTGCGTGTGCTTCAGAAACAGTATGAGGAGGGTGGACTTGGGGTTCCCAGATTTGATCTTCATCACTACGCGGCACACCTTCAGCACGCTGCAGCCAGAGGATCTCCCTATGATTTTGATGGAAGGTACTGGGGCGAATGCGGAGCTACCTTATGTGGTTAAGAAAACAGCCTGTTTGTGGCAGAAAGTTGTGGAACGAGTGCTGGGGCGGGCTCCCTTCCATACGGAATTGTCCATCTGGCAGTTAGTTCCGGTGCGCAGGATGGTGGAAAACATGTCTTTCCAGGCATGAAGAGAGGGTGGCTGCATGGTGTTGGCAGACTTGTATATTAATGACACCTACCTTACGCCTGAGCGTGCGTGAGGGATTTGGCCTGGGACAGGGGCAATATCTTCAAAATGCTGGCCTGATGGAAGTGGCTAAGGTGACATGGCCGGAGTATCCGGATATGCCCCAGACCACGGAAACATTCGATATATTGCTAACATGTGGAGGTGGGCGCAGATTGGTGTCTTTGTTGTACAAGGCTATGAGGGCCGATTCGGGATCTTTGGCCCTTAAGGCGTGGGATGCGTGGAATGTGGATTTGCAGGAGCCGTTGCAGGAGAAAGAGTGGGTGAGAGCATGCACGCTAACGCGTAAGTTGTCCTGCAATGCCCGGTTGAAGTTGCTGCACTATAATTTTTTGCAAAAGGTGTACATGACTACGGCGAGGCTCCATCGTATAGATGCCTCCCGCTCACATGAATGTCCTAAATGTCATGGAGCCCATACAGTGTTCATGCATCTGGCGTGGGCATGCCCAGAAGTTCATCAGTACTGGCTTGATGTAGTAGGGCGACTCCGCGGAAGGGTGGGAATTGTACTGGAGGCCACGCCTGAGCAGTGTCTTCTAAGGCTGGTATCGCAACGCAGGAAGAGAAAAATGGCCAATAAGTTACTACAGCTAGCGCTGGTGCTGGCTAAACGAAGGGTTGCCATTTGCTGGATGGGTGAGCGAGCCCCCTCTTTTGTGAATTGGCTGAGAGATGTAGGAGAGTGGTCATTGGCTGAGGAATTGCATATTAAGGCCTGCCGAAAAGCTGGTAGAGGACATAGCAAGTTGGAGAGAGCTGTGTAGGGAACTGTTGAATCTAACAGGGTTAGGCTGCGAACAGTTTAGTGAGTCCGATGGGGATAATAGTATGTAAACGCTGGTGCTTGTGTCAACCCTAACCCTATTTTTTTATATGTTGTTGAATCCGCTGCTAGGCCATGAAACGTGTAAAGTGTATTTAACTGTGCTAAGTGCTTGGGACTCTCATGCGTGAACTGGAAATATGTCGTTGGATATTGTCTCGAAGGATTCTGCATATGACTGCTCAAGTTCTGTGGAAATTTTATAAATAAAGTTCTTAAAAAAAAAAAGAAGGGGATACAAAACAACTAACACAAATAACTTAGCATTACATATTTATCTTTTTATTTTATTTTAGCAACTTGCCAGGGGATGGCCTTCCCTCTATTGGAATGCAGTGGGTATGTTTGAATGTTGGGGAGGCCTAGCAAAATATAGTTGGGGAAGTGGGGTATCGAAGTATGGAACATCTGGTCGATATCTGCTAAGACATCTGTCCAGTAGCGGTGAGGTTTGGGGCAGTGCCACAGCAAGTGGACAAGCGTGCCAAACTGGTTGCAATGGCGCCAACACTCGCCGTCCTTTCCCCTCTGCCACTGAGCCAGACGGGCCGGAGAGTAGTACCAGTAATGGACAGTTTTTAGTAGTGTTTCTTTGCCAGATGCACTAGTAGCTGATGTGCGCGCTCGATGTAAAATATCGATCCACTCCTTTTTGGTAAAAGTGCATTCATATTCTGCCCCCCATCAATTCCTAGCAGGTGCGTGTGAGGGGTTGGTAGTAGTGTTGAGGAGTGCGTATAGGTCTGATAGCAATCGGGGATCATCACTTGTAGATAGTAGTCAGCGCTCGAATGGGGTAAGTTTCCTGCCAGCGTGTGGTCTGACGTACTGTGATATAACCCAATGTCGTACTGCTATATAACGCCAGCGCTCTGAGACTGGGAGTCCAAAATTCCGTTGCATATCTTTAAAATCTAATAAGACATGTCCATCGAACAAGTCACCAATGAGTTTGGAGTTGGCTTCCTGCCACTTGGCGTACGCTCACTCATTTAGGGCCTGTGGGAAGTCAGGATTTCCCAGGATCGGAGTCAGGGGAGGGATCTGGGTAGAGAGCTGTTTAGGAGCGCAGGTCTTATCCCAGGCTGCCACCGTAGCTCTGACAACTGGGGAGATGTACACCCCTGCAGGGCGCAATTGATGCGGAAGCCATGGAATTTTCCATATGTGTATTCCTGCCACTGCTTGGTCCAGGAAACACCAATGCTTTTCTGTGAGGGGGCGTTGCCACTCCACCAGAAAACGCAGCTGTGCTGCCTGGTAGTAACTCCATAAATGAGGTATGCCCAATCCTCCTTTGGCAATCAGTAGATATGTTCTTTCCCTGGCCATTCTGGCCCGTTTGCCACCCCAAATAAAGGATTCGATGGAGGATTGCAAATTTTTGATCACTGATCTAGGTGGTTGTAGCGGCATAAGACATAAAATCTTAGGCAAGAGAGACATTTTTACAGCGGCTATACATCCCAGCCAAAATATGGGTCATCCATGCCAAGACAGAATAAGCGAATGTACTGTTCTCAGGAGTTCGGTGTAGTTGTATGATGTTGATTTATCTACCGTTGACATTATAGTTATGCCCAAACAAGGGATCCTTCTTGTGGCCCACGTGAAGGGGAATTCCAAAGCAAGTGACACCTGTTCGTCATGGGGAATAGTGACATTTAGAGCTTGGGATTTGGTGTTGTTGACTTTAAACCCAGAAACTTCTCCAGATGATGCAAGCTCCTCTAATAGTGGGGGTAGGGACTGTCGGGGTTTAGTGCTAGTTAATAGGACGTCATCGGCATATAACGCTATCTTATGTGACTGACCTCCCATCCACACTCCTTCTATGAGGGAGTGCCTGCGAATGTGCTCTGCAAATGGTTCCATATATAACGCAAACAGGAGTGGCGAGAGTGGGCACCCCTGCCGCGTTGCTCTAGAGATTGGAAAGGGAGAAGACAGTGAGTTGTTGACACATACTAGTGCTGTCAGTTTCTCATAACTGGCCAAGATCCAACTCCGGAAGCGTGGCCCCAGGCCAAAGGCTTCCAACAACGCCCTAAGAAATGGCCAGTGTACTCGGTCGAATGCCTTTTCGGCATCTATTGACAGAAGTAGTGTTGGGGTCTGGGCTCTATGTGTTTTGTCTAACAGATGGAAAAGACGCTTCGTATTATCCCCACACATATGGCCCGGCACAAATCCCGATTGATCCAGGTCCAGGAGACCGGGGAGATATTGCCCCAGCCTGTGCACCAATATCTCTGTAAAAATTTTTGCATCTACGTTAAGTAGTGAAAAAAGGCGATATGATGCACAGGACTGGGGACCCTTCCCCGGCTTTGGTATAACCGTTATTATTGCAGTGCGCATGGACTCCGTAAGGGCTCCTGAAGTGCTGAAGGAGTTCTATAAACGAACCAGAACGGGGGACAATATAAACGCATATTGCTTGTAAAAAGCTGCTATGAATCCATCTTGCACGGGAGTCTTCTCCAGCTTCAATCTCCCGATTGCTTCTAGGACTTTGCGTTCCGTTATATCTGTTTCTTATGGGGCTATGTTTTCTGTGAGGGTGGTCAATGGGCGTTGCGCTACGTATGCAGTGCCGTCTTTGGTGAGTAGTCTGTCCCTCCCATATAAATGGGCATAGAATCGGCCAAATTCAGCGGCTATATCCTCAACCCGGGTTTTAAGTGTCTGATCGTGGTCTATCAAACTGTGTATACGACGGGAGTGGGTTTGGGCACGCAACCTATGGGCCAGTAGTTTCCCAGCTTTGTTCCCCTCTGCGTAGTACTTCTGTCATGTACGAGGCAGAGCGTGTTCGGCTGCATCCATATCAAGGGCATTAAGTTGCTTACGGGCAATAGTCAGTTGTCGTCTAATGGGGTGTGAACCTGTCGTTCTATGTGTCGTCTCCAGATCCCTCACTGCCACCTCCAGTTCCGCTCGCTTTGCCATGCGTTCCTTATTAAGTCGCGCCGCTATGGTAATATATGTTCTGCGTACCACTGCCTTGAGGGTATCCCCTATTGTCTCTATTTTTATGTGCTCGTCGTCATTCGACATTAGGTAGTTTGTGATGGCCTTCTCTAACACTTTGACAGCTGGGTCATAGGATAGTAGTTTTACATCTCGAATTGCGCAGAGGCAGACTGAGTGCAAGGTGGATGGGAGCATGATCTGAAATAGAGGCTACATCGATCTCAGTCTGTGTCACCAATGAGAGTAATGAGGCTGATACTAAGAAATAGTCAATTCTGGCATATGATTGGTGCGCGGCTGACAAAAAGGAGTAGGACTGTGTAGTGGGGTGCAGTTACCTCCAAGCGTCTACCAGCCCTGCCTCTGCTAGCCAACTGGTACCCTGCGGAGGGAAGGCTCCAGTGAATCCAGTCGTTTGGGGTGATCTATCCAATGAGGCGTCAGGTACAAGATTAAAGTCGCCCCCTATCACTATTTTGGCGTCAGGTGTCGTCAATATAGTGCCAATTGCTTGCTTCAAAAAGTGCTCTTGATGTTCGTTGGGGGCATAGAGGCATGCTATTGTGAACATGTATGAATGAAAGGAAAGGCGCAGTGAGAGCATACGACCTGCGATCTCGGAATGGGTGTGCAGGACCTGGCCCTGGAAATGTGTAGCAAGTAATATAGCGACTCCCGCTTTTTTCCCTGGGCCTGCTGACCAGTACTGTCGATCGAACCATTTAGATCGCATCCTACCCCAATCTTTTTTAAGGAGGTGGGTGGGTCTCTTGTAGGAGGCATATATCACAGCGCGCTGACCATAGCTGGGACAGTAATGCTATTCTTTTGGTTGGCGAGTTCAGACCCCTCACATTTAGACTAAATATTCGCACCATATACCGTCAATATTGAGAATCGCTACCTGGGTCCCCAGTGTAGTAGGTTGTAGTTGTGTACCTGATAGATATGGTGTAACATGACAAGTGACAAACTATAGTGCAAGAAACATATAATAACTCTACAAACATTAAAACAAAATAAACATGAGCACCAAGTGGTGCAATACTTGCGATTTCCTGGTAGAGGTCCATGTCATCGGCCACTCGTGCCAGTGTCCCAACTAGTACCGAAGGTGCGGAAGCCTCCACCGCTGCCAGTTCGCTCAGTTATTTAGGCGTGGACCCGGTGGGCATCCCCCTCCACACCAACCTCGCGGCTCCACCGGACAACATCTTTTCTATCTGCAGTCTTCCCAAGTCTGTGTATGCCCTTCGGCCTTAGCTGGCATCCTGCGATCGTGATCTAGGGTCTGTGTTCTTCATTAGTCTGTGCATTCTGGGTACTGCTTCTGAACCGTGAGTTGCTGTAGGAGTGCTGAGCGTTCCTTGCAGCTTTCCGTTTTGGTCGGTCTGCTCATTTGTTGTTGTGACCTATTCCTCAGGCTGCGTCTCTGGCGCAACTCCTCTGAGGCCGCACGGGAGCCAGCCCGCTGCGACAAGGTCTCCCATTCCAGCTCAAGTCCCAGGATCTCCGTCGCTTCAGGTAGTGTGCGTACTGTGTGTGTCTGCCGATTCCAGGGAAAAACTAGTCTGAAGGGGTGTCCCCATTTATACCTCGCCCCTTTTTAGGTCGAGCCTAGCGCAGCGCACATGCGCTGCTCTATGGGAGGCTTCATGTAATCACGCGAAACTTTTCTGTGCGTGTCTGTCTCCCCCCACCCATTTGGTAGGCTGTTGCCTGTGTCAATTTGAAATAGGAGGCTGCAAATGGCTAAAGGTGGGCCCATGTCCCACCACTTTTGCAAATGTTCACGCCCACGGCGTTTTGCTCTCTGGAGCGAGCACCGGCGCGCAGGGTGGCAGCTGCATTCCTCCTGGGTCACGTGCTTTCGCTTTTGCTTGTTATCTGAGCAGTGACCTCTGCGTGATGACTCGTTTTCATAATGTTGTATTTGTTGGCTTTTCGAAGCAGACTCGCGCAGCTGATGTTTGAAACCACACGCAGTATTTTTAGTTTATAAACACACAGTTTACTTTGTTTGCCTAAGCTCGGGTTTTTAGAATGTTGTGTCTTTTGTCTTTGGGAAGCAAACATTCTCCGATGACGGCATTATTATTTGGAAACAGACATGGCATTCACTGCTTTTTTAAATGTACGTTTTTTTTTGTTGCAATAAATACACAGGTTACCTCGATTGCCTCGGCCAAACAAAGCAAAGCACTTACATACGGGGAGAGCCGATGCAGAGACCCCTCCCACACCCTGTTGCTTTTGTTTCTTCCCACAGACCGCAGCTCACTTTAATAATTTTTTTTATTTCAAAAACACATTAGCGATTAGCGTCTTTTATTATCTTTAGTTGCTTTTTTTTTTTTTTTTAGTTCCTAGGCTTCACATTCTGTGAGTCTGTGCAAATCACTTAGGCATGGGGAAAGCCAGTACCAAGGCTTGCACGAGGGGAGAGCCGATGCCGAGACTCGAACCCAGTTCCCCAGTTCCAAAGTCGGCAGCTCGGGATGTTACGGCGTCGGCTTAACATTCTGTGATTCAGGGTAAATCCTTTAGGCACAGGGAGAGCAGTTGCCGAGACTCGCACGAGGGCAGCATTTTGAAAACACACACGGCAATCTCAGCTTTTTTTATTTACAATAAATACACCAGTTACCTCGATTGCATTGGCCAAACAAATCAGTTGCGCATGGGGAGAGCCAATGCCGAGATCCCTCCCAAGCCCTGTTGCTTCTGTTTCTTCCCACAGGCCGCGGCTCAATTTAATCAATTTTTTTTCTTTTTTTTTTTTAAACGCTTTGGCATCCTTTATCATCTTTAGCTATGTTGTTTTTTTTTTGTTTTTTTTTTAAGGAGATCCTCGGCATCAGCTTCACATTCTGAGAGCTTGGGCAAATCACTTAGGCACGGGGAGAGCCGGTGCCAAGACTTGCACGGGAAAAGCCAATGCTGAGACTCAAACCCAGTACCCCAGTTCCTAAGACAGCAGCTCTGGATGTTACAATAGAGACTCTAGGAGAGTGCATTTGTTTTTGAACTCTTCCTCATGCACGTCTCTCCCCCTGCATTGTCCCTTCCCAAGTGCGTGGAAAGAATGAATTGATGTATGTGGAGGCTGGTTGGCATATTACTTATATCAGCCAGTTTTTTTGTAATTTGTCTGAGTTTATTTTCTCCATTAGAGAAGCTGATTAAATAGCAAAAGACATAACTAGTTGTGCCTGTTCCTATATATGGAGACAGGGTGCCAGACATGTATAAAACACGTGTGTTAAAAAATATATACATACGATTTATGCACTGCAACCAAATCTCTTTGCCAGGAGAGCTATTGCCCGCTGCAAGGGTGGGGCATTTGATGTGAGCTCAAAATGGGAATGGCTGGTCGACCGTCCTGCACCGTCCTGCAAGGACCCCCCCGTCCCTTCCCTGCTTGTGTAAACTGGAAGTACTTTACATTTAGGAGTGAATGTCTCGGACAATGCTCTCGTAAAGTTGGCATTAAATAATGTCTGCATTCTTGAGACAGTAATCAAAGTTAAGTAACTTTGTATTTTCTAGTACTTTAATTATGTTAGCTGGCATCCGTATGCAGCCCCATTTGCTTCTTTCCACAGAAGACTGTTAGAAGCTCGTTAACAAAGGAGTTTTATTGCCTCATTAATCAAACCGGTGTCACAACCAGTCTTATCTAAAAGGAATGCAAACATTCCCCTGCTTTGTTTAAAAAAGGAAGGCACAGAAACACTTTTAAAACGGCAAGCGATTTCAAGCTATGCCAGAGTAGGAACTCAGGAGCAGTTAAGTGGGTTTTTGTGAAAATAATAGCGTGGAAATGCTGAACAGACTCTAGGTATATAGACAGTCACCAGTACATCTGACCTCCTTAGGAAGCGCTGCCTTTTCTTTAATGCTGATGTTGCTCCCATATGCCCCCCAACCCTTGTATGATCGACAGCTTTTGAAGTGCACTGAAGATAGGGGAATATATTCATAAATATATTTTCAGTTGTATTATTTTCTCGTGATGATTAATACATTTAAGATATTACGGCTGGACATGATTATTCTTTAGTTACGATACTGCAAGGAGTATAACTTATAGTTTCCTAAAACATGCTTATTTATTACAAAGAATACCTCATTGTCGTAAAATAGCATGGAGAGTGGGGGTAGTGGTGCATGCTCTGGATTTTGTAACATTTATCAAGGAAACAGCTGCAAGATGGCTCCACACAGAATGTTATAGTGCTGTTGACTTGCATCGAGGCACTTGTCTTTCTGTGCGTTAAAAAGCCTTGGAGTGTCCATTAATGGTTACTAAGGCAAGCTTGTATTCCTAAATCAGACTGCATAACCTAGTGTGTAGCAATTCTATAGCTCTCCACGCCCTGGCGGCACAGCATCCAGGATAATTTGCTGCATGACTAACCACTTATAAGGTCCCAAAGGCAAGACCTATTGGCTATGCCAATGCTTATTCCTTTAGGAAGTCTGTTAAGGTGCCTCATGAAGCGTCTTAGTTGTAGGGTGATGAGGGACAGATCTTGAAAGAGCCAAATTTTATTCCCTTTTTTCTTTTCGTTTATAATCATGAAGGCATGTTAGAATGTCCTGTGGGGTACCAGGAGCCGATGAAGGTCTGCCAGCTCTGTGTGTACGGTCTAGTGGGATGTCTTTGTCTTTCAGCTCCGGGACGATATGGCGAAACAGGTGTAGAACGTAGTCCTCCAGGTGGCCAGCATCGGCCTGCAATGGAACACCCTTAATGCGTATATTGGATCTGCGGGATCTGTTTTCTAGATCTTCTAGATGATAGTTGAGATCTGCATTGCGGTCCTTGAGCTCCAGAATCTCCTTGCGACATTCTTCGAGTTCTTATTTTCGGGCGTCACCCGATCGCTCGACCGGGTCCACTCTTTGTTCCAGTTCGCTCATGTCATGACGCAGTTCCTTTACTTCTTTCGAGACTTCTGTTCTTAGGGCTGCTATATCATCCTGCAAGGAGCTGAAGAGGGCCTCAATAAATCCACGGGTAATGGGGGTTTCGTCATGCTCATCAGATTTTTCCGCTTTGCTGACTAGAACCGGGGACATTGCACCTGGGGTCGCCCCTGCTTTCTTAGTAGGAGGTTTGGTGAAAATGTCTTTGATTGAAGTCTCCTATTTTTGGCCTGGTGGACGTCATTGTGCTCACCGCTTAAGTCCCAGCACCGGCGTGGGTCAGCTCACTACGCACGTCTGTTTTTTTTTTGGGGGGGGGGGGGTCAGTCTAGGACAAATAGTTCCTTCTATATATAGCACCAGCTGTTATTAACACAGTCCTCCCTTTAATCGCAGTGCCTGGTGGTTATTTGTTGGGCTGCGATGCTGATTTTACCCTTGACATTCCTTCCTAAGATTGGGCTCGCTTTTCGGGCCTGTCTAAGTAAGCATACACCATTCAGTTCTTGCTGCCGCGTGGGTATCTGGGCCTGTCCGGCTGGTCTTCGTTTGAGACTGGGGCCGGCCGAGCTTAATGCAGCTAAATTAGCAAGTCTGATGGGGGGTGGGGCTCATCTGCGCACCCCAGTCCCCTTACAACATCCCCATGGTGTCCAGTGCGTGGTTTCCACAGTAGAATGACAGTTATGGATAGGGGTGGGGGGCTACAGTCCAATCAACTATGAAGGATGGGACAAGCCCCCCCCCGCACCATCAATCAGCGCCCCGCACTCACCGGCTCACACTTGCAGTCTATTGCCATCCGGATGCCCGGGCGAGCGCTCCCAGCCGTCCGGTGTCTTCAGCTTAAAAGCGTCTGCACACGACCCGCAGAGGAGCGTCTTCCACGGTGGGTATCAAACGAGCGTCAGGCAGCCTGCTCGTCCGATCACCACTGTCCTGGGGCCTAGTCTTCAATCCCGGTCGCACACTCTGCTGCGGCGGTCGACTCCTTGCGCGACCGCGCCTCTCACCAGCTTCCAGGCACCAGACCGAACACCCCCTCACTGCGCAGCGTCCTCGGTGCAGGTCGCTCTCTTCCTTCCGTTTACTTGCTTACTGAAGCGCTGGGGAGTGCAGGGAACAAGGCGTCAGTCCAGACGCTGTGCAGCGCCTCCGTCAAACTTCTCACAGTGGCCGTAGTCCCACAGCTTCGGAGGCCCGGGAGTGGTTACTCCGCCTTCTCAATCTCAGAAGTGCCACTCTCTGCCATCTTGGCCTCGGACGGCTGTCTATTGATGGGCGCCAGGGCAGCAGTCAGCGGCTATTTTTGCTCCGATTGAGGCCCCCAGGCCTGTGGATGCTTTATACGCCGATTTCCGGAGTCTCTGAATAGCCAGTCCCCCAGGAACCGCTGGTTATGAAATCGGTGCGGCGGAACTTCGCAGAGAAGCTACTGCACGGTCACCATCTTGGACACGCCCTGTCTTAGACCTTTTTAGGGTACGGGTACAGAGATTCAATGTTTGTAAATATTTCAGTATGAAAGGTTCCTATGGACCCAAGAGCTGAAATCATTATGACAAGCTTGAAGGAGTCGATGTTAAGTTGTTTTACTTATAGCTCAGGCAGTAATTCTAGGGACAACACTCTGGCAGTTAATACCCAACAGATAAACACCACTAATGTGTTTTGCAGCATGTCGGCAAAAAGACACACCAGTTTTGCTATTCAGTCTTTAAATGTCTTCACAAAATTACAATATGATTAAAGGTTTAATGGATAAGTGGGCTTCACCATTCTCCTTGGAAAAATGTCAGTCTAGAGAAAGGTGGACACAATCGTGGCCATTTTCTAGGAGCAAATGGGTACCTTCCTCAGTAACAATCAAATGCTTTAGATGCTAAGAATTAGTGCACAATGCTGCAGAGTGATCCAGCAGCACGTATGAGGTAGCTCCTCGACCCAATTAAAGACATCCAAGTAAACAAGCATTTGCAATGCAATTGGTCTCGCATTTATGCGAGTTTATGCTATTGGCATTGTAAATTACAATGCGTTTTACTTATGTTTTAAAACCAAAACATAAATAAAAGGCATTGTCATTTACAATGCTAATAAGCTCATACTTGCGTAACTGTGAGACTTATTGCACTGCAAATGCTTGTTGACCGCTGTGATGAATCTAGCAGCTTTAGAGTTCTTTAAATTGTATTGTAATTGCATTTATATAGCTCTTACTTCCGAGGCGTTGAAGCGCTTGTCATCACACCTTCTTGAGTAGCCCATCAGGGGCTCCTAAAATATGCGCACATGTATTGATCTGTTCCTAAGACATATGGTGCATAGTGTACATGAGACCTTTGTATCTAGTTTCTGTCCTATGCTACGAAAGAGGTTTTAGGGTAAAGGGGCGGGGAGCATTGTTTCATTAATGCCTTCGAAAATCTACTTTCCGGTGAAGTCTCTAGACCAGAACATGTGTTTTGTATCTTTGAACACATTGACAGATGTGCATTTCTCAGTGCACAAGACAAGCAGGTTGCCAGCGTCCTCGTCCTCTTCAGTAATGAGAAGTCACGTTAGAGCATGGCCCAGAATCCCAGGGAAGAATGCCTGGGGATCGTGAGGTAGTGATTTATTATGCGTGTGTGCGTTGCTGCTCATGCAGTAAGTGTTTGCGCTAGCAGCCCCGGCCTGTCTGCCTCCGGCCACTTCCGTTTTGCGATCCTCGGAGGAGATAGCTTGGTGCCGTGACAGGCTGCACGGTGGGGAGCACGGCAATTACAGAGGGCCGAGTAGCTGGCAGAGGTAAAAAGGCAGGGTTGCCCTGGTGGTGTTTAAAGTGCGCTTTGAAAGTGCTCAAGGAAACAGAAAAAAGAAGTCCAACAACATAATGAAGTTAAACCGGAGGGCACTACTACAAGTAACAGGGCCAGTCGCCAGGGACGGGAACTACCCACCGAAAGGCGGGACAAATAATACAATTAGCCACTGAAAGGAAGGGAATTTTTAAAAGCATATAAAGGAACCAATGGGAAGCTGGAGGTGTAACCAATGCTGACAGATGAGATACTGCATGTCTCGCAGAGCGACGCATGCGCGCCGACTCAGGCTCGACCTAAAAAGGCATTTGCAGCTTAGTGTATGCACATTCCACACTGATATTTATATTGAATGGACTGATGACTGACACACTTTACTAGAAAGCTGGATATACCTTGAGAGTTCATTTTTTTAAATATATGGAAATGCATATTCAAAGCTTTACAAGTGTGAGGCATTTTATAACAGACTGCAGCAGTGGTGTCGTGTAGTTCCTATATATAACCTATCCAGAATCTGCGCGTTCGGATAACATGAACTATGGGCTTGGTGGCAGACTGACTCTGAGCACCCCCACCGAAAATGTTAGCCTGTTTGCATTAGCTAGCTCACAGTGCCACTAGTGTCTCCTCTTATCGGGGAGAGAATAGTTTCAGGCAACCTCAGAACATGACAACCCTGATCCCTCAGGATCGTGGAAACAATATACTACTTTTCGCTCAGTCACTCGTGCTCATTTATTCGGTCTCAGAGATTTTACACAGAAGAAACAGTCGGGCGTGTTTACAATAAGAATTTATTGCACAGTTGTTCTTCTAGTGTAAAATGTAAGTGCTGCAACAACCATTAGACACTAGCACATATATATGATTAGCAGTACAGTGAAAATAAAAGGATAGTACAGTTCTACCATCTTGCAATAATCATGAATACATACATGAAAATAAAATGCTTGATAAAAAGCGCATACTCCTACGATGCCGATCTAGATGTACCTAAGTGTACCTAGCATGTGAGTAGGTGTGACGCCAAGAATCCCTCTAGGATTTAGTCTAACCCCAATACCTGAAGTGAGAGAGTGTGGGACCCTGCCCTGGTCTCGAGTTGGACACCCCGCGAAGGATGTGTTAGACCACTGTCAGCTGGAGCGTCTGCATGCAGGAGCCTCAGCGTCTCTGGTCAGTGTGTCGGCCTGGAAGTCTCGATTCCCTCTACCAACCCTAGCAAGATGTGCTGTAATTATACAAAAAGTATCTAGGGTTTGTCCCTTGTTTCTTGTATTAGCCATTGTTGGATTTGAGGATGACGTATGGTATGAACCGTGTACGTAGATATTATGCAGGTGGTGTAGCCCCTGCCTGGTTTCCAAGAACCCTCATGAATATTCATTCATACTGTATGAGTCCATTGATGGAGTTATAGGACGCTATTGTTCAGTGAAAACCCTCCTTCTGCGCCCAGGACTAGAACTAAGTAAAAGGTTCAATCCTAAAGGCTCGTTACTGTGTAATGTAAGGGAGATAATGTAGGTGAAGGTGTATGATATTACCCGGGCCTATATTAGGGTACCTATATGAAACATAACACCAACTCCTCTTCCGAACAGTCAATAATGATAAAAAAGCTAGCGAACTACTGTATTTACTAGGTAGCAGCGCATAAAACTATCAGTGAGCTTCATAAAATATTGTCATTAAAACCATTTAAAAACAGTCTAATCGGGGCGGACAAAAAATATTTTCGATAGCTAAAATTGGAAATGTCACTTTAAGCCAAAGTCCTAGTTGAGTTTGTTTATATAAGCCGAACCACTACAAGCGTCAGAAGGCCATGCTTTTCAAGCGAAAGTGTCAATTTTAAAAAGTGTTCCAAATTTAGTTGAGTATTTTGCAAAAAGGAAAAATTCCGAATTCTTTCCCGGCACACGATGAGTCAATTATAGATCAAGTGTCCTGGCCAGGAGACGCAACATCGTTGGCGCTTGCTGCTGCAGGGGACGGTCCCTGTAATACCTCGCAGAGTACGTCAATGGAGCACAGATGATATTCAGAGCTGCCAAAAGCTGGTGCAGAGGCGGCTGGTGCTGTAGTCGATACCCGAGTGCTAGTGGAAGAGCTGATGCTCAACCCAGTTGTAAAAGGCACCTGCTGATTCTCGAGGAATGCAGCCATCAAGATGGGAATACGCAGGGGACATTGCCGAGCATGGGCCCTCAGGGGTTCCAGCCTGGTATTTAAGTCCGCAGGTGTGTCCGATGCAAGTGTCAGACAGAGATTCAACACGCATTCTTCACCGCAAAACAGGCATCGAAGAACAGGTAAGATGCAGTCCATCCAGACCGGTCTAAACGATAGGAACCAGGAGGCACTCAGTTCCCGTAGGAGAGGTGTGTCCAGATGTTGTACCATGCGCTCACGGTATTTACGCTCCAGGAGCGCTTTTGCCATCTCGTTGGTGATTGTCATTTTTCTGCTCCGCAATGGACGCCCAATCAGGATTCCTGCGATAGAAAGCAGGATCAGCAGAAGACCTCCAAAAACGCTTCCCAATACGGAGTGTATAAAATTTGGAATAACTCCGAGGATCGTCTGAAAGGTGCTTAGAAATCCTGACCCTACGGTCTTAAATAGGTGTACAATACCACTCGTATCAGACATATTAAAGATACGACCCACCATTTATGCAAAATGAAAGGGCAGTTTGTACGTATAAGTGCCTGTATCTCAGTCGAGGTCCTTGCAACTTGAATATCAAAGGACTCTCGAGCGGAGGTTAAGGGAACGGTTTGCTGTAAAAGCATGCCTTTCAGTCTGCTCAAAGTATCAAACTGTATAAAGGAAACATTCAACGAAGGCCATAACGGCACCTCCCTGACTGTATTTACTGGGGGAAACAATACTTGCATACAGCAAGTAACCCAGGAGTTCACAGTGACCAGATAGGCAATGCCCAGAAGCATCCCACAGCAACCTTGATCGTTCAGCATCAAGTAACTCCCATTCGAGAGTAGCCTGAATACCGGAGTAATCACGGCCGCTGGAGTCCCTTTCATGTGGCAGGACAAGTTGGCTACTGAACCATTACACGCTCCGTGCAGGGAAATATCCTGGCACATGAGAGAACCGCTTAAAGCGCTCTTGCAGTTTGTACCGCTTAGAAACACTTCTCGAGCCCCACTCCGGCATCGAAATCTGTACGGTAATTCCCAAGATTCCTTAATGTATTCCTTACCCAATTTTTCATATTTGCCTGCCTGCCTTTGCTCAAGGCAATATTGAAACTGAAAAGTAGTGACCGGTAGAGTTATGTGGCCGTGGATTAGCCATTCAGTGGATGGTGATTCCGCTACCGTAAATGGCAATCTATCCAGTTTTTCAATACGCAGCATTGCATATTTTGCTCCCCTTTGTGCCATTTCTGTCTGTTTCTCTGTTAGATTATATTCAGAAAACAGAGATGTACTGTTGATAAAACGCCAAGGCACATAGCCTTCACGCAAAGATTGCAGTGTCCAGCTTAACAACATAATAGAACGTAACTGAGATTGCCCGTGTTGTAATATGGCCAAATCTTGTTCCAGTATGTCCATTGCAGAAGATACAATGTTGCCCAAGGAATAGATCCTGGAGGTCAAAGTTGTTAACCCATTAACCACTACTGCTAATGCCTTCTCTAAGTTAATACGGTCTATTTCCCGTATTCTCTCTGCGGCCTCTTGTTGGGATATTTTCCAATTTTCATTATAGGCAGCATAAATGCCAGCATATATGAAATGTTTCTGACGTGATTTCCTGGGACCTAGCAAAAAATCCCTAAGATCCATGTCATGTGTGAGTAAGGATAAGTGTTGTTTCACTTCTGTGGGTGTTGAGGTCTCTAGCCAATCAAGGCACAACTTCCCAATACTGTAGGATGTCACTACCCCTGGATGTTCTTTGTACGTGATGAGTCTTTCTGTTTGAACTTCTTGAATTGTAGCGAGAGGAGGGCATCTGCTACTTTGGAGTCCACGTGGCCTACTACTCAGTATCGGCCACATAGTGTGGTTTGATTAGGTCAATTGAGACAAATCTTTTCTCCTTTTTCCCGGCAAGAGGCGGTAGAAGTACAGTTCTTGTTCCTTGAAGTGCTAGGACCGGTACAGGTTTTCTGTAGGAAGGCCCAAATTCTTTTTTATCCGCCATTTTGTCTCTGACCAGATCCCCGACGTTTGGGATCCAGACAGGTCTTGCCGTGACTGCCTTGACTTCCCCAGTGGCGGTCTGTTTCAGGTGGACGTTACTTTGTTGTGTCCTGGATTCATTTAGTTCCTGTAAAACAGCCAAACGATCATGGATATCAAATGGTTTCTCATCCGCCACTGCGCCTTCACAATCAAGATCAGGTACCCACATTCTTGTCCCAAATAGGACCTCGTAAGGTGTGACACCCCCTAGAGAGCTTCTTGGCTGGTTGAGAGCTCGTTGCACCCCATATATATGAATGACCCAACTACCGCCCTTGCCTAATACTCTAGCTGTTAAAGATTGCTTTAGGTCCCGGTTTTTACTTTCCACAACCTAATTTCCCTCAGGATGGTACGGAGAGGAGTACCGCAATGCTACGCCCATACTTTCCATGGCCTCTTTGTAAGCCCGAGAGCTAAACGCCGGGCCACGGTCAGAATGTAACGTGCCAACTGCGTATGTCCCGATAAAGACTCGCAAATCTTTATAACAGTTCGAGCGTCAGCCGAGCACTGAGGCCAAACCCATAGGAATCTTGAGCATGAATCCACTGCAACCATGATATACTTGTAAGCCCCATCTGATTGCAAGGGGCCGCAGTGGTCCAGATATACACAAGCAAGAGGTCTGTCTGATTTTAATAGCGGTGACTGTGTCGGGCGTGCTATGGTAGAGCCTTTCATCTGCTGGCAGATGTCACATTTCAAAACATAGGGTCATATGCATGAAGCCGATTTCCCGTTCGCAAACGGGCCGATTCTCAGAATCGGCCCGTTTGCGAACGGGTAAAAGCCTTTTGGGATGTATCATCTCAAAAGGCCCTCGCACAATAGGGAATCGCAAAATTTGCAATTCCCTATTCGGCAAATGCATTTAAGGAATCGCAAGTTGCGATTCCTTAAATGCAATTCCTGAAGCACCGAAGTTGTGCGGTTTTGCCTTTGGAAAACGCAAATTACCCCCACCTTCAAGTTGGTGGTAATTTGCGATTTCTTTGAAAAATGCACTTTTTGGCATTTTTCAAAGTGCCATGTGGCGCACATACATGCCCTTAGGGCCTCTAGGCCCATAGGAATGAATGGGAAGGTATTCCTTAATTGCGAATCGCAATTTGCGATTCGCAATTAAGGAATACGTAGGAATCGCAATTAACATTGCGATTGCTACATACATTGCATACATACATTGCCTTTTGCGAGTCCTTAATAGCGATTCGCTAAATATCGCTATTAAGGACTCGCAAAACGGATTTTTCATACATATGTCCCATAGTCTTTAGTTTGCTTTGTTAGACCAGGCCACCAGTAGCGCTGTTTCAACAATGAAATAGTCGCTGTAACGCCTGTATGCGCAGAGCACAAACCCTCGTGTGCTGCAATAATCAAACCTTGCCTACGATCCATATTTGGTATTACTCTGTCCCCCACTCCAGGAATTTGAGCATATGGAATGTTGTTTGCATCTAACTTGTAGGAGTACTTGAGTGGAAATTTCTTTGGTACTGCTGAGCTGCCTTTGTGTGAAGCAATGACAGCAACCATAATCTCACCGTCTATCCTCGTTTTTGAATGAGTGATTGCAGCTACGGAAGCCGTGCGTACAGCCCCCTTCGCGACTTCATCAGCCAATGAATTCCCTTCAATGTGAACGCCATCACGCTGATGGCTCAGTGTATGTATCACGTGAGCCCTTGGTAGTTCGTTCCTCAACTCAACTACCTGTTCCCATAGCATTTTATGCTTAATCAGCCACCTTTTGCGTCTTTGAACCCAGTTTAGTTCCCAATGATGTAAGTATTCATTGTATGATTGCACACAGTAAAAAGAATCACACACTATCAGTGTGGGGAATTCGTGATCCGTATTCACCAGTGCCAGTATTAGTGCTTTTAATTCTGCCAACTGGGCCGTGCAGTCTCCTAGAGATTACGTCTTGATGCAACTTGGATGGAACTTTCCATCCCGCATACTACCTTTAACGATAGCACATGCTGCGCTGTATTGTTGTTTACTCCCTATGGACGGTTGAGCAGATCCGTCAGTGTAAATAATATATTCATACTGATCTAGAGGCAAGATTTCATTCGGCAGAGGATATTCTTGTTCGTATTGCAGAAATGCTTGTGTTTTGAGACTTGGATCAAATCTGTATTCAACATCTGTTGCAGTAAGAGAATTAGCCCATTGTATCCATCTCAGATGTAAGGCATTTGCATTAGGAATGCTAGCCTTTGTAACAGCTTCTAAAGCTGGTACTGGTGTTACGACAATTATGCGCTTTCCCTGAGCCAGTGCGCTTTCTCTTGCTACAGCGGTCTGAACTGCTGTCATGATTTTTTCTGTTGAAGTGAAACGCATTTCTGCGTTTGTGTACAGGTGTGATTTGTAAGCGATTGGTACTGTTTCGCCTTCATTGAAGGTTAAGTAGGTGTACCCGCATTGACCCGCTATTACACGGATCACTAGGTTGTGTACGTTTACTCTCGTCTGTAAGTGTTTTGAAGCTATCATGTCTTCTTGTAGTGAACGTAGGATATTTGTGTGTTCCTGTGTCCATTGTCTAACTGAAAAGTCAGGTTTTATTAAGTCGTAGAAAGGTTTTACTTTTTCTGCGTAATCCAAAATTTATGTTCTGCCGAAATTTAGGAATCCCAGTATTGATTGTAAATTTTTCAATGATTTTGGAGGTTGGAGCAGCGCACACCTTTCTAAAAAGTTGGCTGCCAGACTTTTCCCTTCACTTGAAAGCTCATATCCCAAAAACAGGACATTGAGCCCTCAGAGGCGAATCCCATAATTATGGTGCTCACCCTGGTCAAGTGCCTCTTTAAGTCATCGTCCGTCAGATAAATATCATCCACATAGGACAATGCTTCCTCATCAAAATTTTGGAGTAACTCAGTTACTCTTGGTGAAAATAACCCCGGGCTATTCTTATACCCTTGGGGGAGACGACAAAATTGCCGCTGTGACCCAAACGCTGAGAATGCGGTCAAATACCTGCTTTCAGGCGCTATATTTTGGCAGAAAAATCCATTTGAGATATCAAGTGTAGTTTTGTATTTTTTCCGCACAATGTTTATTCATTAATGCGGCACTGTGTGCGTTTTGGACAGCGAACGTCTTAGTGCAAGTGTTTAAATGTCTGTAATCTAAAACTAGACGATATGAGTTGTCCGGTTTTGATACGGGAAACAAAGGATTGTTCATTGGTGAGGTGCATGTTTCAATCACCCCTTGGAATTCAAGTTGATCTAAGATCTCCCTGACCTGTTTTTTAGCATCTTTCTTTATTGGATATTGTCTCGGTGCATTTGGTGAAACTTTTAACGGGATCACGTGGTGGGTTGAATCTTCATCCCATCCGGCATTATTTTTGTACAATGCTGGAGCTAGGGCAACTGCCCACTCACGTGCATATGCATGTTTAAGATGAATGGGAACAAGGTCAGAAAATGTTGGAAAAATTACCGTTTCTCCCCTAGGGCACTCAATGACGAATGCTGGCGGTCAATCTTGTTCAGCTAATAGGATGTCATAACCAGATGATAGCTTTTTCCAAACGAGACCTTTAACATTCCTGGGCTTGTCCCCCTCCATTTGGAGTGTAATTTCATGTAACTTATGTGGGACGCTCACCCTTGTATCTGGTGTTTCCACCGCGATATAATCATTCAAGTCCGCTGTCACCAGAAATTCCATCAGGTTCTGGCGAGCTATTGTTACTTCTGCCGCACTGTCTAGCATCGTCTGAGCCCATTCCCCGTTCAGAAGTTGTGTCCTCAGAATTCTGGGCATGCCTGATCTTTATGCCTGCAACTTTCTTCTTCTTAAACTGGTTTTGATTTTGGCTTTTCTTCTTTTTTGTAAGTATAGTCTTGAGCATGCTGTTTGTCTCTGGACTTTGTACGCTCTTCTTTGTTTTTTCTCTCTCTCTCTCTCTCTCTCTCTCTCTCTCTCTCTCTCTCTCTCTCTCTCTCTCTCTCTCTCTCTCTCTCTCTCTCTGAGTTTTTCGTCGAGCCCTGAGAGGAACGTGTATCAGTATACTGATACCTGTCAGGCTTCCTAATATTATCCCTATTCCCGAGGTTGTACCTCTTTTCAGAGGGCTCCTGTGGGGGAGATCTGCCTCGGGATTGCGATCTGTTTCCTTTAAATTTTTATTTATTTTTTTTATTATCCCACTTCTTTTTTAGAAGAAGCAGATGTCTGCTTGGCAATGTCCTTTTCAGAACTGCCCATCAGTTGTGGTTTTAAAGCTTTCCCACCCAAACTGTCTCTGCCTAATTCTGCATATGCAGTTTCAATTATTTTGGGTAGTTCGTGTTGTTGATCTATAGGACTGAACTCCCGTAGGCGTTGGTGGATTGCCACTGAAGCTGCTTCCCCTTTAATATTAGCTAGTATTATGGCTGATACCTGGTCATAGTTACCTAGTAACTTCATCCCTAAGTTTAGGGCAGGTTCTGCTACGTACTCGTTTTGTATTTGTCTCAATACATCTGGTACTACAGCTAAGGATGGTATACCATGAGTTCTGGTATATATGGCAGCAAAGACTGTACCCAAAGTGGTACAATCCTCCAATTGTGGTGTTATCCCCATGGGCAAGCAGATTGTTAGCATTCTGTGTTTTTCATATCGGGTAGTATTCGGGAATACTGCCTCTAGCTGCGTTATTTTCTGAGCTACCCAGAATGGTATTTGTTCACGTTTTGTGGGCAGTTTACCCATTACCGCGTGTAATGTTTGTGGTGTGATTTTAGCTGCTGTACCCGGACATTGAGTACCATTTGTTCCAACTGTTGCTGGTTGGACTGTGAAAGTCCTCATGACGAATTGTGTCAAGTTTCTGTAGATTTTAATTAAATCCTTGAGTTGTATGAGTAAGTCTACCTGTGGCATTGTGTCAATGTCAGGATGTGGTGTGTAAGCCGCTAATATCGGCCATGTTGCCCCCTCTCCTCCGAGCGGGCCTAATCTTACTCTACTTCTTATGTGGGGTAGGGCGCCTTTATACCAGTATAAATGTTCCTGGTACGTGAGTGGAACCTCTGTGTCCTATGTCCTCGAACTGACCATATTCCACTGGTGCATCTCCTTCTGTGTAAGAGTGAAATGTCTGTGTTCTCGCATCACAGAAGAAATAGTCGGGCGTGTTTACAATAAGAATTTATTGCACAGTTGTTCTTCTAGTGTAAAATATATGTGCTGCAACAACCGTTAGACAGTAGCACATATATATGATTAGCAGTACAGTGAAAATAAAAGGATAGTACAGTTCTACCATCTTGCAATAATCATGAATACATACATGAAAATAAAATGCTTGATAAAATGCGCGTACTCCTACGATGCCGATCTAGATGTACCTAAGTGTACCTAGCATGTGAGTAGGTGTGACGCCAAGAATCCCTCTAGGATTTAGTCTAACCCCAATACCTGAAGTGAGAGAGTGTGGGACCCTGTCCTGGTCTCGAGTTGGACACCCGGCGAAGGATGTGTTAGACCACTGTCAGCTTGAGCGTCTGCATGCAGGAGCCTCAGCGCCTCTGGTCAGTGTGTCGGCCTGGAAGTCTCTGTTCCCTCTACCAATCCTAGCAAGATTTGCTGTATTTATACATAAAGTATCTAGGGTTTCTTTGTCCCTTGTTTCTTATATTAGCCATTGTTGGATTTGAGGATGACGTATGGGATGAACCGTGTACGCAGATATTATGCAGGTGGTGTAGCCCCTGCCTGGTTTCCAAGAACCCTCATGAATATTCATTCATACTGTACGAGTCCATTGATGGAGTTATAGGACGCTATTGTTCAGTGAAAACCCTCCTTCTGCGCCCAGGACTAGAACTAGGTAAAAGGTTCAATCCTAAAGGCTTGTCACTGTGTAATGTAAGGGAGATAATGTAGGTGAAGGTGTATGATATTACCCGGGCCTATATTAGGGTACCTATATGAAACATAACAGTGGCGGCTCGCAGAGGGAGTGCTGCGGGGCGGGGGATGGGCAGGGTGGGGGGGTAGTGGAGTCGGACATACGACGGCCAGGAGTAAAGTAAGTAAATAAAACTATTTACCTTGCGCTCGCTGCATCGCCAACTCGGTGATGCTGCGAGCGCAAGGTAAATAGTTTTATTTATTTATTTGCTTACTTTACTCCTGGCCGTCGTATGTCCGACTCCACTACCCCCCCACCCTGCCCCTCCCCTCCACCGCCCCGCCGTCGCCTCCCCGCAGCACTCCCTCTGCGAGCCGCCATTGGACTGCAGTAGTTTTTAGGGGTTTTACATTTTTAAAGAGTACCCTGGAGTTTCAACATTTCAGCATGAAAAACTAAATAAGGCCTGCCTATAATTTATCAATGAAAACACACAAGTAAAAATGTTAAGTTTCATTTTTATGTTGGCTTAGACAGCCATCTAATACATATGCACTAAAAAGGAATAGTCCCATGTGCAATTTGCATACCAACTGGTTTGCAGATGGAATGCACATTGCAATTGACCTATTAGTAAATAGGTCAATCACTAATTGTATAGTCACATGGGACACAAAAGACAAAGTTTAATGAATATTAATTAGGCAAGTTTGTTTGAGAACCCCGTGATTGACTGCTAATGTAGAGATGGAGACCTGCAAGGTACAGCAGACCTCAATTCCTGCATTTGCATTACCAAACTGGAAACTATATTTTTAAATAGCAGCCCATGTCCATGTATATTCATATCACAGTCACACGTCAATTACATGCCAGGAACAATGAAGTGCACTCACAGATGTTCTTTTCTATTAATTTATTGCCAAAAATAAACACCTGCCTTTCTCAAGGTTAGTGTGTCCGGCGCCATTTTCACATTTAAATCCTCATGATTTCATTGAACAAACAGACTCTCATGAACATAAAAGATGGTTATTTACAAGTCTTTTTCCATTAGGCGAAAAATACCGCGCCCATCTTAACATTTTCCGGCACCTATGCACATCTCCTTTCACATTGAAATGCAACCATAATTAATGTTGTGATAACACGCTTACAGTGATCAATACAGTGTTCTGTTTGTAACCGAAGACTGCCCAGCATATTACATTATTTTTAACCCGTTTTTATACTCTTGTGTGGCATTAATTTCATAATTGAGCCCTGCATGGGCTTGCCTAAGCCACATTCATAGCAACTGTAATTAATTCAACTCAATCTCAAAAGGTCTCAAAAAATGTATCCACCTTTGGAATAATTTTCATTTGTACTATTGTACCTTGGGGATACAGTCTCCACAAATTCGCTCTGCATGGTCTTTGAACTCAAGACCGCATTTACGGAAGTGCCTAATCCTTTCACACCTAAAAACATATTTAAACGGAACCACACCTCCTGGTATGTAATTGGCATGGGACTGTGATACGAATACTATGAAAGACCACCCTCACGTTGGAGCAGCACCCGCTGTGTGTGGTGCGGTGGATGGTGGAGCGTAACAAAAGGGATATGTGTATATATATATATATATATATATATCACGTCGTTCCGTCGCCAACAGGATTACTCCAAAACACGGACACGGACCCAATGTTAAGTGCTAGCAATGTTGTTTTATTGCTCCGTCGCCTTTACGCGTTTCGGCTCGTCCGAGCCTTGATCACATGACATGGCAAGTTCAGTTTCATTCTATTTTTAAAGTGACAGGTGCATAGTAAAGTGTAACACGCGACAATGAAATCCATAGACATAAAAGAGCATAAAAAACGAGAATACTTGGATAAAATGACACGTCAGTATTCTGTTTAGGCAATTCTTGTCGATTTAAAATGAATATATATCTCCATCCTCAATAACACAGTGGCTTTATGTAGCATGTTGATAAAATATCACACATAGCATTGTTTCAAAAAACGGGATTGCCATAAAATATACCCATATTGCGTCACTAGCATATCATACAGTTAAAAAAATAGTATATCCATAATGACAAATTTAAAGTTCAGTTTACGAGGAATTGATTTGCCTAATAATTATGTCTCCTAATATGTTTCTGGTTGTGCAGGCTGTGAAAGTGCTGTAGTGCAACGTAAAAAGTGCCAAACTTATATAGAGCTTAAAATAGCTTGTTACATATTGATTTTCTCCGTTTCTGTTGGATATATTTTTCCAAATTGCTGTTTCTCAAATAATGAACATGTATGCGGGGAATCACTCAATTTTTGTCCCTAGCCAATCTCATGTACAGTGAAATAAATATATATATTTTCTTTTTCTTCAAGCGATTTACAAGAAGGAGACCTAGACTCTCAATGCTGCACCCATCAAAACATAGGGTTTGATTTAGGAGAGTGGTGCTCAGATCAGGGGAAGACAGCCTCCTGGGTCCCCATAGGCAGATACAAGCCACAAAATTGTATACAGAAAATGATCATTACCCACACTATATGGACTCTAAACCCAGAGGTGGTGGACATACACCGTATAGTGACTTGGCGTAAAGGACGACATGGTCCATGCAAGAAATTGATATTTTGGTTGCTGAATTTTTCCGCCGTAGAATTAAGATACCTATTACAATAATCAAGGTTCTTTTTATATATAAATCAGCACAAACGGATGTTTTGAGAAATGCATCTCTAAAAGGACAAGCCCTGAAGAAGTCTTGTGAAAAGAGACGAAACGCGTTGGCTACGCTGATGTAAACATTTTTTTAGATATATCATCAATAAAGAATTTTCTGAACACACGACACGTTTGATGTAATCTTAATGAATACGAGAAACTGTGAAGTTAACTTGGCAAATTGAACGAGACTCAGAACCAGTGTTGTGCTTTACCGATTATTACTAGAACAAAACATCACTTTTAGAAATATGGACATATAGTGGGTGCTGATCATTTTCAGGATATAAATATATTTCCCAGCTTTACCCTGCTATAGTAGACATTATTTCACTGCCCCTTATATCACGTAAATAAATGCATGCAATGACTAATTTAAATCATTAAAAAAAAAGATAAGACAATTTCCATGAGTGTTTACCTGTTGCATCTATCACAACACCTCCGGCCTCGGTGACAATAACTGCCGCAGCTGCCATATCCCAACAGTGAATCCCCATTTCATAATATGCATCTGCCCCACCTGTCGCCACGAGACACATATTCACAGCTGCTGTGCCAACTGCTCTTATTCTGAAAGAAATAGAAAGAGCTGTAAAATATCAGGCTGGTAATCATGCTTCGCTTGAAACATATACTTCGGACATGGAATGCTGCTACAGTCACACACAACTCTTAAAAAAATTCAAAACAAGTGGTTCCAAAGGCTTGCCGATACTTGTGGATGACAGTCAAGGGAAGAGCTGGAATGGACAAGACGTCTTACATTTGAATTTCATGCAGCTTCCTAATTGAAAACAAAACCAAAAAAAACTGTACTTGGAGTGCTAAATGAAAATGTTTCTCGTACACTGTTGATAGACCAAAGCATGCGAAGTCTAATTTTCACCTTTGGAGCCCATACAAAAAGAAGGTAAGCTAACAGACTGAAGGAAGTGGCCCAATTAGGGTCACCCGGGTCACTCACGCCCACCTCTCAGCCTGCCATACCAAATGAAGAGTCGGTCAGACAGTAGAGAATACAAACCCATATCTATTTATTCAGGTACACTCGGAGTGGAGCCCAGTCTGCCCAGTCACTTAGGAGTGCTGCAGAGGGACTGACTTCAGCAAGCATAAAGATACATAATGTACGTTTCAGAACCAATGAAGACACGCCCACTGTGGAATTTTCCAAGCAGATGCAGCAAAGCAGTGAAGTACAGAAAATAAGTTTCGATTCTGAGGCCGGGCACACACTATTTACTACTCAAGGTCGCTCTGCCCGTGCCCGCCACCAGACAAGTGGGAGAAGGCCTCTATCTAAAGGGAAAGGTATGCACTAATAAGAACAGTGTATTCATTAGTGAAACAAAACTTAGCCTTGGAGAAACACAACTCAACAGAGGCCTTTTCTCAGAAATAGCAAAGAATAAGTTTCGATTATAACTCAAAATGGCGCTGACATAGAAAATGGCGCCGTGAATGATAACATACATAGAACAATGCGCAAACGTGAATTTTTCTATTCTAACAAGACTGAATGGTGAGCAAAGAGGGGCAGTTTAAGGCCGACACGTCACAAAGCATACAGCCACTGCGATGCCAATAAGCGTGGCTTTAATGTACTTATTCATGCAAACATAGGCATAAAATGCTATTCGCATGTGTTCGCAGATGAAAGCCATACCTATTGGTTTTATCAACGCAAGATGTCCCCAGAGTAAGCAGTGCAAGACTACAGTACCATATAGCGTTACTGTGTATCAACAGTCAGCACCACAGGCCTGCACTACCACATGCTGTTAGTTATCCTAAAATTATAATATTTGACTAAATATTTATTAAACAATTTATTCCAATGTTATTGTGAAATAATTGATGTAATTTTGAAAATATGTAATAAATGAAGCCTTCCCTATAAAAACGCTCCATTTACTGAGGACTAAAGCAGCACATACAATCAGCTTCATTCAAGAAAGACCAAAATGGCACATACAAGTAGGAAAACAGGAGGGCAACAGCAGTGCATATGAGTGGCACAGAAAAAAGGATCACAATGGCGCATGCTCCCATCTGGAGCAACCGGAGAAAATTTAAATGGATCACAATAGCGCATACAACCAACTGCATTGAAGAAAGACTACAGAGGCACATATAACAAGCGGCATTGCTGGACCTTAACAAAAGACAGTTAATGGTGGCACATAAAAAAAGTTATAGATGGTACATAATGGCACATACAACCTTTGTGACTGGCATGTTCAGGAACTTGTAAAGCGCTCCGATACCCGGGGCCTCGTATTAGAAAAGGTAGCATGAAATAAGTAAAAGTGATAAGAGCATCCAATTAGGGTTGTTGGAAATTCTTTTCAAAATTGGGGAAACAGGGTTCATGTCAAATAGAGAAGGGCAACTCATTACATTTCTTTGGTGCCAAATATGAAAAATCAGGGCCAACACAGGGGCTTAGAAAGAGCTGTTGAACAGAAAGAAGAGCTTCAATTGCAGAGCACAGGTTGTGCTGTGGGCAGTGCTGATGAATTGTTCCAAGAAAGTACTTAGGACTAAAGCCATTTAGGGTCCTATAAGACCGGCACAAGATATTGAAGAAAGCTCGCAGTCTGGAAGCCATTGTAAGTCCCATACAAACAGGGACATATGTGCTTTTCTAGGAAAGTTGCTGCTGATCTTTAAATCACTTTGAGCATGGAAGGCAGAGGAGATGCCCGAGTGAATTATCAAAATGTAATTTTGATAAAAAATTAGAATCCTTGGTAACAGATATCCATGCCTCACTGGGGAGGACCCTGAAGGAACCTGGAGATTCAGAACTGCATTTTTGGAGTGTCAAAGCAAGTGGTCATCATTTTACATGTTTGCTAGGTTATGGGCAGTTTTTGGTCAAAGATAATTCTCAGATTCCATTGAGTTTATTTCCCATGCAGAATCTTATCGGAGTTCAGCTTGAGACAAATGGAATGCATCCACGAAGCAACCGCTCTCATGCTTGAAAGCTTGGGATTCAGAAACATTGTTAGAGATGGTCACAGTGATTTGGGTATCATCCGTATACGAGATGGTCTCAATGCCAAAATAGTGCATGAGCACAGACAGAAGAAGCATGTGCACATTAACCAATGTAGGGTTCAAGGAAGACTCCTGATGCACCCCATAAAACATAGGCACTGCTGCAGAAGCAAAAGGTGCAAAACACTGCTTGTGTCGTCTGTCATACAGAAAGAAAGAAGCCATCTGAGAGCTTACTGGCCGAATCCAATAGTAAACAAGTTTTCAAGTAGAATGTGATGTGAAACAGAGTCAAATGCCACAGAAAGATCTAGAAGAAATCAGGGTGGCAGAGCCCCTCTAGCCTGATCCTAAATTGTCAGTAGCAGCAATGATAGCAGTTTCTATGCTGTGATTAGCATGGGACACAGACTGAGCGAGATATAGAAGATAGTTAACTTCCAGGCAGCTTTAAAGGTGTTTATTAATTACTTTTCCAAGACGTTAGCAGGCAAAGGGAGCAATGAAATTTGGTGAGAATCTGCCTTAATCTTTGGGTCTTCAAAAAGTTTTTTCAGCAAAGGGAGAACTTTAGAATGGTTCCAACAAAAAGGGACAACCCCAGCTCTGATGGAAGCATTGCACAGAGTTGTCAATTGTGAATTCACGGCCTTTGCGGCAAGAGAAAACAAAACGATGGGGACAAGGATCTAGCAGAGAATCAGATGTGGTTGTAGAGAAATGTTTGTTACTCAGTCTCAGAAAGAGGGGAAAAAGACACGCAGTGAGGCTCCATTGGGGGCAAACAAATCAATGTCCCAGTACTTGAAAGTGGATAGAGAGGTTAATTACAATAGATATTGAGTATTTTCTTCTGAATAAAAGACAAGAGATTTTTTTAAAGTTCTTGTAAAGGACATAGGGCCAGATGTTCGACCCTTTTCAGCGGCCGCAAAAAGGGTAATAGCATGTACAAATGCTATTTTGCGAGTCCCTGACTCGCAAAATAGCGTTTGCGACTCTCGCTATTAGGAAGGGGCGTCCCTTCCTAATAGCGAGTCAACATGATATGTACTAGTGTTTTGCGACCACATTTGCGGCCGCAAAACACTCGCAGTTTACCACCTACTTCAAGTAGGTGGTAAACCACTCGCAAAGGGGAAGGGGTCCCCAGGGGACCCCTTCCCCTTTGTGAGTATGTTGAAAAATACTTTTTAAGAGCAGGCAGTGGTCCCAGAGACCACTGCTTGCGTTTAAAAAAATGAAACTGAAAAGTTTAATTTTTCTTTTTAAATGCATCCCGTTTTCCTTTAAGGAAAACGGAGCTGCATTTCAAAAACAAAAAAAGCTGCTTTATTAAAAAGCATTCCCAGACATGGTGGTCTGCTGAGCCCAGCAGGCCACCATCCCTGGGAGGGCTGTCATTCCCAATGGGCTCACAAATTGCGAGAGGCTCATTAATATTAATGAGCCTCGCAATTTGCGACCCCATTAGGAATCGCAAACAGTGTGAAATACACTGTTGTACATCGGAAATTGCGACTCGCAAATTGCGACTCGAAAAAGAGTCGCAATTTGCGATGCGCAATTTTCTTGGTCGTACATCTGGCCCCAAGAGGCTGAGAGATGGACATCTGATGTAAGAAACTGTTTATTATATTAAATATCTCCCACCGAGAACTACACAGAGGCTATTTTGTCATCACAATTAAGATCAACGTGTGGCACAAATCAGTTTATGATACTATTTTTTTGCTACCTATAGGCATGGTTATAATACAGATGATGGGAAGCTTCAAATAATTTTCCGCCATACACAGATCTTCTTAAAACCAAGGAGCAGAAGGTATCCTTTAAACATCGGAAAATATCTTAAGCAGGACAATTGAATTAAGCAAGTTTGATAGTCAAGAATTAAAATGTGAGGCTCATTTTTTCACCTCGCCATTACGCTTGTGGGAAGCATTGGTCAGAACCTCACATAATTTGGAATGAGAAATCCTGGCCCAGGGATGGGACAGACGAGATAGCTAGACCTGGAGTTGATTTCCAACTCATGTCAAGTGGTAGCCAGAACTGAAGGGCAAAATGGGGTGTCTGTATCAGCGGGGCAGGAAATATTGTCTGTGCTCCTGAAATGTTTGTGAATACAGGATCAAGTACATGCCCTGTGACACGAGTGGGTTGGGTAATAATGAGGTCCAGGCCTAAAGCAGCAAAGTCCTGTATTAGTGACATTTAATGTGTTATGTAGATCCTGCAGATGAAGAATAAGGACACCTAGGAGTACAAACCTTGCAGAATTCAGAACAAACCAAAAGGGACATCAGGTCCAATAACCTTGCACTGAATGAGGCCAGGTGTCCTCTCGGTTTATAGATACAAGCACTCCCAAAACAACATTGAGAATTAACTTGAAAGTTAAAATTCAGACATTCTGCATCGTTCATAATTGGAGTGTAAACTATGTTGCATGTAAAACATGTTCATTAAACAATGGTCACACCTCCACCAAGCTAAGTAGTGCAGTCATGGTGAATTGAGTAATCCGACAGAACATCATTAGGAATTTGGGGATGAGACCAAGGTTGCAATTAGGTTTCTGTGATATGCGTTAAGCTGATTACAATCAATGTATTCCCAAATATCAAAATAGCATAGGGAAAACAAGAACACATTGATGGTACAGCTCAGAAGATATAGTTCAGGTGGTTAGTTGATGGAGCAGTGCCAGCTGGGCAATGAGGTTCCCTAATGGCTGAAATACACAACGAGGTTTTGAGGGACGAAGGTGCAAATAAAGAAGCCAACAGGAAGATCAGTTCCATATGTGAGCTAGATACCAAATCGAGAGGGTGAAGAGTCCTGGTTCCCGACGCTGGGTGCAGTCCATGTGTGGATAGGTTCAAGCAGGCTATCCTTTGGGGCACTTTTTAAGTGGATAAGCAGCCGAAAGAGAAAGAGAACTTGCTGCTCATCAGCATCAGAGTGCATAGGAAAACTAGACTGTGCATCTCCAAGTACTACGAAGATGGCAGACAAGACTTCGCATGTGGTGGAGAGCGGAGACCAAGGTCCGATTTTTACACCAACCAAACAATGGTAAAAGAAAAATGTCCAGAAAAAAGTCACAGTTAAAAGATATATACATCCCCCACCCCCATGGTAATTGCACCCACTAAAGCCAGTCATATAACAAGAATAAAACCCACAATATTACATTAAATTAAAAAGCATAAAAAAGCTTATGGTGCATGCCTGGGAGGATTCCCATCAAGTAAAATGCTCAGGCAAAGAGTCTGAGGAAACTGAACTGAACTATTTGGGAGAACAGGTATACAGTACCTACAGGGAGTGGATGTCCAACCAGCCATCTTAAATAAGCAGAGTGGTCTGCACATCAAAGCCCAGAGAAAATCCGTCTGCAAATCTCCAAATACCCCCAAGAAGGCAGACAAGAGTCTGCATATGACGGAGAGTGGAAATCATGGTCCGCTTCTTACACCCACCATACAATGCCAAAAGAAAAGGGCCCAGTGCCAGAGAAAAGTCAAAACGTTTCAGAGTAGGCACAGAGATCTTGCTTGAACTGGGGACAGTGGTCAACAAGATTGACCGTTCACTACTCACCCAGTAGTTATCAGACTACTCTATTCAAGGAACAGTGCTGAAATGGACTAGGTAATTTTTCAGTGACATAATTCAACAGGTACAGCTATGATCTTTCTCCGTAAGTCCTAAATCCATACAGTGATGCGAAAAAAGTAAACCCTCTTAAGATTCTTGGTTTATATATATGGAGACATACCTGTCGTTCATCTAGACTTCAGCAATTCCCAACAGAAGATAAATCTTACCCAATATTGCAAAAATCACACACAAATTTCACTTTGTCATTACTTAATAAAGAACAAACTACCCTATGTATACAGGAAATCACCGCAATCTCTACCTATGACCCTTCTAGCCAGTTGTTAAAAGGAAAATGCTACGTACCCAGTATGCATCTGTTCTTGGTAAATAGAGCTGTAGAGTCATATGCTTTAGCATAGATCGCCATCTGGTGTTGGGCCCGGATGTTTGCACTTTGTTTTTGTTCGAAGAAGTCTTGCAGTGACGAGGTAGGTGACTCCTCCTTTCGGTGATAGTGCGCATGGGCATCGACTCCATCCTTAGATTGTTTTGCCATAAAGGGTGATGATGGAGTTAGTAAAGTAGTAAAGATAGATGTCCGTGTAAATTGTATCCAAGTAAGATATCACTGCAACAGGTAAAGGTACCTGGGGAGGCGGGTGGGCGCATAGGACTCTACAGCTCTATATGCCAAGAACAGATGCATACTGGGTAAGTAGCATTTTCCGTTCGAGGCATATGAGCTGTAGATCATATGCTTTAGCATAGACTTTAAAGCAGTTATTTCTGAAGCGGTGGCTAACCTGTAGCTGTTGCAGTGGTTTGAAACAGTGTAAGTAAAACTGCCTGGCCCACACTAGCTTGTTGTCTTGCTAACACATCAACACAATAGTGTTTTGTGAATGTGTGTGGTGTAGACCATGTTGCAGCTTTGCAGATGTCATCTATGGGTATGTTTCCTAAGAATGCCATAAAAGTCCCTAGTTTGCGTGTAGAGTGTGCTCTAGGGGGAATTGTTAATGTCCGTTTAGCTTTAATGTAGCATATTTGAATGCACTTAACTATCCACCTTGCAATGCCTGATTTTGATATGGGATTGCCTTTATGTGGTGGAGCAAAAGCAACAAAAAGTTGTTTGGTTTTCCTAAAAGGTTTCGTTTTTTCTATGTAGTATAATAATGCTCTTTTGACATCTAATGTGTGAAGGGCACGTTCTGCCACTGAATCTGGTTGATGGAAGAACACAAGCAACTCAACAGATTGGTTGATATGAAAGGCAGAGATGACTTTAGGTAAAAATTTGGGGTTAGTCCTAAGAACCACTTTGTTTTGGTGTATTTGCAAAAATGGTTCCTCTATGGTTAGTGCCTGAAGCTCAACGATTCATCTTAGAGAAGTGATGGCTATAAGGAAGGCTACCTTCCAGCTGAGAAATTGTATTTCACATTTGTGCAATGGCTCAAAGGGTGGACCCATAAGTCTTTTAAGGACTATGTTGAGATTCCACACTGGAGAAGGTGGAAGTCTGGGGGGAATGAGTCTTTTAAGTCCTTCCATAAAAGCTTTAATAGCAGGCACTCTAAAAAGAGACAAGTGCTGTCTATTTTGCAGATATGCAGCTATTGCAGCGAGATGTAAGAGTATGGATGTGTACGCTAAATTGGAACGTTGTAGGTGCAAATAGATAGCAAATGATGTCTTGAATTGAAGCATCTAGTGGATCGATCTGATTTTTGTTACAGTAAATGACAAACCTATTCCACTTTGCTGCGTAGCATGCTCTTGTGGTAGGGTGTCTAGCCTCTTTGATAACATTCATACAGTCTGGCGGAAGATTAAGGTAGCCAAACTCTAGGATTTCAAGTGCCAGATCGCAAGGTTGAGTTGATTGGGATCTGGATGTCTCATCTCTCCATGGTTCTGCGTAAGACACTTGGGGGAAAGGTGTAGTTTTTGGTGGGGAACTACTGATCGCTCCAACAGAGTTGTGAACCATGGTTGTCGGGCCCATGTGGGAGCAACTAGGATAAGCGTTAGGGAATGCTGTTTGAGTTTCTGAACCACTAATGGAATGAGTGGGAGAGGTGGAAAAGCGTAAGCAAATATCCCTGACCAATTCATCCATAGTGCATTGCCTTTGGACAATGGGTGTGGATGCCTGGACGCGAAGTTTGTGCATTTTGCGTTTAGGTGGGTGGCAAACAGCTCTATCTCTGGGAAGCCCCACATTTGGAAGAATGGGAGGAGAACCTGAGGGTGGAGTTCCCATTCGTGGATCTGCTGTCGCTGACGACTGAGCAGATCTGCAATTTGGTTGTTTACTCCTGGAAGGTGTTTTGCAAGGAGATATATTTTTTGAGGTTTGGCCCATGTCCAGATGCTCTGGGCTAACTGTGAGAGCTGGAGATTGTGTCCCCCCCCCCCCCTTGTTTTAGAACGTAGTACATCGCTGTCATGTTGTATGTGCGAACCAGGACAGCTTTGCCTATTAGATGAAGTTGAAAGGCTTTCAATGCTAGAAAAATTGCTAGCAGTTCTACAAGGTTTATGTGGAGTTGTTTCTGTTGCAGAGTCCACATGCCCTGAATGGTATGTTTTTCCAGATGAGCTCCCCAACCAGTGAGCGATACGCCTGCTGTTAGCACCATCTGTGGAACCGGGTCGAGGAATGGCCGCCCCTTGGAAAGGTTTTGTACGTTCCACCACTGCAGAAAGCGATGAGTGCGGCCATCTACCAACACCAGATCTGATAGCTGACCTTGAGCCTGGTTCCACTGACGTGCTAAACATTCCTGTAGAGGACGCATTTGAAGTCTTCTTCCTAGGGAACGATTAAAATGCAAGAAGCCATCATTCCGACCAATTGCATGAACACTCTGGCTGGTAATGAGTGTTGAGGATGAAACTGTGATATTAGAGCTTGCATGTTGCGGATCCTGACTGGGTTGGGATACGCTAGAGCTTTGCGAGTGTCTATTGTGGCTCCTAGATACAGTTGTGTGTTGGATGGCTGAAGGTGAGACTTGGTGAAGTTTACAGTGAATCCCAAGTCGTGAAGCAGTTGGACTGTCTTTCGAGTGTGGTGTAGGCAGCATTGTTGTGATCTGGCTTTTATCAGTCAGTCGTCTAGGTAAGGGAAGACATGAATGTGCTGTCTTCTTAGATGAGCTGCGTCTACTGCCAGGCACTTGGTGAAAACCCTGGGTGCTGTAGTTACCCTGAATGGGAGAACTTTGAACTGGTAATGTTGTCCGTCCACCACAAACCTGAGATATTTTCTGTGAGCAGGGTGAATGGGAATATGGAAATAGGCGTCCTTTAAGTCCAGAGTGGCCAGAAAGTCACCTTGTTGAAGTAGTGGGAGCACCTGTTGGAGTGTGACCATGTGGAAGTGGTCCGATTGTATGTACAGTTTTAGCTGTCTGAGGTCTAGTATAGGCCTGAGAGAGCCGTCCTTTTTGGGAATTAAGAAATACAGGGAGTGTACCCTGGTCCCTTGATGTGTTAATGGGACTGGTTCTATAGCATGTTTTTTCCAAGAGAGATAGAACCTCCTGCTTTAAGAGGGTGAGATGTTCTGGTGACATTGCATGTGCTCTTGGAAGAATATTTGGGGGAGTGCTTGTAAGTTCCAGGCAGTAACCATATTGGATCATTTGTAGCACCTACTTGTCTGAGGTGATTGAATTCCAGACAGGTAGGAATTGGGAGAGACGTCCCCCCGACAGGAGTGGAATGATCGGGGGATAGCGGAAGGAAGTCACTGTTTGTTTGCGGGGGAAGTGCGTGTGGAATTGCCTCTACTTCTTCCCCTACCATTGTTGCCTCTAAAACCTCCTCTAGAATAACCTCTGGGCGAGGGGGATTGGTTATTGCTCTTGTAAGAGGAGGAGGGATTATCAGTGGATGCCGTTTTTGAACCACCCCTATAAAATTAGCGGCGAAAAGAACCTCTACTGGCAGGTAACTGTAAAGCCCCCATGGACTTTGTGACCTCAGTGTCTTTTTTCATCTTTTCCAGCAAGGTATCAACAGCTGGGCCGAAAAGATGCTCTGTCAGAGGGTTGGTTAAGTATGGAGGTTTGCACCTCTGGCTTAAATCCAGAAATTCTGAGCCAAGCGTGTCTGCGTAATAGTACGCTGGTGTTGATTGCACGAGCTGCTGTGTCTGCTGCATCTAGTGCACATCTAATGGAGGTGTTGGTAATGAGTTTACCTTCCTGAATAAGGTCATTAGCCTTAAATTTATATTCAGCAGGCAAATGTTGCATGATTTTTTCTAGCTCATCGTAATGAGCCCTGTCATAACGAGCTAGCAGCGCCTGGGCGTTGGCGCATTAATGCGCCAGGTGTTTTCTGCCTGTGAAGCCACTCTTTTGCTGGAGGCATCAATAAACTTGGACTCCTTGTCAGAAGGAGGGGTGTCTCCTGTGGCTTGCGAGTTAGCTCTCTTACGTGCGTTGGAGACTACAAGAGAGTCTAAGGGCAGCTGACCTTTAATATAAACAGGGTCGGTAGGAGCTGATTTGTATTTTTTATCCACTCTTGGTGTGATTATTCTTGCCCTAACAGGATCTTTAAATACCTCGTCTGTGTGTTTTAACATGCCTTTTAGCATGGGCAATGAATGAGTAGCTCTTTGGGATGAAGCAAGTGTCTCAAAGAGGAAATCCTCTTCTAAAGGCTGTTTATGAAGTTCTACCCCATGATAATGACCAGCCCTGCTAAGGAGCTTGACATAGCCAATGTTGTCATCAGGTGGGGAGGGTCTGGAGGGATACGAATCAGGGTCATTATCTGTATTTGGATCTGTGTGGTAGTCCTCCCAAGGGTCAGTGTCTTGTGGTGCATCCTGATCCCCATCCCCTTCATCCTGAAGGTGAGGTATAAGTGGTGGTGAATTTAATGGTGTGATAGCCAAGTTAGGATTAGGAGGAGAAGAAGGAGGTGGAATATAAGGAGGAGAAGGGTTAGTACCCACATTCTTCTTCTTAAGAGGGATATGATAGTCCTCTGATAGGGCAATTTTCCGTTTTTTTGTAAGAGTTGCCTGAATATGTCCTGTTTTAGGGTTTATCACCAGCTTTTTCTGTTTCGGGTCCAAAGGTGGCTCATCGGGCCGAGGCTCTTTGGGGAGTGTGTCTTTTTCCCTACGTGGCGATTTCGGCGCCAAAGGTTTCGGCTCCGAGCCTTTGGGCGTCGAAGGTTTCTGCTCCGAGTGTTTGGCTTTGGAGGGTTTCGGCTCCAAGTCTTTGGCCTTGTAGGGTTTCAGTTCCGAGTCTTTGGCCTTAGAAGGTTTCAGTTCCGAATCTTTGGCCTTAGAAGGTTTCGGCTCCGAACCTCTCGGTGTGGAAGGTTTCAGGTCTGAACCTTTCGGTGTCGAAGGTAAGTTGACCAATAGATGTTTGGTCTTATGTCTTGGTGCTGAAGGTGTCGGTTCGACCACAGAGCGGGGCTGGCTCGAGCCCGAGCCAGAAGGCTTCTCTTTCTGTTTCGGAGCCGGGCCAGAGGGCGGGGCATCGGAAACTTTTTGTCGGTGCCGACCTGAACCCGAGGGTGAAGGAGGGCCCGGAGCCTTTGTCTCATGTTGAATGGGCACAGGTGAATCTGTACTCACGGTACGTTGACCCGGAGTGATGTCTTCTTCTTCCATGTTGGACTCGGCTTCGGACACGGAGATCTGCTCTTCTTCCTCTACCCCTTGAGCTGGTTGTTGGGTATCGGAATCTTCGCCGAAGATGTCTGGAACAGCATCGGTCTGATGTTGCATCTCGTGGCGTCGAGCCCGACGATCACGAAGTGTCTTTTTCGATCGGAATGATCGACACGCGTCGCAGTCCTTTTCGTCGTGTTCCGGGGACAAGCAGAGATTGCACACTTCGTGCAAGTCAGTGCGTGGAAATTTAACACGATACCCGGGACATAGCTTGAATGGAGTCCGTTCCATCGACTGCTAGCGAGGTCGGCACGGGTAGGCCCGACGGCCTGCCACGAGTTTTCCGATAGAAAGTTTTCCGAAGTGAGACGATGCGCGTCGAATGAGGAACCGCGATCGATAACAATATCGCCGAGGGTAATGAATTGCGCGTCGAAGGGGTCCAAAAACGGTACCGAAACGGAGCACAGCAATACACAGCCGAACCCGATGGCGGAAAAAAACAATCCAAGGATGGAGTCGATGCCCATGCGCACTATCACCTAAAGGAGGAGTCACCTACCTTGTGACTGCAAGACTTCTTCGAACAAAAACAAAGTGCAAACATCCGGGCCGAACACCAGATGGCAATCTATGCTAAAGCATATGATCTACAGCTCATATGCCTCGAACATGGGGGTTTCTGGTTGTCAGTCAGTAGGTACTGTGTACAAGCAGGAACCCTCACTCTAGTCAGGATGAGAAAAGTACACACCTAAGTTTGTCTGTGCTCAACCTGTGGTAGCTTGGCACAGAGCAGTCAGGCTAAACTACAGAGGCAATGTTTAAAGCATCTGTACCCAAACACACAGTAACACAGTGAAAACACTACAAATGGACACCACACCGGGTTAGAAAAATAAACAATCTTTATCTAAACCAAACAAGACCAAAACAACATACATAAAATCAAGTATCACTTAAAAATGTTCAAAAGCAGTTCAGTTCATAGAAAATTATGGATGTGTCACTTTTAGTGCAAAGTACCTGGGATACGTCAAAATTACAGATGAAAACAAGCACAGGGGAGGTGAGGTGCGGAAAAAACAGCAATGTGTTGTTTCCTTACTCTCAGGGATGGTGATGCATCTGTTCCTTGCTCGCAGGGGAGGTGATGCGTCGTTCCTAACAGCTAGGCAGGGGAGGTGATGCGTCGGCTCCTTACTGTGGGAGAAGGTGATGCGGCGGTTTCTTACTGCGAGGGGACGTGATGCGTTGAAATCCAGCCACAAGACCTCAGTTCCTTACTGTGGGGCTTTGTTGATGAAGATTTGGTAACAGGTGTGATGCGTTGATTCTTCCAGGTGCACAGCAAGGCCTACGCCGGAGTCGGAGTCTCAGACTTTGGAGACGCGTTGCTCAGGACTCGGGCTGCGGAGGTTCTCCGGGCCGCGAACAGGCGCTGTGTCAATATTTTGAGCCGCACCGCGGCGATGTGTGTGTTTTTCAACCGCATGGCAGCTTGAGACGGGAAAAACAGTGCTGGAAGGACGATGCGTGGATCTTCAGCGACAAGAGCGGCAAAACAACCTCCAAGGGAACTGGAGTTGGCACCACAAGGCAGGTTAGAACTCCCAACAGTGGAGTTCAGCGATGCTGCAGGTGAAGTTTTTGTGTCCCTGAGACTTCTTAACAGGAGGCAAGCTCTACTTCAAGCCCTTGGAGAAACTTCTCAAACAGGATACACAGCATATTTCAGTCTTTGTCCTCTCCAGCAGAAGCAGCAACTGTAGGCCAACCCAGCAAAGCAACACACAGCAAAGTGGCAGTACTCCTCCTCACAGCTTTTCAGCACTTCTCCTTGGCAGAGGTTCCTCTAGATCCAGAAGTGTTCTAAAAGTCTGGGGTTTTAGGTCCAAAACCTATACCCCTTTTGGCCTTTGAAGTCAGCATACTTCAAAGAAAGTCTCTCTTGCTCACAAGAACCAGTTCTGTCCTGCTTTGGCCAGGCACACTACAGGAGGTGGCGACAGCATTGTGTAAGGCAGCCACAGCCCAATTCAGGTGTCAGTGACAACTCCTCCCACCACTCTAGCTCAGGGAAGACCCATCCGCCTGATGATGGGACATCAGGATATGCAGGACACACCTCAGCTCCCTTTGTGTGACTGTCTAGAGAGAATGCACAACCCAGCCCGTGTCAGCCTAAACCAGACATTGATTTCACAGGCAGACAGACACAATAGTAAACAAAAAGCGCCCACTTTCTAAAAGTGGCATTTTCAAACACACAATTTAAAAACCACCTCTCTTTTCCCAATTGAAAGTTACACTTGTAAAATATTACAAGGCAACTACAATATTAACCGATGGGTCAATAGTGAAAAACTAAATTGGCAGCATTTCATTATCAGGACATGAAAAACACACCAGCACATGTCCTACCTTTCACATGCACTGCACTCTGCCCATAGGGCTACCTAGGGCCTACCTTAGGGGTGCCTTACCTGTAGAAAAAGGGTAGGTTAGGGCCTGGCATGTGAGTGCACTCGCCAGTTCGACATGGCAGTTAAAAACTGCACATGCAGACACTGCAGTGGCAGCTCCGAGACACATTTGAAAGGCTACTTGTGTGGGTGGCACAATCAGTGCTGCAGGCCCACTAGTAGCATTTCTTGTACAGGCCCTGGGCACACACAGTGCACTTTACTAGAGACTCATCAGTACATCAGATATGGAAAACCAATCATATTCACAAATTACACAGGGAGCACTTGCACTTTGGCACTGATCAGCAGTTGGGAAGTGCCCAGAGCACCTAAACCAGCAAAAACATAATCCAGCACACAGTCCAAAAATACAGGACGTAGAGGCAAAAAGAGCGGGAAAATCACGCCAAGAATGCCAGGTCTAATCCAAGTTTGCTGCAAGATTGTTAACTGATGTTTACATGTATGCGGATGACTCACAGATCTGCTTCAAATGTACAGGGAATGGATTCTGTGGTATCAACGCATATACCTCTTGCAATATCTGCTGTCCGTGACTTGATGCACTTTACTTAACTGAAATCATATTTGCCTTTCAGAGGTATATCTCTGCACATGGGTGGAATCCCCAGAACAGCATTTGTAATTTAAAAAAAGTTATAATGAAAACATGCCTACACGATGCACATTTTTTGATTACCCTTTTTGTAAAGTAAATTCAATTGACCAAATTAAAACTATAATGCATTGGGCTCTAAACACAGCTATACTCTAGCCTCTAATAAGCAGCACTCTTAAGAATTTCAGAAGCTGCTATGCTTCCCATCAATCAGGGAAGGGTCAGCAAGGTGGTCCAATTTGAAGGCAATACAGTGGAAGGATCAGTGCCTTTATAGCATTTTCACCAACTGATCTTTAATAAAGGAAAGCTTCAGGCAGAATATCCATGACCAAGAGAGGATTACAGGTAAGTAATGTTTGGTTCACTGTCATAGGAATCCCTTTCCTAACCAGAAACAATAGAGTAGTAAACTAAATTAAGCTCATTCCTGGAGAAGGATTCCAATGTGAAGACAAAGAGTTGAACAACTTCTAGCACAAGGAGGTACAAGCTACCTACGTATATGTCTGGAGTCGGAGTGTAATTCAGAAATGTTTTGTAAATGTAAGCTATGACCTCTGGGTCATTGCCAATATCTGGAAAAGGTACACTCAGCATCAGACACCACTAGCTACTTTTCCACAGGTATAATGTGCCTTTGGCTTAAGCAGAAGCAGTCGGTTATCCTTGTAGTAATAACCAATAATACATGATAGTATTCATACTGCTATGGTTTGTTTAGAGGAGGCTAATCCAGTGTGGACCGCTCCATAATTTATGGACTGCTTTATGGACTGGCTAATTGTTTTGGTGTTCTCAGTAGTATTTTAAAACGCTCTTCACATTCAGGCTAGAGGCTCTTTGCTGTGGTTTGATTGTTGTGGAAATCCCAAATGACTTTGGGCAGGACAGAAGGATAAGTTCCCAAGGAAACTGTTTGCACTGGAAAACTAAATAAAGTTACTCTGGCCAGAGGACTTGAAGCTTACCCAGCCTTCTAGTCCCAAGAAAGAACACTTTTCATGAAGATGTTGCAGATCTGCCTTTTAAGTTAGTAAAATTGAGGGGGCATTAGTTTGGAAAGAACAATATAAGCCTCACAAGCGGGAGAGGGTTTCCTGAGTGGGGAAACAAACATTCCCCAGAACTTCTAGAAAAGCCTGGGAAGGACTCTCCCTTTAAACCATAATGGCAGGGAAATGCACTTTCACAGGTAAGATTTTGCAAGTTCTCAGGTCCACTTGGCTCAGGAGACAATGTGCAGAATATCTTTCACATCAAAGTGTGGGACGAGTGTGAGGAAGGCCTCAATTTCAGGACCCTCATGCAAGTATATGGCAAATTCAAATGCCTGTTTTGTTGGCTCCCGGGAGTCCGAAAATCAAGTTCGACAAGAGAACACTGGAATGAAGAATTCTGCCCAATCTCTTGGCAAGCAGATCTGGATTCTGCGAACATTTGTCAGGCTAAAGTGACAGGTGAATCAGATCTTGATACCTCAATCGTCTTAGCAATCCTGAGGAATGAGCATTATTGTGATCTTGCACTGCATCATTTTGATAATGACTGTGGGGAGAAGGGAACCAGAAAGAAAAGCATAAGCGAATGTCAGGAGGATCCACATAGGGTGCAGCCTTGATCCCAGGAAATTCCCACATACATTTAATAATGGTCCCTACTCACAGAAATATAGCAACATTTAGGAATAAGATATGAAAAACCTTAAGGCCTAATTACGAGTCTGGTGGTCCACGGACTGCCAGACTAGTGGGAGCGCTGCGGTGGCAGTCTTCCAACCGCCCTATTATAATTAGGGTGGTCGGACTGCCATTGCGCCGCTAGGAAACAGCCGTTCCCTGGGGGAGTTGCAGCGGTCAGGAGCCACAATATGCTTGGCGGACCGCCGCAGTCCTGCCAAGCATATTATGAGTTTCCCCACTGCCACGGTCTTCATGGCAACCGTGGCAGAGAGGAAACAAAGAGGACCCTACAGGGCCCCCTGGTGCCTCACGCCATTTGGATGCATGCAGGGGGGCACAACATGTGAACCCCTGTATGCATGTACCCCAGTTCCTGCACGGCATGGACTTAATAGTCCATGCCGTGCAGGAACTGTTTTTGGCGTTCCCATTGCGGTGCCCATTTTCAGGGCACCACCGTGGGACCGTCAAAAAAAGCACGCCAGACACGAGAAATACTCGTAATCTGGAAGGCGACCCAACTATGGGTTTGGCGGTCCAGCGGCGGGGCGGACCTGGTGCCGCACCGCCAAACTCTTAATCAGACAGATTAGATACATGGTATTTCCATTATTTTAGTTGTTCAACATTTTCCTGGCATTCATTGTATGAAGATGACAATGTAGTGTTTCCTTTGTCTAACCCACACGTTTCGTCCCCATTCCCAGTCCACTGTTGTCTGAATTTAGTAGTGGCATGGCTGTGATCCAGCCAATTTCTAAATGTTGTTATTTATGTGTGAATAGGCACCACCATTTAATCTTTGCTTTAAAAATTAACTGCTGAGCTCATCTACATTCCAGTTCCATTGGCCCTGAAGATACGACCCCGAGAAGGAAATGTTTTGCACTACAGCTCAGTGACAGACTCTACCTTCCTTGACTGGACCCTTGATTTTGTTTCACCTTGTTTGTTGGTATAATGCATGGCAGCGTTGTCTGTTTTCGACATGGGTGGAAGGAGCAATTTGAGCGCTAGGTGAACCACCCTCAATTCTAGGATATGGTTCAGTTTTTCCATTGGTGACTGTTTGCCTTGAGCAGACAGGACTCCCATGGGAGCTCCTCAACCTTGTATTGATGAATCCATGACAAATGAGTCTTAGAAGTAGGTGGGTATTGGTACTGAAATCTCCACAAAAAGTACACTCTTGTGCACTACCACATAAGTGAATAAATGTCAATTAGTCAGTCTAATTTTCTCTTATCAGGCTCCCCATTTCAGACACCACTAGTCTTCTAGACATTCCTGTAAAGGGTATATTCATATTCTGCCATTGTAAAATCAGAAAGATAAACCAAGCCAGGATGCCAGGAGAAATCAGACTTGTCTCACTGATGGGGCTGCTATAGCTTCAAGAGTGAAAGTATAATCATATATATGTCAGTATTTTTATGAAAGGAACACTTTTGCTTGCAGTGTGTCTTTTGTGGCTTCCAAGTGTTGTATGTGTTGCACTGGGTGCGGAATCAAGTTTGCCGAGTTGATCTGCAGACCTAAATTTATGAGGACAGTCAGAATAGTCTTCATGTCTCGTTGAAGTTTGAATGCAGATTTGTATTTCACCAATCAACCATGTATGGGTAGGATAATATTAAGCATTACATTTGGGGGGACAAATATTGGTGTTAACTTTATGCTGAATGACAGAACTCTATCTAGGTAATGGTCTTAGTAAAAGTCTTGAAATGTCTGGTATGTCTTGTAGATAGGTGTATGAAAGAAGGCATTCTTCAGTTCTACCAGTGTTCTCTGTGTCACTGGCGCAAATGAGGAGAGAGACTAAAAAGGACAGCAGACAGTGTTTCACTCTTTTGACTTATTTGTTGGCATACTTTATTTTGAGAATGGGACAGAACTCCAGAGTTTCTATTTGTTTTCTTTCTCATAAAATAGCTGGAGTACATCCCATTGTTCTTTTGCAACTTAAGGGACGTTTTTGATAGCCTTCTTGTGAAAAAGAATGGTTATCTACTGCGTCAGCCATTTCAGGCGTAGTGGTCTTGACATCTTTGAAGGAACTGGAGGTGGAGAACGGATTTAGATTTTTAGCTGGACTTGACAATGTTCAGCAGTTGCGGAAGGCTGTTGAGAGCCTTTGCTCTTCTGAGACTGTTGTTGCGGTCAATTCCAGAAAGGGCTATGCATTCTCGGTTGCCCTCAACCAAAATGTTTGATCTGTAGTTTTAGAAAGCTCTTCCTTTTTCTAAACTGGTGTGTGGTACAGAGTCTATTTTTTATTTTAAAAATAAACATGCATTGTAATTGGTTTGCACTTTTAGTTTGCCAGTGATTTATTTTCCACATTAATAATTTTATAATATACTTTTAAATTAATGATTGGATATGTTTTGTTTTTATTAGTGTTCCCAAATATTAGCCCAGGAAATGTATTTAATTATTTTCACTTTTGACAGTGTTTATGTTTTTAGTTTACTAAGCTTCTACTGAAAGTAACTCAGTACCTTATTGAAATATAATTAACAAAAATGTTGCTGCTTGTTTATTGTTGTAAAGATTTTTGTTTATTAGGCAGGTTACAGCATGTATTTTTTTAATTTGTTTTCAATGTTTGTGAAGGGTGGTCATTCAAGGAAGTTCATTATTTTAAATAATATATGATGAGATATGTCAGTTATCGCTTGTGAATATTTGAATGAGGTCACATAACAAATTATTGAAAGTTACCAATAGAAACAAGTTTTACTTTCATGGTAAGACACATGTTCGGTACACTAATAGGTTTAGTTAGCACCATCATTGTATTTCACTATTTAGTGATTAATGCATCTGCTTGTTAGCGTTTTCCTTTTTTGGTAGGCATGTTTTAATTAATTTCCAGTTTTTGCACAAACAAATAGGATGGCTTGCCACGGTTCTTCTTATATCTGGATTCTAGGTGATTTTTAAGTGTACTCAGGAGAGGGGAATGCATGCGAGCAAAACTGGGTAACAGACTTAAGTTGTGCTGTATGGGTCAGGGGTCACCATCTTTAGAATCACAGGACAATTTCTCTTCCCCTGGGCCTAAGGAAATGCAACTGATGAAGAACTCAAACAACTGACTGGCGAGACATCATGCCCTGGAGGTCTCAACAGTATTCTCCTACAAGTCTCCCAATGGCACACAAACTACCACCGGGTCAGTTTGTAAACTATCGCAAAGTAAGGGGGATGCTGGCTGCACTGTGGGGCGGAAACACACAAGAGCCTGCCACACACAGGGCCCTCAAAGCGATGGTGATGCTAGGATCTGCAGGGCATCTAGTGAAATGGCTGTACCTGGCGATAATCGAGATGTCACAGATGCCCCTCCCTCGACTACGGGAGAGGTGGGAGGACATGGGGGGTAGGCTGTTATCAGAGAAGGAATGGAGGAAGGCCGTGGGGAGCCCAAAAAAGGTATCGAGAAATGCAAACTTCAAGCTTATACAGTTTAACATACTTCACAGGACTTACCTCACACCTCATAAATTAAATATTATGTACAGGAAAGATGATCAAAGATGTGCCAAATGTTTAACAACAGATGCCAATTATGATCATATGATGTGATCCTGTCCAGAACTCCAGAAGTACTGGACAACGATTGTGGAGACTATTAAAGAGGTCCTGGCTCGCACAATGGCATGTTGCCCAGAGGTTTGCTTGCTGGGCCTAAATCCAAACGGTTGGGGCATAGATTTGCGGACCTGGCCTTTCTACTGGCTAAACGGAGGATAGCCCTTAGATGGAAGGCATCAGCGAGCCCAAAAATATCTGACTGGGAATGAGATGTCTCCAGTTGGGCCAGAGCAGAAGAAAGAGCTCTGATCCGCGAAGACAAAGTCACTAAGAGGCACAAGCCTTTGGTGGAGCCATGGGCGGAAATATTAGGGGCATGGGAAGAGAGTAAATCGAACGAAACTGAGCCCCATGCAGAAAACTTAGAGCCCGAGACTGCGAGAGATGCAAATAATGGACAAGTGCAAAACTAACAGCTGTCTTGCATTAGTAGGACAGGGATGTCGCAATGAGTGGGCAGAGGCATGGCCGCGCCACGGAGTTTGTTGCCCCGGGTGCCCCCCCCCCCTCCTGCTCCTAACTACCCCTCCCCTCGGTTCCCTGGCCCACCAGGTGGGCTGAAACCAACGGACAGAACAAGGTGACATAGTTCGACGGTATGTGGACCCCTGGTAGACTTAGTTGTGTTTTCCTTACGTTTGTTTCCTTTCCTTTTTTCGTCTTCATATTGTTCCTTATTTCATATGTAGAAGCATATAGGGCATAGCTACACAAGAGTGTAAGATGTGGGCAACTGACACAACTACTCCCCACACGAAAACTTTAAATAGTAGGAACACGACATCAACTACTAAAGAAAAGAGGGCGGTAGCGGGGCATGGAAATGTTACAAGATATATACTGGACATTGAATTTAGATAATTTTATGCCCTCCTGCTGAAGCTTTACTGTAATTCTTGTTGAAAGACTGATGTATTGAATATATACCTACTGTTACCGTGAAAACGTACAGATTGTACGGAAAAATTATTAAAGATGCCAATAAAAATTATATATTTTTTTAAAAAGTCTCTCTCCCTATGGCACCTGGTCTCTGGACTTCACTGACAGAGAAAGAAACTCTTCTTGAAAGATGAAATGTAGGCTCTTTACCTCAGTCTGTAGTCTCTCCCTGCACAGGATGATCCCAGCAGCACTTCGTCCGGTGCTGTGATCCTATAATTGTGCCCATCGTGGAAGGCAGTCACAAGCAGAGTGCTATCCTTGAAACTTTGTTTTTTCTGCTATGTGCACCTCCACGCTGGATGTGACATACATACTGGTCAAGAGACCCAGTACTTATTGTCCAAGCTAGCCAATAGCCAACCTTTGAATTCTGAGATGCTCCTCCAGTCCCAGAGGGCCAGGCTTGGACAATGGATGATCAAGGCATGCAGAACTCATGAACAAGTGAAGCTTCCCCGGGGACAGTTTAAGCTAATTAAGGGTGCATGTGTCCAAGTCCCAGACAAGGGGCCTGATTCTTCAGCTATGGAAAAGGAATCAGGAGGAGGGTGAGGAAAGATGAACTCGCTGCTGCTTCAAGGAAGTGATGAGCTAACACCTCACCCTCAGGACAACTGTACAGGGAGGCAAGGAGGAAGAAATGTCAAAGTTCAAACTCTGGGGTCCCTCCTGGGCCGCCTTTGCACAATACCCATCAGCCTGGAAAGACCTTGTAAACTAGAAAGGCTAGTAGGCACCTCTCCCTGGGCACAGTAGCCACTGTCTAAAAGAGGAAGGTACTTGGAGTGCCGCTTAAGGTTAAGCTCTGGAGTCTCAGCTCAGTAAACAGGAACACTTCCCCATGGTACTGCATCTTTATTGAGGTAAATGAGGGAATTAACAGAAAAATGGGTACAGGGTATACAGAGAACTTTTCATCTCAGCTATTAGGTATTCAATATATCATCAAACTTTACCCTTCCCTACTTACACAGTGTGGGGAGGGAAGGAATGATATTAAGTAGGGGAGAAAAGACAGCTGGAGAGAAAGATGGACATTCAGAGAGAAAGAAAGAAGGAATGGCAATGTATCTGTAGCTGCATGGTTATGTAGACGTTGTAGTGTCGATTTTCAGTCTTGGATGGAGGGTGTGAGAGTGAACACAACATACTAGGTCTATAAAGAATGGAAACTGGCATGCAGTGTGTGATTTATATATTTGATTATCATGTCCTTAAAGATAATTGTTTTTGTCAAGCCGGAGTCTGAAAGAGGGTATTAAGTACTTTTCCCCTTTCTCTGAACAACAACCCTGGGATACTGAGCAACCACACCCACAAATCCCATACACAGTGAGCGGATCAGTGTAATAATGAGCAATCCTGGCATATGGGAGCATCAGTGGCCAGCTCCAACAGCCTGATACAATGAGAACTCAGGCATATTTGGAATATACCCTCGTAGATCAACACACTGAACCCATTATTAGGAAAACAAGGCAACATTTTAAAAAGCAACTTTTAGCATGCTGCGAAATTTGAGAAACACTCCTATATACTTTGGAGGTGCTCCAATTCATGATTTGTGGCAGACCGTCATGAAATGGAATCAAATCTGACATTAGCAACTGGCACAATAACATTGATGGGCATCATGCGAGGACGCACACTATTTAATGTTAGTGTTATTTCACTTGGCATTGTATTTTTTTCAATTACGTCACAATATGAGATAGGTACAGTTTCTCCTGAGGCCTTTTAGTGGCAAGTACATTGGACTCGGACATGTTTGAGTGGAGAAAAAAAAAACACTGAGCTTGCTGAGCATTGCCGACCACTGTGCCTGGAAGGCTTTGCAGGAAGACTGGTAGGCTGCCATAAAGCTATTCTCTGTGTCTCAAGCCAGATGAATCATGACCTAAGCATAAGATGCCAGGAGTGAGTGCCGGGCTTTGCTGAAGGCCACTACCAGATGATCTGGGGGTAAACCCAGCAAGTATGCGTTCGAACATCTATGTTTTTTTTGCAGTTTTATACAGCGCATACCAGACTCAAGGGGTTTGAGCACTTTATGGGAGGAAAAACAAAAATCATATAACTGTAAATACGCAGATCATACAAACGGACTAACAATTTTAAGCATAGACAAGTTGCAATAAAATTGTCCATAATTGGTGATGCATATTCAAAATAATATTTACAGTGGATAATGCATGGAAATAAAGCATAAAAGACAGGAATAAACATGTGCAGACATTACGTGGTAGGCCTTAACAATGCACATAGCCCAGCATGAAGTCAACCTTGGAACAGTTGCTGTTTCAGATCCTTTTTGAATACCTCAAAAGAGGGGTACGTTCATATTGCAGGTGGAAAGGAGGTCCAAATTCTTGGAATGCTTCTTGAGAAAGATTGTGATATGGTTAGATTCTTGAATCAGGATGGTTGCAGAGGAATGAATTCTTAGCTTCACAGACAATGCCCAGGCTTAACAGGGGGCAGGCGAGGGAGTTGGATAGAGGTTGGGGGCAGAATGCCTCCGATCCCATCCTTTCCAGGGCCCACTGTGCTTCAGCAATGTTTTTTTTCTTCTTTCAGATTTTTAATTGCAAACAGGGTTATTGTCTTCAATGAGACAATTTATGTGCCATGGTCATTAGATTGGACCAGGTGCCATCTTTTTGCTTTTCCTGGAGTACTTGGTTATTCTAATACTTGGAAACCAATGCTAATGGTACCAGACAAAAATTAAAGAAGCACCCAGTAGGCACCAGGTCTCACAAGGAATTCTGACAAGCCGCAGAGCAACAGACCACAGTGGTGTTTAGTTTTTCTGCCACATATTTTCAAGTATCCAAGTTCATGACTTTGTGCTTGATGAATACCATTTTATTAAACGTTTTTCTCAAGAGAGAAGGTATAGAAATGTATGTACACAACTACACATAAACCTGCGAACAGACACAAACATACACCCACACACAAACACATAATTTAACTTGATTAAATCTACTTTACAAAAAAAATTTAAGCCACAGATTTTTTGAGGATACTGCCAGCAACGCCAACAGTGGGTCTGGGAGTTCAACAGTGCCAGTTAACCAATTAATTCAAGTAGAGTGAGTCAAACTAAATCAACAGGTGGCTCATTAGTCAGGAAGTCAGAGATTCATCCAAAGCTTTAATTAGTTTGGTTATGTTCCTTCTATGTAAAGAATATGATAGAATAGAAATATTTTGGATTCCATAACATATAAAGGTAGAAACAGAGCTGCATATGGGCCAAAAGCTAAATATGAAATCTGTAAATAAATGTTTTTATAACAGGACACCGAGATAATAACATTTACATTTTTGGTTGATTATTGCTAACAAAAACACAACATAAGAGAACAGAACTTACCCATGAATTGGGATACACAGAAGTCTTTCCATGTTGGAAAAGGTCACTTTTACCACATCTGGGTTACGGTTTGCCCCTAATTCTGTTAGTATGAGCGACTGTGTAATATCTGTTTGAGACAAAACAGCTTTGTTACTCCACAGTACAATAAATTGAAACACTCAGACAATGAAATTTTGTGGCAAGACCAAAGGCGAATGTTAATGCATCATCTTCAGGACCAATGTGTGAACAAACTTCGAATGAAGAAAACAAAACCTGCCAGGATTACCTACTTGGGTGCTATTGACATGACCTACCCATCCACCGTGCACCCCATTGGGCGTTACGGAGAGGGAGGTCACGTTCAAGCACCCAGCATTGGGAGAGCTGCTGGCGTTTGGAGTTCCATTGCTTCTCTCATCCCTCAGCTCCTTCCACATACGCTGGAGAGTCTTCCTCTGCTGCCAAGCAAGCAGAGACCGTGCAACTGATGCGCTCATGTAAGAGACGTGCTGATGTCAGCTTCAGAAATGATACCCATGAAAATACTTTCAGGTTTCCCCATGGGTTCAGATGCGGTAGAAAACAGCCCTTATTTTGGTGCTAACATGGAAAAGTGCCACTCTCAGCTTTCCAGCAACTCCCCCCAAATCCTGCCTCCCCAACCCGCCCAATTAAACCATGCCTAGTGATAGCAGTTGAATGCGATCACCTGGTGCTTCAAACAGAACCAAGCGATTCTAATTTAATCAGGTGGGGGAGCAGTCACAAACAAAACGAAATTGCCCCCCTTAAAGTGGGCTCTGATTTGGAGCTCTGAAGATCTCTCAAGTCTTTAGAGGTATTCACAGGTGTAAACATACCTTACAACTCACCCTCATTTGGCTGATTTCACCATCTTTTCTACAAAATTCTCCCTTCAAATAAGCAACAAACCACCATAAACTTCCATAAGGTCACCAACTTAACAAATATGAACCACTCTCAAAGTACGCTTTGTTCATTGCAATGGTATCACCTTCTTAAACACCTGGCCTTGCCCTGATTTGAGACACAACAGGTTGGCAGGTATGTGATAACATATTAGATGACAACACAGAAAGTTTCACAGTATTTCTGACATCGAGTGTAACAAATACGATTACCACAGGCCAGTATTTTACTAGCACTGTCAGTACATTTATGTCCCTTCCAATACAAAATCTGGAAAATAAATTAAAGCCAATTTGTTGCTCCTTAATTTAAAAACCTAAAGCAACAAATCGAGGATTACATATTCAAAAGTAGTGTAGAGCAGCTCAAACTCTTCATAAACGATTTTCAAAGCAAGCAGAAGTAGACTTTTTTAAACGTTAACCAAACAATAGAATTTTAAAATTGAACATAAGAAAAACATAGCATCAAATGTGAAATGAATAAAAAAAAAACAAGTGGGTAGTGGAGCAGCTGTCCTGTCCGATATGTCCACAACTGTTGTATGGCTGTCACGAGAAAATATTCATAGTTAAAAAGACGAAAAGGAGACTTATAAGTGAATAAGTGATCTAAAAGTGACAGTGTTTTGAGTGAAGACAATATATATTTTTGACATGGATTTATACCTTGATTTGTTTGGTTTATGACTTATGATTTCCTACGTATTCTTTTAGGCGTCCTTCACAGATTTTAGAGGGATGTGCCCTCTGTATTCTTATTCACACCTAGGTTTTTGCACTTTTTTGCATGCCACAACACGGGGACAAGGTGTGCATGGCATCCCACACCATAGTACAGGATATGTTCAACGTTTAGGAATTTTGCTGGCTCATTTTTTGATGCTGGGGTCATGGAATTTACTTTGGGAATGCACAGACAATGAAAACTGGAATTATGCATGTATTACTTTGTGTATATATCTGCGTATAACATTTGTGCTTACCAAAGAATGTAACATGTAGAGGTTTAATGCATGGGTTTCCACAATATGAGTATCTTGGAGCATGATGAGAACTCCACTGACGACACCAGGGGGATGAGATATGACTGGTGGTTACTATGAGCTTTGAAGTGATCTCATTCTGTATGTAATTTCTTAGCCCTGAAGAAGTAGCGGTAACAGCGACCAAACACGTGTTGGCTGAGAGCAGAGAGAATAACGAAGCAGAACAATAAAAGAAGTGGATATGAACATAATGTTTAAAATGTTTTGTGAATTGATATGAGCGCGTGCTGGGGAATACAACAATACTGTTTGGTTGGTTTTGGCCACCCTTTGGAGAGAGGGGTGGTGCTCTCCACCCTTAGGCACCGCATACAATTAGTGATTTTTTTTAAATTTGATTGTGAACTTCCCCATTAGGGCGCCACAACCCTATCAAAGACCGCCTTCCGGTTAGAAATGTACTTATAAAATAAACCTAACACCAGTTTTTCCACATGAATGAACTACTGGACAGCTACTCCTCTAAAATGGCCTATTTTTTCTTGAGCAAAGGAGAGAGAGGTGTTTGGACAAGGTATGGTCTATAACCCTACACTGTCCAGGCAAGTAAAACAAATCTAGAAGAGAGACGGAGGAGCACTTGATGGTAGTGTGATAGTTACTCAATTGGCAGGTTCTTATTAAATTCAACACTAGGGAAGCCTGAGGTTGGAGAATATTCTTGGTTCTCCAAAGAAGCCATTGAGAGATGGACTTTAATTTGTTGTTGCCAACTTTTATAAACCTAAGGACTTCCTCCCTGTGTTCTTGTGAATTGTCAAGATGTAACCTCTCATGGTTTTAAGCTTTACTGCTTGCTTATTAATTTCAGAAGATGAAAGCCTATGAAACTCAATACACCAGTATGGAAAGTATGAATTATTAGTCACCAGCAGATATTCCCAAATAGTGCAGGGGTGGGGAATTCTTATTGCCCGACCCGAGACAGGTTGATTTCTGTCAGGGGCAAGAAGATTTAATGTCTATTTTGTCCGACTGACAACTAGACATTAAATCAAAGTAAACGGGGATGGCCCTACTCTGCCCCGCCCCTACAGCTATCGGCTCGGTGAGGGACCGGTATTGTTCTGTCCGATGAAACTTCTCTTCCACTACTGGTTGTAGCTTCTGTACGCAGGCATAGCTCTTGTGTATTAGGAGTGCGCACAAGAACAATGGTCTGCCTATGACTGCTCCACAAGTCTCTCTCACTTGATTTACTAATGCCATAGTATGCGTGATGACACGGGATGCCGAATACAGAATGTACAATTTATTTTCCTTGTAGGTAGGATTTTAAAAACATGCTTTTGTGTTTTCCTAGCAGCTAATGTCTGCGTGGCTAGTGCTGAAAAGTGGACACTTTTGCTCTGCAAGCACACGAAGTAGGGGAAAGAAGTAGTAGAAAGAGAATGAAACTGGGATGAGCAAGGAGAGGAATCTTTGAGAGCGTAGTGTCTGCATGTTTTTGTTTTTTGTTTACTAATTGCCACAATTATACAAGAATGAACTCCATAGTAAAGTTATTTTAACTTGTTTTAGGTTATAATAAGAATGCAATATAAAATGGGCTGAGGCACGGTAAATCCTTACTTCCATCTGTTTTGTTGTCCATTTCCTCTTTTTCCTGTGGTGCAGTTGTCCAAACAAATCGAAAGTGTGGTAAGATTACTCATGAAGGATAGTGAGTTTGTATTTACAAGCCTGATCTTCTGGTGCGCCCGGAAGCAGTCCTGCTTGGGTAGCGCTGGAAGAGGCTGTCTCATCTGGCATGCGGGGTCCCTTTTGGCTCAGATTCTCTCCTGTTCTGGCCATGGTGGCTCTGCCGGGGTTGGAGCAGTCGGCTGAGGCTGTGCTAAAGAGGGCAGTGGAGCTGGATGGTGCTTTAAGTTCCAAGAGACCCTGATTTGCCGCCAGGAGGGCATATAGATCTTGTCATTCAGGTGCTGAAAGGTGAGCTTGTGTTCGGGAGAGGCGCTGCCAAATTTTCAGGGTGCTCAGGCATTCCAGTTTCAAATTTTCAGGGTATTTAAATTTGATGTCTTATTTTATATGTGAGAAGTTGGCCTGGCATATGCTGTCCACTAGTTATAGTGGGCACCTTGCACCAGTCCAAACGACCCTTATTGATGATAGGTTTAAAGACAACCTTTATTGAAAGCTATCCTAGTGGTAGCTATGGAGAGCAGCCTTCAGGCTAAGTCTTGAAGGAGTGTAAAGCAGCTTGGTTTACCAGATTATGACCTCTTGAATAACTAAATGAAAGGAGAACCACACAAGGTATATATATAAAATATATATATTTATTTCTAAACACTAACTACTAATCTCTTTATGAGATTAGAGTTCAAGATACACAATATCACAGTATTAAAACGACAGTAAATAGCACAATATACACTGGGCCCCAGGGGGGGGGACCAAACCATATACTAAGAAAGTGGTATAAGAACCACGACTTGACTAGACAGTGCCTAGAGCACGTAGAAATCGCTGGGACCCCAAGAAACCACCCAAGGTAGTGACACAGGAGACCCACGGGGGACGTGTGCAGTGTGAGAACACAGCCGCGAGCGCCGTAGGATTCAATGCGGAAAGTCGCAGTTGGAATTTTAAAGCAAAAGGACACTTAGGAGAGGACTTTGAGCAAACCCCTTTAGACTTAAGGGGTTCTAGGGCCAACACCCACGGGAGCACCGGAGTACTCGAGTTACCTCACCCAGGGAAGCCGGGTGCATAGGTGTCAAAGGATGTCGGGAATCGTCGTCGTTTTCAATGGCGATCTGCTGCAAAGTGCTGCTGCCGTGAAGAAGAAAAGTGTCCGGGATGATCCAAGCCTGGATCGAAGATGTGAAGAACCTGAAAGCAGAGGGGACAGAGTCTGGGTCACTAGCCAGTGACCAGGAGCGGAGCAATCGAATGCCCACCGATGTCGGGTGCTTCAGGTGCGAAGGTGAAGCTTGACTCTGCAGCCACGGGGTCCCGGAGATGTCGACGACGACCAGGAGCCGGATTCGAGCTGTCCCACGAAGGATGTCGAGTGCTGGGGTGTCGGTGATCGGATTGACCACAACAAGCCTTGGCAACAGCAACCCATGCAGGAAGAGAAAAGATGCTTCTGTGCGGACCAGCAAGGTCCTGGGGACTCCCTAAGCGATGGAGAGTCAGGGCACGTCTGGAGCAACCAGGGAAGCCCAATAAAAGTTAGAGTTGCCTTCTTGGGGACCCACAGGTCAACGGACCAGGGATCGCGAAGGGACCTCGAGAGGAATCCCAAAATGGCGGCCCACGGAACACTCGTTGAGTGTAGGCCTGCAATCTTCGGTGCAATTACTGCTCGGGGTCAGGGCTACAAGTAACCCAAAGCTCAGCCTCAGGGGTCGCCGGAAAGCTGATGCTTCTGCAAATGGTCGCGGTGTCCAGGGGTTCGGGTTGCACGGTCTCCACAAGGGATACGGGCCTCAGACTTGCTGTGGGCACCGATCGACCTCAGAGACCTCGGAAAACCCACCTCCTGTGTGGCAATATTCTTCGGAGTCCGCAGGAGCTTCGGAGATGCCAACCGGTCAGTTGCGTTAAAGGTGCCTGCCTTGCAGGGGAGTAACTCCTTTACTCCAAGGGAGATTTTTCAGTCATCCAGCGTAGTGTAGATCGTCGAAGTACTTGGTTTCTGGTAACAGAGTTTAGTCCAGGTGTAATCTAAAGTCCTGTAGTCAGTGTTCCTACTTTATACCCAAGGAAGGGGTGGGACAAACTCTGGGGACCTACCTATGGGAGGGTCAGGAAAGAGGGGTGGCTACACCCATTTCCTTTGTCCAGTTTCGCACCAGAGCAGGGGCTGGTAGCCCCTGCAACCGGTTTGAGCTGGACTATGCACAGGGACACCAAATGTGCCCCCAGTGCAGACTTCAAAGCACTCTCAGAGTGAACCCACCCAGCCCCAATACACTAAAGCCTGTCTGGGAGGTGGTCACACCTCCCTGTGACAGGAAACCTATTGTCCAGGCCTCCCCTGCCGGAGTTTCGTCCAGCAGCAGGAGGGCAGACTCGGGTCTGTGGCTGCAGCATCCATTTTGTGATGCCAGGGTTCTGTTAAGCTGGTACCGGGTGTACCGGTGGTGCCATGTTTCTCCCTCTAGTAGGGTGGAATCATACCTCCCACCCCAGTTACTGGGGTGGAGGTATGATTCCAAGGTGTTTGACACCAAACACGACATATTTCCATGCAGCCATTCTCGAGTTAGCATTTACTGCGAGGTTATAATGCACTTAAGAGTATATGGTCTGGCTGCATCACAAACAACCCCGGAATGAAGATTCCGAAAGCTGCAGAGGGGCTCTGCTCATGCATGAGCTCCCTCTCACATGAAACCCAGCACCCTGCCTTCAGGATTGTTAAGGCCTGCCATAGGGGTGACTGATAGGTTTACATGTGCAGTGATATGGAGAGATATAGGGAACCTAAATCTCAGTAAGGGGCGGATTCACCACCTTACACAGGCTGCTGTAGCAGACCTGTTGTGTCATTTTAAAAGGCTTCACAGGGGTGGCACAATACAAGCTGCAGCCCCTGGTAGGCCTCTGGGGTACCTATGCCCTGGGTACATAGTATACCATATACTAGGGACTCACAAGGGTACCCCAGAATCCAATCTGGAGTGTACCTAAAGTACACACAATCAATTTAAGTTTAAGGGGAAAGCAGATAGGCTGGGGTCCTGAATAGCAGGATTCCAGCCAAACTAAGTCGAAAACCAGCAAAACACCAGGAAATAAGTGGGGGCAACCATGCAGTCAGATTCCACCTTCCTACATAAAACCCTCCCCCCCCCCCAAACGAAAGGAGATAAGGCTAACCTTGTCCAGTTGAGCCTTTATTGACTAAATGGCCATATAAGGAAGAACCTGCACTAGCATGGTTACTCCCTGTATTATGGTCCACTAAGCAATTCCTAACCCCAAGGGTATTGGAGGATCTCCACCATTTGGAATTACTACCTGTGGTGTGTTTTGGCAAAGTAAAAGGCTGGTGGGGTGTCTGAGTAGAGAAGTGAGGTCCTAATAAAGTTGGTCTCAGCTTCCTCAGATCACTGGTCACCATGGAGGCCTTTCTTTCCTTGACTGAGTCGTATCTGGCCATAAGGGTCAACCTCTGGCAGCCTACAGCTGGGGGTTGGGTCCCTTTGGTTGGAACAATGGAGGGACATGGTAGGTTTGGAACCACTTGGTCCCAGGTTTGCCTTTGCCCAACAGAATCCATCTGGGGGAGGTCCCTATCCAATGGTAAGAGGGTTCCCTCAGTGTGCTGAGGAATTTTCACCTGGCTAGGGCTACTAGACTGGGTGCCCCTAATCTGTGGATGAGGGGGTTCCTCTGGACAGGGAGCCCTTAGGGGTCCACTGACCTCCCTGACCTCTGCAGCCCTGGGCTGACAGAGGGAGGGTAGAGAGGGGCAGGTTACCTGCTCCAGACTGGGTACTACCTTGGAAGGGTCCCCTGCCATCAGCGGTGTTGCCAGGCCAGGCCGGACCACCTCTGGGGCAGTTCCTTCACTAGGGGTAGGATCAGTTCCCTGAGGAAGCTGACCCTTACCTATTGTCCGGGGGGGAAGAAGACTGTTCTTCAACCTTTCTGCTCTCTTGTGGAGTAGAGTGGGCCATTCTTTCAGGCTCCAGTCCTCCAAAATTTCCCTGGGATGGGGCTGAGGCCCTAACAGCCCCACCAACCTTCTCAGAGAGGCCCAACATTTTTAAATGGGCCTGGTATTCAACTTCAGCCGAGGCTGAAACCTCTAGATCATTGCCCAACAGGCAATCTACAGGCAAGTTTGGGGACACTGCCACTCTCTTTGGGCCAGTAACCCCTCCCCAGCTGAGATTGACTATGGCCATGGGATGATCTGTTCTGATACCATCAATGTTGGTCACCTGGTACTTGAACTCAGGTAAAAGCAGTTGAGGGGGGACTAGTTTCCCTGTCACCATGGTGACACTAGCCCCTGTGTCCCTGAATGCCAACGCCTTCTGACCATTAATTAGGGGCTCCTGTCTGTACTTGCCCAAAGTATTGGGACTTATAGTAAAAGTGGCAAATCCCATGCCACCATCACAGACTAAGGAGGCCTGGGAGGAGGACCTTGATAAACTGGGGTCCACCTCAGTTCCCCATGAAAATGCACCTAACTTTTTGGGTGCATTACTACCACCTGGGGGATTACTACTTGTAGTACCAGGAGAAGTGGTAGTATTGCTGGGAGGAACATTTTCCTTATTGCCAGCCTGTGAGCAACTGGGGTCATTCTTCCAGTGGCCAGGCTTCTTACAGTTATGGCAATAAGGTTTCTTTTCAGGGGAGGAAGGAGTTTGGGACCCACCCCCAGGAGAGGACTTTGGGGCCCTGTAGGGGATTTGTCTTTTGATTTATCCCCACCTTTCTCTTGGTTTTTGGAAGAATCTTTCTTCTGGTCACCACCCTGATTCTTTGGCTTTACTCCGGTTCTGACCCATTTGTCTGCCTTCTTTCCCAATTCTTGGGGAGAGGTCAGATCAGAGTCCACCAGGTACTGGTGTAAAAGCTGGTTTTGACAATTATTAAGGATCTGCTCCCTCATAATCAAATTGTACAATCCTAAAAAGTCATGCACCTTGCTGCCATGTATCCAACCTTCCAGAGCCTTAGTAGCACAATCTACAAAGTCAACTCAGTCCTGAGTCTGTGCCTTTTGGGTGTCTCTGAACTTTAACCTGTATTGGTCAGTGGTTAGGCCAAACCCTTCAATCAGAGCACTCTTCAGGACTTTATAATTATCAGCATTCTCTTCTCTTACAGGGAGGAGCTTGTCTCTACCTTTGTCTGCAAAGGAGAGCCACAAGATCACTGCTCCTGAGGGACCCTCTGTACTTTACAGGCCGTCTCCAGTGCAGTTATCCACTTATGGATGTCATCCCCACTCTGGTAGGGAGGGACAATCTTGTTCAGGTTCCTATGGGGATGAGTATCTTCTGTATTCCTAGGGACACTGTTGCTGCCACCATGGGGCTCTAGCCCCAACTTCTGAGAAGCTCTCTGGAGCTCCAGGGATTCCCTGTCTAAGGCCAATTGCTCTCTCTTGATTCTGAGCTTAGCTCTCTCAAACACAAGCAGTTGGCATTTCTTCTCATAAGAGGATGCCCTTTTATGAGAAGCAGAGGACCCTATAGACGTACCAGAATGATTAGATTCCTGAGAAGGAGATCTGGATCTTCTGGGTAGACTATTAACCCTTCCAGGTGGGGTAAAGAGAGCCCCACTGGGGTCTCCTTCCTCACCTTCAGGAAGAATTGGATTTTCCAGGTTGGAATCATTTTGATCCCCCTGGCCAGCATCAGATTCTGGGTCATAGTAGTTCTCACTACCTGGCCTTTCCTCTTCAGCGGCCCCACCCCCTTTGCCAACCTCATCAGACCCTGGGGTCTTTCTGAGGTCATCTTCAAGCAACATCTTTATGAGATGTTGGGTGGTTGGGCTTTTCCCGGTCTTCAATTTCCTTGAGGCACACATAGTCCTCAATTCTTGGTATGAGGCATGGTCATACTTAGTTGGGAGAGACCCACTGGTTTCTGCCCTTGAACACATGACTAGTGTGGTGTGGTGTATGCACCTACCTACTCTAGTGGGGCCTACTAAACTCTCTTGAGTTGTAGAAAGGGTGTGCTAAGCCCTTGACACACAACTCTAAGTTCAGTAGAACTTACTGTATTCTAAACTTGATTTATATGTACCTATGTACCTATAGTGGTTTTCAGTTAGTCACTCAAAGAGATTATCTGGTAAAGCAATAGCAAGCTTGAATCCAACCGCTGCACACCAATGTGAGAAGTTGGCCTGGCATATGCTGTCCACTAGTTATAGTGGGCACCTTGCACCAGTCCAAACGACCCTTATTGATGATAGGTTTAAAGACAACCTTTATTGAAAGCTATCCTAGTGGTAGCTATGGAGAGCAGCCTTCAGGCTAAGTCTTGAAGGAGTGTAAAGCAGCTTGGTTTACCAGATTATAACCTCTTGAATAACTAAATGAAAGGAGAACCACACAAGATATATATAAAATATATGTATTTATTTCTAAACACTAACTACTAATCTCTTTATGAGATTAGAGTTCAAGATACACAGTATCACAGTATTAAAACGACAGTAAATAGCACAATATACACTAGGCCCCAGGGGGGGACCAAACCATATACTAAGAAAGTGATACAAGAACCACGACTTGACTAGACACAGTGCCTAGAGCACGTAGAATCGCTGGGACCCCAAGGAAGCACCCAAGGTTGTGACACAGGAGACCCACGGGGGACGTGTGCAGTGTGAGAACACCGCCGCGAGCACCGTAGGATTCAATGCGGAAAGTCGCGGTTGGAATTTTAAAGCAAAAGGACACTTAGGAGAGGCCTTTGAGCAAACCCCTTTAGACTTAAGGGGTTCTAGGGCCAACACCCACGGGAGCACCGGAGTACTCGAGTTACCTCACCCAGGGAAGCCGGGTGCATAGGTGTCAAAGGGTGTCGGGAATCGTCGTCGTTTTCAATGGCGATCTGCTGCAAAGTGCAGCTGCCGTGAAGAAGAAAAGTGTCCGGGATGATCCAAGCTTGGATCGAAGATGTGAAGAACCTGAAAGCAGAGGGGACAGAGTCTGGGTCACTAGCCAGTGACCAGGAGCGGAGCAATCGAATGCCCACCGATGTCGGGTGCTTCTGGTGCGAAGAGGTGAAACTTGACTTTGCAGCCACGGGGTCCCGGAGACGTCGACGATGACCAGGAGCCGGATTCGAGCTGTCCCACGAAGGATGTCGAGTGCTGGGGTGTCGGTGATCGGATTGACCACAACAAGCCTTGGCAACAGCAACCCACGCAGGAAGAGAAAAGATGCTTCTGTGCGGACCAGCAAGGTCCTGGGGACTCCCCCAAGAGATGGAGAGTCGGGGCACATCTGGAGCAACCAGGGAAGCCCAATAAAAGTTAGAGTTGCCTTCTTGGGGACCCACAGGTCAACGGACCAGGGATCGCGAAGGGACCTCGAGAGGAATCACAAAATGGCGGCCCACGGAACACTCGTTGAGTGTAGGCCTGCAATCTTCGGTGCAATTACTGCTCGGGGTCAGGGCTACAAGTAACCCAAAGCTCAGCCTCAGGGGTCGCCGGAAAGCTGATGCTTCTGCAAATGGTCGCGGTGTCCAGGGGTTCGGGTTGCACAGTCTCCACGAGGGATACAGGCCTCAGACTTGCTGTGGGCACAGATCGACCTCAGAGACCTCAGAAAACCCACCTCCTGTGTGGCAATATTCTTCGGAATCCGCAGGAGCTTTGGAGATGCCAACCGGTCAGTTGCGTTAAAGGTGCCTGCCTTGCAGGGGAGTAACTCCTTTACTCCAAGGGAGATTCTTCAGTCATCCAGCGTAGTGTAGATCGTCGAAGTACTTGGTTTCTGGTAACAGAGTTTAGTCCAGGTGTAATCTAAAGTCCTGTAGTCAGGGTTCCTACTTTATACCCAAGGAAGGGGTGGGACAAACTCTGGGGACCCACCTATGGGAGGGTCAGGAAAGAGGGGTGGCTACACCCATTTCCTTTGTCCAGTTTCGCGCCAGAGCAGGGGCTGGTAGCCCCTGCAACCGGTTTGAGCTGGACTATGCACAGGGACACCAAATGTGCCCCCAGTGCAGACTTCAAAGCACTCTCAGAGTGCACCCACCCATCCCCAATACACTAAAGCCTGTCTGGGAGGTGGTCACACCTCCCTGTGACAGGAAACCTATTGTCCAGGCCTCCCCTGCCGGAGTTTCATCCAGCAGCAGGAGGGCAGTCTCGTGTCTGTGGCTGCAGCATCCATTTTGTGATGCCAGGGTTCTGTTAAGCTGGTACCGGGTGTACCGGTGGTGCCATGTTTCTCCCTCTAGTAGGGTGGAATCATACCTCCCACCCCAGTTACTGGAGTGGAGGTATGATTCCAAGGTGTTGGACACCAAACACGACATATTTCCATGCAGCCATTCTCGAGTTAGCATTTACCGTGAGGTTATAATGCACTTAAGAGTATATGGTCTGGCTGCTTCACAAACAACCCCGGAATGAAGATTCCGAAAGCTGCCGAGGTGCTCTGCTCATGCATGAGCACTCTCTCACATGAAACCCAGCACCCTGCCTTCAGGATTGTTAAGGCCTGCCATAGGGGTGACTGATAGGTTTACATGTGCAGTGATATGGAGAGATATAGGGAACCTATATCTCAGTAAGGGGTGGATACACCACCTTACACAGGCTGCTGTAGCAGACCTGTTGTGTCATTTTAAAAGGCTTCCCAGGGGTGGCACAATACATGCTGCAGCCCCTGGTAGGCCTCTGGGGTACCTATGCCCTGGGTACATAGTATACCATATACTAGGGACTCACAAGGGTACCCCAGAATCCAATCTGGAGTGTACCTAAAGTACACACAATCAATTTAAGGGGAAAGCAGATAGGCTGGGGTCCTGAATAGCAGGATCCCAGCCAAACTAAGTCGAAAACCAGCACAACACCAGGAAAAAAGTGGGGGCAACCATGCAGTCAGATTCCACCTTCCTACATTATGTGTGAAATTTAAGAGTTATGCTTTTGGCTCTTTTAGCGACACACTTAGCCCAGCATTTTGAAGGCCTTTTGTGTGATGTTGTGCTCATAGCTGCCGATTTTCCATTGCCTATGTGTGACATTTCTGTGGCTGCAGTGTACTTATGAGTGACATTCTACTGTCAAATGTTGGACACCTCGAGTGACATTTTATTGTGAATAAACCGAATAACGAAGACATGTAAAGAAATGCATATTAGAAATTACCCCTTTTGAGCAATGAGAACTGCTGCAAAACCCCTGAATTGGACGATCTAGCTTACTGGGCATGTTTTGAAAAGAAAACAAGGAAAGAACGTGAGGCTGTCTGGCTGAGAAACCAATGCAGAATATTAGGATTGAATATAATCTAAAATTAACCAATATATGAATATGTTCGATTTAATTCTCCAAAATACTTTGCCATGTTAAGGGTCAGGGCAGGATTTTCTTTTCAGATATGATTAGTATGGATCTTCAATGGTCTGAAAGCATACTTTTTTTAAAAAGAAGCATTAATGTTTAATATAGTGCTTCAACCTGCCCTCCTGCCATTTCTAAGCACTAACAAAACACATAGCTGCACTCTACAGGAGAATCATTGCGCCAAACTGTATCATTTAATGATACAGTATGCATTAGAGTAAAATCAACATACTTTCGAATCAACACATGCAGTTTTCCCAACAGTAATACTGTCTCCATTTGGCTCCATGCTCTCTGGAAAATGAACCACAAAGCAATCAGTGAGGCCTTTCCCTACAATCCAACCAAATTAGGTGGAATTTTCCTCCCACTTCCACCCTGGACACACATTTTGTTTGATCTTCTTTGATATGAGTAAATATTTGGCCATGTCCATGAAGAGAATGGGCTGTGGAAAGATTTGCGAATACTCCTAAATGCATTATTTTGTGGGTGTGCATAAACTTCCCAGGGCATATCGACCCTGAAGCACCCTCTTCTCACACCTCAGAAAGTATTTATTCACAAGAAAATGTAGGTGTAAGGGAATCTTTTTACAAGTGCACATCTACACTTAAAGCCTACCAACCTGAAAAGCTATGCTAGTTGCGAACCAAAGTTGAAATAAGCATTGGCAAACTAGAGATCCTAAACAGCCAAAGAGACTAGGGGTGTCCAACATGTGCCAAGGAGGGCCAAACCCATACTAGATATTCAGGATTAGTACATAAAATAAGCAAATACCAATTTAATCTCATTGGAACTAATTGAATAGTCGGTTGTAATTTTGAAAGTCTGGCCATGGATTCTGACCTGCCCTCGTGGACCTATGCTGCACATTATTGCCACCTAATCCAAAACTTCCTTGGAACACTTCCCCTTCTGCAACATACATTTGTATTTCTTATACATTTGTAGAATGTCCTCCCTTAGAATAGAAAATGAGTGGCTTCTTTCAGCCTTTTCTGCAAATACAGGGATATCTTTGCGGGCAGTATCTCTGCTCCAGTCAGGGCCAAGTTAAGCACATGTTATGCAAACCTTTCCTATTAGGCACTGCCTATCAATAGAATAGGAAGTGTTTGGTCTATCTATAGAGGGTGTGTTTATGTTTGTGCAGGGGGGGTATGTCTCTAGGGGTGTGGTCCTGCATGGGGTTGTGTGTCTGTCCATTAAATGATGTATGAGTCTATGCATCTGTAGTGTAGCTATGTGTCTGTGCAATGGCGTTGTTTGAGTGTGCAGTGGCTGTGTTGGTCTGTCCCAGGAGTGTGTGTTATTGCAGTTGGGTTGTGTGTATGTGCAGTGAGTATGTCAGTATGGCAAGATGAACCAATTAGGCTGGAAGCAGGCCAGATGTTTCGTGACAGACAGCATCTCCCCAACCGCACAGCATTTCTCATCCATTTATTTTTTTACTGCAACACTGAGGTACTCCACCTTAATTTTGACTTCAGAATATTGTGCTACCAGATTATATACAAAATATTGAGCATCAAAATTTGGAGAAGGTAATTGGCAAGTAAAGATTTACTATTCTTAACTCCAGACTCTACATTTTGGTTCTCAATATTTGGGCACCATGATGATCCTGCAGTAGATATTTCCACATATAACCAACATGGATGGATGTGCAGCTTGCGTTTTGGACCAGTATATCCCAACTACTATACCTGAAGTCAGTTATTCAAGATCCTTCCAAGATAATATGGAGGAAGCTTTTCACAACTTCAAAGAATGTCTTAGAGCAGTCACAACTTGGATGGATGCAAATTGTCTAAAACAAAATTCTGACAAAACAAAAGTTTTGGTTTTTACCAAAATGGCCCCTGCCACCTTCTATCTGGTGTTTACACACCTGTCCTAATCATACCACGTCTGCTAGAAATGTGCCCATCATATTTGACTCCACCCTCTTTTACGTCGCAAATTAAACATATTTCGTCTGTGTGCCTTATGAAGATGAAAATTATAAATAGGTTTCTTGATCTGGTTCCTGAAGGCACAAGGAAAACAGTAGTTCATTCTTTACTTACATCCCATCCGGACTATTTTAACAGTCTCTACCTTGGTTTTCCTGCATATTTGATACACAGACTTCAGCTAATTAAAAATGCAGCAGCACGACTAATCAGGAGAGTGCCGAAGCACCATAATATCTCTCCATATTAGAGACATCTGCACTGGCTTCCGGTGGAATAGCGTATCAACTTCAAAGCTCTAACGTTGGCTTTCAGCACTTATCATGGTGAGGCCCCATGTTATCTGCTGAATAGACTGTCTCTGTATACTCAAAAGAGGGCACTTAGATCCAATAGTCAACTTCTGCGGATTCCAAAATTTCTGAAGTCTCGTCGAGGCGACAACCCCTTTACTGTACGCACAGCAAAATTATGGGCAGTCTTCCTTTTCAGTTACGGTTAACTGACTCGGTCAGCCTTCATAAGGCAACTTAAAACTTGGCTATTTGACTCCGTTTAGTTTCTTGTAACTTTGGCCCGCCTTTACTGTCTGCTAGAGCGCTGGGACGCTACCTTCGAAGCAGCTGGGCACTTTAACAAGTGTCATTTGATTGATTTATTGAAGATCATTTATTGTTGTGTTTCAGTACTTAAGGAGAATATTGCTTTTCTCAGCAATAAAGTCAAGTTTTCCTTCAACATTTTGGCAAATCATTGATATCACTGGTCAGTTTTATTAAAACAAAAATACATTAATGGCTCTGTCTCATCCTACATTATTGATTTGGGAATAGGTGGGACAAGTTGATTGTCTTACAGGACATGTAGATTTATGTTGCATTTTGTCCCATGGACAAGTAAATTATTTAAAAATTTCCACACCCCTGTAGTGACAAGAATACTCGAGCATAGAAAGTCTGGTTTGGGATGCCTGATTTTGTGATCATTACAAGCATATATGTTAGGCAAATATATTTTAAAACTTACCTTTCTGACAAGACACCTGGAGTTTCTGACCATTGCAAAATGACCCCTTTCCTTTTCTACCAGTGTACATTTTATCTTCTACACAACTGTACACCACTCCAAATTCAAGCTGTAATTGCAAAATAACAACAGTTACACCACTTGAAAATGTGATCTATTTAGTATTTGACTCAAACTAAATATCAGTGTAGTCCTGCAACAGAAGGAAAAAAAGTAAAATTAAATTGACATTGACAGCTTTGTCAAACATGAGGATTTCATATCCCACTGCTGGGATTTAAAATGTTAATCTAGCTAAATGTGATTTAAAAAAAAAAAAAAAAATCATAATAAAAACTTTGACTTATGCACCAGATTGTAAGCTAGTTTAGTGGACCAATACATTCACTCAAGATATCTGTCACTCATAGCATTACCACTCTAAAGTCATTACCTCCAGAAACTAACTTGGGTATTAGTGAAAACTGTTGATTCATATGGCTTGTATAGAAAGCCTCCGTCATGAATAACCGGATCATAATCCTGCTATTCACTGAAATTATGTAACTGTGGGCACCCAAAATAGCTACCCACTGTTGCAATGTCATCAGGGGAAGTATTTGCTTCCCGTTTGTTTCACAATCTTGCCCATGTCCCCAAAATACACAAGCAAAGCAGCTGAATGGCGGTTAGTGGTCTCACCAGTTATCTTCCGCTTCTCTCAGGTCTCCACAGATTCAAAGGAGGTGGGAGAACAAAAGCAGCACTATATCCATACCAACCACTTTTTTCAGGGTCAGAGCAGCCCCTGAAAACCTAAGCTGACAGAAGAATTCAACACATGCTAACACGCAACTCTCACAGATGCTCTTGTTAGTGCAAATTTATATCATTTGGGCACGGAGGGGATTAGAAGGCAAGTATTTAATTTAAAAAATTGGGCTATAGGGAGGGTGTATGTTGATAGGGTACGAGGCAGGGGGTTAGGCCTTTTACTGTTTTGAGGCCATGTCCTGCCCTGCTATGTATGCCCCACCCCATTACTCATCTGCCCCAGCTTATAAGTATGAAAAAGGGGAAGATGACCCGGGTGGGGAATCGACCAAAGAGCTGAATATATCTGGGACAGGCATTCCATGTTGCATCACAAAAATACTTCAACGCCATTGTGTGGGTATGCTGGTGTATTGACTCCGAGCTAGACAGGTGCCACAATCTCCAAGAGGACTTTGTTGGAGATATAGAGATAACTCTTGAGTCAGTATATGCAATATCAATACTAGGGGTGGAGATGGGTATTCAAAGAGTTAAAACTAGTGTTGGCCTAAATTGGGCAAATGTGTGTGTGGACAGAGACTACGCTATCCACGGATTCCACCACAAAAATGTGTATTTCCACACTGATAGAGAAGCTAGTTTGCAACTGCAAGCAATAAACAAACATGTCAGGTTATGCATTTCAGGTAGCTGAACAAGTAGAAGTTAGGATGGTTATTGTTTCTAATATATAAATGTTACTAAAGTCTAGTGAAAAGCATCAGGGAACAATGTTTAATTTGCAATCAAGAAGGGATGTTGTGAACCTATTTTGTTCAACATAAATTAAAGAGAAGAAAACTTAAGTAAGGCTGAGTAGGACTATAAAATGGAAGGTCAGTGAAGCTTTGTTCAAAAGTGAACCCACTCAAAGAACCCTACTGATAGGGATTTTCTGTTGTAATTGTTTTCTTTTTTACATGACGTTAAGACTTTATGTTCTTGGTTAGGTTAGTTTACAGTACAGACTAATTTACAAACAAGGCAATTTTAACACAGACATTTCAAAAGGGGAAATCCCATTGAAGTGAATCTGGACAACTGGCTTTATCAAGCCAGGATATACCACCTACTTAGGTAGCTACAAGACTTTGAGGTTATACCAAGCAGTAATCTAAGGGCTCAGACTGAAACAGTTTACGCAGATATTCAATACTAGGCCTTGCCAACATGCCCTTATATTCAAGGAAACCAAGACTCAACATATTATTACAATAGTTGAACTTGCCAGTAACTGCAAAAAAAGTTTGGTACTCTAATTAAACAAGGCTCACACCCACATCTTCACATACCCTAAACATCATTATGCTCAGTCTACAGCATGCAAAGAGAACAATTGATGAACAGAATGCAGAACAATGTCATACATTCACTCCAGTACAGTGATCTGGGCCTAAATCCATCGTTTTTTTGCTCCCCATGCCATTCCAGTTTGAACGCAGCCATATGCAAATCAGTCTTGACCATGCACCCAATGGGAACAGTCCAGCCCGAACTGCCAGGCCAGGTCCTCCCTGGACTGGAAACAAGCATCCTAGGAATGGTTTCGGGGGCATCAGCCAGTATAGCTTGACTGCAGTGGCATGGAGAGCACGGGACCAAAGTCTGGGCATACCCGTTACACTCGAGGTGACAAATGCAAAAAGAACAATTGATGGACAGAATGCAGAACAATGTCATACATTCACCCCAGTACAGAGATCTGGGCCTAAATCCATCGTTTTTTTGCTTCCCATGCCATTCCAGTTTCAACCAAGCCATTTGCTATATAGGATTAAAATAAATAAATCCAAATGAAAGGAAAAAAAAAAAAAGTGGTGAAGCAAATAAATGAAAGGGAAACTATATAAAAGGAGAAATTTCAAACTATAGGACTGGCCAATCAGCCCTAAATTGTAAGTATGTTTTGTAGTTAAAAATAAAATAAGGCCATATTAATTTAAAGGTGGTGCGTAATGTTATGTTATGTTAATATAACTTATAAAGCGCACAAATACCCGGGGGTGTCTCGGCGCTGAACCTGAGCGTAAGCCCTGAGGCAAGGGAGAAGAGTTTATATTAATTCACAAATAACCAGGTTTTAAGTTCCTTTCTAAAAGAGGCAAGAGAGTTGGCAGCTCTTATGTTCATCGGGAGCGTATTCCACAGTTTAGCTGTCCCATGGCCTATGCTACGACCTCCCCAACTCGAGGTTCGGATCCTTGGTACCAACATCAATCTGGCATTGGTTGACCTTAGGTGTCTGCCCGGGTGGTACCAGGAGAAAATGTTTTTCAGAGATGCATGTCCTAGATTATTCAATGCTTTATAGGCCAAGCACAGTGCCTTGAACTTGATGCGTTTAGCCACTGGCAGCCAGTGAAGTTTCCTAATATCTTCCGCAACTGATTGATACTTTGGTAAGTTCAATAGAAGCCTGGCCGCTGCATTTTGCAGCATCTGAAGTTTTTTCAGATGTTGTTTCTGTAGTTCGAGATAGAGGCCGTTACAGTAGTCTAATTTTGATAATACTAATGTAGTTACAACCGTCCTCCTAGAATCAGGGGGGATGTAGGGCAGGATCTTCTTCAGTTTCCTTATCAAGTACGACGTGGCCGAAACTGTGGCATTGGTTTGCTGGGAGAAGATGAGTTAGTTGTGAATCAGAACCCAGAGGTTCTTTGCCTTTTCTACTGGTTTTGGAGGCTCTCCAATTTCAGCCGGCCACCATAGTTCGTCCCATTTTGGCTGGAGGCTACCAAAGATCACCACTTCGGTTTTATCCGAATTTAACTTAAGGCAATGCCTTCCCATCCAGCTACTGATTTCCCTCATGCAGTTTTGAAACTGCGCTGCAGGGGAAGCTTGATGTTTATGAGCCGCGATCACAATCTGAGTGTCGTCGGCGTATGATGTTAAGTTAAAACCGAAGTGTTGGATTAGCGGGGCCAGTTCCGACACATAAATATTAAACAAGGATGGGCTCAGGGACGAACCCTCCGGGACCCCACACGGGAGTACGTATGGAGTTGCTTTAAAATGATCTAATGTCACCGTCTGTCTTCTATTCTACAGAAAAGATGAAGTTAGAGACAGAGCTTAGTCCTTTACACCTAATTTTTCCAGACGCTGTAGCAGTGTGTCATGATGGACAGTGTCAAAGGCCGCTGACAAATCAAGGAGGATCAGAGCAGCAGCACCTCCTTTGTCCATTACTGCTCTAATCTCAGTGGCCTTGATCAGTGCCGTCTCTGTGCTATGTCCTGGGCGAAAGCCAAACTGGGAGGGATCGAGTAAATCATTATCTTGATTGAATTGTGTTAACTGGCTATCCATGATTTTTTCCACTATTTTTGCTGGGAAAGGCAGCCTAGCAATCGGACGGTAATTAGTGGTTACTGATGTGTCCAGATTTGCTTTTTTTATTAAAGGAAGAATGGCTGCATCTTTCAAAATAGCCGGGAAAATGCCAGAGGAGAACATATTATTAAATATTTTAGTCAATGTTGGGCTCACCTCCCTTGCAATGTTCCTCAGAGCTGCAGGGGGCAGGGGTCTAACGGAGATCCTGATTTGGATTTCCTGAATTAGTTTTTCCACAAGCTCACTGGATACCTGTGAGAAATTCAGAAAAAGATTTCCTCCGATCTCAGTGCTTGTGGGCTCCTTGACTGACTTGTTGGAGATATTATTTTTAAAAGTGTTATATATGTCGTTGACTTTGTTCTTAAACGAACTGGCAATATTGTCACATAAAAGTTGACTACTCCCTGTAGTTTTTTTTACTGGGGGTGGTAGTGAGCTTTTCTACCACCCTAAAGAGTTCTTTAGCTGAGTTTTTGGCTTGCTCGATCTGTCGGGTGAAAAACGTCCCTTTTTCAGTAGTCAGCAGGAATTTGTAGTTGGCCAATGCATTTTTGTAAATATTTTTGTCTACTACCTCATAATTCATTCTCCATCGCCTTTCCACTCTACAGCATTTTTGTTTCTCTTGTCGCAAAGCTTCAGTGTACCAGGGGGCTGATGGTTGACTACGGTTCCCTGAATTTTTACAAATAGGCACTGTAGCTCTAAATGCATCGTTCAGCCAATCAGTGTATTCCTCGGCTGCCTGATCTGCATGTGTGCTCAGGGTCGGCCGTGTCTGTTCCAGTTGAAGTCCCAGCATGTTTTTATCTATCTTATTCCAGGCTTTATAGGTCCTATGCTGTGTTTTTGTAGCCCTAGCTTCTAATGTTATTGGAGCTGTGTAATCAAATAGAATTAATTAATGATCTGACCAGACCAGAGGATAGATCTCCTTGACTTCCAAGCCTGATACGGAGGAGAATACACCATCCAACGTGTGTCCAGCCTCATGGGTGGGTTTGCATAACATCTGTGTTAATCCTAGTGTGCCTAGCGTTTCCATGAGTCTGGTTGTGTCTTTATCTGACAATTCCTCAAGGTATATATTAAAGTCGCCCAGGATCGTAAACTCTTTAGTGGAGAGGAAAGGTTCCAGTAATGAGTCTAGGTTTTCAATGAAGCTGGTTCTGGAGCCAGGGGTGCGGTACACCAGCATACCCTTAAAGGTGCTTTTGGGGTTTAATTCTACTGCGAAATAAAGTCCTTCATAGTGGAGGTCCAAAGCTGGGGAGAACGTGGCTCCAAAATGTTCACGGTATATTACTGCCAGCCCTCCTCGTCTCTTAATGGGTCTGTCCAATCTATGCGATACAAATCCCTGTGGGACTGAGACCACGAAATCAGGGTCGGATGATAGGTCTGCCCATGTTTCAGTAAGAAATAGCATATCTAAGTTATATTGTAAGATGGTATCTGCTATTTCATATTTATGTTTGGCGAGTGACCTTACATTAATTAAGCCACAGTGTACCTCTGCCCATCTTTGGGTACCTGACTGATTTATTTTCCGCTTAATGTCTGGGGCATAGGCTGCTTTAATCATTTGTTGAGCCGGAAGTGAGAAACCACAAGTGCATATCATCTGATTTGCGCAGGATCCTTTATCTAGAGTACATATTTTGCAGTCTGGGCTAGCGCACGGCTTATATATATCACGAAGTTCTTTACTTGTATATTGCAATGAATCTGGCTTAATTTGTCCAGAGTTTCTGGCCCTCGGCACGGTCCGGGCGCAGACGGGCTTGCCGGTGGCGCGCCCGCTGCGCGCGTCCGCTGCACGTCCGTTTCATGTGGATTTTAAATAGTGTGATGGCGGGAGACTAGACCGCTCATCACCGGAAGTGGCGAAATGATCCTGGAAGCCTATCGGAAACCTCCTGCTGATCACAGTTACCCTCCGCGCAATCGGCACTCAGCCGCGACGGTCCAGGGCGTGATCGTTCAGGCAGTGAGATCCGGTGAGAAATGTGCAATGATCAATACAATGTTTATTTAAATGTATACAGAATAACAAGTTCTAAAAACGAAATGTGCCAGTTGCTGGGTAAGAAGCAGGCAAACGTAGCGGAAAGCTACGTGCTAGAATATGTATATATTTAAAGGTATAACTATAACTTTAGAATTTGAAATGTTTGTGTATTTTAAGTTTGGTTATAAAGTAAAGTTTTCCCAACTATAACAAAGGTTGAACCTTTTGTTTTTTATTTGAATTTCATTTATTTTTTATTTTTATTAAAAAGGTGTTCCAAATTGTAGAGTTTACTGTTATGGAGTGGAGTGTCATGAACGTGGTACCCTAGAGTGGAGGAAAGTATTGTAGAGTGCACTGTCAGGAGTGCTGTAGAGTGGAGCGGGGTAGAGTGGAGCGGGGTAGAGTAGAGCGGGGTAGAGTGGAGCGGGGTAGAGTGGAGCGGGGTAGAGTGGAGCGGGGTAGAGTGGAGCGGGGTAGAGTGGAGCGGGGTAGAGTGGAGCGGGGTAGAGTGGAGCGGGGTAGAGTGGAGCGGGGTAGAGTGGAGCGGGGTAGAGTAGACTGGGGTAGAGTGGACTGGGGTAGAGTGGACTGGGGTAGAGTGGACTGGGGTAGAGTGGACTGGGGTAGAGTGGACTAGGGTAGAGTGGACTAGGGTAGAGTGGACTAGGGTAGAGTGGACTAGGGTAGAGTGGACTAGGGTAGGGTGGACTAGGGTGGCGTAAATTGTTATTTAGTGCAGTGACATGCTGTATAGCACAGTGGCGTGGAATGCACTAGAGTGGACTGTGGTTCAGTGGAGTAAATTGTTATATAGTGAAGTGGTGTGTTGTGCACTAGAGTGGACAGGTGTAGAGTCAAGTAAAGCATTATAAATTGGAGTAGCGTCTTGTATGTTATGGGTGAAGTGGTGTGTCACAGTGTTGGAAAGTGTTGGAAAGTGGAGTAGAGTGTAGTAGATTGGGTTGTAGGGGCATCGAATGGAGTAGAAGGTTGTACAGTGTAGCATAGGAGCATAGAATGGAGTACAGTGTTATATATTGGCGCACAGTGTAGTAGAGTCTTGTAGAGTGGAGTTGCAGAGTGGAGTAGAGTAGAGTTTGGTACAGTGGGGCAGTGTAGAGTGGAGTGTTGTACAGTGCCATAGAGTGAGGTAAACTGTTGAGCAGTGGAGTAAAGTCCAGTGATGTGGCACAGGAGAGAGTGGAGTAGAGTGTTTTAGAGTACAGTGGCATTAAGTAGAGTGGAATGGGTTAGTAAACAATAGAAGAAAGTGTTCTAGAGTGGAGTGGTGTGTGGTACAGGAGTGGAGTTGTGTGTTGTAGAGTGCCAGAAAGTGTCATAGAGTAGTGTCACAGAGTGGATGAAAGTGTTGTACAGTGGGGTGGTGCAGAGTGGGGTACAGTATGGTAGAGCGGAGTGGGATACACTGTCGGACAGCTGAGTGGCAAAGAGCAGCGAGCAGTGGAGTGGCGTAGAGTGCAGTAGTGGACTACATTGGAGTAGTGTCTCAGAGTACAGTATATTAAGTGGGGTCGAGCGGCGTAGAGGAAGCTGCATAGAGTGCCGTAGAGTAAAGTGTAATATAGAGCTATAGAGTAAAGTAGAGTGCTGTACACTGGTATTGACAGCAGTACATTGTCGTACAGTGTAGAACTATACAGTGGAGCATACTGTGGTAGAGTGGAAGGGTGCAGACTGTTGTTGAGCGGAGTACAGTGTTGTTGAGCGGAGTACAGTGTTGTTTAGCGGAGCACAGTGTTGACGTGGAGTGTAGTTGGGTAGAGTGGAGTAGTGTAGAATGGAGTAGCCCACAGTGGAGCGGTGTACAGTGCAAGAGCATAAGGTGGAGTGGAGTGAAGTGGGATATAGTGAAGTGGCATAAAGTAGAGTTATGTACAGTGGAATAGCGTAGAGGACAGTGTCATGGAGTGGTGTACAGTGGAGCGACGTACATTGGAGTGAGGAACAGTGTAGTGGCATACAGTAGAGAGGTGTGGAGTGACGTAGAGTGGAATAGCGTACAATGTAATGGCGTGGAGTGCAGTGGAATAGCAAAGTGACATAGCATACAGGGAAGTGGCGTATAGTGGAGTGGCATACAGTGGAATAGACTGGAGTATTTGTATTTATATAGCGCTTACTATCTCGGACGAGGCGTCAATTGGCTTTTCAGCGAGTAGCACACTACCAGGAACCCAAAAGGATTGGTGGTGCATTAGTATAGGGAAATAGGAATATAGTATTAGTATAGGGAGGTACGAGTTATTTTGAGCGGAGGACATGTGAGTCTGTTAGTTGGATTGAAAAGAGTAATGGAGGGATAGAAGAAGGAAGAAAACCAGAAGTGTTAATTGGGAGATCATAGTAGTAGGTTGAGGTCTGGGATGAGTAAAGTAGAGATGGTGGAGGGAAGAGCCTGTAGAAAGGGATTAGGGAGAAAGAGAATCAGAATAGAAAAATGAGGTTTGGGATGAGTTAAAGGAGAGATAACATGAGGGAGAATTTAGTAGGGTTGTTTGGGAGATCATAGTAGCAAACTGATGTTTGGGGTGAGCCAGGAGGAGGAGAGGAGGGAGTAGCCTAGGAAGGGTTATTTTGGAGATCATAGTAGTAGAAAGAGTTTGGGATGAGAGAGAATGAAGATAAGAGGATACATTGATAGAGGTGTAGGGTGATGGTAGGACAGAGTAAAGCGATCAAGAGTATTTTTTTTCTTGTACAATAGGACTAAAATAATATATAGATACATGATAACAGAGAATTTATGTGTAAGGAATATAATATATTGAGATCTGTGTGTTTTGTTTTTGAGGAGTAGTGAGAGGAGATATTGATGTAGTGTTTTTCCTGTGAAAGATTTGCATGTGCAGTACTGCTGGTGAGTGGTATTTGAATAGTACAGGGGTGGTGATGTATTTTGGAGAAGAGTATGTGGTGTGTAAGAGGGGAGGGAAAGAGTTATGAATGTCTGTTAGATTTGATCCCTGGAATGGGTAATGTGTGTGGTGGAGTGGCATGTAAGGATTGTATGGTTGTGTGCAATTCCTAAAAAGAGGAGGCGGGTGTTGGTGAGTGGTGTGATGGAAGGCTCATCATAGGTTTTGTCATGATAAAAGGAGAACTTTTAGGAGCAAGTAGACAATAGAGCTGGTGTTTTGTTTGAACAAGGAGTGTGTGTCTGGATGCATTAAAGTTATGTATAATGTGGCTTTGTGTTGTGTGGATGTGTTAGTGGTATAGGACAGTTGTGTTTTGTGTGAGAATGCAGGTGCCATAGTGTTGCAGTTGGGTACAATTGTGTGCGTTTGTGGGGTTTTGTAGTGGTTGTGTAGTGCTTCAATACACATTAACATCTGTATGACAATTGTTTGTGATGCAGGAGTAGAATGCCTTTGCTGATATTGTGTTTGGATGTTGGCAGATGTGGAGGGCTTAAGGTGGTAGCTCGTAAGTAAACACTGGGCAGTATCTCTGGCCCTAGGCCGAACTCGAACAGGCCCAAACAGGCAACTGCCCTTGTCCTCTCCGCCCAGCCCAAACAGGGAATTGCCCTCTCCACCATTAGCCGTGACGCCTGGGCTGAGACGCTCTGAGCCCTATGCTTAAATTTGCCCTATTAGCCAATGGAACCCTAACCCGAGCGAATAACACCCCTAACCCTAAACCTTGGAGCCAATGGGAGACCTGGCTCTATTAACCAATCACAGCCCTAGCCTTAACAGCCAATCAAAGCAAAAATCCCTAAGTCCAATAGGAATTCCTAGCCCTAGTAGCCAATCAGAACGCTAGCCCAAACGCCCAATCAGAACTCAAACCATAGGCCCATAGTCCTATAGAATTACGAGTCCTAGCAACCAATCACAGAAACAGATGCAACAACCCATAGAAAACATATATAAGAGCCAAGTGACCTTAAGCCCAGACTGCTGTGGCAGGGAGGTGCTCCTTGGATACAGACAGGCACAATCCACTCTTCCTAGATTCCAGATTCTACTTTTCAGGTAAGGGACAATTTTAAAGCCCTTGAAATACTGCTTTTCGTGCATTTAAACTAATCACTTTTCAAGCCAAAAAAACGAGTGCTGCATACACTTTCCGAGCACAGTTCAAAGCCACAGAGCAGATGACGCAGTCTTCTAAGCACACTCTGGTTAGCCACTGAGGTGTATGGATGGTGATGCTTAATACAGTCTTTGTGAAAACCTAGGAGGAAAACGCATACAGTCACATGTAGAACAAAACAGCAATTTGAAAATACCAAGTTTGCACAAAGACAAGAGGTAAATTCATATAGAGACGGATAGAACAAAGCATCAGTTTAAAAATACCAAGTTTGCAGAAAAACAAAGAGGCAAACGTAAACAGACACGGGCAGGGGTAAAGCACTTGTTAAAAATGACAACTAAAACTCTATACTGCAGTAAAGGGCATAGCTTCCTAGGAGGATTCAGGCATGTTAGCCAAAATGGACTTGAACATGCACTGCATGTGGTTTATAAATCTGAGAAAGACTCGTTAGGCAGCAACACGTTGCATTCTGGGATTTTACGTTTTTTCTTTAGCGTATTTGTTGACTCAAAAATCCCTGCATGCAAATCCCTCCTTTCACTCATCCCGACCTAGCAGCTGTGAGCATTGGTCCATTCTGAGTCAGCGATCCGTCACAGCAGTGGGCCCTCGACATTTATGGCCCAAAGTTAAAAGGAGGTTTGAGCGTCTGCCTATATCTTTCATTCACACTGGTCCAGTCAACCATCAAAAATGCTTTCCCCAAAACCCGCCACACACCAGCAACAATAGTCACACAACATCAAAAAACACCAAGACAACCCACCTTACCTCCACAGCCCTTATGCGCCCACCGGAGCTGCCACCAAGTACCTAGACCTGGAAGACAACTCAGGTCGGGTGAAAAACCAAGCTCTCTAACCCGTGCTGCTCCCAGGGGCACCAATCAAAGAAAAAAGATGCAAGGGCTGTAGCTGCAGAGTTGCGGCAGCGGAGCATGCCATTCCTGGAGACATGAGAACAGGGGAGTCACAAGGTCCTGCTGTATCCGAGGCGGCGAGCGAAATAAGAGCATACACTGAAATAGCATACAGTGGAGCAGTCTAGAGTGGCTTGGAATGGAATGGCGTACAGAGAAGCAGCGTAGAGTGAAATAGCAGAGTAGAGTAGAGTAAAGAAGATTAGCGTGCAGAGGAGTGGCGTGGAGTGGGGCAGAGTTGGGTACATTAGAGTGATGTACAAAGAAATAGGTATAGTAGAGTGGCATAGTGTGGAGTTTCTTAGAGACAAATAGTGTAGCATGCTCTGGCATACATTATGGCGGGGTACAGTGGCGTACCATAGACTGGAGTGTCGTACAGTGGAGTGGCATACAGTGGAATAGAGTACAGTGGAGTGGCGTAGAGTAGCATAGAGTGAAATGGCGTAGAGTGGACTGGCATAGAGTGGGGTGAGGTACAGTGAAGTGGCGTACAGTCGAATAGTGTAAAGTTGAGTGGAGTGGTGTACAATGAAATAGAACGCACTGGAGTGGAGTAGCATACAGTAGAGTGGAGTGAGGTACAGTGTAGTGGTGTAGAGTGGAGTGTTGTCGAGTGGAATACCATAGAGTAGACTGTTGTGGAGTGGGGTAGAGTGTAGTGGGATTGACTGTAGAGGTATACAGTGTAATAGCGTACTGTGGAGTGGCGCAGAGTGAAGGGTTTTAGAGTGGAGGGGCGTATAGTGGAACAGCATACAGTGTAGTGGCATAGAGTGGAGCGGCGCACAGAGTGGAGCGGCGCACAGAGCGAAGTGGCACGGTGTGCCATAATCAAGTTTATTTATGTAGTTAATAAAAACCATTGCATTACCGTTTTATAAAAACCATATCTAATACATTTGATTGTAAAAAGAGAGAAACCTACAAGCCTTTTCTTGAAAAAAGTAATAAATTAAAAAGTCCTGCAATTGAAAAAACTATTAAAAAAAAAGATTCTATTACACTCATATGTAGTATAAGGCAGAACACATTAAAACCTTTTCATGACAATAAAATCAATTGTTAAAAGTTCCCGCCGTTTGGACATTGTTTATAAAAATGTAAAAGCCTGCAGGCCCTGTTTGCTCCTTGGGCGCTTTCCCTGTGTTTTACAAAGGCCAGTTTTATCTTTGTATGAACCCCTTGTTTCGTGCAGTAAAGTGCAATTAGCTAGTGCAAATATGTACCCCTTAAACCAGATTGTAAAGTGCAAGTCACCTGTGCAAAAGAGCACTATTAAAAGTAGCCTGTCCTTGCCCCTTCATATTCCCAAAACGTTTTTGGGAATTTTCAAAAGTTGACCTCTTGAAGCGGGTTGTAATGTGCGGTGATTTGTGTAATAAGAGTTCTTGGAGGTAGCTTGACCTTGCTCCTTCACTGGTTCAGTTCTTTTAGGAGCGAATTTAGAAATGTTACTCCCTTTCCCCCTAGTGAATTTGCAGCTTTATAAAGATTGGTTTCAACAGCTTTTTCTTTTGGGCCACAGGCGCCGGGCATAGACAGAAGATGTGCACTAACGTCTCTTGCTTATTTCCGTATAAACAGCAGCTTTATTTTTGCGACCGTTTTTTTCAAGATGGAATGAGGTCTTTAGTGTCTATAATCCCCTAGTCGATGTAACAAATTGCTGCTTTAAGGTCTGGGTAAAATGTGCTAAAAATACTTCTGAGGTCTCAAGATTTTGTATGAGTTAATTACTGTCCAGGCATGTCTTCTACGTACGTGGGCATTTTTGTCTGTTAAAAGAGACAAGAATCGGGTTGAGCTTAGAAAATCGGGATTTCCTGGACAGTGACTTGACCCCAGATGAGATAGCGCAATCGATCCGTTCATTAAAATCGGGAAAGGCACTCGGCCCCAATGGACTCCCCATCGAGCTCTATAAGCTGCGACCCGATAAACTCTCCCCCTACTTAAAATCTATGTTTGAGGAATCACTGGAGACGGGCATGCTGCCCAGGGAACAGAGGATAGCCACCATAGTTACCATCCATAAAGACGGGAAACCCAGAACAGACTGCAGTTCCTACCGGCCAATTTCCCTCCTAAACGCCGAACCCAAAATTCTCGCCAAGCTCCAGGCCAATCGCTTGGTCAAGGTCATTAGTGCCTTAGTACACCCAGATCAATCCGGCTTTATGCCGCACAGGAGCACGGCCCTGAATCTGCGTCGAGTCCATGGGGTAGTAGCTAGAGCACATACTCTCCGAGAGCCAGCAATGATCGCGTCTCTGGACGCAACCATGGCATTCGACACTATTGAATGGCCTTACCTTTGGGCAGTATTGGCCAAAATGGGTTTCGGCCCTAACTACATAAACTGGATACGACTTCTGTATAACGAACCCCTAGCCCAAGTGGTGGTCAACAATAAGTTATCAGCTACCTTCCAGCTGAGTCGGGGAACCCGTCAGGGCTGCCCGCTTTCACCTCTCCTCTTCGCCCTGGCCCTGGAGCCCTTGGCAGCCTGGATCCGTAGAGATCCCAGGATACGGGGACTAGAATGGTCTCCCGGCCGGGAGGACCGAATCTCCCTCTACGCAGACGACCTGTTGCTTTATTTGGCCTCTCCTAGGAAATCCCTTATAGTGATCTTAGATATCCTGGCGGTATTCGGACGATACTCTGGATTCTCTATCAACTGGAGTAAGTCGCTTTTGTTTCCTCTGTGGGGCGATCCACCCGTCCCTCCCAAGAACTGCCCCATACAAATCAACACGGCAGGCTTCAAATACCTGGGGATTTTTATTTCACTAGATCCCGCAATCCGGTATACTCAAAACCTTCTCCCCCCTTCGTAAACTTAAAAGCGATATTGCCAACTGGAGGTCGCTACCCCTCTCCCTTCTGGGCAGAGCCGCCCTATTCAAAATGATGTCCCTGCCTAGATTCCTCTACACCTTGCAAAACACCCTGGATCCTGTTCCCACCAAATATTTCAAGGAAATTGAGGGCCTGCAGAGAGACCTGTTGTGGGATGGAAAACCTCGAATCGCCTTGACCAAACTAACACTGAATTGGTATGACGGTGGTATTAGCCTCCCAGATATCAAGAAATACTACTGGGCGGCTCACCTAGCAGCCATCAACCACGGCATGTATGGCCGTGTAGACGATCCCGGATACGCCATGGATAAATGGCTCCTCCCAGATGGTAATTATAACAGGGCGCTGTACTCACGGCCCAGACGATACACCTTGACTGGCCCCACCAAACATTCTGTCCAGATCTGGCATGATGTTATCGCCTCACTGGGATGGAAAAACACGCTGACATTAGCCACTCCACTTTGGGACTCAGAAAGATTGGGCGACTTATGGAAATCGAAGGGCTTTGACAGATGGGACCTTATCGGTATCTCACACATTAGGGACCTTTGGGGGCTGGAGGGGTTAAATCCTTTGACACGCTCCAGGCGGACTACGATCTAGCAGCCACCGAGTATTTCCGATACCTGCAGGTCCTGCACTCACTGCAATCTTTGCTGCCTAAGGGGACGTCCCCTCCAGAGGCCTCTCCGCTGGAGGACAGAATATTAGACGGCCACCTTCCCGAGAAAACCATCTCCCTGATTTACAAAAAGTTAATCAACAACATGGAGAGTCCCCTTCAATCACTCCGTGAGAAATGGACGCAGGATGGGGTGGAGGTGGATGATGAGGACTGGCAGCTGGCGGTGGCTTCCCCCAGGGAGGTTGCTATCCCGGCACGTTTGAGGCTGGTACAGCTTAAAATCCTCCACAGAATTTATATGACAGGACCCCGTTTGGTACACATGGGATGGTCGGATAATGGGAACTGTAGGCGGCAATGTGGTCACGTGGGGACATTCATACACATAATTTGGGAGTGCGAACATATCATATCCTTCTGGCTCAAGATCCATGACACTATTAATGCGGTACTGCAGGTTCACCTCCGCCCGGAGGCACGACGATGCCTCCTCAATCTGTGGGAACCTACGGATCTCAACACAAATCAGACACGGTGGGCTACACTGGGGTTCATGCTGGCAAAACGCAACATTGCTCAACTATGGGGGGCCACACTATCACCCACACTGGCAGCATGGGAGAAGAACCTTGACTGGTGCATGTTCCGGGAGAAAACAGTCTACCTGGCAAGAGGGTGCCCCAAAAAATGGTCTCGGATATGGAGCCCCTGGAATACCTACCGGGGAGAGATCTGTATGCCTCCTGATTGTCCCGAACAAAATGACCCCCACACCCTGTAACATTCCTCTATCATGTAGAAAGCTGACGTATTTCCTCCTGTACCGACTGTATTGTATGATTTGGCGAACCCTCTGTAATGTTTATTGGAACCGATGTATGTTTAATAAAAAGAATTATAAAAAAAAAAGAATCGGGTTGAGGAGTTAATTGCTCGGTTAAAGGCGGTTTTTCCTATGCTGGTGGCCCAGAGTTCTTAAATACCCAACTCCTCAATGGCCTGACTTAAATATTCTCCCCAAGAGGTTTTTTGATTGCTGTGCTGTTCCTCGATTTCAAGCCAGCATAAATTATTAATGGAGCCACTCTCTGAAGCGTGAAATCTCCAGCACAGTTTGGCACAGGCACTATACTTTGAATTGATTGATTTTTTTTTAAGCCAAACTCAAGATCAGTGAATTAATCAGGGGTTTGTATAGCGCAGCTATTCATCCATGAGGGTCTCCAAGTGCTGAGAGGGGAGCTGCTGATCCACCTGGGTGTGGAGGTTCAGTCGAAGAGCCAGGTCTTGAGGTCCTTCCTGAATTGGGTCAACGACGCGGCTTGCCGGAGGTGGAGGGACAGGGTGTTCCTGGTCTTGGCAGCGAGGTAGGAGAAGGATCTTCCTCTGGTTCTGGTCTTGTGGATCCAAGCGACGGAGGCCAGGGCGAGTTGGACAGAGCCGAGTTGTCTGGCGGGTATGTGGAATGCAAGGCGGTGGTTCAGATATTCTGGCCCTGTGTCATGGAGAGCTTTGTAGGCATGTGTGAGGAGCTTGAAGGAGATTCTCTTGTTGATTGAAAGTCAGTGGAGTTGTGGGAGGTGTTGTGTTATGTGGCTGCGGCGGGGATGTCGAGGACCAGTCTGGCTGAGGCGTTTTGGACATTCAGTACTTTCCCGAGCGGTTTCTGGGTGACACATGCGTAGTGTGTGTTGCTGTAGTCAAGTCTGCTAGTGATGAGTGCATGGGTGAGCGTCTTTCTGGATTCTGTGGGTATCCATCTGAATGTCTTTCGAAGAAGGCAGAGCGTGTGGAAGCAGGATGAGGATACTACATTGATTTGGCGGTTCATTGTGAGCAAGGAGTCCAGTATGATGCAGAGGTAGCATGCGTAGTCCGTAGGGGTGGGAGGGGTTCCTAGTGCGGCGGGCCACCAGGAGTCATCCCAGGCTGAGGGGGCAGGTCCCAGGATGAGTACTTCGCTCTTGTCGGAGTTGAGCTTGAGGTAGCGGTCTTTCATCCAGGTAACAACGGCCTTCATTCCACTGTGAAAGTGGATTCTGGCGGCTGTGGGTTTGTTGGTGAGGGAGAGGATCAGCTAGGGTGTCGTCGGTCCTAGAAGACGATGTTGAGTCCATGGCTTCTGACGATGGCTGTGAGGGGGGGGCCATGTAGGCCAAGAGGGTGAGGCTCAGGGAGGAGCCCTGGGGCACTCTGCAGCTGATCTCTTTAGGTTCTGAGTGGAATGGGGGTAATCTGACTCGCCGAGTTTGGCCGGTAAGGAAGGAGTGGATCCAGTACAGTGCCTTGTCATGGATGCCGGCGTCGTGAAGTCTCGTGATTAGGGTGCGATGGGAGACAGTGTTGAAGGCGGCCACGAGGTCCAGTAGGATGAGGGCTGAATGACGGACAGCTCAGTTGCTTTTCAAGTGTTTTGAACCCAAGGATTAACAACTGTGCTTTTGCCTGGATGGCAGCAACATGATGTTTGAAGGTAATGTGATGCTCCAAGCAGATGCATAAATATATTTGTATGTGGTAGCAACCTCAACCTTCTTGCCTTCTATAAACCAGGTAAATGACTTGAATTTGGTATCAAGCAGGCAAACCACTTTCGTTTTAAGTTTAGCTCTAACCCTTGATCATCCAAGTAGATTTTTAGGACGTTAATGCTTCGCTGCAAGCCTACTGGAGTTTGACTTAAGAGAAAAATGTAATTCGCATGCTGCAGGCAACCCATCTTCTCTGACGCCATAATTATGCGGTAGCTGAAGTCTTGTGGGAGGACACCTACTCCGTCTGCTACCGTCTCCTATTTTGACCTGCGCCTGGTTTCTGTGTACAGCGCAATGATTGCCCTCAGCAAGTCTCTTGGGATGTCCCATTCCTCCAGTTTCACCCAGAGACGTTCTCGAGGGACCGGACCAAAGGCAGACTTTAGGTCTACAAAACACGCAAAGAGACAAGTTTTGTTTCGCTTGGCCTTCTCTACTAGGATGTTTAATGCTGACAAATTTGTTAGTGTTCCCATGCCTGGTCTAATGCCCATTTGGATTTGTGGTATCAGGTTTTTTTCCTTTACCCATGGTTGTAAGTGTTAGAGTAGACATGACGCGAAAAAGCAATGAGCATGTGGTTGTCTGAGAAGGCTGGGTTTCCGTTCTTACAGATGGGTTGAAAGATATTGCCTTTCCACGAATCTGGAATGACGTTGGTGCAATAAACGCAGTGAAAAGAGGTGCTAGGTAGTGGGACCAATAATTTATATCACATTTAAAGAGAGCATTGGGGAGTCCACTTGGGTTGGCGGCCCGTTCAGCCTTCAGTTTTTTCAGTATATTTAGTGGTGCAGAGTGGAATGGCGTAGCAGAGTGGAATAACGTTGAGTTTACTGATGTACAGAGTAGTGATGTAGAGTGGAGTAGCATATACCGGAGTAGAGTAGAGTATCTTAGAGTGGAGTGTCGTACAGTGCAAAACCATAGAGTGTAGTGGCATGGAGTGGAGTAGCATATAGTGTAATAGCAAAGAGTGGAGTGGCATAGAGTGGAGTGGCATAGAGTGGAGTGGCATAGAGTGGAGTGGCATAGAGTGGAGTGGCATAGAGTGGAGTGGCATAGAGTGGAGTGGCATAGAGTGGAGTGGCATAGAGTGGAGTGGCATGGAGTGGAGTGGCATGGAGTGGAGTGGCATGGAGTGGAATGGAGTGGAGTGGCATGGAGTGGAGTGGCATGGAGTGGAGTGGCATGGAGTGGAGTGGCATGGAGTGGAGTGGCGTGGAGTGGCATGGAGTGGAGTGGCATGGAGTGGAGTGGCATGGAGTGGAGTGGCATGGAGTGGAGTGGCGTGGAGTGGCATGGAGTGGAGTGGCATGGAGTGGAGTGGCGTGGAGTGGAGTGGCGTGGAGCACACTGAAGTGGCATAGATTAGAATCGTGTAGAGTCGTATTGTGGAGTTGTGTAGAGTGGAATAATGTATAGTGGAAAAGCTTAGAGCAGAGGGCCGCACAATGGAGTGTCTTAGACTGGAGTGTCAGAATGTAATGTGGCAGGAATATACATTAGAAGTTGTAAATGGTAATTTTGTTGGAATGAGTGAATAGTGTAAGTAGTGTTAAAGTTATAACTTTAAAATTGCTTAGTTGTATATTTTGCCGCAGTATACCACGGTAAGTTTGTGGTATACCACGGTACAAAGCGGATGAAAGGCATTAGGAGATCAGCTAGTGACTGTTTATCAAACATAAAAGGCAACCATGTAAATTTTAGCACAGTCTGACTGCGTTCTGGGTTAGGATCGTTGATATAGGTAAACAGAAGGTTTTATTGTTGTTCTCTATCTATTACCACTTTATTATAGTAGTAATAAGTAGAGGAATGCATTTATAATTTTCTATATCATTTTACAGCAGTTAAGGGATAACTGCACTTTTTATTTTTTATTTTTTTAAGGAGCATGGAAATTTGTAGTCATTACTGCGGTACTCTGTACACTTTTCCGTGTAGATTTAAAGATGTTAAAAATAGAAAATACACTGTAGTACAATACAATTGTAAAGTATAGTACAGTACATTCTTAGGTTAACATACTTATTAATTTTTTTGTATTTATTTTAAGTCCATTGGACTACTGAGGCAGTACTGCGGTACCCCTTACATTTTTTCTAACTATATAAAAACGTTTCTCTACCTATTACCACTTTAACAAAGTGGTAATAGGTAGCGGAGAAATACCAAACCCAATACTTATATTCAAAGGCGGAACGCAGAAAATAGCCAAAGAGTACCTAAAGACAACATGGCTGCCTTCAACCTTTGTAAAGGCAGTCATTAGCCATTTACATAATGACTAGTCATCGCTATGTACAGCTGTACTTCCACCAAATAGCGCAAAGTTTGAGAAAGTACACAAAAGCAGCTATCACTAAGTTAAAATGCAATATTACTTAAAAAATACTTACCTGTCGTATCCAAAAGGACCATCTCCACACCATAGTGTGTAATCCTGTCAAATTTGATGGAAATCAGTTCAGCCGTTTTTGGGCTATGCAAGATACAAAAGTCTATGGAAAATGCATTGGTGGAAAAACACGTTTTGGGACCACCCTTTTATCGTAGCACCCTCTGTATATACTATACCAAAGTAAGGTATAGTGTGCACAGAGTCCAGTGGATCCCCAAAGGTATACAGAGGTATAAGTAGATAATACCTTACTGTCTATTTGTGGTAGTGTGGGCGAGCAGTAAGGCTTTATCAGAGGGTATTGTTAAGCATTTATTGTACACACTCAGGCAAGAAATGATGTCTCACACTGAAAGACTGAACTCAGTCCAATTGTTTTGTATAAAAATTCTTAGTTACATTTTATTTTAGAACAAAGCAGGACTTGGTACAGGTAAGTGAAATACTACTTTTCAAGAAGAATGCAGTTGACTTTCAGGTAGGTCAAATGTTCGGTAACAGTTGAAATTACTGTGCGGTTACTTTGTAATTACTTTGGGATTACTCCATTTGGATTACTTTTCAGATTACTTTTTCTACTCAGTGTAATTCAATTAGTCATCAAAACACATTTTCTTAGGTTTTCATACGACTTTCAACTCCACACTTCAAACTTTTTTCACAAAAAAGCAGTCAATGCAATCCTATGGGAGAAAATCAGGTTATCGTTTTAAAGGGGAGTAATCGGTCTTGGGAGTGGAGTTTCTGGGGTTAGAACCAGGGTTTCCCCAGGGTCAAGGATGCACTCAAGGAGCACCCTAAGCGGAACTAGGGCGGCCGGGTGCAGAGTGCTGAGGCCCAATATTATCCAATGGGGGATAGTGGGCCTCCAGATGGTGGCTGCTCATGGCACGCCACTTGGATGTGGGAGCAAAGCTCCTAGGGTTTTGCTTAGGGCAAAGAGGGAACCGAGTTAGAACACAAGGGGCACCCCCAGTGGCATAGGGGGGGCCGGGGGCAGGGTGCTGGGTGCTAGATTGTCATCGGGCGCCCTGTTGGTTTCAATGTGGAGTCTCCGGTCACAACAAACACTGCACGCTCGGGCAAGAAGATCTTCTGGAGGCGACCACCGGTTGGAGAGGTAAGTTGGGATGTCGAGGGATGCCGGAACATAGTCGGTTGGGCCACCCAAGGCCATGGGGCGTCGGGTGCAGGGGTGTCTTTTGGTGTCGGGTTTTCCTTACCGGCTCTGGTCGCGGTCGGAGGGATCCTCCAGACAGAGGCTGCAGGCGATATAGGGAGACTTGAGGTAGATCAGTGATCACCATATGCCAGGTCAGGGTCACCGGGGAGACCTCCTTGTGGTGTTGGACCACTCTAACTCGGGCCCTGGGTGCAGACTCGCTGATTTGGCCGGGGCCAGAGTGTGTTGTGAGCGAATCCGGTGCTCACGGGAGATAGAGTCTTGGTAGGGAAGGCAGGGCGGGTCCTCTGGGTTCTGGGGGGGCTGCTGGACACACGGAGGTTTCACTGGAGCAGGTCGAGGTCGGGACAGGCCGGTAGGGCTGGGGCCAAATCAGTTGGTGTCATCCTCTTCTTCTTTCAACACAGCTCTTCAGTCCTTCTTCTCTTCCTCTTCCTTGTCTGAGGAGGCAAGGTTTGGGGTTGCCCCTAAATACTAAATTTAGGGGTGTTACAGGTAGGTACAGGTCGGGACCAATGGGGTCCCTTCCTTGGGGTGGGTACACCCCCTATTATGCCACCCTCCAGTTGGAGGGGGGCATAAGCTTCACTCTGGTTGGCAGGGTCTCCCCATCTTCAAGATGGCGGGGACTAGGAGTTGTGCCTCACCTCCCCCACCTGAGGGGTGGGGTTGGCAAAGGTGGGCACACCTCTCCTCCTATCTTGGTTTTCCCGCTGATTCTCCCACCAAAGTGTGGGTCAGAACTGGTGGGGGCCAGTTTGCTAGGAGCAGCAAATGGCTGAATCAGCTCACAAAGGCAGCAAGCCTTTGAAGCTTCCACTTCGTGCACCCTGCCCATCCTAGGGGAGGAGGCTTGGCTTTGTTTCAGGACGCCGAGAGAAGGAGGCTCTTGACCAAGGGGTCCAGAAACATGTCTGGTGGTGGCAGTTGGCGAGCAGCCACTCAGCCAGGACACTAGAGTTAGGTCACTTTTCAGGGGGCATCTCTAAGATGCCCTCTGAGTGCATTTGGCATTAAATCCCACACTGGCATCAGTGTGGGTTTAATGTGCTGAGAAGTTTGGTACCAAACTTCCTAGGTTTCAGTAAAGCCATTATGGTGCTGTGGAGTTCGCAATGACAAACTCCCAGACCATATACTCTTTATGGCTTTGCTGCACTTACAATGTCTAAGAATGGACTTAGGCACTGTAGGGGTACAGGGCTCATGCATCTGTACCCTCACCAGTGGTATTGTGCACCCTGCTAGAGGGGTGGCTTACCTATACCACAAAAGTGGGTTGTAGGCATGGGACACAGGGATGTGTGCCATGTCGACTCTTCACTTTGCTCTGCACCAAAACACACAGCCTGCAATGGCAGTGTGTGTGTGTGTGTTAAGGTACAGGGCCTCTAAGGATGGCACAATATGTGCTGCAGTCCTTAGAGGCCTTCCCTGGTAACAGTGCCCTTGGTCCCCATGGTATCTTTTACAAGGGACTTTTATGGGGACAGAGAGTTGCCAATTGGGTGTGCAACAGTACAGTTTTAGGGAAAGAACATAGACCCTGGGTACCTGGTTGGCAGGAACCCAGGGCACACTCAGTCAAAGAGCATCAACATTAGGCAAAAAATGGGGGGCAACCATGCAAAAAGGGGCACTTTCCTACACCCCCTTGACCAATCACCGCAAAGCATTCCATTCCCTGCCATTGTAGAAAAATCTTTAGATTTGGAATGTTTCGTGAAGATTCATCAAACGGGTACAAATGTATTGGTGACCAATGCCTATACCTGGGAATCCTATCTATGACTAAAGCGTGGCTAGTGTCACACTGACTGACAGACAAACAGACAGGACAGACAGACAGACAGAAAGGCAGACTGGTCTGTCCTGTCCTGACAGGACAGACAGACTGGTCTGTCCTGACAAGACAGAGAGACTGGTCTGTCCTGACAAGACAGAGAGACACACGCCCACACCCACCGCCACCCCCCCAAATCCCCCGCCACCCACCATGTGTTGACTGTAGATACACATGCTATGCACACTCCTGCCATCTTGTGTTGGGCTCAGACTCTACAACTTGCTTTTTGCAAAGTCTTTTGTTGCGGACGTGGCTCCTCCTATTTAAGCGAATACGCAACATCAACGGCTCCACAGTTAGACTGATTTTTTTGTCTGCTATCCGGTAAGGGCAGAAAGTATCGGAACTCCGTGTGACTTCACCATCCTTACGTCTTCTCGACGAGGAAGAGACACAGAGCAGTTTCTGCATCCAGATACTCCGCTTACTCTTTTCGTTCTACTTCATCAACCATCACATTTTTCCAGCGAATTCCACAACTTCATCAACTAATGAGCAGCCTCATGTGTACCCCTTCCCCCACGTCAATGAGAATGCTCGGCTCCAGGTGATGGAAGGGAAGAAAGACTTTTCCATAAGTGCCCACAGTAAGGGGCAAAGTATACCTATTCAGACTAACCCAATGCCTGTCGCCGAAACACAACAAACAGGATTGCACAGCCTGCAACCTGTTCAAGAACAAAAAAACTTTCACTCCCAAAGCGACTGACAACTAGCACACAATATGAAGGTGGCAGCAGAGGCCGAATTCTTTGCAGAGGAAGAACAGGTCTGCACTAGCAGAGAGGAGGACGAGGAAGGCTGCGCCCTCTTGTGCAGTCCGCACTACATCGCATCCGACGACTTTGATCAACCCGAAGAGGAGGATAAAGAAGAACAATCGCCTCCAACCACAGAACTCCTTGGAGAGCCCACTGCCACGGGATCTGGCCTCAGAAGAAGACCACTCTGAGGGCAGCGAGTACCCTTAGTCACCAGACCCTTGTATACTTGAAACCCTTAGCCTCACACACCATCCCATCACCGCCTTGGTGCACCACAGCCTAGGGGCTTTGGTAGACACAGAGTGTGTTGCCTTGGAGCTGAGACAGGACCATAATCCTATCGATCCCAATCAGGCTCCAGGCCACAAGGGCAAATTGGGAGGGGACAAGCAGCCCTCGAAGCAGCAGCAGCTGTCAGTGTCAATGAAGCCCCCTAGATGCCTGAGCAGCCCTCCATGCCATCAAATACTTCGACGGCACGCACCCCCTGGGTGCCGGACAAGCCGTCGGAGCCAAGCAGGCACAAGCTGTTGACTCCACATTAGCCACTGGCATCTACCCAACCAAAGGTGCCGAAAAAGCCATTGGCGTCGAAGATCACATTAAATGTTGCCGCTCCACAGGAGCATCAGTCAAAAGACACAAAAAGACAAATCACCAGCAAAAGAGGTTTCTACTAAAAAGAAAACCAAAACTGCCACAGATCCCGATTTGGAGTACAATGTCTTTGAAAACCTCCAAGGACTTATGGAGAAAAAACGAACTTTAGGTGGAACCAGTAAATGGGAATTTACCCTATAAAAGGATCAACCTCAGCCTTCACCAAAGAAAAAGACTGTTGAGCATAAAGCTACCAGCCCTATGTAATTAGACACTACACCACTGCCTACATCTACATCACCTACATCCACACACTAACAGGATGTAGACACTAGATCTCTACATACTACTCTCATGGCGATCAGTTTGAGGAAGGGCACCCAGACAGTCCCAATCCCTGGGATGAATATATGATACAGATCCTCAAGACCCTGACATAGATGTACCAGTCCCAGTTAAAGTGGCAACTCCAGATGGCACTTTATCATACCACAGCGTGTACTTCAACGTGCCGCTGAGTACCATAAGGTCCAGATGCACACCTCTCAGGAGGAAAATGACTCGAGTTGAGACGCCCTCCAAACCCGAAGGCTCAGTTCAATACTTACCCACGATATGGTCAATGCTGAAAGTCTCCACTGAGATTTTCAAAGAGACAGCAAAATCAAGGTTACTTGCTCCCCGTATTGTGCACAAATATTAGGGGGCACCCAATAGTGGATTCCTAAGTGGTCACTACAGCTTGGAAGACAGTAGTTACCCAGAGTACAGGTGATGCTCCTCCCCCAGATAAGGAGAGCAAGCATATTGATGCAGCAGGCAAGCGTGTGGCAGTTGGTAATGTTATTCATTGGCGCATTGAAAATTTGGTGGGTGTGCTCTCCAGTCAGAGCTACCTGGGATGACAACAAAAAGCTGCCACAACACCTTCCCAACCAATACAAAATTTTAAAAAAAACAGGAGAGGGGAGGACCTGATTAGGAGGGCAAACAAATCTCGAACACTACAATTAAATGTGCCCTAGTTGGTGCAGATACCGCTGCACAGGAATTCATTTCTCCATTATATTACGCAGGCATGCTTGGTTGCGCATTACAGGGTTCATACCAGAGATGCAACAACACATCTTCAATGTCCCATTTGATGGGGAACACCTCTTTGGCCCAGAGTTAGATACCCAATTGGAAAAGATCAAAAAGGATACAGAACTTCAAAATTCATGTGTTCATTGGAGACAACAACCCGTAGGCAGTAGTCTTTTCGTAGGTACCAGGGAAGAGGTGTGGCCAAAACCACCACTACTGACCACAAGTCCTACCAAAAACAACAAACCTACCACCAATAAGTAGGTAAAGGTTATTACAGGGGTGATACAAGAGTGGTAACTAGAGAGACATATGTAGAGGTACCCCTGGACAGAGATCCTCCACCTCAAAGCAGTAAGGGGAAGACTACAGCAGTTTCACCACCAATGGCCAGAAATAACTTTTGAACAGCGGTTGCTGTCCATTGTTCAGCAAGGATACTGCCTAGAACTTACGTCAAACCCTCCAAACATACCTCCATGCAGACAGACTCTCAGCCCTTAGTATCGCCATCATTTCAAAGATGAGGTATAGGCACTGATTTTGAAAGGGGTCATAGAGACAGTTCCACAGCAACACCAAGGCAGAGGGGTGTACTCCCTTTACTTTCTAATAACCAAAAAGGACATGACACTGAGGCTAATACCAGATCTTCAACCTCTCAACTACTACAGCTTGTTAAAACACTTCCACATGGTGACACTGCAGGATGCGATTCCACTGCTACAGGAAGGGGACTTCATGGCGACATCCCCATCCATCCAGCACATAGCAGTTAACTGAGGTTTGTGGTAAGTGGATGTCCCGACCAGTTCAGAGTATTGCCTTTTGGGGTGACAACAGCACGGCGAGTATTTACCAAATGTCTGGCAGTCATTTCAGCACATTTAAGAAGGCACAACATTCATGTCTTCCCATACCTAAATTATTGGCTGATAAAGAGTCCAAGCGGTCAAAGGTGTCTACAAGACACACAGACCACCATAAATCTGTCACACAAATTGGGGTTTACAATCAATTACATCAAATTCCACTTACAGCCTCTCCAGACACAGCCATATCTGGGAACAAGTCTGAATTCTGTCACAGCTAAAGCGTACCCCAATGCCCAGTGGGTTCTCAATCTCCAGAACCAAAGGACTCTTTTTCTGCCACATCATCGCCTGCCAGTCAGTGCAGTGATGCATCTCCTGGGCATGATGGCTTCCTATACAGCGATCGTCCCACACGCCAGGCTTCACATGCACTCACTACAGGAGTGACTAGCCTCTCAGTGATCACAAGCGGAGGGCAATTTAGATGACCTAGTGCAGATCTTGACCAGGTTCCATCGCTCATTTAAATGTAGGAGCACAGCCAATCTCCTCAAAGACAGAACATTTATGGAGCAAATTCCGCAGGTGACCATCACCAATGCATCACTCACAGGATGGGGAGTGCATAGGGAGGACATGATGGTCTGGGACTTGTGGACCAGTCCCCAACAAAAGCTACACATCAATGTGTTAGAACTCATGGCAATTCAGTTAGCTCTGAAAACATTTCCCAGAAGGTTGTGCAGTTCAATACAGACAACCTGACTGCTTTGTATTACATTCAGACCCGGGGTTGGGACACACAAGACTCAGCAGTCTCGCTTAGGAGAGGCGATTTGGAATTGGTCAATTCGCCATCACATCCACCTTCTGGCAGAATATCTCCTCGCGGGGAACAATTTGGTGGCAGACCTACTAAGCAGGAAGCAGCAACAGGTCCACGAGTGGGAACTCCAACCCAGAGTCCTTCATCGCTACTTCCATCGCTGGGGGATGCGGGACATGGACCGGTTTGCCACCGCAGAAAACGCAAACTGCTAAAACCTTGCCTCCAGGTATCATCACCCACAGTCCATGGGCAATGCACTACGGATGAATTGGTCAGAGATATTTGCATACGCCTTTCCGCCTCTCCCACTCATTCTATACGCTGTCAGGAAACTCAGAACAACATCTCTCAAGTTGATTTGGATAGCCCCAACATGGAACACAGCACTTCTAGAGATGTCTCTGGCACCTCATGAGAGGCTCCCCAACATCCTAGACCTTCTCACTCACAGCAACAGCAAGGTCAGACATCGCAATCCCAAACAACTCAACCTCACAATTTGGCTCCTGAAATCAGAGTTTGGGTACTTGCAGTTACCTGCAGTGTATGGAAATTCCTAGCAGCAAGAAGACCCGACACTAGTGCCGGTTACGCAGTGAAGTGAAAATGATTTGTCCTGTACTCCAGCTCAGCACATAGACCCTTGTGCCACCAAAGTACGACAGCAGCTATGCTATTTATTACACTAACAAAAATCCAATTTAGCATACACTTCCATAAGACTGCATCTCGCTGCTATTGCAACAAACTTGCAAAACAGAAAACACCAGTCCCTTTTCCATATCCCAATCGTTAAAACTTCGATGGAAGGGTTAAAAAGGGTAATTCTTCCACGGCACCACCGGTCCCCTCATGGAATTTTAATTAGGTTAATGTCAAGACATTTTAAGCCATTACATAACCGTCCATTGCATTTCCTGTCATGGAAAGTTACTGTCCTTGTAGCCATCAGGGTTAATACATGCTCTTACTGTAGAAGAAACATACATTCAGGTTTTACATAAGGTATGATGTAGGACAAACTGAAAGTTTCTTCCTAAAGTCATTTCACTTTAAATCAGACAATTGATCTAACCATCTTCTTTCCGAAGCCAGAGACAGTTGCTGAATGAACACTTCATTCACTGGATGTCAAGAAAGCATTAATGTATTATATTGACAGGTCTAAACCATTTAGAAAAAACACAAAAGTTGTTTGTTTCTTTTTCAAACCGTAGAAAGGGAAATGCAATTTCCAGAGCAGGCATTGAATGATGGATAGTCAAATGCATACACATATATTTAAAGCCAAAAGAACATTACCAGCAGTTCCATCAGCACATTCTACTAGGAAGAAAGGTGCTTCTATGAATTTTCTAGGTAACATTCCTTAAGTAAACATTTGCAAGGCATCTACATGGACAAATCCACACATGTTTAATAAACACTACTGTGTGGATGTCCAAGCAAGACAACAAGCTCTTGTTGAACAAACAGTATTAAGAACATTATTCCAGCCATATGCACCATCAAATGCCTAGCACCTCAGCGCAAGGAGAACATATTTACAGTATATGGGTAGAATGTGTATCTGCAGCCAACACTTGCTATGAATGGAGTATATTACTTACCCTGTAAGCATTTATTCGTAGAGTGTAGTGCTGCGGATTCACATGCGCCCTCCTTCCTAGCAGGCGGACATTCTTTGGTTTCAGATTTTTAAGGATAATATGTTGTATATAATTATATAAGTATATTTGATGCTTACACGGATAATGCTTGGTCATGTCTATATCTTCATTAGCTTCATCCTCACAATCAATGGAGCTGATGTTTATGCGCATTCATGCAAAGAGGTGTGATCTCAATGCCACTCCAGCTACAAAAGACAAAGAAAAACAAGCATTGGCATAGCCAATAGGTCTTGCCTTTGGGACCTTATAAGTGTTTAGCCATGCAACAGTTGATGTTGTTGCACCAAGGATATTGTGCTGCATAACTAAATACTTATAAGGTCCCAAAAGCTAGACCTATTGGCTATGCCAATGCTTGTTTCTTAGGTCAGCAATAAAAACGAAGCAGATGAAGAGAGCAAAAAAAGAGAAATTCTAGTTAGAGGATGGACAGTGTATACATGCCCAGTGACTTGTTTTTTACTTTCAATTCTCCTTGAAGCTAATATCAGATATTGTAAGCTTGCTTTTGCTTTCTTGCAACAACTTGGCCATGCTCAAATACCCTATGCTGTTGTTAATTTTATAAGATGTTCACTGGCAGTTAGGAAGAGCCATGGGGACTTGTCCCGAGGGCATTTATCAGTACTCTTAATAATTTTAATTTTCTGTTTTGTGACTGTATTGTTGTCATATTGATGTATTTTATGTGTATTTTAACTTTGCTTTTAAGGCTTTTTAAAGCCGAATAAAGATTATTATGACTGAAAGAACATTTCCTTTTAACTGGGATACACTGTGGGCACCATGTTTACCCTCCGCTATTGTAGGCAGCCTCAAAGGCAGGACGAGAAAGAAACATACTACAAACACTCACCTCAGCATTCACTGGAAAATATACCCCCAACCCTACAAGGAGTACAACCTACGCCCCAAAACAGAAACTGTATTTGCATGCTCACACACTTTCACTGGGAGACATTTTTGCTTCAGTGATTCAGAAATAAGGCAGTGATTGTTCAGCACATTTGAGAGAAGTCTGGCTTTGGCTGTGAATAAAGAAATGGTAGCCTGGGTCAGGCCCGTGACACGCAGCGCTCGGTAAATGCTTTGCATTTTCTTTAGGGTCACATGGACACATTTTACCCATTCCTTCATGCGTGGTAGACTCCACTGTGCATCTGTTTTACTGTAACCCAGGAGGGGGCGGGGTGCAGGTCCACGCAGAGCGTAAAGTGACTCTGTCTTTCGAGTGGGCCTCCTAAAATGAGGGCCTGTATGCCCACAGCCTCGCCCGTCCACGGGCTGGAGAGCAGAGGGCTTCTGGGCCCAAGGTAAGGAGTTTTAGGGGGAGCCTTATGTAAGGGTCCCTAGGTAAGGCGTTTTAGGGGGGTCCCTGTGTAAGACGCTTCAGAGGGTGGCGTGGATGCTTCCGTGGAACATGCAGTTTTATTCCATCACTTGTCGCCCTGGCAGCCACAGCCCAACCCGCGAGGTAGGGTGCGCGGCCTCCCATTGGATTACACAGGGGAACTGAATTAAACGCTCCAATAAAAACATGTTTTTATTGGAGAAGCACGCACACTTGGAAGAACACGTCCTCATCAGCAGAAGGCACCATTCTTATAACGGGGGGGTTAGTGAGTGCGGGCTGGACGAAGGAAACCCCATCATCTGCCCCAGAATGGCCCCGTCCGTCAGATCGATGATAGGGCAGACGTGGGTCCGGTTACCTGACAAACAGATCCTTCTCCGGCACTGACAGACGGCACTTTGTGCTCAGCAGCTACCCCTGAGGCCGTCTCAAGATATTTACCATTTTCACAAAAAATGCAGGCTATTTTTGGACGTGGCAATATCCGACCTGTGCCTGTTTTTATTGTGAAGTACAGGGTCATTTTAGAGAAAGGATTCTCTGAGACGGAACATGACACTCGTGAATAGGGCCAGTGGGAGGATGCGTTAGGCGCTGTAAAAGAAGTTATTGCCTGCCCTGGAAACGTGTCTTCAGTTTTACTTAGCGAGAGTCAAGGCGCTTTGCACGGGTCAGTGACACGGTACAGATTTACGAGTACTGAGTAAATATAGTACATCTATATTACGGGTGATTACAGCACGGGTCTCGGCGATATACATACAGTGGTTGCAGCAGAACACAAGCCCACGAGTGGTGCGCGCGCACATACATACGTGTTTTTTCATAAAAGAGTGGTGCGCGCGCGCGCTAATGAATGCAGCTGACATCGTGCCCGCTGATGCACGCGAAAGTGAAAGCAGTGGCCGCAGTAACCTGATCCACAATGAGGAATGCAGCGCGCCGCTGCTCGTTCCCGAGAGCCTTAGGCCGTGGGAGTTAACTTTTGGAAGAGAGGCGGGACATGCACCCGCCTTTGGCCAATTGCGTGCTGTCTTTCTTAGAAAGACGCACGCAAAGGCCAATAGTGTGTGACTTTAAACTCGGACCACACGCACGTGTGGTCAGAGTTTAAAGTCCTTACTAGAAGCCTCGCAGAGCAGCGCATGCGCGCTGGCTCAGGCAAGACCTAACAAGTTGTAGAGTCCGAGCCCAACAATAAATGGCAGGGGTGTGCATTGCATGTGAATCTGCAGCACTACAAACTATGAATAGATGCTTACAGGGTAACAGACATTAAATTATTATTTATTGATTTCATTTTTATGATAAAATCCTGGCGCACTTCTAAGCTGACAAAGTTCTATCAAAGAGGGTAACCAACACCAAAATCCTTCACTTAAAAGGTAATCTGTGAGTTTTAATGTAATAAAATACCTGGCTGCAGGGTCAACACAGTGCAAAAACAATCCCCACCTTAAGTTCTATTGGCTTTAATACAGGTGTTAGATAGTAAATAAATCAGGCCTACTGCCTTTGTCTAAACTTTTATAATAAACAGATCAGACCTATGACATTTGAAATATCGTGCCCTATGGAACCAATCATACATAAAGCGGTCATCATAGGCTTGTCATCATAACAATCTCAGGCCTAGTGTATGGAGCGTAAGCTTTCCCACAATCATCAGACAAATAGTCATAAAATTACAAAAGCATACAAAATTTGAGTTGGCAAAAGAAATGCTAACTCTCATAAGAGGATATAACAAGGAGTCTCGCAGTGCAAATCTTCTATTCCAATCGTTTGTCAGAGGGGGTACCCAACACCAAAACCCTTGCCTACTACACTAATCTGTAAGATTCCATGTAACCAAATACCCATCTGTTGGCTTTAGTACATAATAACAATAAACTCTTAAATTCCTCTTGACCTGAACAATCTTTTCACAATCAATATGTCAGGTCTACTACCTTTAGTATAACTTGCACAATAAACAATTAGGTCCATAACCTTGGTCATTGACTTGTCATCATACCCAACTCAGGACTACTGTGCAGGGCATAAGCTTTCCCACAAGGCAACTATCAGGCGTACCATAATCTGCACAAAAATTCAGATTAAAAAAAAATCCCTCCTTGTACAGCTTAATTAAATTACCATAGTACAAATCTCGTATTCACACTGTTTGTTCGGATGGGTCAACAACACCAAAACCCTTGCCTAATATAGTAATGTGAGAGATTCCTTGTAACAAAAGACCTTCCACCAATCCATCCTTAAAAGCGTACTGCCTTTAAATCCTGCTCTTGCAATAAGTCAGGCCTACTGCCTTTGTCAACATTCAATCAATCAATCAATCAATCACAAGATTTGTAAAGCGCACTACTTACCAGCGAGGGTCTCAAGGCGCTGAGGGAGAGGAGGGGGGGTTGCCGCTACTGGTCGAATAGCCAGGTCTTGAGTCGTCTCCTGAAGGTCAGCAGGTCTTGGGTCTGTCGTAGGTTGAGGGGAAGGGTGTTCCAGATCTTGGCGGCGCGGTGAGAGAAGGATCTTCCTCCGGTGGTGGTTCTCCGGATGCGCGGGACGGTGGCCAGGGAGAGGTCGGCGGAGCGGAGCTGACGGTTGGGAACGTAGAAGGAGAGTCGACTGTTGAGGTAGACTGGGCCGGTTTTGTGGAGTGCCTTGTGTGCGTGGATCAGGAGTTTGAAGGAGATTCTCTTGACGACGGGGAGCCAGTGCAGGTTTTTCAGGTGGGGGGTGATGTGGCGGTGGCGTGGAATGTCGAGGATCAGGCGTGCAGAGGCGTTTTGGATTCTTTGCAGTCGTTTGATGAGCTTGGTCGGGGCTCCTGCGTAGAGGGCGTTTCCGTAGTCGAGTCTGCTGCTGATGAGGGCCTTGGTGACTGTTCTTCTCGTGTCTGTCGGAATCCACCTGTAGATCTTGCGGAGCATGCAGAGTGTGTTGAAGCAGGAGGAGGAGGAGACTGTGTTGACTTGCTTGGTCATGGTGAGCGTTGAGTCGAGGATGACTCCCAGGTTGCGTGCGTGGTTGGTTGGTGTCGGGGGTGCCCCTAGTGACGAGGGCCACCAGGAGTCGTCCCAGGCTGATGGGTTGGAGCCGAGGATGAGGATCTCCGTCTTGTCTGTGTTCAGCTTAAGTCGGCTGCACTTCATCCAGTCGGCGACGGCTTTCATTCCTTCGTGGAGGTTGGATTTGGCGGTGAGGGGGTCCTTGGTGAGGGAGAGGATCAGTTGAGTGTCGTCGGCATAGGAGATTATGTTGAGGTCGTGCTGTTGGGCGATGCGTGCGAGTGGAGCCATGTAGATGTTGAACAGTGTCGGGCTGAGGGAAAATCCCTGGGGTACACCGCAGATGATCTCGGAGGCTTCGGATCGGAATGGGGGGAGGCGGACGCTCTGGGTTCTGCCGGAAAGGAAGGAGGTGGTCCAATCCAGGGCCTTGTCTCGGATCCCTGCGTCGTGGAGGCGTGTGCGTAGTGTGCGGTGGCAGACAGTGTCGAAGGCGGCGGAGAGGTCCAGGAGGATGAGGGCCGCCGTCTCGCCGTTGTCCAGCAGGATCCTGATGTCGTCTGTGGCGGCGATGAGGGCGGTCTCGGTGCTGTGGTTGCTGCGGAATCCTGACTGGGAGGGGTCCAGGATGCTGTTATCTTCGAGGTAGCGGGTGAGCTGTCTGTTGACGATCTTCTCGATGACCTTAGCTGGGAATGGAAGCAGGGAGATGGGCCGGAAGTTCTTGAGGTCGCTCGGGTCCGCCTTGGGTTTTTTGAGTAGGGCGTTGATCTCAGCGTGTTTCCAGCTCCCTGGGAAGGTCGCGGTCTCGAAGGAGAGGTTGATGACGTTGCGCAGGTGGGGTGAGATGGAGCTGCCGGCTTTGTTGAAGATGTGGTGTGGAAAAGGGTCTGATGGGGAGCCGGAGTGGATTGTGCCCATGGTCTTGATTGTGTCCTCGGTGTTCACGTTGACCCAGGCTGTCAGGGGGTCGTGGTCGATGGGGTGCGGCGGGTCTGATGTGTCGGGGCCTGTTGGGGTCGTCCGGGAGTCGAAGCTGTCGTGGATGTCGGCGATCTTGCGGTGGAAGAAGGTGGCGAGGGAATCACACAGGGCTTGCGACGGCGGGATGTCGTTGGCGTTGGAGCTGGGGTTGGAGAGTTCCTTCACGATGCTGAAGAGCTCCTTGCTGTTGTGTGCGTTGTTGTCGAGGCGGTCTTTGAAGGAGGTCCTCTTGGCGGACCTGATGAGGTGATGGTGGTTGCAGATGGCGTCTTTGTGGGCTGCGCGGCTGTCCGGCGTCTTCTCGCTGTGCCATTTGTTCTCCAGTTTCCGGCAGGTGCGCTTGGATGCTAGGAGTTCGGGGTGAACCAGCTGGCTCTCTTGCTGGTGTCTTTGTAGGTTGTTTTTTTTCAGCGGGGCTAAGGTGTTGGCGCAGTCGTCCATCCATCGTCTGAGATTGCGGGCGGCGGCGTCGGGGTTGGAGGGGTCGGTGGGTGGGCGGAGTGCGAGGTTTGTCTGGAGTTGGTCTTCGGTGACTTTGCTCCAGCATCTGCGGGGGATCTGTAGGGTGCGGTGGTGTGCGGCGGGTTTCCGGAAGGTGAAGTGGATGCAGTGATGGTCGGTCCAGGTGAGTTCGGAGGTGTGACTGAAGGAGACGTGGGAGCTTGAGGAGAAGATGGCGTCGAGCGTGTGTCCGGCGATGTGGGTCGGCGTCGTGACGAGCTGTTTCAGTCAGAGGTTGGCGATCAGGGTGGAGGAGTTGCTGTCGTTGTTGTTCTCCAGGTGAAAGTTCAGGTCTCCGAGGAGGATGTAGTCGGTGGAGGTCAGGGCGTGCGTGCTGATGAAGTCGGCGATGGAGTCGCTGAACTGGGGTCGGGGTCCGGGGGGGTCTGTAGATGAGGGTGCCTCTTACGGTGGTGTTGGGATCCGTGTGGATCTGGAAGTGCATGTGTTCGGCGGTGCTGAGAGTGTCGTCGGTGCTGTTCGAGACCCTGATGGTGTCTTTGTGGACGATGGCGATTCCTCCTCCGATTCCGTTGGTGCGGTCTCTGCGGGTGATCTTGTAGCCGTCGGGGATGGCTATGGCGATGTCGGGTGCGGAGGATTCGTTCATCCAGGTCTCTGTCAGGAAGGCGACGTCCGGTGATGAGGTGTCGAGTAGGTCCCAGAGCTCGACGGCGTGTTTGCGTGCGGAGCGGGTGTTTAGTAGGATGCACCGGGGATGGTTGAGGTCCTTCTTGGCGGGAGTCTCGGGCTCTCCGAGGCAGGTGAAGCTGCAGTTCCGGCAGGTGAAGGGACCATGGGTGCGTTTCGGGGTGGCCTTGAAGCAGGTGGAAGTCCGTCCTGGGTTGAGAGCGATGAGGGTGCTGGCGTCGTATCGGAGGTGGTCTTCGTGGCGGATGCGGGGGCCAGGGGTTCTGGCGCTGGGCGCGGTCCAGGCGCGGACGGACGCAGACGGGCTTGCCTTAGGCGCGCCTTTGGTGCGGCCGCACAGCGGCCGCCATATATGGGGAGGTGGGAGGGAGGGGCAGCTGGGCAGCGGGAGCCAGGGGCAGCGAGTGGTCAGCGAGGGGGGCGGGACCGCAGGGGACACAGCGGCGGGAAACGGGAGGGCGAAGGGGTACAGAAATCAAAAGGGGCACAGAGCGAAAAACAGTGCACAGCAGTGGGGGCACAGAATGGAAGGGCAAAAACAGTGGGAAAGCAGTGGGGGCACAGAACGAAAACAGACAGCAGTGGGGGCACAGAACGGAAGGGCAAAAACAGTGGAAAAACAGTGGGGGCACAAATATAGAGGGGAAAGACAGTAACAGTGACGCTCACAAACGACAAGAACCTACCTACGGCCTACCACTGGCCACCAGGGATGAGACGCAGGTGGTAGCCTGCGGGTGGAGGAGGGCCTCAGATCAGCAGCAGCAGGGAGCTGGACACACAGGTGGCGCTGTGCGGATGGGGGGGGGCGACCTATGAACGCATCACACCCAAGGAATCTGGCATAACTTTTCCCAGTGAACCGAAAGGGCCTTAAGCCTTTACAATTGGCTTCATAACACCAACACAGGCCTACTAAAATGCATAAACCCAGCAACCATCATGTAAACATCTAAAAGAAAATTTACAAGTATGTGATTACAGTTGGCAAAACAAAATACAACCCCTCTCAACAGAGCATAAAAAGAATCATCACAATGAAAATCTACTACCAAGGTTTGCCAAAGCCAGTGACCAACACTGAAACCCTTGCCTATTACTGTAATCAATGAGATTACATGTAACAAAATAGATATCTACAGCCTGTAATACAGCATTATATCAATCCACTTAAATGCTTTTCACAATAAATAAGCCAGGGCTACTGCCTTGGTCATACCTTTTCATAATAAACAGACCAGACCTATAGCATCTGGTATAAGCTTTCCAAGTAACCCAATTAGGCCTATACCTGCTATTGTTGCCTTGTAACCATAACCAACGCAGGCCTACTGTACGGAGCATAAGCTTTCACACAAGGCAACTATCTGACATACAGTCATAAAATTACAGAGGTATACAAAATTACAGTTAGCAAAGCAAAATACTATCTCTCCTAAGATGGCCAAACAAGGATTCCACACAGAGAAAATCTTCTATATCTACTGTTTGTCAGAAGGGATAACCAACACCCAAAATCATTGACTACTACAGAAAACTGATTCCATTTAACAAAATCCTTCTTTGTAGGCTTTCAAACAGAGTAATAACAACCCATCCTTAAATCGATTGATGTGAACATATGTTTTTTAAAGTAAATACATCAAACCTACTGCTTTTATGGTAACATTTTGTAAAAAAACAGATTGGGTCTAAAGCAGTGAACGTTGGCTTGCCACCATAACCAACCGAGTCCTGCTGTATGGAGTATAAGCTTTGCCACAAGCCCAAAAGGACAATGCAAGCAGTTGTTTCAGTAAAGGCACACAACTTCGGCCCAATCCAATCCTGTGCTCAGGGGAACCGACATGAGCCTAAGACCATCTCCCAGTAGTACTCTCAAAGTTCTTTTTTTGTTGATCACATAGGGTTAAGCAACGGCTGCGCTGTCAAGCAAGAACTAAAAATAGAAGAAAACCAAATTGAACTTCCCCATTCTGTCCTTATTTCAAGCCATCTAGACAACCTCAATTAGGCCCCTATTTATCGGTGTTCAAAAGTCTCTCTTTGTTCTGAAGTGCTTACCACAACAGACCTGGTTTTCTAAAACAACGGTCTACTTGCCATGTCTCTCCCCGCTCTATTTAATCAGCCCAGCCTTCTCGAATTTGCACATCGAGGGAAACAAAAATCTTGCCAATGGGGTTGCCCCTTTTCAAATAAAGCAGCCTCCCTTCGGAATGCCCTGCCACTTAAGGTATGCACTATGACCTGTTAAATTAGGTTTAAGAAAGCCTTGAATATGTGGCTCTTCCAGCTTTAACTGCCCCTTGCAGTAGTTATACTCTATTTCTAGTGCCAGGACACCTTTGGGTATTTGGGTGCTTTACAAGAACGAAGAAAAATAGACTAATTCCCCAACTGCTGTGCTAGTAATCCTGGAGCTCACCTGGATCAATTGATGCACATTTTAAGCAGAGGTAGACTGAATGCTGCTGTCTGGATTTAATGGGAAGTGGATGCGACTACTGTAAAACGCTTCATTCATAGAGAGTTAATAGATGTCAACTTCACATGCCATGCAGACTACATACTGCACAAGTACAACGTTAGAGAAAAGTAAGAAGCATCTCTTTTATTGCATACCAAATACCACAGATCTGTTACCCAGTTCTCAGGTACTGATACTATTGAAAATGCCCCATGAAATGGAGTTCTTAACTCATATCCATGTTGTGAGGACACCGAAGTTCATTCATGCTCTATCCCTGGTTGTCTTTGTATTTTAAAATAAACAAATAAAGGACAGTGTTTTGCAAATGACAGCAGGATGGAGAAATATCACTTGCAAAAGAATTCCTGTTTCTTGCATTTGTTGCCACAAACCAACATTGCGTAACATGAATAAAAAGAATGCAAAGACATTCAATCGGTTGCTCTGCAGATTTCAGCTTTGGGAATATTTTGTGAGACTCTTGCTGAGGATGGTTTACTCGTAATAAAATGGGTTCTACCGAGCAAACGTATTCGCACCTTCATGTAACAATTTAATACAGGAAGGAATCCAAATGGCAGAAGCTTGGTTTGGGACTATATTTTTGGCCCACTGAATTCTTTAAACCCTCCACTGCATAAATAGCACTTAGAAAGAAGGGAATTGGTAAGGTAAACTTTCTGTCGGTTGCCATGGATGAAAGGGAGGACTAAATAGCCTGAAAAAGGTTGGTCTTTTTACATATACAGTAAATATGATGAAATGACCTCCGCCTGATATACAAATGTATTGAGAACATATGCGTCGCATTAGTAACAAAAGTCTCTTCCACCACAAACAGAAGCAAATAATGTAGAAGGCATTCTTGGTATCGCTAGTCAGCCATGATGACGCAACATGTTAGAATGAGGGAAAGTAAGTTGCGGTGGGGATCTTTGTCCATCTTAGACAGAGATCTGCCTCCAGGAAAATTATAAATAAACAACAGAGATTCCATTTCAAGATCCAAACCTGGCTCACCCAAGTAAATGATAGGAGTCTCAATCGTTGAGTTGATTAGTTGTCCTCTTTAAATTTCAGTATCATTTGGAAAACAAAGTGAATCTCTGAAAAATCTTATAAAAATGTCCTGGAACAGCAAGATGGCTGATCGGACATAATCTACTTGAACTCCATCTAGCCTGCACATTAATCCTGCCAATATCCTATGTCTGCAATGTACACCTATCACCCTAAATGCCTGCTAATAATTCCGCAACATTGAAGAGGCTGAACAGTGAGTGGAGAGACCATCAGTGACACTCATAACATAGGACTGTGCAGGGATGGCCCTGGCGATGCCTGCTGGAGCTCACCTCTAAGATGCAGTGTCCATGCATGAAAAGCAAAAGTGACTAAGCCCTAATGGATGCTGAAACTCTGGCTCCGCTGGCGATCATGAGCAGTGGGATGGAGACATGTGCCGACATGTGTCTGCCTTGTGCATGCCAATGTGGGAGAGCGGCTGCACCGCAATAGATAAATGGATGCGGCGCCCTGGGACAGCAGACATAGCAGTTCTGGAGGCGGTTTGCCCAGGGACTACCGGCGCTGTGTATTGGACACATTAAGATCCCAGGGCAGAGAGGGAATGTGAAGACCTGGCAACTGAAGTGAAGCTGACAGTTGGGGGTGGCCTTCTGCCTCGGCCAGATAGAGGGAGGTCAATGCAGACGGGAGCCAAAGGATAGAGGACCTGTGACCAGTGACTTCCTTTTTGTAGTCATCCCCCCCTTGGGATCCGAGTGTGGAGGGGATGAGATGGGGGAGCATTCTTAGGCCTGTTCCTCCTGCCTCCGCCCCTCATTCTTGTTTCCCTCCACCACCCGCAGACAGGCCGATGACAAAGACCCAGGAGAGGAGAGCCTATCACCGGGTTGCTGACGGTCTGCCCTCTTCCCAAGCCCCCAAATATTGAGTGATTGCAGCCTCTGGTGGTCATGGAGGAGAGCCTCGGGGTACCAAAGGGGAGCACGTCCACAGCAAAGCATGTGGGACCATAGTGCCAAGAAAAACACGAAGATGCTGGTGCTGCCCACTTCCAAAACAGAGGGTAAATGCGCTAACAATCCTCTGGTGGGGTTCCTACTTTTTGTCCTGGCTTGGTGACCCCTTACCTTCAGTGAAACAACTTGGGATGCAAAGACCAGCCACTCCTCATAAAATAACAGACAAAGCTTCCAGACAATGGGAAAGAGATGCCCATGCAGAGTAACATCCGAAAAGAATGCAGATATTATAATATCATTATAAGAGTGGGGGCCTTGTGCAAGTATACAATAAGAGTAAAACTCTGTCCAAAGTGTTGAACACCCTGAAAAGGGAGAGAACACACTGATCTAAAGCTACACAGGCCCCAGAAGCGGGTATCACAATTGGAAACCAACGGAACTATCCCAAGACTGCACATTTTAAAACCAATGTCTAAGACAAAGACCACCGAGCATCCAAGGATGGACAAGTACCACCCCCCCTCCCAACCCCCCGAAACAAGAAATGGTGAAGGCGGCGAGGGGAGTGGAGATTGACGGACAGAGCCCACAGAATCACTCAACCGACAGAATACCACAGGCAAATTTGCTCAAAGTAGCCCCTTGAGAACAAAATCAGAGAGGTGGGTTCCAAGTGGATGCCAATTAGGCAGGACCTCAGAAATGTGGTCAAGAGAGTTTCTGGTTCAGTGATACATTTGTTAGAGTCCTTCGAAGACCTGACAATTCATGTAGAAGATACAGAAGGCTGCTCATGTAGAAACTCGGATTTATCAGTTTTCCGGAAACAGTAGTAGAGAAACACCCAGCAGAGTTCCTGAGAGACTAGCTGACCTCAACTACAGAGGTGGATAAATTCTCTTCCTGCTTTATCATAGAAAGCGTGCACAGAGTGGTGGCAGTGAAGTTGCCTCCAGAAGCTGCCCCCAAACCGTGTGATAGCCCATTTTGTCAAATATCAGGCTAGAGACATGGTCCTTAGGGAACTTAATACAAGCAAAAATCTGGTCTTCCCAGATTACACAAAAATGATCCAGCATCAAGGGACAATGTATGATCTAGTAAAGCCAAAGCTATGCACGCTTGGACTCAAGTGTCTGCTACTTTATCCTGCCAAGTTAAAGGTGATATCCAAGCCAAGTTGCTTTTTTTGTTTTTTTTGAAACACCAGAGAAGCCTGCGCCTGGATTGAAGAGCATCCCCAACTGTAAGAAATAAGAAACTGCGAGTCTGATTTGAGGGTAGTGGCGTCAATGGCAGTTAGGCCTGAAGAGAGCAGAGGATGCCAAATAAGTGTCAGAGGTGTTCTTGGGACCAGCAAAGGAAACCAAGAAACTCCCCCAATGGCAGCATCACGGATATGCCCTTAGAAGCAGGCTCAACTGACACAGGTGGGGACACACAACTGCGGGGAGAGTCACAACGGCAAGAAGGACAGAGAAAAATGCATCAGAGGAAGAAGACGGGCACATCATGGACAAATTATAACAACAAAAGCACCACTTGACACAGCCACCGATGAACTATGAGGTGCGGAGAGTTACTGAGATACAAACTCTGAGGCTGGATTGATGGATCGGGAAACTCCCTCCAGATGAGTACTAAACTATCTAGGGAGTGTTACAGTACCCACGACAACAGGCAAAATGGGAAAGCAGGCGGCAGTCAGGTAGCTCCTTGAATCTGTGTCCCCTCACCAAGCGGTTGACGGTGCAGCCGCTAGAGAAACTTGCAAAGGTATGATGAAGTAGCAAGATCACCATAGTTTTGTTATAAAGGAGTAATTGGGGGAGGGGGACACCTTTCCAAACCTGGGATGCAAGTAGTCTTCCAGTTCAGAAAGACGAGACCGGAAAAGAGAGGAGGGAGAAAAATTTCATTAAAATTCCGTTACAATTTAAAATGTTAAAATGTATGTTTTCAGATTAACCAAGGGAAACGGGAAGGACTGAGGACATAGTACAAGAGAGAAGAGAGAACACTAGCAAGATGGCACCGAAAGAACATAACGCGGAGGTAAAAATACTTTTCTGGAAAATAAATGGTCTAGGAAGTAAAATTAAAAGAGGAATTGTAGCCCAGTACACGCATAGGCAAGTCCCAGACGTTGTATTAGTCCAGGAAACAAATATGTTGAGGGCCAAATGCAGATTTCTAGAAAGAGGTCAATATGTCTCAGTAGATCATGCAGGCTTCTCCTGAGGATCTAGGCAGGTGGCAATATTATAAAAGAACCTCCCCCACTACTTTCAGATAGCTATTAAAAAACTTGACCCTAATGGGTGCTATATTAGAGTACAAGGTGTATGGGGCGACATCTTATAATAATTAAGGTCTATGCTCCACCCAGACAACAGAGTGTGATAGAAATGTTCTAAAGGTCAACTCCATGTTACATAACCTGGAAGGGGATTTCAATAATGTTAAGGCACCTAAATGTTGACAGCACACCCCCATCAATACACATACCACACTCTCCTCTCACAATTTCCCAGGGCCATGGGCCTAACAGACATTTGGAGGCTGAAACAACCAAGGGACAGACAATAGTAAACTCATACTCCCTTAGGGCACATAAAGCCTTCCCTGGATTCAATATTTATCCTGAAGAGGGAAATTCCTAGTATTGGAGGAACAGAATTCCTGGCTAGGGAGAGTTCAGATTACTCACCACTGTCAAAGGGTGGGGGATGGGTGGGGTTCAGAAAATGGGACCAACTGGAGACCAAGCACATGCGAGTTTACTGACCCAGTGGCTATTGCAGAGATCTGTATTTGAACAAAAATGAGGGAACAGGAATGCCCTGGAAAGCTAACAAGGCGGTACAACCCAGAATACTGTCACATGTAAGAAAAAGTGCAAGCGAAAGAATATCAGGACACTGGAGTGCTAGCTTCTGAAGTTGAAAAGGACACTGACAACTAGTCCAACCCCACAGATCGTAAGAAAACTGGAGACATTCAGGAATGATTACCAGTGTGAGGCCCAAGACGTGGCATGTCAGCAATACCTTGAGATGCACCATAAGCAATACGAAGTGGGGGATAAGGCAGGCCATGTTTTGTCCTGACTCAGCAAGAGGGAGAAGTGACTAGATGGGTAGGAGAATTAAAGGATGAAAAGGGGAAGATATGTGAAAATGGCAGAAATAGAATGTACGTTTGCATACTACTAGGATGCCTTTTATGAGGCTTAAAACCTGACTGAGAAATGAAACTATTCCAATGCAAACTTGACCTTCCAACACTAAGCAATGAAGATAAGAAAAAGATGGAAGAGTTGACAGAAGCCGTTAAGCACATGAGAAGTGGGAAGACCCCCAGTCCTAATAGTTTCCCAGTTGAACTGTGCATAAAACCCTGAGCACTATTAGGAACCCACTTACACAACATGTATAGAGAAGACCAAAAGAAAGACTCTGTCCCTGGATCTCAGACATGAGGTCATTACTATAATCCATAAGGAAAGGAGACCCTAGGATAAGTGGCCATCTTATCAGCCAATCTCCTTGTTAAATCTAGAAACACAAATATTGGAGACTAGATAGCTGGGAACTATAAACTTCATCCTACATAAAGACCAGTCCGGATTCATGCAAAGGCATTCCACTAAGCTTAATCTCAAAAGACTACATAACTGGCCGGTTGCAATACAAAACAAGACAGATTCTTTAGCGATAATCTCCCTAGATGCCAAAAAAAAGGCTATTCTGTCCACTGACGATTCTTGTTTTTGACACTACAAATATCTGGATTTGACACGTCCTTCTGTAATTGGGTTTCCCCTCCTCTATCAAGACCCCACAGTAACGGTCAAAGTTAACTGGGTGTACGTCCCATACATTTCCAATAGAATGGGACCCCCAATAGGGGTGCCTACTCCCCCACTGTTTTTCTCACTTTATTTAACCTTTAGCATGCTGGATCATGCCACTAGAGGAGCCTAAAGGGTTTTGTACAAACAGAAACTCCATAGAGGATAAGATTTTGTGTTATGACATCCTGCTTTGCGTACTGTAACCCCATGTAGCTATGCCAAAGGTTTTCCAAGTGTCTGGGTTACATGGTAAGCTCACTGGGTGCAAATTCAACTGGGAGAAGTCCACCGTTTACAAAACTAGTGACTGGATCATGCTGGGAGAACCCCTGGGAATTAAGGTCTCTGAAGAGGGGCTCAAATGTCTTGGATAAACATAACACGAAGGACAGCTCTATTTACAGAAAACAAAAACAAACAAAAAAAAACACAGAACAGATACTGGCTCCAAGTGAATGTTAGTTGCTTGGATCCCTTCCACTTACAATAATGGGGTGCATAGAGCTCTTTAAAATGATTACTTTACCAATACTAATTCATGTACTGCAAAACACATCCTTCCCCATATTGTACAGGGTCTTCCTCCAGCTAAACAGAGATCTACAAGCTGTAGGATCCTACTACTGGGCAGCACAGCTCTTATCAATTGACTGGATTAATGCACAGAGATGGCCCCTTAGTTAGACTGGAAAGATTGATGATGGAAAATCCCCCCCTTATGCACTACTTTTTTGCTATAAGGAAAGAAAATCATGTTTCCAGCCACCCAGTCAACATCGTGGACCAAGGATATAGAAAGTCTCTAATTAGATGGAAGGGTAAGATCACAAAAGAATCACCACTGTGGGAGGGGAATATGCTGAAACAAGTACATACACAGAGGATTCAAAGTGTGGGATTGTATTCGAATTTCCAAATTAGAAGAATTGACGGAGGGTGATAATATTAAACCTTTTTCTAGCCTACAAAGGGAATCTAACTTGACCCAGACCCATATGTAAAAATACTCACAGTTAAGGCATGCCGTACAGGCCAATTAGCTAGCCTGTCCCGAAGTACCAGATTATGCTCCACTGAAGAACAGTACTTCCGGGAAAATTGGGAAAGTAGCTTAAATCATCCTCATAGAAGACCCTCAATGAGAACATTCTGGTTGGGCTGCTGAGTTTGAGAGCCAGGTGAGAGGTAGCACTGGGAGAATGGAGAACATAGACTGAGAAGCTATGCTAAAGCACCCTAGAAATGCTGGGGGAAAAAAAGAAGAATTGCGCCTGATTAGACTTAAAATCATCCACAGGTAATACAACAATAGAAGCCACTGCTACACAATGAGACGGGCTCGATTACCTGACTACAAGAAACGTGAAATAGAAGAGGACACCTTTATACATAAAATATAGGTCTGCAATAAAATACAGGAATACTAGCATAACAGTTCCCAACCTGGATCTGATCCTAGAATGTATATTCCCCCCACTTGCTCAGTTTGTAATCCCAGGGATCCCCACTGATGTAGATCTTCCAAGAAGCAAAACACCTATTTTGCATACTAGGTCCAATTGTTGCAAAAAGGGACCTCACAAAAAAGTGGGGCTTTCAAGACATACCTACGAAACGGTAGTGGCTCGAAGGCATGGACCTGTACATGGGGGCTGAAAAAGTGACGCATGAAAGTAGGGGTTGCCTCCTGTAAATTTAATAAAATCTGGGGGAGTTGGAGGGTTGTCTATGGGATAAAGTCTCTCCACCAGGCATTGAAGTCTTGGACACTCATGGCAGATGAAGCGCAAATCACGTGAAGATTCCAACTGATGATGGAGGGACTAGATCTCAGGTACTCGCAAACATTTTCCCAAAGGCCACAAAGTTAGGTCTATGATGTGACCGAGGGCCGCATCACTGCCAGCAGGGAGGCAATCCAGTGGGGGAAGGAGGGTGGTAAGGTGGGTATAGGGGAAGAGAAGCATATAGATCTAGTGGCTGAACTGCACAATGTAAAACAAGAAAACCTGGGATTAACCCCAGCTTCCCCACTTTACCATATTGTGTGATCCTAGGCAATTGTTTTATTTCACTTTCCCTCCTTTTTCTTTTATCACATATAAGAGTACCTCAAAATACATGACTTAAGAACGTGCACTGTACAAAGCCTTCTCCTCTCCTGTGTTTGATTTAATAAACTAGAATGTTAACATTTATAATACGAACCTAGGGCTCTCTAAGAGTGCACATAACTGACTTGCCTCTTAGTTCACTATTGGCATTGTGTCAGTGTGGGGGTAAGAATTAATGTTTTCTAAATTCATATTTGAAAACTATCAGTTAAAAAAATACCTCAATACATTGACTTAATCTGATATGCTAAGGTGAAATGGTTCTGCATGTTAATGAATTACACTTTTTGAATTTTGAAGAGTCCTTATCCTATTTTTACAATTTTGCTGCAAGATGGCTTTGAAAAAGAAAGTGATCATAAAGTTAAGTTGTGCAACTTAATTACTTCCTTCTTTAACTTCAATTAACTTTTAAATAAAGGCTTACCTGTATATTTAACATCTTTTTAATGTTAGTGTTGAGTGGCATGAACAGCAGTCCAGTGCAGCTGTTGATCTGGCCGCCGCACGTAAAGGTCAGGAGGGCCATACTTTGAATATCACTGAACTAGAGCATCCACCCTTACGCAATAGACCATTAGCCTAACTAAAGGTTCTACTATTATGCTGTATACCGCTGCTCACGGATATGTGTCCATTGTTGTTAAATGACTGAGAACTGAAGACAAGTTCTGGTCTTGTTGTTATGAATTGTGGAATTAAAAAAAAATTTACATTTTTTTTTTTACATTGAATGTCCTGGACCAGGTCATAAAAATGCATTCTTCAGACACAATATGTTATGAAGCCTAGATTCAAAGAGTGTTTTTAATGTGTGTGAAACAGAATTAAAGGGGCCACAACCTACATGTTATAAAGAGTATTTAATACAAGAGAACGGACTTCTCTTTCACCCTAATCAACAGTTTACTGATTAAACAATCTGCCTTTGTTTTGCTTAGTCCTGCAAAATTAGGGCTGCTGGAAGATATTGTGAAGATATTGTGAATTCCCACATTCATCAGAAGCTAAGTTTTTCCAGAGGGTGATAGTTCAAGCCCATCCTGGTTTACTGATGTAGTACATGCTGTTTGTATTGTCTGTCTAGATCAACACTAGCTTCTTGCCAATTAGGGCAAAAATATACTGGAGGGCTAGGTGAATGCTCTTCAAAACCAACTCCATACTCATGGACATTCTAAAGCCAACTGGGCCCTCATTAAACAATAGTTTCCTGGGGCTCCAGAAAATCTCCCTTGCTAGATACGGCACGTTTATCCCTTGAATGAGTAGCAAGCTGTGGTAATTAAAATACTGTCCCCCACTACCTTAAAGTGTTCTTATAATGTTTAAGGAGGGCTACTTTTAGTACCCTTATTTGAAGATACAGATGAGAATCTGTAAAATATATGCCAACATCAAACATATGAGTGATCTACTAGGAAACAAGAGGCTCCTATTGTGACTAAAGTGAAGATTAATTGACTTTTTATTGACTGTCACTCCACAGAGGAGATTGGAGTGTAAGAACGCAAAAAAGATTTGTTCAAGTTATGGGAACACCGCACAGAGGAACGGAGATCAGCAATAGCCTACTGAGCTTTTGTGGTGTATAAAGTCCACCAACCCGTCAACCAACCAGTAATGTAAATAAGAGTGGCTATGAAATACTGGTCTTGTGAAGAGGCAGTCAATCTACTGCCATGTGTTTTTATAAACACACAGGGTGCTAAGTTTAATTGGTGGGACGATACCTTCTAATGGAAAATGTCTTTGTCCACTGTGCAGAGAAGAAACCATCTGTGAGTCTTCCTTTTAGGCAAAAGAAATTTGGCAAATATCAACCAAGTGGCATAAAGGCTGATGAGTTGACACAATAGACGTATGTATTTGAAGCCAATAAAATGACAAGCATAAGTCATGCAAAAACCTTTAAGAGGGAAATGTATGCCTCCCACAGACGAAATATTGTGTATTAACATGATCTTGTTTTCCAATCTCCTGCTCCGACAGTGCAGAAAAATGGAGTAAAGATCACTCGCTAGGTGGCAAACACTGTGAGCGGGTGCAAAGAAAACTGCCTCCTCAAAACTACATGATCTTCAGTCTGAAGCATGCTTCATGATAGATAAAAAATTGAAGAAGAAACAAATGCAATCTTCTTGAATCGCAAGAGTAGGAAATTATTATGAATGCATCAAAACAGGAGTGGAGTATTGCTTTCTGGAGAAAAGATGCTACTGTGCAGAAAGTGGATGTTGTTAAAGAACACTTGGAGAGTACATCAAAGGGCACGGGGTCCACAGTCTAGATCTCATTTTAGGAGATTTGTTTACAAGGTGTCTACATGGTGCTCAAAATCACATAACTTTTTGTCCCTTTAGAGTTAAGAGCTATCTCAGGAAGTTTCCCATTTCCTGTTGTAGGCAAGAGAGGAAGCAGAATAACGAATTGCCACAGAGGGGCTGAGATTTGAGACATTATAATTGCTGTAAATAATTTTAAATCATATTTAAATGAGTGAAGAGGGTAGTAAAGGAGCAATCTGCAAGCATGTACATCACTTAAAGTCTGACTGAATGGGTAATTATTAGATTAGTACACCACTAAGAAAACATGTAAAACTAAATAATTAGCCGTATGCACTGGACTAGGTGTCAATACAAAACATCTGTTCAAACTTATACTGGACTATGCATGCTGGCAACAAAAACACCAAGGCCTGAATACAAAGTCTACTTTTGTCAAGGATCTGTTTTCACTTCAGGTAGCGCAGCATGATCTGAGGAAACATTTCCTTTACCCAATGGAGCATTATTATGTATGCTCTATCCAAGTCAAATGTGATCTGCCATTTTATACAACAAACCTTCCATGTTAGTAACATATCCACAATCCTGCTAAACCACAGGTTCAAACAGAATCCGAGTTATAATCAATCAGCCTATTTGCTTACAGAGACAGGAGGGAGATCCAATGCCATGAAGGACTTCAATAAATCAATATTGACACAGTAAAACAGCAACTCGTTCCAGAAATGTGCAAAAAATAATTAAACACACGGAGGGCGTGGCCAGCAACATTGCGGACTAGACGTGTCCGACCGGAGCTCCGTAAGCACCTAAATGATCCTGCAGTAATCCTTGGCTCGAAACAGTCACCCTGACCTCTAAATACATGGGCTGAGTGTAAGGAGGCAGCGCCCTTGCGAGGAAGAGTCCATACCATCTGAGATCGCCGAGATCGGGAGGAAAGGTGGCGAAGGAGAGTGACTGCGCCATAGGCAAAATGGCGGCGGCGGTCTAGGCCGAAATACAACCAAACCACGGGACTCTGAGCAGGTGCACCTTGCCGCGGGCAGAGGCGGTGGATACGAGACGCCGGGGGGGCCCTCCGACCCCTCCTCCCTCAGGTGTGCCGGACAGAGACTATGACGTGACAGAGACCCCCGGGATTGTCCCAACTGCTTCCACAGATCAAAGGAGGGGCGCTATACCCGGGGAGCCATACCCCACGGAGCGGACACCAGTGGACACACTCCCGACCGCCGGAGCCTCCATCAGCGGGGCCGGGGACAGATCGCGGCAGCAAAGCACCTTCGTGGCGGGGCGTCCCGGGGATCTGGAGGGATGAACCGGGAGGAGTGAGTGTCGGCAGAGGTACCCCCGGCCTGCCGGCGCCTTGAATGAGGGTGCGGAGAGACGCCCATGGTGGGGGAGGCCCGCGACAAGACTGCTGCACGTAGACCCGCCGAGCCCGGTAGGAGGTTGAACCCAGTGCCCTCCAACCCCTCCCCCCCCCCCCCCCGTCCGCTCTACTCTGGGTGGGCGAGCCGGGGCTGCGGAGACTCCCGGGACCGTCCAAAACCCCTTGCGAGATTAGAAGAGGAACACTGCCCGAGGGGCGCCTGGGGGAAAAAGGGTCGCATGGAGCAGGCGCCTGCGGAGGCACTCCCGGCTGTCGGCCTACACCGGTGGGGCCGGGGACCGCTGGAACAAGTGAGGGACCTCCGTTGCTGCAGTGTCTGGTGTGGTGCATCGGGGCCGCCGGAGGAGCCCTAAGAGGGGCGGCAGCGTGGGACCCATCGGACGCCGATAAGAATGTTCTCGGCATGCCGGGGCACTGATTGAGGACGCGGAGGGCTAACTGCGATAGGACCAGAGAACCACGTTAACCCTGCCCTGCACAGACCCACTGAACTGAGTGAGAGCCCGGGGCCCCCCGCGACCTAGTCGAGGGGAAGCGGCGGGCTCGGAGTGGAGACGCCAAAGGTGCTGGATGGGACACGAGGGGGGGCAGATCTACATTAAGCCTACACAAACTGACCCAACCAAGTGGAACAAAGTGCAAAGACACCTGGACCTCCCGGGCACGTGTGTTTCCCCCCCCCCCCCCCCCACCACAACTGGTCTGAGTGCTAGGGCAGGGCCGCACAGACACGAAAGAACATACAGGACGGTTGGCGGACCGCGCCCCGGCAGACACAGTACCGCCACTGGGTGGGCCGCATCCCCTCGGGCAGGCGCCAAGGTGTCACAGACCCAACTCCGAAGGGGACACACTGGGCCCTTACGATCCGAAGGCACGCACATCCAGATGAGCACGCAGTGATACGATAGACTTCTTGCATGTTGTCGAGGCAGAGACCCCTGCATGGGGATTTACAGTAAGCGCGACCTCAGGACCGGGACTCCCGAAGAGAGTGAAGGCGCAAAGAGACCTGAGAGACCCCCCCCCCTCCTCCTCTCACTCATATTACATCAGGAGCCTACAGAAACAACCTCAGATGGCTAGAGACAAGGACCCAAAAACACAGAAACAAGGGAAGATGGACAAATTTGCCAAGGTCCTAACTACTATGGAGACTCCTGTCACGGCGCCAGCAGACATACCGGATAACAATGTCATCCTTCAGGCCATCCAATCCTCAAGGGAGGCGCTGGAAGGCAAGATAAACAAGATAAAAATAGATGTTAACCTTCTGCGCCAAGACCTTCAAAACGTCTCGGAAAAAGTCACGCAAGCCGAACAACGCATATCGGAGGTAGAGGATACTTCACACACTCTCAGGAGGGAAGTCACGGCCTTGACGACGGCTATGAAAGATGTGGCATGGAGGGTCGACGATGCAGAAAATCGCGCTCGAAGAAACAACCTACGCTTTCTAGGTTTTCCAGAAGCCATAGAGGGAACAGATGCCGGTGCCTTCACTGCACAGATGGCTGACGGACTCACTCCCTGATGCGCGATTCTCACCTTGCTTTGCGATTGAACGGGCACATAGAATACCAGGAGCAAAACCACCGCCAGGGGCCCCGCCGCGTCCGTTGATTGCGCGTTTCCTCAACTACCAGGATAGGGACCTCATCCTCCGTGAAATGAGAAGCAAAGGAGAAATACGGATGGACAATACCAAAATAATGGTGTTTCCAGATTACTCACGAGATGTGCAAAAACAACGCAATCCATTTGACTCAGTGAAAGAAAAGCTGCGGAATCTACAGATCACATATATGTTGCTCTTCCCCGCCAAACTCAAAGTGATCTACCAGTCTAAAACCCTGTTTTTCCATACTCCAGAAGAAGCCTGGCAGTAGTTGGAAGAGAGCCCTCCAAAAAAGATACCAGGGGGCTCAGTAACATTTCCCAAAAGAGGCCCTTCAGCGCTCAGCAGTAGACCAAGATCACAACGATTAAAATGGAGAAATAACACAACCACGTCGGGTTAGCAAATTAGAGTAACGCCATACCGTAGTAGGAAACCGGCAAAGTCGACGCCCCAGGCCTCGGATTCAGAGAGTACGCACCTGACGGACAAGCCCAGTGGGGAATCACGAGACAGACTAGGAGGCAGCACTCCGCAGAACGCACAGACCAAGACATTTCTTCCAAATCGGAGGGAGACCACCCCTTGATGCAGAACATCAATCTTCTCGAGGAACCTATAGACGACAATCCTGCGACTGCCACAAACACTCAGACTCGACAAGCAGATACTGAAGAATGACGAGCAGTACCGGGCTACCGGAGGGCCACAGGGACAGTAAGCTTACGAGGAGGCTTCTCCTCCCCCTCCGTGTGCCTTTCTCGGTGTACTTGATTTTCTCCCATCCCTCCCCCACCCCCCCACCTTTTTTTTCTCTTTTTCCCTTTCTTCCCCCGCCCCCCTCTTTGTCTCAGTTTTAAATTTTAGGTTTGGATTATTGTGTTGACTGTTTTCGGGTGGTGTCTCCCTTACATCTCCTTCAACTGTGGACGCAGGTAGCCAGAGACACTAGTCGGGGGGGGCGCTTAGTTTAGTCCCAGAAGACAGCAACGAGAAAGCTGGGAAGAGTAGGGACGCTCCCGAGGGAGGGATTTTGGGAGGGTGGGCGACAGACCTCTCCAATCCGAACACATAGTTGGTCATGTTGACCCAAGGGGTAGTCGGTTTGGCAGTGGGGGAGTGTAGAGGGGTAGGGCAGGGGGGTGAGGATTTGAACACAGTTAGTAATCAGGTTAGAATAGGTGAAATTTCTTTGAGACAACAGATACGGAGATGTGGAGACCTAGGAGACAGTTTCGGCAATGAGGAATGCAACCCGCAATTGCACCATGGCAACATTTAGCAACGACTCATACTCAGTCCTTTCCTGGAACGTAAATGGGATGGGGAATAAAGTCAAAAGAGGCCTGGTGTCGGCATATATTAAGAGTCTGAAGCCAGGCGTAATTTTTTTGCAAGAGACACACTTGAAGGGTACACAATGTGGGTTTCTTGGTAGAGGGGCATACAGGACACTAGCCCATGCGGGATTCTCCTCCGGGGCGAGAGGAGTGGCCATCCTAATTAGGAAATGTCCGCCGTTCAGAACTGAGCGCACATGGGCAGACCCCAATGGAACATATGTGGCGGTCAAAGGTATTTGGAATAGAAAGGACGTTACTTTTAGAAGCGTATATGCGCCCCCCAGACTACAAAAGCAGACACTAGCGAAGCTTGCAGACATTCTCCTGGAGGCGGGTTCCGACACCCACCTTATTGGCGGGGACTTCAATTATGTAATAGACCCTCTGTCCGACCTTACAACGATCTCTACGGGAGGTCCCAAAGAGGCGCAACTTTAACGCTTCACAGACACGCTAGCGTTAACAGATATATGGCAAAGACAGCATCCCCAGACCAAAGCCTACTCCCTTCTACTCAGGTGCTCACAAAGTCTTTTCAAGTATTGACTATATTCTAGCCCCAGCAGGGGAAGTAACAGGGGTTCAAAAAATAGAATATCTAGCAAGAGGTCTCTCGGAACACTCACCTCTTTGGCTCACAGTGGGTATAAATACAAAACGTTCTGCCGGGGGGTGGAAACTCAATGCATGGGAACTTAAGGACCCTAAGGTGACCAAAGAAATTAGGGTGGACTCGGAACTTTACTTTCAACAAAATGTGGGGTCCGTGGAATCTGCTATCACCGTATGGGAAGCGTACAAACCTGTCCTACGGGATAGAGCCCAGAACATAATAGCCTATAAGAAACTGAGGAGATTGCGGAGCTTGCGGAGCTTGAATCCAAGCTCCTTCAGGATCGAAACGCTAGCCCTCACAAAGGAAGACCCCTCCCTGTTGAGGAGAATGCAAATTCTCCGACAGGAATATTCCGCCTTGGCCAGGAAAGACGCGCAGCACGCGATACAAGCCATGCACCGGCGCCTTTAGGACGCCGGAGACAAAACGGGCCGGCTGCTTGCTTGGCTCAGTAAGAAAGAACTGGATACCAGATGGGTGGCTGAAATGGACACAGACGACGGGCCAGATTCACACGACGCCCATGGGGTTAGCCGATGCCTTTGCTGGGTACTATGGAGGCCTTTTATGCAAAACGTCCCCTGGCGGAAACGTTGCAAATAGAGAGTTACCTTGAGAAAATAGAGATCCCCCAAACTAGCAATGGGAGACACCCAGACACTAGAGGAAAAGATCACGCTCGAGGAGATTGGGGAAGCTATTAGTCAGTTGAAAACCGGGAAAGCTCTGGGTCCGAATGGATTACCACCTGAACTCTTTAAGCAAAACGCGGTACTATTCAGCCCTCATCTACTCAATCGGTTTTTAGATGCGCAGACGGTGGGTAGCCTCCCAAAAGATCTTCGAACGGCCACAATAGTGGTAATACCCAAGAAAGATAGGCCACCTCGCAATTTTTTATTTTAGGAGTTTTCTATAGCGCTGGCCAGACCCGAGGGTATCGGAGCGCTTTACAACAGTCGTCATGCGATAGTCATACAATCTAGCAAAAAGTATACATATTAGCTCAAGGCACTTTGAAAGTCTCAGCGCAATGTACCACATTGATGCATGGAGGTAAAGTAGTATTCAAGTTGTGTGCCTGTTGACTTGCATCGAGCCTCCTTTGGGGAGGGGTGATATAGGCACCTCCCCTCGTGGCGGGGAGCAGGAAGAAGACAATGTCCCAATAGCAGAGAGCAGCAGTGTGCTGGCTTGTGAGCTTCGACGGCAGCTATCGGTTCGGGAGAGAACGATTGAGGAAGGTCTTTGAGCTGCCTCTTGAATTTTACAAAGGAGGTGATAGTCCTGATATGGACTGGAATGGAGTTCCAGATTTTTGGTGCATTTCCAGCGAAGGACTGTGCTGCGGTTTTTTGTTTGCGTGTTTTCATAGGGATGAGGAGTAGAGTGTTGGTGCTCCTGAGGTTCCTTGCCTGGCCGGCTTTCTTGAGTTTGGAGGCCAGGTATTCTGGCTTCCCTGTGTGCAGGGCTTTGTGTGTAAGGCAGGCAGTTCTGAAGCTGGCTCGCATTTCGACTGGGAGCCATTTTAGTTCTCTGAGTGCGGGTGAGATGTGATCGTATTTCTTAATTCCGGTGACCATTCTAGCTGTTGCGTTGAGAGTTGTTCTGAGGGGAGCCAAGTGGGATTTTGCTGTACCTGTGAGGATTGCATTCCCGTAATCGAGTCTCGACAGCACCAGCAATTGAGTCGCTTGTTTGAGGTCCTTGGGCGGAAGGAAGTGTAGCTCATATCGACCCATCTCTCTCATCAATATAGAAACAAAAATTTTAGCCAGAATATTAGCCAACAGGCTTACCGGAGTCATATCCAGCCTCATCCATCGGGATCAATCAGGCTTTATGCCGGAGAGGTCCACAAGGCTAAACTTACGGAGACTACACAATTGGCTGGAGGTAGAGAGTACCAGAGCAGATCCCCACCTCATATTGTCACTCGATGCTGAAAAAGCATTTGACACCGTCTACTGGCATTTTCTTATGTCCACCCTAGAAAAATTTGGGTTCGGCCCTATATTTAGGCGGTGGATAACTATTCTATATGAACGACCCCTGGCCAGGGTAAGGGTCAATGGAGTAGTTTCAGGGGAATTTCCAATAGAGCGCGGGACACATCAGGGATGCCCTCTGTCCCCCCTTCTCTTCGCTTTGGTGTTGGAGTCTCTTGCATGTGTCATCCAGGTGCGTCCGGACATAACAGGTTTCCCGAGGGAAGAGGATGGGTCCTTGGATGAGCGCATATCACTATATGCAGATGACATCCTTCTGTATGTCACAAACCCCAGAGAGACAGTCCCAAGTATTCTGGATAGTTTCGAGTGCTACGGCACGCATGCAGGGTATAAAATCAACTGGGAGAAGTCTTGCCTTTATCCAGCGGGGCAGGGTGGGGGAACATTGACACATGAGCCGGCTTCAGGTAGCGACTGATGGAATAAAATATCTGGGAATATACGTTACCACCGATAAAACGGAAGCTCTAACTCGCAACCTCTGTAGAGTTCTCAAAGATTTTAGCACTGATGTAGAAAGATGGAAGACACTGCCACTAACGTTATTGGGCAGAGCGGCGCTTTACAAAATGATAGTACTCCCAAAATTCCTATACATCCTTCAAAACACATATCAGCCGGTCCCGGAAGAGGCATTTGTAAAGATTGATGACACACTGAGGATGTTCCTGTGGGGTGGGAAACCCCCCCCCCCTCCCAGAGTGGCACTTTCAACGCTGCAGCACAATCAATATAACGGAGGCATATCCCTACCAGACATTAGGGCGTACTACTGGGCTGCTCACTTGATCGTGGTAAATGACTGGGAACATATGCCGGGCGATCACCCCACATATGCACTGGAACGTACGCAATTCGAGAAGTGCCCGCACACACACTACCTTTACGGAGGGAAGGGAGTCACGCAACTTTTAATGGCCTCCCGAGTGGTGATAACAGCGTGGAGGAAAGGGGAAAGGCAAATGAAGTGGAATGATCGGGTTACGAGGGAAACCCCTCTTTGGGTAGGGGGGCGACTTAAAGAATTCACAAAGCTGAGTGGGTTCCGTGGGTGGGACCTGCTGAGGATCTCTCAAATCAAAGACATACTAGACCGTACTGAGCTTGCAGCGTTTTCTTTCTCCCAGAAAGAGTATGACATGCATCAGACGCAATACTATAAATATCTACAGCTGGCGCATGCCTGGGGAGCGCAGCGTATAGATACAGACAATCTCCCCCAGTATGCCCCTTTAGAGGGACGGCTCCTGATGGGCGAAATTAAAGAAAAAGCAGTCTCCTGGACATATCGGACCATAAAAAACAACAAACCGGACTCCCTCTTGAAATTGAGGGCAAAATGGGAAGCAGATCTAGGCGACTTTGACGACCTAGAGTGGGAAATGGTGTTGATGCACCCCCGGGAGGTAGCCATTAAGTCCCGCCTTAGGCTTATTCAGTTTAAGTACCTGCATAGGATTTACTACGACAGAGCACGGCTGCATCACATAGGAGAGCTGACGCACCCAATTGCCTTAGATGTAACACGACTTATGGTACCTACTTCCATACGATTTGGGAATGTCAGCACATACAGGAATACTGGGGAGCCCTACTGTCTGAGCTAGAGGATATATTAGGGGGCAAGATACCTCTGGACCCCAAATTTGTTTTGTTGGGCATTCATACAGAAGTTGATCTTCCCAAAATAAAGCTGACACTACTTAACTTAGGACTAGTGGTGGCCAAACGCGACTTGGCGCGCAAATGGGGAACGGCACAAAGCCCCACAGTAGATGAGTGGAGGAAGGGAATGTATATGTGAGGGGAGAAAACGACGTATATGGCTCGTGGTTGTCCCAAAAAGTTCCAGAAAATATGGAAACCGTGGATAAATCACCATGGTCTCCTGATGGAGGACTCCCAGGGGGCCCCCACGGCCACAGGATAGCCACGGGGGGGGGGAGGGAAGGGCTTGAGACAAAAGGGAACGGAGATATCATCTATATTGGGTTCTATATTACTGTTGTATATACTACTGCCGTTGAATGAGAATAAAAATGTAAATATGGACATACTTTTGCTTCTTGAAAACCTCCACTATCTGTACTGAAATCAAGAAAATGCCAATAAAGATATTTCCCAAAAAAATTTAACACACAAACCTTTTTGTTTACAGCAAAGCCAATGGATACAGCCACAAACGGAAACCTAAAAGGAAAACAATAATGTGTATTAAGATTTTTACAATTTACATTGTTTTTCAAAAATAACTAACTGCTGTTAAGTCTCAATATAAGAATCTGAACATTAATAGTGGATCCTTAAAACAAAACAGAAAAGGTTCAAGACTTTTAAATGTTCACTTAGAAGCATTACTTGTGCACAAAGTTTGTAGTTCCATCAATGGGGTCAATGATCCATGTTGGGTTATCAGACAGCGTACTTCCTGCCCCAGCAGCGACAGATTCTTCACCAATGAAGCTAAAAAAGACACAAGTGAATATCACGTTATCAACTATTTGTAACCTTCCAGACTTATGATTGACAGGGCATGAACAGACTGATATCTGACAAAACACAAAGGTCGAGGAAATGTCAAAATATAGATCACAGCATTTTAGAATGTTCACCGACGTTGGAATTTGTCTTTCATTAAAAGGTGTGTATGTAGCAGAGCATGGAACAAATGTACCCTTGCTGACAGCTTTTTCAAAGGCAAAGAGTTGCAGAATATGTATTTCTAACCAAACGTGTACAGTTCAAGATACTACAGTGATCACAAATTAATAATGGACTAGGACTTTGAACTGATGTTCTCTCTAAACCAGAGTCATCAATGAGATGTATTTGCTAAGAAGCTTATTCAAACTATTAAAATTGTTACTGAGAAGCTTACGGATTATACCCTACCACAAATGCAACTACTGGTAGGGGTCACTGAAAAGCCCTGCAAGGATCTGTGATCTACAATGGGCCAATGTAATCACCTTTTTCACTGTGAAAAAGGACAGTTTGTAGCTACGTTGTAATGATCTAAAAGCACTATGGGTGATTAATGTTCAGAAATTACAGTTTAATTATGTGTGTAATGTCCAGAAATTACAGTTTAATTACAATGCATCCAATTCAAAGACTTTTTTGCTCACACTAGTTGAACTTGGGTTCCCCATTCAAAAATCAGGATCTGTGAAGACTAACGCCTGCAGGCAGACTGCAGTCAACAATTTGGTACAACTAAAAACCTTTAGCACTATGGGTGGGAAAATGGCAATAAAGGGGTGGCAATTCAAAATGCATGGAACACCTATTAATACATTTCATGATATTCATATCACATTTACTTTGACGTTCCAGCCCTACAAACACAGCCAAAAAGGGAGAGAGAGGTCATTTTGTCTAGTTAGGATGGAAAAGGAACACTGCCATAGTCCAAGAGGTTTCCTCCTTAAGGAGCAATGTTTCCCATGTGGACAATCAGTCTGATGGACTAGTAGAGGAAAAGGAGTAACCTGGAAATCATGAAATGTGTTGAGCTCCATAGGATGCTTTATGAAATTTTTGTGAGCCCCTAAAAGTCAGAAACATTTGCAATTGGTAGACGTAAATCACCCATGCTTAGATTATCCACTTTTTGTAAAAACCTTTCCGAATTTGGAGCAAAAACCTTACACGTTCTTTCAGAGCACTGCATTGCCTGTGTTGTCAACATGTTTATCATACTTAAGAAACCCGAAAACAGAGAGTACTTGCAAAGATCTTTGGACTTTTGTCTGTTTTCGGTTTTCTTAGCTGAAATGTATGTTGGTCTGGTCAATGGATTATTAAATATTTTTTCCCCACAAGGTCATCAGAAAACCCATTTGCAGTCCTTCAATCTACTTCAGTTCACACTGCCAAAGTTTTGTGAGATAAAGCTAGGTCTGCACTAAAACAAACAGCGCATACACCTATACAGTGGTAAATGGCTGAAGGGTAATTTCCAATGATAAATCCTGCATTTTAGAAATGGGGGTCTCTAGTTGGCAATGGTTTGCACCTTTGTCCAAGTAGGGACCCTTCTTCCTAGTCAGGATAAGGAGGATACACTACTGAAATAACCCCTGCTCACCCCCTTGGTAGCTTGGCACGAGCAGTCCAACTTATCTTGGAGGCAGTGTGTAAAGCATTTGCACATAACCAACAGTAATACAGTAAAAACACTACAAAAGGACACCACACCAGTTTAGAAAAATATCCAATACATTATATATTTAAAACAAGACCAAAACGATACGAATCCAACATACAGTACTTAAAAATAAGCACTTTGCAAGAATAACACTGAAAAGTCAGTTCCTTGGAGTCGGTAGCTCCATCCGGTGCTACTGCGATACTGAAAACAACAGAATCCAACCGTTCCGTCTGACCACGTCGGTCGAGGTGTCGGTAGACTCGTAAACAGTACCTTTTTGTTGCAGCCGATCATGGTGGTACGAGTTGGTCGGGGCAACCGTTCCGGTTGCGATGTGAAGTGAAGCGGTGCCCTCAAGCCATGATGCAGGCAGCGGCTCGGTGACGGTCGTCCAGCGGCGTTGGTGAGACCAGGGCTGCGATGCGGAGTGAGGTGGTGCTCGTTGTGGTGCTGACAAGTCATGGTGCAAGCTGAACCATGGTTCCAGAAGCGGTACCTTGAGGTAGGTGAAGTCTTTGCTGTCCCTGAGACTTCGTGAACAGGAGGCAAGCTCTATTTCAAGCCCTTGGAGATACTCAGCACAAATAAAGAAAGTTCAGTCCAGTTCTTTCACTGCCCAAGGCAGAAGCAGCAAATGCAGGCCAACCCAATAAAGCAACAACACTGCAAAAGGGCAGTACTCCTCCTGGCAACTCTCACAGCTCTTCTTGGCAAATTCCTTGATTCCAGCGAGTTCTCAAGTTCTGGGGTCTGGGGCCCATATTTATACTCAGTTTCTCTTTGTTCTCTTAGGCACAGAGTGTCTGTACCTAGTCCAAACCAGTTTGGTCCTCACTGGCCCAGCTTCCCGGCAGGTGGTGGAGACAGCATTGTATAAAGCAGGCCAGGCCCATTCAGGTGCAAGGAAACCTCCTCCCACTACTTTAAATGCAGCCCAGGTCTATTCAGCCCAGCCCTGACGCATCCAGGAAAGGCAGGACACACCTCGACCCACCCAGTGGCTGTCTGAAGAGAATGCACATCCCCAGCCCTTGTCACTCCAAAGTCAGACAGTAAAACCACACACCCAGCAAAAGCACACAGGATGGCTAAGTAAGAAAATACCTACTTTCTAAAAGTGGTATTTTCAAACACAGAACATAAAAAATCATCTTCACTAAAAGATGCATTTTTACATTCTAAGTCCAGGCATACTAAACTCCATTTCCCTATCTGGTCCCAAGGGAAGGTATGCTTATAAGATGCTATAAGTAAACTCCCATTCTATCCTATGGGACAGATAGCCTTTCCATAGTGAAAAACGAAATACACTGCAATTCACTACCAGGACATGTACACACATGTCCTACCTTTTACATACACAGCACCCTGCACACAGGGGTACCTTGGGCCTACCTTAGGGGTGACTTACATGTAAGAAAAGGGACGCTTAGGGCCTGGCAAGTGGGTGCACTTGCAGGTCGACATGGCAGTTACAAACTGCACACAGACACTGCAGTGGCAGGTCTAAGAACCCTTTACAGGGCTGCTTGTGTGGGTGGCACAAACTGTGCTACAGGCCTACCAGCAGCATTTGTTTTACAGGCCCAGGCACTCTCAGTGCACTTTACGAGGGACTTACTAGTAAATCAAATATGCCAATCATGGAAACACAAATCCATAATACAATTTACAAACAGGAGCACATCCACTTTTTGAACAGCAGTGAGAAAGTGCACAGAGACCCTGAACCAGCAAAAACAGAGTCAAAACCGGGAGGTCAGAAAGCAAAAAGACAGGGGAAACACGACAAAAGATGCCAGGTCTAACACTGCATTTCCTTTTAACTTGTGCTTTCTAATCAAACAAACTAGGGCTGTGTATGTGGGAGGGGGAGGGTCATCCTTCTTTGTTAGCGTAAATGACTTCCTTGACTGCTTTAGGGGCAGATTCAGGAAAGACATATCTGGGGACACGGTGCAACATATAACAAAATTGTGCAACTGCAGGAAATGTTTACGGAATTGTAACAAATGGACAAAATAAGCACAAGCAATGATAGGATGTTCTGTCTTCAGAAGCCTTGATGGGAGATCAGGCAAGGTCTCCGTTAATAAAGAATGAAGGCAAACTCTTAAGAGAGCCATATTGTTGAATTGCAATGATCAAATCAGTTTCCAAGAAATATTCAAAATGCTCACTAGCACTTATCCAGAATGCTAATGGCGTTGAACACTGAAGTTCCTGAACTTATCTTCAATTTCTTACTGTGGCAGACTAGTGGAAGGTGTTTTATTTTATTTCTGAAGTTTACCTGGAAACTATTTAGGTGTGTCTTCCCTAGCCAGACTGCTCCTTTGTCAAATTCATTTTGTCCAGCTATTTAATGAACTGCTCATACTATTGTTTAGGCAGTTTCTGAGCACTCCTGAAATTGACATATGTCAGAAATGAAGCACAGGAAAACAATATTATATTTGACTCAAACAGTGTAATCAAGTGGAGGGAAGCTATACTAGAACTCTAGTCTCCTCAACATTTTGGCCTAACAAATCTGTGGATGCAGGGTAGATTTAATACTGCTCACTTATTCACAAAACTGCCAGGATTTTTTTTAAATTCTTTTCGAGGTCTTTCCTGCTGTGATCCACATGCAATGTGAAATAGCTCTCCAGAAAAAGCCATTCCACATTTACTTGAGCCACTTCAAACTAGTCGCAGGGGATATATCAGAGCACGAAGACCACAAAATTTGGTTCCAATGGCGTAAGGGATATTCTTTCAAGTAACAAGGAGCACCTTGACTTTTAAAAAATAAAGCCCCTCCATACTGACTAAGCCTGGCCACCAGAGAAAAATAGATAGGGGATTCCTCAGAGATTATGTTGTTCAACGTTGGGGCTCAACACCCAGGGGGGCTGTGCGCTAGTCCAGTACTTGAAGACTGTTGGTCTTTATCCTTTGGTATAGAGACACATTCCAGGGGTTAGATGCGGCTGCCCTTAATTTGGAACTGTTTGAACCCCATCATAACTCTTAAGGTACTGGAAAAATTGCTAGCTAATTTTGTAGTCACCATTCCCTTGCATTAGATCAGTGGCTAGTGGCCACAAGTGTCACTATAATTCCAAGAATGTGCTCCTAGTCAGCCTGGGTGCCCACTGACCAGATAAACTTTACCCTGACTGACAGAGAATCAGAGATACAGGCCTCTGCAAAATAAAAAAAAATACAGTTTGGGGATAAACAGTGGAAAAAGGTCCTACAGTTTGCAAACGTATTCCAACTACGAGTCCAGTGTGACACAGACCTCCAACAACTTTGAACGGTGCCCTCCCCCTGGCAGTTAACACTGACCAGCCATCCAGGCATTCTGTTGTTTCAGTGGTGGGTTTATGTGATAGCCATTTTAAATACTATAGACCAGCCTATTTTAAGGAACATGGTTTATTCTGGATATTGTTTATTCTTGAGCATCCTTGGTGCTCAGGTGGCTTCATGACACAGGTGATTTGATGAAAGGAGGAGACAAGAGAACGTCCTAACTGGCCCAAGACAATCTAAAGTAGCCACAGGCTTCAATAATAAACTATTTTCTAGTGCTTACCATGAGGGAGATAGAATAATGTTTGGGTTGGTTCTCTGGATCTAGAGACATCAGATTATCTTTGAGGATGCTTGTTTTAGGCATACTAAAAGATTTTCATACCTGCAAAAAGTAGTTTTCTTCATAAACGTTAACAACTGATTGGCCAATCAAGTTACTAAATGTTATCTGAAGCATTACACACTTCCGGAGTTTGATCTCACACAGTGTGCTGCAGTAAGCATGGACTTCGCAAACCGCCACCCTGAGTGAGTCAAGTGGCAAATGGAAGGACTTGATGATTCATTGAAACTGCGCCAATATGGTGGCTCCTGTTCAAAAGTGGAAAATTACAGTAACCTTAATATAACTGCTCAATGCCCTCAGCCTGGACTGAGACAACAAATAAAAAGGCCTTACTAACCCCTACAGATGCCCAATACTATGCTTAAGTATGCCACAAAAAATGCAGGAAAGCCTTCACACTTTGCAAAACGTCTGTAATCATTGGTGAGACCACTGTATGCAAAACTTAAGAGATTCTGGATTTGTAAACCAAATTTATATTTTGCATGCAGTGGTGCATGTTTTCTATGCCAGGAAAACACTTTGTGAATGAGACCCAAACACTGACATCTAGCTACAAGACTACATTTTAATTCCTGCACCTACAGCTTTTCTTGTACCAAAGGTTATTTTCCAATCAAACACTGTGACAATGGTTTGTTTTAACTTGGGCAATACACCGAGGACAGAAAAGGAGAGCAATGTAAATCTTTAATAACTGCCCATCCTCCCATTAAATTGCAGTGCAAGAATATTACCCGCACAGCTCACTGAAATACAACTGTTGAGCCCTGTTCAAATGTACTGAATCTTACACTTTCATATTTAAAGAAAATAGGTCAAAACAACTAAACTAAATCCGGCACACCATTTTTCACATTTAGATGCGATAACAAAAAATGCTCATGTACATATCACTGAAATCTCTCGGCACCCACTATTATAGTCTCAGTAAAGAGTTTTAAGCAATCTACGCACTAAAGCACAGCTTGCTTCTTTACATCTTTACATATATACAGTTCTCTTATCAGAAGCACCCATAAATGTGCATATTGCATTGGCAGAGCAGTGTGATGAGGCTCACAATGCTATGGATCAGAGCAGTGAAATAGGATTTTTGTTTTCAATCTGAAAGGGGTATGTGAAAACACAGCAGGAAAACATGCCAGCCCTTAAACTCTTGAGTATTGAGAAATGTCCATACTTTTGCCTGAATCCACAGGAACCAATTCAGTTACATGAGCTTCAAGTTATTAAGGCACATAAAGAGGGGAAGGTGTTGTAAATAGGGTATATGTTGGGCAGGAAGAGTTAATACATATAGGGAAAGAGTAGTAATAGACCACAGGTTGTTTAGACAGTAGATAGAAAAACTTACTGCTCTAATTGTAATCTTATGTGTAATTCCAGATAGCAGAAAATAAGCATACATACGGATAAATATGAATTTTATTGGTTTTGATCCTGTCAAATTGGCTTTAAAGACAAACAGGCCATGTTACAGTTAGACTCTTGGAAATTGTACCAGCCAAGCAAGTTGGTGAATATCTAAATCCATCTTAGCTGCCATCGATGGGCAATGGGTGCAGAGCCGCATCAGTCCAGCAAGTAGGAGTTTCATGCATGATCCTGGCTTCTCTCAATTTAAACCTATTAATAGGCTGGTGTGATCTATTAGCCTACCACTTCAAACTCTACTCGATGTGAAGAATGGAGGCATTTTCAGCAATCTATCTGCCTTCACAATGCCTGGAAATGCTCATAATGCATGGCGAGGGATGTTCCTGGAGGAAGTATAGAGCTTTTTCAAACCAATTTTAAATTTTCCAAGTGCCTTCTAATGATCCAGGAGAAGAAGGGGAGTTAGTTGAGTTACTAAATATATATATTTTTTCAAGAGGAACACGAGACTCTAAGGAAGATCATCTTTAATTTTCTTTTTATACGAGCAGAGTGAAATGGGTCTTCTTTTTTATCAATTCACAAGACGCAAATCATACCTGTGGGAAGGGAATTTTTCCATAATAGATGAAATTATAATTTTCTCAACTTTCTGATCAGTTTCGGTTACCAGATCTGTAGGACAGCTTTTGACCATAATGGCCATTTCAGCTTTCAGGGCTTCACAGACCACCTAGTAAAGGAAAAATGATAACCAATTAATAGGGCTACAAGTAAAACGATAAAAGAGAAGCTATTCACCCAAAACATTGTAATCATAATTCTAAGACCACTGAATTCACAGGATGTGCGAGAACTGCTTCCCAGTTCCTGGTACTTACATTAGGGGTAGTGCTACTGTTTAGTGGATGATTCAAGAGGAGCATGCGTGGTCTTTCAATATGCTCTTATTGGATCTCATACAGTACACCCCCCCTACTAGTTTCATCCATCTATTAACAATAACTTGCCACCACAAGACCAAGTCTTTGTAAACTGAAGTAGTAGGACGGTACAAAGTTCTCACCATGCATCTTATGCGTGTAGTCACACTTCTCCCAGACTATAGGAATGAATGGGACCGGTGGGGGGGGGGGGGAGGGGGTCGTCAAAGAATCGAAGTACAGTTTTCCATCATAAAAATAAACTGTGATGGCTGAGTGTCAGTGCCCTCTACCCCCTAATACTTCGTCTACATTTAACCATGCCTCTCTGTCTATAGAGCTGGATTCTCAGATGGTATGTCTGGCGGTATAGGGACTAAGTACTACCTTTATCAGAATCACTATGATGAGTAATTTGTGCTTACTGGTACATCCTGTTCCCCTCTCTACAGATTGCACTGCTAATGTAACAGCATCTAAATCTGCTACAGGGAGCAAAAAAATACTAATTTAAGAATGGTATGCAGATCTAGATGAATATATTATTGCATATGTTCTGAGCAAATTTAGCATTTGACTTTATATGGACATCCATGACACCCTATTTGAAGAAGAAAAAAAAAAAGACCTATGGGTCTACTGGGCAGTTTACAAAAAAAGTACACAGATACAGAAGCTGCATTGGCCATTACTGCATGTCTAGGAAGGGAAAGTGAATGCCTCTTATAAAAAGCCAAATATAATCTGAAGGCCATGCCTCCTTCTAGTCTAAGCTCTGCCCTGGCACACAATCTACCTGTCCTGGTTACATCTCTTGCAGACAAGATCTGTGTACAGCTACAAAAAACAGGATTAGGGAGTGAAGAGGTAGTGTCCTTAGTGGGCACTGGAGGTGGATACGTCCTCCTCTAGAGATTCAAACAAAACATAGGGATCCACCCCAAAAGAGGTTCATAAGGGTGTGTTTCCTGTTATGACAGGACGCACGCAGTGTTTGCTACTCTCGCTACGTCCCCTGAATCGTTGCTCCAGTGGACCTGCACATTATACGCAGGACATCTCCGAACCACTTTTTTAACAGCACCAGCCTCCACGACGTATTAAAATTTCTAAGTCCACGAGGCCAGGTCCTTTTTAATTCACTTTTTTTGCATTCACTTCTGACCCTTCCTCTCACTACCCCTACACCACACATAGTATTGTAAAAACAGTGCTCCCGCGTAGTCGCTGGTCGTAGCACGCCCCGTCCCGCAGCGGGGCGGGAAGACCCCTATGATGAAGCATGACACCAAGGGCCCTTTTGGTGTGTGAGGGGTATTTAAGCAAACACTGCGTGTGTCCTGTCATAACAGGAAACACACCCTTATGAACCTCTTTTGGGGTGGATCCCTATGTTTTGTTTAAGATCTGTGTACAGACAGACCCTTCAGCACTAAGCCACATTAATTGTCCACAGCCTTTCTGGTACATTCACCTCCCCACAATAGAAATTTGGGCCTTCCACATCCAGCCTAAACTACACCATTTCTCCCACCATTTTCTGCCATTGAGAGTGGGTGAGGCTCTCTCTTCAGTGACAACCAAGGCATTCGGTCAGGAGATTGGTATATAAAAAAAAAATCATGCAACAAAACCCATTTTTGCAGGGGTGCACCTCTATTCTATCGGCACCAAGGGCACTCCAATTTCCCCACAGTCCTTTAGTTCACTTCAGTATTTTAAGGGTTTAAGTCACATCATTCAATTCCACAGAGGTTAGCTAACGCTTGGACAACAAGCAAGTCTGCAAATGATCCTATATTGACCCTAGTCCTGATCCAGGAAATGCCAAACTGTACGGTCTAACCAGGACATATTCTTAAACTACTCAAAATGTTAAACATTGATACTCACCAGCACATTGTTCAGACATGGCTCAAGCACTACATGAACGGTACAACCACATTTCACCTATCTTACTCAGAAGAGCACACACATTTGGCAGCAATGAGTTTTTGATCTAAGCATGTAATATTGCAGGATGGAACTTACAAGTGTTTTATAATGTAAATAGCTACTTCTCCACATTGTACAATAACACAGTCAAGGACTTTGTCCGGGCTTGTGCTGCAAAACACTGTTCACATTCCATAGTGCCTCAGATCAATAAATACAGGCTAGAACTGTTTTTTTGTCTATCCAGGGTGTGAGCATGTATAAGGTTATATACCACATCTTGCACACTGGAATTGTACAGTATTCGCTCTTTCGTGATTTTCTGGCATCAGTCTTGTGCAAACCTCTAAAAATTGTGTTCTCAATGGGTTGGGGTCATGGCCTTAAAGGGCGGACTATGTAAAAAGCATAGTCCAAACAAGCACAGACGGAGCCAGTCTGTCACTCTGTTTTGCCAAGGGAGCACCTCCTCATCTGCACCTCATGTTTCCTGACCAGAGGCCTGCTGACATAATGAAGGAAACAAATTTAATATGGGCGGTTGTGTAGTAAAAATGTAACTCCTCCAAAGCCCGCTCACTCTACTTAAAGAAACCATTAGCAAATGTCACTTAAATGGCAGAAATAATAATGATGGTCAACCACACAAAATAACCTGTCATTTATATTGCAACTGCATCCTCAGTTTTGCAGGGCAGTACACAAGAGATCATTTCTGTTATCCATTGCAGAGGTTCTCATTTTATCCTCTCTAAAAGAATACATGTGCATGTTTTAAACATATCTCAGCAGTAAGGACGCAACCTGCTGAGTTAGCGTACCAGTTTTTTGCACTCAACCAAAACTGAATTGTAACTAGTTACTAAATTAATAGGTGGTATTCACTCTAGACCAGGGCTGCTTGTTTTATCAATTACAGTCGGATGAATAGCTAAATCTGCCAAACCAGACTGGAGATGGCCAAGCTAACAGGTTCCAACTGGCAGCAGATGCAGCAGCAAAAGATTGGCTACCTGCTCGACCTCAACAAGCAAGGCGGAACAGATCACTTAAATCGATTGCATATTGGTGAGGGGTGGGTAGATATAGACGTGTGAACCAGGCAGAGACATAAAAATAATTCTCTCTCCGACTGGCAACCAAAGCTAGAATTGAAGAAATAGGATTCCTACGGTGAAAAAACTGCAGGCAAACCTTGCTGTACAATTCTGGATAAGTTGGAGTTTGCCAATAAGGTATTTCGGCAAACCTAGATAAATGACATTGCAGTAATCTAAATGGGACGACACAAATGCATTCAAAATTAGAATTATCTGGCAGGGGTAAAGAGAATAAGCATTTGCAATGCAATAGGTCTCGCATTTACGAACGTTTGAGCTATTGGCATTGTAAATGAATGCCTTTTATTTATGTGTTGTTTTTAAAACAGATCAATAAAAGGCATCCTCATTTACAATGCCAATAGCTTAACCTCTCGCAAATGTGAGACCTATTGCACTGCAAATGTGTTCGGCGCCTGGGCTATAAAGATTTTTTTTAAAGCGTTAGGAGAGGGCGTGTCTTGCCTGCAACAGCAGGCAGGACAAAGCTATTTGAGAAAATAGTGCTTGGAGGCTGTAATTAAAGCCTACCAAGTAACAACACACTTAACAGGGGGTGTCCTCATGGGAGGTTACAAAATAAGACAAGGCGGTACCAAGGAGGGACTACTAAGCCTTTTGACCAATGAAAAGCCACAGTTTACAGTGGACAATGACATAGGCCAATGAAAAATATGGGCGGAGAGTGGGCGGAGCTTCAACTCCATACCTGAATACAACAGGCCTCGCAGCGCATGCGCTGCCCAGGCTCGACCTAAAAACGGCTGCTAAGGAAAAATATACATCAATATGTATATGCTCAAATATAGTATATATGGTTCATTAATGTAAAGTATTCACTGTTAGGCTGAGCAGTCTAAGGAAACACAGTGAACTGTAAACACAGCTTGCATTAATACAGTTGTTCCAATGCAAACAAGCATTGGCAAAGCCAATAGGTCTCGCCTTTGGAACCTTATAAGTGTTTAGCCATGCAACAGTTGATGTTGTTGCACCAAGGATATTGTGCTGGATAACTAAACACTTATAAGGTCCCAAAGGCGAGACCTATTGGCTATGCCAATGCTTGTTATTTGGAGAGAGTGGATGTATGAACAGAGACACATCTGCAGCACTGCCTAGAGGACTTAGAAAAAAAAATTACAGATGAGACCAGAGAAGCAGGTAGCATCACTGTGTAGAGGCCTTCGAATGTGGAATTACCGATGAGACCAAAGATGCAGCTAGCAGAGCTGCCTAGAGGACTAAGAATGAGGGATTGCCACTGGTAACAGAGATAGAGCTGCAGCACTGCCTAGAGGACTTAGAATGTGGAATTACCAACAGAACCAGAGTAGCAGCTAGCAGCACTGCTTAGAGGACTTAGAATGAGGCCTTACCACTGGGGCGAGAGAAACAGCTTGCAGCACTGAATGAGGAATTACGACTGTGACCAGAGACACAGCTGAAGCACTGCCTAGATGACTTAGAATGAGGAATTACTGACCGGACCAGAGTAGCAGCTATCAGCACTGCCTAGAGGACTTAGAATGAGGAATTACCAACGGAATCAGAGAAGCAGCTTGCAGCAATGCCTAGAAGACTAGGAATGATGAATTACGACTGGAACCAGAGAAGAAGCTAGCAGCACTGGCTAGAGGACTAAGAATGAGGAATTACCACTAAGAACAGACGCTGCTGCAGCACTGCCTAGAGGACTAACAATGAGGAATTACAGACGGGACCAGAGTAGCAGCTAACAAAACTGCCTAGAGGGCTTAGAATGAGAAATTACCTACAGGACCAGAGAAGCAGCTAGCAGCACGGTCTAGAGGGCTTAGAATGAGGAATTACCGACGGGACCTGAGAAGCAGCTAGCAGCTTGCCTAGAGGACTAAGAGTGAAGAATTACCACTGTGATCAAAAACAAAGCTGCAGCACTGCCTAGATGACTTAGAATGAGGAATTACTGACGGGCCAGAGTAGAAGTTAGTAGCATTGCCTAGAGGACTTATAAATGAGGAATTACCATTGGGACCAAGCAAGCAGCTGCAGCTTTGCTAGAGGACTTAGAATGAGGAATTACCACTGGGACCAGAGGAGCAGCTGAAACAGTGTGTAGAGGACTAAGAATGAGGAATTGCCACTGGACTAGAGAAGCAGCTAGCAGCATTGATTAGATGACTAAGAATAAGTAATTATCACTGGGAACAGAGACACAGCTGCAAAACTGCCTAGATGATTTAGAATGGGGAATTACCACTTGGAACAGAGACACAGCTGCAGCACTGTCTAGCGGACTTAGAATGGAGTAATTTCTGACAGGACCAAAGAAGCAACTGCAGAACTGTGTAGAAGACTTAGAATGAGGAATTACCACTGGAATTACCACGGGGAACAGAGACACAGCTGCAACACTGCCTAGATCACAGCTTTATAATCATGTCCTACAGTAGTTTTATTGTTACATGAATAGATTTCTACAAAAATGTATACTGATATTTCTAAATATTTACTTTTGCACTTTAATTTGACTTTTTACTGCATGATGCAAAAATTATTGCCAATAATGCAGAACTTGTGTTAAAAGGAGCCTTTAGCTCTGAAAAGGCTAAAGGTACTATTCTGTACAATATATGTTTGTTCTTTCCTTCGTAGCACATTGACTTGTGTTTTTCAGTTTAAAAATAAAAATGAATTCATGAATGGTTGAAGGGTTCTAACTCGTGTGAACTGCTCCTCTCTTGTTACAAGAGGAAACAAAAAACTGAACGCTCTGGCATTTTTAAGCGCCCACGCATGCCATTAATATAGAAGTCCTGATGGCATTTTTTTTTATTTATTATGTTTATACATCACTGTCATACAAAGCCCGAAGCAACTAGTTGGAGGAAAACAACACCTGCAAAAGCAGGGTGAGCTGGCAGTTATCGCAAAATGTATTTTGGAAAGAGGAACACAAAGTAGAAAAACCAAGAATCAAAGAGCAGTGTGAAATGAGAGAACGAAGCACAACAGGGTGGTGGAGCTTTCTTGTTACTAGTGTGTAACAGAGGAAGGAGCAGTTTCTCGCAGCCTGGAAAACTAATCTGAATGGTGCTGCTTCCGTGTTTACTAATCCAGACGAGACCGCTCCCAGGCTTCTGTGGCAGCCTCGCTTTGGAAGCTTAGCTGGGGAGACATAGTCCTATTTTTATTGCTCCTTTGCAATTGTGAGAACTCTGAAAAAGACGTTGCGTAAAAAAACACTAGCATGGTACTTGCAGGCTGCCACTCCGAGTTAAAAGCATGGCCAGAGATGAGAAACTCTGGATCTCACTGATGAGCTCCGATACTTTGGGGCGATATTGTAAATGTTTTAATGTCTCAAAAACACAAATTAAAAATGTGTTAACATGGATTAGAAGGCACAGCATCTCCGGTTGTGTGGACGCATTGCGGGGAGAAGTAAAAGCAGGTGTCCTGGAGGGCTTTAAGTGGGGTGAAAAAACTGGAAGGGTCTCTCTAAGGGGCGTGGCCAATGTAATTAAAATGTTGGCTTAAAACATGTAAACTGAAAATCTGTGCGTAGCATAGTGTGCCGCCAGACTGGTATTTTGCTGCTCCTGTCACTGCATCCAGATATTTAATACAACATGTAACATTACACCTACAACAAGCTAGGGCTATTGGCTTTGTCAATGGTTCTCTGATGTTCTAAGGGACAGTTTTGCTGATCGGGCTGCACACAGGCTGGCAGGCCGGACCTGGCAACTACTATGTGCGCCTAATAACCAGCGGTGATGAGGTGGCCAGCTGTGGGGAATCTCGCGCTGGTCTGGCAAGTTTGCTGTTCGGTTCCCTGATGTCCAGGGTAGCGTGGATCCAGTATAGTGACACAAGCTGGTGGTGCCGAGGCTGGTAGCGGTGATGCCTCTGGCTGACGTGCAGACTGGGTTTGCAGGTCATAAGGTGACCTGAGGCGGCACCGGTATGCAGGCGGTGATGGTGTCTCACTGCATGGGATTGTCATGACTATGAAGGGCACTCAGGCAGAAGGGCTGTGGCACCCTAAACCACTGAGGACTGCAGGGGGTGCTGCAGTCTGGTACTGCTCCATGCAGTGGTGGGATGCGGCCGGTCAGGGTTCCATACCCGCGTCGATGCTTCTGGTTGAGGCTGTATGATCGGTGTAACCGGTCAAGGTTCTGTGAGGGTGGTGGAGCCGGCAGGAGAAAGATGCTGGCCACGCTCCGAATCGGCGTCTAACTCCATTTGTAAGTAATTGGCAATACTTGCATTCCAATCATGTCAATAAAGCTGGGATTGTGAGCGGAGTGAAAGGGAGGCGGCCAAGCGCAGAGGGCGCGAGACGGCAGCGGGACACGTCTAGAGAGGCAGCGCGAAGAAGGGAGACGAGAGATGCTCCCTTGACATCCAAATAATATCGCTGGCGTAGTACATGGAAGACACAGGTAGATTAAGTGATTTGCCCAGAATCACAGAGAGTTGAGCAGACGCCGAGACGCGAGACGGAGAGGGTGGAGCGAGTGAGTGGCCGGGACGTGTGGGCGAGGAGAGAGGCGCGCGCTTGGGAGAGCAGTCTGCTCTTTTTGGAAGCACATACTCGTGCTTGTGGCGCGCCCCTGCTCGCTCCCGCAAGGTGGATGCCGCCACAAGCACGAGTATGTACTTCCAAAAAGAGCAGAGCGACGGCTAAAGGTCCTCCTATGCAGCGCGAGACCTAAAAACGATGCAATAAAGCCTCGCAATAGCGAGATTTTGAGCTATTGGCATTGTAAATGGCAATGCCTTTTATAATATTAAAAGGCATTGTCATTTTCAATACCAATAGATCAAACTTTAGCAAAAAGCAAGACCTATTGTATTGTAGAGCGCGGTGTCCGTGAAGCGGGTGCCGCGCTCACCAATAAAGTTAAAAAAAAAAAAAATTTAAAAGAAAGAAACAGAACGCAGTGTTCCTGAAGCGGGCGCTCAACATTATAGTTTAAAAAAAAAAAAAAGAGAAAAAATGAAACCGAGCGCAGTGTACCTAAAGCGGGCGCCGCGCTCAGCATGCAATTTTTTTTAAACAAAATACATTTTGTAAGAATGCGCGGTGTCCCTGAAGCGGATGCCGCGTTCTTCTAAAAAGTAATATAAAAAAAAAAAAAAAAAAAATTTTTAAAAAAAAAAAGAAGGTTTGCCATAGTGAGAAGAGAAGGAAGAATTATCTTTCAAGGTGAAGGTTCAGATGGCCGTTGGGTGGTTTTGTGGAAGTAACTATTCTTTTAAGTGCATCTATGTTGAAAGGAAAGAATGAGGATGTGCACAAGCGAAGTTCCATAGAGTATGCCTCAAGCAGAAATAAGGAATGCCCCACTATGAACGTGCAAGGGCATTTTCAGCACACTTTCAATAATACAGAAGGAGCACGGCAAACAAGTCTGCCATTTCAGCAATGCACTAAGAGCATTTGGAACCCTCAGCTTTCACAGTGCTTAATTTGAGCTGGTGATTTCAGGTGGAGCCCACCGGCACTACTTTTGGGGACTGGCACGAATGTTCCCTCATCAGACTTTGATCCAGTGGAAGAGAGAGAAAAACATGCAAGGGAGAAGGAGGAAAAGAAAGAAGGAAAAATCATAACAAATGTAGAAGGCTGAGATGAAAAAGAACCTACAAGAGTGATATAAAGGGGCAGGTACTGTCTGGAGGTGAATTAAAGACGCATGAGGTGGAAACAAACTATGTAACCTTTCTATTCGGCACGAGGACGTTCAGTCGGGTCGGTTGCAGCCTTCTGGCCAAAACTTTGGGCCCCAGCACTTATTCTTAACAAATTAAGCACTGTCAAATAACCAAAAGTATGTGATCCTAAGCCAATCATTTTTTCTTATCTGTCAAAAATATAAGAAAATAGAAAGCATTATGTAGTAAAGACAACGTAGGCATACCAAATACATGTAAGGGGTACTCATGAATTACTGTAAGCGCAAGAGATTCTAAAATTATGTAAGAAGCATGCCTAAAACGATAAAACCATTGACATGTTATGTACATGCGACATTACTCGCCCATGTTGTAGCCATAGGGTGACTCTGTAGCTCCATCTTGCAGGCTGACCAAAATCTCCCCTTTGTCCACATCACGGTCTCCGACCAGCAGAAACTTGAGCAAGAAATCGTAAGATTTCACAGGGCTTCGGCGGCGAGTCATACTCTCCACGGAAAAAGTAATTAAAAATGCAAATCGCCTGCCTTTTTAGCCCACTGTGGAAGGTGACGTAAGGGGCACCGCCATCCTGAATCCAGGGGATGTGTGAACATGCATGGGCATGTCTAACATGAGAACAGATCAGCCTTTGAAAGTAATATGGCGTGCACGATGCAAAACAGGTAGCGTTTTCCCAAACATTCGCTTAGAAGAGAGTCAGGATGTTTTGAATTATACAAATGTTCATGCTCATCACTCCTACAACGAGGCATGCGTTTTTAGTGACAATCACTGCGTTGTCAACGTCAGATGTTCGTTCTCTCTTCATCCACAAACGTTGGAAAAGTTGGAAGCGAAAAACCACCGCCTTACCGAGGTCCAGTATTGTTGCTAGTGGATTGTAGATCACGCGCAACACCGGCATCACTGCTGCCCATCTGTTTCACCTTTAAGGACAACAAATATACAAAATCCAAGGAAGTGTATTTATCAATGGTGTTTTGTATAGCGCCACGTGCCGCAGACTGCTATCGTGAAACTCTAGCTTTCGGATCCAGTTTGACGAACTCCTACAAAGAAAGAGGCACGCAAGCAGCGTGGGCGGCGCTGCTTGTTCCCAAGCCAATACAAACGCCCGCTGGCGCTGGCTCAGGTGCTGGCTCAGGCTCAACCTAAACAAGAGACTTCATTTCAGGAAAGGGTCATCTGCTAGCCCGCGAGTGGTGCGCGCGCGCTGTAAGGAATGCAGCTGCCAGCCTGCGCCGCTGCTCGCTCCCGCAAGCAAAACACTGTGGGAGTGAACCTTTGCTAAAGGGGTGGGACATGCGTCCGCCTTTAGCCATTTGCAGCCTACGAAAAGTAAATGACACAGGCAACAACCAACCTAATGCGTGGGGGGAGTCAGACCCACACGGAGAAGTTTGGAGTGCTCACAAGAAGCCTCCCATAGAGCAGCACATGCGCGCTGCGCTAGGCTCGACCTAAAAAGCACTTGTCTCAGACTATGCAGTTGAAAAAGTCACAACTTAACCACTGATGAAACTTGATTGACTATGGATAAAGACGAGTCAGTCATTACACCGAAATTTTTACCACATTAAAAAAGGGAAAGGGGGTGGGAGTGACCTTTGCCCTGATAATCGCCAAAAGAAATATAGCACACGGCTGGGAAGCTGAAACGACACCAACACTCGGTGAATAGAAAAAATATATGGACTGGTGCATGCTGGCCAAAAAAACGACTTATCAGAACAGGGGCGGTCCTCAAAAGTGGGGAAGGATCTGGAATAAATGGAATGAGTATAGAGGCCTTCTGTATACAGCCCCTACTGCCCAATTTAGACAAGAGGGGGCAGAATGATGGAAATGACCACACGGGAACCCTGGGGGAGGGAAATGGACTAAAAGCTGTGAAATAGCAAGACAAACAGTGGATGTAATGTGCTGATGTGTTTTTCGGAAGGGTGGATAACCAATGAGTGGTGTTTATGTAATTTTTGTTATAATTCTGTAATAAAAATAAAAAAAAAATTTTAAAAATTCAAAAAAGGGAAAGGTAAAGCCAAAGGTATTGGACCAGAAGTTGTGCTTCAAAAACTCTGACCATTTGACAGTATATCAGATAAATCATTTTTAACCTGCGATGAAGGCTCAACAGACACTTGTGCAGTTTTGCTGCTGCCAACTTAGAATCTCCCTCAGATTTAGCAATGATTGTGTGTTGTTTGCATAAAGCAAAAAATGCAACTCAATTGCTTAGATGAAATTGACAAAGGGAATCATATAAAGGTTGTAAAGTAGCAGCGCTAAAACTGATCACTGCAGGACGCCACAGATAAAGTCTAACTGACAACTCAAAAGGTGTCTGTGATACACAGAAAGATCTGTTGGACAGAAAATCTGCAAGCCAGAGCAGGGCCTATCCATTAATGCCTAAATCAGAGAGTCTTGATAGAAGAACCATGTGATTAACACATCAAATGCTGCTGTAAGCAGTTGGAATATTTGCATCGACTGAGAATCTCAGACCAAGAACAGCAAAAAAGGTAAGCCCTGTGCTTTGGTCTGATTGAAAGCCCATCTGGGCCAGATGCAAAAGATCGTTTCTTACCACAAAATTTGACATTTGTTAAAAGAGCACTTTCTTCAATAACTTAGAAGGAAAGGCAATTGTGAGATAGGTTTATCATTAAGAAGGTCTTCTGGATTAAATGGCAACTTTTTCACAACAGGAGTTACAGAAGATAACTTTAGGATTTCACGGACACAGCCTTCCACCAGATATTAATAAGTGCTCTGGCAACTGGATCTACTAGCACATTTTCTTTTTGTACGCTGGCCAGAAGAGGATCACAAGGAAAACTGGAGGGTTTGTTTAGGGATAACAAAGAAATACATCACTTGTCATTGAGTGGAGAATAACCTGTAAATTGAGCACAGTTTAAAATCAAGCAAGGAGTGCCACTTGGAATAATCAACAGTAGGATTTTTTTTTAAATTTTTATTTTCTTACGATGTGGCAGTAAAAATCGCTCGGGGAAGATTGGGCGAGTTTAGTATTTTGTTAGAATAAAAAGCTATCTTAGCTCTCCTAAAAGGAAATAAGAATCCCCCTGGCACAAGCTAACACTGTGGCAGAACGCTACATTTCATACCTTGCTCAGGAGAAGCTATGCAACATCCTCACTAATTTATATAATATTATTTATTCGATCAATAGCATGATCATACACATACATAAAATAAAAACATGTAACATACAATGTTTCATAAAAATGTTTTTTGTTTTTAAAACACAGGAGTTTAAGACAGCATTGACTTCGTGGTCCTATACAGCGTTCAAAATAAAGGATGTGAATTTATATTTTTACCATAAAATCAGAGCTGTAAATTAAAAAACACCAGCAATAAAAAAAGTTCAACCCCGTAATTTCCCTGCTGTCCCACTAAGTGGCTTTGGAGCCGGGTTACCCTGTATGTTCAATATATCTACGTCAAGATATTATTTTACCATTTTAGACCTCTGCCACCAGGCATAAAGCAGATATCTTGATATTGTGTAAACAAGCCACCTTGTTGTGTCTGACCTAAATATGCGTAAAGCATCAGAGGGGCGTGAAAAAGAAAACAGTCGACAGGCCGGGACAATCCAAGCTTTTCTTAGGTTAGCATAGGCGGGACAGAAGAAAATAAAATGTTCTATAGTCTCTGGGATAGAGTAACAAAACGGGCACGAAGGGGTTACAGTAACATCTGCCTAACTGGGAGTTTTGATGACGGACAGTAAAAACTGAAACATTCCTCAAGCAATCACTATACCTGTAGTCTGACCCACTATACGGTCAGTAACATGAATTTGCATAGTCTGTTACAGAAGAGAATAATTGTACAAAACTAAAGGACAATTGAAGAAAGCACTGTTAGCTTCTAATGTTGGAGATGGCTTTAACAATAATAGGATTTCCCAAATAGTTACCCTTAGCACAAACTCAATCTGTGCGTGCCCACACTCAGAGTAAATCTGCAATATCTGGTGGGATTAGCTTCATGAAAGACTGCCATGAAAAGGGTAACGAACTTTAAAAAAAAAAAAAAAAGGGAGAACAAACAGCAAGTAATATACTGGGGAATATTCCCTAACAGCTAACAGAGACTCGATATGAGTGGTCTCTACAAAGTATCTTCAATTTTGGATTACATTGCCAATGACCACATTTGGTGGCATAAATTCCACTTTCCCACAAGGGCAATGGACCAATGGATTCTTCTCACCAACGCCAACGTGCCTCCTCCCATGGCAGATGCAGCGACTTTCGTGAAGGCTAGTCTTTCATTGTGTTGGAGACTTCTAAACGCTGCTTTGGAGAAGAAGTGAATTTCACAATGGCGGGGTGAAAACACGCCATAAAAAATCATATTATAAGCTTGGCCTGTCACCTGGACATCTTGCCATGATTTTAATTAAACTAGATTAATGCTATTGATCCGCACAGAGATATATTCTATCAGCACAATTATGATACTTTAGAGTTGACATTCATCTTGCAGGAAAGATTTAAAATGCCACAAAAACTGCATACCACTGCTAATTTTGGAAGCAAATTTGTTTATGTTAATTAGCACATCGAACTACACTGTGTTTAGAGGTGGTTAGAGCAAAATGCCTACCCACAGACCATGAATCATAAACTGTGGCAAAAATCCTCAACAAAGATTCTGTTGAGCAAGGAACATACATTGTTTGGGTTTTACTGTGTAGTTTTGAATTTGAAGAGAGAAAAATGATTGCTTAAAGCACTCATTTGAGTGTAATTCCCTTTGCATTTCGATGCAAACATTAAGCACGCATCGGTTTTTATGAGTAAAAGAATGTACAAGCACACAAATCTTGAAAACTTAATGATTTGCAAAATTACAACACAACGGAAAATGAATACCCATGAGAAACTATTTCTGGTAAAAATATGCAAACGGAGTGTGTATTCATTCAGTACACTAAAAACAGCATCGTAAATTATACCCTAGGCTAAATCAGTGGGCTTCAAAAATAACAGTTTAACCAATTCCATCTCCGCCCAGAAGACTATTTTTATCCTACAAAATTACAACCCTGGAAACATCTGGATGGTCACCCGATGAGGTAACGGCACTACTGTAGTAACTAGGTCTTGTTAGAGCATAGATTGTGGAATTAAGAATGAACGTAGGTCATGTAGAATTAGTATTTAAGTTAGAATGTAGAATGTGCATATTCATGATGTGATCATTACTACAACTACCCATTATACCAGTGGGACTTGAAAAGCAATTCACTTCTTATTTATCCTCTCACCCTTCCATATCTTAGTTCTTTATCTCATTTTTCCCCTCTTTTCCTTTTTGTTTTTTCTTCTCTCTCTTTCTCCCCTTTCTTATTCCCTTATTTTCAAAAACTTTCTTCTAGCTTCCATTATCTTAATATGTACCCTTATTCTTCTTATTCATTTCTTAACCATAAGATGATCTCATTTCCCCTCTCTTTATTATCTCTGAATTAGATTGCTCTTTATTATAATATTTTTGATGTTATACACTATATTATTCTATTGTTTCATCTTATGTTCAATTGTAACTCTGGTACTTTTATTATTACATCAATAAAAATTATTTAACAAAAAAAAAAAAAAAAGCTAGGCCGGGGAAAAGGGGCACGGGTTTTCAATGTTTAGTTTATCAGGTATTTAGTTGATCCATGTGGAGCATGAATAAATCAATCATAAAGTTTGGACTGATTTGCGCACCCGGTTATATTTGGTTTTGCTTTTCCTATTAATAATACCCGATGTTAAATTTTAGAATACAATGGAAAGCATAGTGAGAATGAGCTACTCACAGGTGACATGAGACAGCATGTGGTGACTGGGATTTTTCGCCAATAGTAGGGAAGCTTTTCTTAGAGTTAAACACATTTCTTTGAAGTACATCTAGACAGGATTGTACTTCTGCCTCACACACTAAATTCATACTTTGCAAACATGAACGTGATTGATAATAACTATGTAAGACTGTGATATATTTTATAAGATACATATTTATATTTGCAGATAAACTTTTTCTGGTAAGCAAGAAAGTTCATCCCCTCCCCTTTGTCAGCCTCAGCCACACTGATAAACTGTTAATGCAGCACCCCTTCGTCAGCAGATCTAAGGGTGGGTTGGATTCATACAGAGACATACTTGGGTAGTCAGTTCTTTAAACAATACATTTGCTCTCATAATTACAAGACATACTAAACACTCACATGGGTAAACATGCTGCTCAGCTTGTTCAACAGAACGTAGGACTACTGACTCCCTGAATTAAATACTTTTCCACTTCACTCACTGTGTTTTACGTAGACAATAAATGTTTCTGAAACAACTTAAAATTTACATAAACCCATTTAAACTAAATACATACCGTTCCAGCTTTTCTTGCTATAGTAACTGCATAATCCATACACTCCTGCCAAGGATCCCCCATTGTATTCTAAAGGCAAAGAATAGAAACATACATTAAACACAAAAATTCAATACAATACAACGTGGAAGCATGCGATCGAGTCACGCGGCTCCACAAAATCGCATTATGAACAAGTCACTGATACTCAATGGTGACCTGTGCATTGATCAGAAAATTAATCATGGGGCTGAAGAGCACTGAAACACCATATAGGTAGGTACACTTTGCCCCCCACCGGAGTTTCAAGACTTTAAGCATCACCCATTCCGATTAAATCGTTCCGATATAATAAAAACAAAAAATCTGCCTAAATTAAACCGTAAGCAGAGTTAGCCCCTTAAGTATTTTATTTTGAAAACTCTATTCAGCGTGATGATTTTTAGAGGGGAAAAAATTGCTCTCAGAGCCGAATAGCGTCCATATTGTTGTAGTGGCTAGCAACACGCCTACCTGTTTGGAGATTGTATCACTCGCACCTTGGAATCTGATATGACCTGAGCTCTCAGCAGAACATCTGAAATCGTCTGCCCTTGCTGGGAATTATTCCAGTATGCTCCACTGGGAAATCGCGCTACCCGGAAGTAAATGTCAGCCACAGATTGTAGTTTTGGTCCTATAAATGTCGGACTCCTGTGAGTTTTTGGCCCCTCCTGCAAGACAACGTCTTACGCGAACACGCGTGTCCAACTGGGTGGAGTTTAAGCACAAGATTATGCCAGCGTCATAGCCACTTTGCTAAAAGTTCAAAGGCACGCAAAAAAGGAAACATCGAGAGCGGGTGTACAGATGAAGTGTATACACATACCAATTCTGTTTATTAAAACAAACTGTTGAAACCGTTGGTTGGTTTTATATGTAGAACTGAAACAAAGGTCCTCTTTGTAAATGCATAATAACGAACTGCCTTCAAATGTGTGTTTTTCTTAACGATACTACAATAGTCTCCCGTTTAACATTAAGCTCCTTGCATAATAGCAAGCTAACTGTTTCGAAGCAAGCGGCTAACTGGAATGTGAGAGGAGGTGCCCTCAGGTTGCAAAGCCCTGAAATTCCTCGAGCACCCAAGAAACCCGTTGGGTGGCAGAGCCGCGTTGGTCTTCGTTTGTGTCAACCTCCCCTTCTTCCGTGACTAGCTTTGTGTGTGTGTGCGCGTCTCTCCGTTATGACCTAAAGCCCCGCCTCCTCTATGACACAGCGTCTACGTTGCCTCTATTCTTACTTGACATGAACAGACAGAAGCAGCGGCACATCGAAATGAAGATGAGTTGTGAGCGAGGAGCAAGGCTTTTTGTTTGCAGCAATGCAGCCTTGTATGGAAGTGAACCCTAAAATTGTTGCCATTATGTATCTTAGACGTTATCACTTCGAGGACTCTTTGCACTGCGGTGATACATTACTCGTGTGGAGGTACTGAGAGACATATTTACAAGGGAAGTGGCGGAGTGAGGCGTTAGCCTTCCTGTCTTAACGCCTCACTCCGCCACTTAAGAAACTCAGGGTTGCAACATATTTACAAGTATATGGTGCAGCCCTTTGTGTCCCCCTGCGGTGGCGCTACATTTAGCAGCCTAGCGCCAACGCAGGCACCCTTGCACCATAGTGCAAGTTAGTCTGCATGCAGGGTAAGATTGTTTATGTACAGGAAAGTCCCCCTTTCTGCACATAAACAATCTTTAAATGCTGTTTTGTGACTTCAATGTGTGCTGCTTAATGCAGCAAACATATTAGTTGCAAAACAGCATTTTAAAAAAATGGTTGTGATGGAGCAGGGTTTTCATGAAATAAAACCTGCTCGGATTGAACCCTCAGTAACATTTACCAACGGTGTGCAGTGAAATTATGCGATAAAAACAACTGTGAGGGAAAAATGCTACTGCGCAAGCGTGTACTTAAGTACTGAAGTAGGCCGCAAATGCTTTTTGACAAAACGAAAATAAAAGACTAATGCTGTTTTGTGCACGTTATTAATGTTCGCTAGGAAAATAATATTTAAAATGGGTTGTGCATGGATAGATGCAGAATTGGGTTGGTGCGTAGTGAAAAAGCATTATAAGTGAATAATAATGCCTGTGTTTGTTTCCATAGAAGCATGATTTCCTACTCTGCATGGGATTTGGGGTTAATTGAATAAAAGAATAAATGACCAAAAAATTAGAAGTTTGAAAGCGAAGAGGAAGGTGGACAAAGATTTGTCCTTCAAGAATCCTGAGTGCCTGCCAAGAACTTTGCATGAAAAACAATTTGATTAATCAAGCAGAGGAGACGCTTCCTCTGGAAAGGCACGAGCGGCACAAATGTTACGAAGTTTGCTACATAACCGGCAAAGAAGGAAGAGACCATTTTGATAGTGGCTTGAATTATATTTCCTGGGGTGGAAGTTGACGTGATGAATAAATAAAACAATGGGACATTTAGTGAGTTGATCATGCAGAGAGTGGTGTGACAGTACACCCCCTTCCTCAACCAATCAAGTGTAGAATAACCTTTAGTTAGATACAAGTGTAGGTTGGACATTTGGGTTTTTAGGGTATAATTGAGGTGCCTAGTGGGAGGGGTTTAGGCTGTTGTTCTAGGCGTTTGGTGGGTGCGGTTCTGACTGCTGGGACATCATCGTTGTCGTCGATTTGATGTTCTGTCACCTGTTTGTTGATGTCCTGACTTAGACTTTGCCTCTTCAAATCTTCTTGAGGGGCCTTGCTGCTCTCATGGCCAGAGAGTAGATTTCCTATTCCTATTTGGGTTAGTATAGAATGATGAAAATTGAATTTGCATAATCATTTGCAAATGTATTTTCTTTTTGACACTTTTGTCTCTATGCCTATCCACTCCTTTATGCATTGTCATTGATATGAATTTGTCATTTTCTCTTCTAATGTTGTTTGCCTTGTGACGATCTGTGATTGTACTGTATGTTGGTACTGATGAGCCTTATTTCACATTATTTGGGTAAAACATTTATAAATATATAAGTGAGTCTGTCTTTATTAGAAGTATATTTTAGTTTCATAAGTATTTTAAGTTCTAAGTATTAGTTTGCCATACCCTGTCAACTATAAAAGATTGCATCGCCATAATTTGGTAATAAAAAAAATTAAGATACAAATAAGTTGTTGGTAAGTTCGGTATATTTGGAATTACACTAACCCAGCGTGAAGGGACTTGGTGGGTAATGAAATTGGGCCTTGTCTGCAGAAATTTATTAGTCCCAGATCGCTCGATCAGTTTTGGTAGCAGCCTGATGGTTAGTATTGATTATTTTGGCAAATTAATGGTTGAATTATTGATTTTGGTTACTAATATGAAAAGTTAGCGTCCTTGTTTTATGTTGTCTGGAAGTACGGGTACGGAGTTGCCTAAGATCCTAGGACATTTATTTAAGCCCTAGAGGCAGAGGAATAATGTGAGGAAGTATCACACTGCAGAAGTACTTTGTCTGTTGTTGTAATATCGAACAGTGAAATGCTGTTGATGTTATTCTAAGGGACCTATTCTGTTGAATGAAGATTGTATGAAATAGTGAAAGTCCGCTTCCGAAACTTTGACCTTACATCCCGAAGGAGTACTAAGACCTCTTTTCTAAAAGTCCTCTTCTGAAACTTTGGCTAGTATCCCCAGACCAGTACCAAGACCTCTTTCAGTTGATTGAGAGAAGAGTGGCGCTGGTCGTTATTTTACTAGAAGTAAAAGGAATCTCTTTGAGTAATTGAAATATCTCTTTATTAGTGGAGCAGACAAAGTAGCAGCATTTTGTGTCGTTTCTAATAAGAATTTAGTTAGAAAAATATTGTAGCACATTGCCATATTATTTTGTGAAGGGAGGGTCAGTCGTAGGAGTTAAACTGACGTCACGAAAAGCCGCGCTGGCATTGGTCAGAATAGCGGGTGTATTGTGTTGTGATTGGTTGGTTGGTGTGAGTCGTGCTGGTATAGGACGAGTGCGAGCCAATAGAGTAAGTGGAATTATGGAAGGATTTACTTTGTTTTCTAAAATCTAGAAAAAGAGAGAGTTAAAAATGAAGTTGACAAAACCGATTCAGGATTTCTTTAAAAAGGATAAGCCGATAGTTACTAGAGAGGGAATTCCTGTACCTCCTCCAAGATCGCCTGCTTCTTTTATGATGCTAGAGCATGGATATCATATGTGTACATGGTTGGAGAACTGGGTGAGGTATACAGAGGATGATGGAGTTTTAGCCTTCCCAGAACATGGTACTTTTAATGTGAGAATTTTGGAGAGTTTGAGGAGACGAATGAATTTGTTGAAACCCAATCCTAGACCTATGCAGTATGAGGCGCTTGTTTATTTATTTATTTATTTATAAAGCACAACATTCATCCCATAGGGATATCACGGCGCTAGCGTAGCGGGAGGGTGGTGAATTGAGCTTGTCTGTTGTGATCGGTGGCAGCAATCCTAGGGGAATAAATGAGTTTTAAGATTCTTCCTGAACGCCATGTAATCCTCGATCAGTCGTAATTCCATCGGAAGCTCGTTCCAGTGCAAAGCTGCAAGGTACGAAAAAGTGCGTCCGCCTGCTCTACTCTTATTGATCCTTTTAGTCTCAGCTAGCGCCTGAAAGCGTGATCTTAAGCACCTGGACGGGGTGTAGAATTTAATTCTATTCCGAAGAATTCTGGGGCCGGTGTGATGGAGTGCCCTGTGTGCATGTCCTAAGAGCTTAAATCTTGCTCTTTGACGCATGGGCAGCCAGTGAAGTTGCCTTAGGCAATCTGTCGCTGAGCTATATCTGCCCTTGTTGCACACCAGTTTGGCCGCTGCATTTTGTATTACCTGCAGACGTTTGGAAAAGGTAATCTGGCATGCCAACAAAAAGTGCATTTCCATAGTCCAGCCTACTAACAAGCAGGGCCTGTGTTACTGTTCTCCTGCTTTCCAGTGGGATCCAGGGGAAGAGCCTTTTTAAAAGCTTCAGTGTGGCGAAGCTTCTACCACACAAGGTCCGCACGTGGTCCTGCATTGATAGGGTGTTGTCAATGATGACACCCAGGTTTTTTGTGCACTGCTTGGGTGCTGGGGCCATGCCCAACGAGTGGGGCCACCAAGACGCATCCCAGATATGATTGGCTCCGCCGAGAAGCAAGATTTCGGATTTCTCAGCGTTGAGCTTTAAGCAGTGTTCTGACATCCAGGTTGCCATTTCAGTGAGGCAGTTGTTGAGTTTGGCCCTGGTGTCCTCATGCCTATCTCCGATAGCTATTGTCAGCTGCGCGTCATTCGCATAGGAGCAAATCCCAAAGCCCCATTTCGTACCAATTTTTGCCAAAGATGATACGTAGGCATTAAATAGGGTAGGGCTCAGGGATGCTCCCTGCGGGACACCACAGCTGAGATTTTTTGGAGTTGATCAGAAGGCACCCATTTGCACAGTTTGTGTACTGTTGCTCAGAAATGAGCTGAGCCATTGAAGGGCTTTTGCGTGTATCCCTTTCTCATGCAGATTTTCCAATAAAAGCTGGTGGGAGACCTTGTCGAAGGCCGCCAACAGGTCTAACAGGATCAAGGCTACTGCCTTTCCCTGATCCAACAGTGATCTTACATTATCTAGGACAGCCAGAAGAGTTGCCTCTGTGCTGTTGGTGGCCCTGAAACCTGTTTGAGAGGGGTCTAGTAATTCGTTCGACTCTAGATAATTGGACAGTTGTCTGTTGACTAACTTTTCCAATACTTTGGAGAGATAGGGGAGTTGAGAAATTGGCCTGTAGTTGGCTGGGTTATTTACATCTGAGCCTGCCTTCTTCAGCAAGGAGGTCACTATGGCCTGTTTCCAAATCTCTGGAAAAACTGCTGTTTCCAGAGATTGGTTAAGTAGCTGCGTGATGTAAGGGCCTAAAGTAGGTATGATCTGTGAAAAAATAAAATGTGGGCAGGGGTCGAGAGGGGATCCCGATTTAACTTCCCCCATTGCCTTGGCAACCTCTTTTTCTGTAAAGGGGACAAAACTGCCTAGACGTGCGGGGGCGTCAGGGTGAGGGTCCCTACTTTCCCAGTTGATGGAATCTACTGGGGAGATGATGTTAAATGACGAATAAATTGTACCTATTTTATCTATAAAAATTCACTGATCATTTCACAACATTCTGCTGAGGGATGCAGAGTTTGGGACATACAGGTCGGTTTGCATAGTTCGCGTACTATTTTGTATAGCTCTTTTACAGAGTTGGCATTCTCATTTATTTGTTGTGCGAAATACGCCCTTTTGGCCTTCTTAATTGCACAATTATAGCTCCTAAGTTCTGTTTGATATGCTGACTTATCGAGGTCCAATCTGGACAGTCTCCAGTTATGTTCCATTATTTTGCACTTTTTTTTCAATGCCTTAAGTTCTGCTGTGTACCACTTTTCGGATACAGTTTTTCTTGAGGATTTAGATTTAAGTTTCGGCTTGAAGAATGGGAACATGAGGCGTATAGAAGGGAGAGAGATATGAATGGAATGAAATACAGGAATACAATGAGATGGTATTCAGAGGCTAAGTGGGATGCTCAGATGAAAAGATGGAGGAAAGAAGTGAGCATAGATGGATTATACCCAGTAATGGTTGCTGAGGATCAGACTGGTGGAAAGTGTAAAGAGTAAAATAATAATGTAGAGAGTTCAGAACTAGATATGGATCCGAATGAAATTGATGATGAATTATTAGAAGAAATGTTATTGAAAAGACCTCCACCGTATCAAGAGAGTTCGGATGGGATTACTCCAAGTGCACCATTAATTGAGATAGAAGTTCCACAAGTTCCACAGGTTTCACAAGCTACACAAATTCCATTGGCTAAACAGTCCTCACAGGTTACGCGAGTCTTAGGGGAAAAAGAAATTGAGATGCTTAATAGAGCAAAGGAGCGACCCTTGACCTCTGGGTAGGTCGCCCCCCCCATCCGCACAGCGCCACCTGATCTGAGGCCCTCCTCCACCCGCAGGCTACCACCTGCGCCTCATCCCTGGTGGCCAGTGGTAGGCCGTAGGTAGCTTCTTGTCGTTGTGAGCGTCACTGTTACTGTCTTTCCCCTCTATATTTGCGCCCCCACTGTTTTTCCACTGTTTTGCCCTTCCGTTCTGTGCCCCCACTGCTGTGACTGTTTTCGTTCTGTGCCCCCACTGTTTTTCCACTGTTTCTGCCCTTCCGTTCTGTGCCCCCACTGCTGTGACTGTTTTCGTTCTGTGCCCCCACTGTTTTTGCCCTTCCGTTCTGTGCCCCCACTGCTGTGAATGTTTTCGTTCTGTGCCCCCACTGTTTTTCCACTGTTTTTGCCCTTCCGTTCTGTGCCCCCACTGCTGTGACTGTTTTCGTTCTGTGCCCCCACTGTTTTTGCCCTTCCATTCTGTGCCCCCACTGCTGTGCACTGTTTTTCGTTCTGTGCCCCCCTGTGCTCCTTTTTGATTTCTGTACCCCTTCGCCCTCCCGTTTCCCGCCGCTGTGTCCCCTGCAGCCCCGCCCCCCTCGCTGACCACTCGCTGCCCCTGCCTCCCGCCTCCCAGCTGCTCCTCCCTCCCACCTCCCCATATACGGCCGAAGGCGCGCCTAAGGCAAGCCCGTCTGCGCCCGTCCGCGCCTGGACCGCGCCCAGCGCCAGAACCCCTGGCCCCCGCATCCGCCACGAAGACCACCTCCGATACGACGCCAGCACCCTCATCGCTCTCAACCCAGGACGGACCTCCACCTGCTTCAAGGCCGCCCCGAAACGCACCCATTGTCCCTTCACCTGCCGGAACTGCAGCTTCACCTGCCTCGGAGAGCCCGAGACTCCCGCCAAGAAGGACCTCAACCATCTCCGGTGCATCCTACTAAACACCCGCTCCGCACGCAAACACGCCGTTGAGCTCTGGGACCTACTCGACACCTCATCACCGGACGTCGCCTTCCTGACAGAGACCTGGATGAACGAATCCTCCGCACCCGACATCGCCATAGCCATCCCCAACGGCTACAAGATCACCCGCAGAGACCGCACCAACGGAATCGGAGGAGGAATCGCCATCGTCCACAAAGACACCATCAGGGTCTCGAACAGCACCGACGACACTCTCAGCACCGCCGAACACATGCACTTCCAGATCCACACGGATCCCAACACCACCGTAAGAGGCACCCTCATCTACAGACCCCCCGGACCCCAACCCCAGTTCAGCGACTCCATCGCCGACTTTATCAGCACGCACGCCCTGACCTCCACCGACTACATCCTCCTCGGAGACCTGAACTTTCACCTGGAGAACAACAACGACAGCAACTCCTCCACCCTGTTCGACAACCTCACCAACATCGGACTGAAACAGCTCGTCACGACGCCGACCCACATCGCCGGACACACGCTCGACGCCATCTTCTCCTCAAGCTCCCACGTCTCCTTCAGCCACACCTCCGAACTCACCTGGACCGACCACCACTGCATCCACTTCACCTTCCGGAAAACCGCCGCACACCACCGCACCCTACAGATCCCCCGCAGATGCTGGAGCAAAGTCACCGAAGACCAACTCCAGACAAACCTCGCACTCAGCCCACCCACCGACCCCTCCAACCCCGACGCCGCCGCCCGCAATCTCAGACGATGGATGGACGACTGCACCAACACCTTAGCCCGCTGAAAAAACCAACCTACAAAGACACCAGCAAGAGAGCCAGCTGGTTCACCCCGGAACTCCTAGCATCCAAGCGCACCTGCCGGAAACTGGAGAACAAATGGCACAGCGAGAAGACGCCTGACAGCCGCGCAGCCCACAAAGACGCCATTCGCAACCACCATCACCTCATCAGGTCCGCCAAGAGGACCTCCTTCAAAGACCGCCTCGACAACAACGCACACAACAGCAAGGAGCTCTTCAGCATTGTGAAGGAACTCTCCAACCCCAGCTCCAACGCCAACGACATCCCGCCGTCGCAAGCCCTGTGTGATTCCCTCGCCACCTTCTTCCACCGCAAGATCGCCGACATCCATGACAGCTTCGACTCCCGGACGACCCCAACAGGCCCGACACATCAGACCCGCCGCACCCCATCGACCACGACCCCCTGACAGCCTGGGTCAACGTGAACACCGAGGACACAATCAAGACCATGGGCACAATCCACTCCGGCTCCCCATCAGACCCTTTTCCACACCACATCTTCAACAAAGCCGGCAGCTCCATCGCACCCCACCTGCGCAACGTCATCAACCTCTCCTTCGAGACCGCAACCTTCCCAGAGAGCTGAAAACACGCCAAGATCAACGCCCTACTCAAAAAACCCAAGGCGGACCCGAGCGACCTCAAGAACTTCCGGCCCATCTCCCTGCTTCCATTCCCAGCTAAGATCATCAAGAAGATCGTCAACAGACAGCTCACCCGCTACCTCAAAGATAACAGCATCCTGGACCCCTCCCAGTCAGGATTCCACAGCAATCACAGCACCGAGACCGCCCTCATCGCCGCCACAGACGACATCAGGATCCTGCTGGACAACGCTGAGACGGCGGCCCTCATCCTCCTGGACCTCTCCGCCGCCTTCGACACTGTCTGCCACCGCACACTACGCACACGCCTCCACGACGCAGGGATCCGAGACAAGGCCCTGGATTGGACCACCTCCTTCCTTTCCGGCAGAACCCAGAGCGTCCGCCTCCCCCATTCCGATCCGAAGCCTCCGAGATCATCTGCGGCGTACCCCAGGGATCTTCCCTCAGCCCGACACTGTTCAACATCTACATGGCTCCACTCGCACGCATCGCCCGACAGCACGACCTCAACATAATCTCCTACGCCGACGACACTTAACTGATCCTCTCCCTCACCAAGGACCCCCTCACCGCCAAATCCAACCTCCACGAAGGAATGAAAGCCGTCGCCGACTGGATGAAGTGCAGCCGACTTAAGCTGAACACAGACAAGACGGAGATCCTCATCCTCGGCTCCAACCCATCAGCCTGGGACGACTCCTGGTGGCCCTCGTCACTAGGGGCACCCCCGACACCAACCGACCACGCACGCAACCTGGGAGTCATCCTCGACTCAACGCTCACCATGACCAAGCAAGTCAACGCAGTCTCCTCCTCCTGCTTCAACACCCTCCGCATGCTCCGCAAGATCTACAGGTGGATCCCGACAGACATGAGAAGAACAGTCACCCAGGCCCTCGTCAGCAGCAGACTCGACTACGGAAACGCCCTCTACGCAGGAGCCCTGACCAAGCTCATCAAACGACTGCAAAGAATCCAAAATGCCTCTGCACGCCTGATCCTCGACATTCCACGCCACAGCCACATCACCCCCCACCTGAAAAAACTGCACTGGCTCCCCGTCGACAAGAGAATCTCCTTCAAACTCCTGATCCACGCACACAAGGCACTCCACAAAACCGGCCCAGCCTACCTCAACAGTCGACTCTCCTTCTACGTTCCCAACCGTCAGCTCCGCTCCGCCGACCTCTCCCTGGCCACCGTCCCGCGCATCCGGAGAACCACCACCGGAGGCAGATCCTTCTCTCACCGTGCCGCCAAGATCTGGAACACCCTTCCCCTCAACCTACGACAGACCCAAGACCTGCTGACCTTCAGGAGACGACTCAAGACCTGGCTATTCGACCAGTAGCGGCAACACCCCCCCTCCTCTCCCTCAGCGCCTTGAGACCCTCGCGGGTAAGTAGTGTGCTTTACAAATCTTGTGATTGATTGATTGATTGAAGAGTTAACTCAGAAAAAGAATCAGATGAGCCTAAATGCAGAAGCATTGTCAGTTCCAGTGACAATTGGACCTATAGTTCCGTTGTATAGTGGGGGTCAAAATATTTCTAGAGTGCATGCATTGACGGTTCCAGTGAATGGTGTTAGGAATGTCAATGGGTCGGAGTCAAATGAGATGGGTACGTCGTTAATTGATCTTCCGGTGAATGGAAATGTGACTGAAACACCAAAAAGGAGTGTACAGATAGATCCTAGAAAATTATTGTCGAATGAGAGAGAAATAACTTCGATATCAGGAGGTTCAAGTTCAGGTTCGGTGGGACCTTCGCCAGAGGAGTTAGATGAATGGATAAGAGGTATGGCACCTCATAAGTCTAAATTGAGTATAGAGTATTAGGTAGATTGAAAGTTGATTTAGAAGAACTGATTATTGGTACAATTAGTCCTGAGAGATTGAGTAAGTATCAGGATGAGGAGTTGTTATTCTTGTGTAAAAATATTACATTGAGAGCTGCACAGGAATATGGAGTGGATATTGAAAAATCTAAAGTTTTGCAAAAGACATATAGATTGGATTTTAGTGACAAAGATCTGGAGAGTTTGAATGCATCTGGTAAACGATTGATAAACACTTTGAAAAAGTGGGGTGATTTAGATCGATGGCAAGTTAGATGGGCGAAAAAGAAAGAAGAAATACTGACAAGTAAGGGTGTGAATGAATCTTCATTACTTCCGTTAAGGGAGACAGTCGCCTGCTGAAATGATATATCCAATGAGAGAAGTTCCGGGTGGTGGATATGTTCACATTCCTTGGTCAAGAAAGGATATATTGTCTTTCACAAATGAATTTCCCAGGTTGAGAGAAAAGCCTGTAGAGTGGTACAAACAGGTAGAGAGATTTGTAAAGGTTTCAAAGGTCTTGTAGAAAGATTTGGATGGTTTGTTTGATATTGTGGTTCCAGCTGATTTATGGACTGAGTGTAATATTGCGGTTGATTGGCCAAAAGAAGAATATCCCAGAGATGTTAAAACTGGAGCCCCGTCAGAAGAAGTGATGAAGAAATATAATCAATTGATTACATATTTGAAGAGTAAGAGTTCCCCAAAAAAAACAGATTGGGTTAAGATTGATAGGACGACATAGGAGTCAAAAGAATCAGTACATGCATATTATGAAAGGCTCTTACAAGTGTTTAAACAGTATAGTGGTTTTGAGAGTATAACTGACAAGGACATGGGTCATTTTGTCTATAAGTTTGTGTTTGGTTTGAAACCAGAGATTAGTAATATGATTCAGCAGCATTTGATTTGTTGCCAGAATAAGACAGTGGATGAAATTCTGAGATATGCAAAGTACTGTAGTGATGATATTGAATCAAGACATAAGAAGTTGAAAGAGAAAATTATGTGGGCACAGGTGAAAGTGGCACAGCAAAAAAATGGGAATTTTGTTGATGATTCACAAACAGGTTTTCAGATGAAAGGACAGAATCAGAATTTTCAAAATAGTCAGATACCTATGAATATTGTACCGAATGGTAGTGTTCAAATGCAATTACCAGGAAAAGGTAGAGGTAAGAATAATAAAGAAGAGATGAAAAAGAAATATCTGTGTCATAGATGCGGCAGGTTAGGACATTGGAAGAACGAGTGTAAGACTGTGTTAGGAAATAATGGAATGGTTCAACATTTCAATCCACAGATGCAGAATGAAGTAGTTGTGAATCAACAACAATTGCAGCAGCAACAGGTAGTTACACCACAGGTACAACAGGTACAACAGATACAAGTGCCTCAAGCTCCTATGCCAAATAATGTGAATGCTCAGGTACAGAGATACAGTGCGGATGCTGGTTTTCACGTGGGTGAACAAGTTGGTTAGAATCAAAATGTACAAATGGTTTCACGGTATTGGTTGCAGTGTCCTGAGAGTGATTCGGATTCATCTCAATGACGGTGCCTGAGGGGGGAAAAAGAGTGCGTGCTTGGCGCATCTCTAGTGGTAGATCAGTCAGGGCCTTTTGTGGATGGGAAAGTGGAAGGTGATGATATTACATTCCTTGTGGACACTGGTGCTACCCGTTCTACTGTAAGAACAGCAGAAATTCCGAACCTACCCCTCTCGGGAGAAACTATCCAAGTTGTAGGAGTCTCAAATAAGTATATTAAGACTCCAGTGACTGAACCAATGGAGGTTCATATTGGAAAATTCAGAAATTGGCATCGGTTTGTGGTGTGTGACACAAGTCCGGTAAACCTTTTAGGTAGGGACTTATTGTGCAAGATGAATTGCACCATCTATTGTACACCGGATGGTGTTGCCTTTCAAATGCCAGATGAGGATGTTGCTTTCAAGGTGATGTTAGCAAAGCAAGGGACAGAAGTGTATGATTTATATCCCTTATTTACAGCAAATGATTTTCCTGTTGAATTGAGAGACACAGTGACAGCTGATGTGTGGGATTTCTCAGGGAAAGACATCGTATTGATGAAGGGTGTTGATCCTATTCAAATTTTGGTTAAACGGTGCAGAATTTCCAAAAACACCACAGTATAAAATGAGTCCTGAGACTATTGAGGGAGTTACTCCTGTAATTGAGCAAATGATTGAGCAGGGTATTCTGAGAGAAATACTAGGGAGTCCTTGTAATTCACCTATTATGGGAATTGATAAACCGAGTGGCAAGCATAGGATTGTGCAAGATTTGAGGAAGATTAATAAGATTGTGGTACTTTGTTGTCCAATAGTACCCAATCCAGCAGTAATTCTTTACCAAATTCCTTGTGACGCGGAATGGTTCACAGTGATTGACTTGTGTCAAGCATTTTTCTCGATACCGTTGCATCCGGATAGCCAATATCTTTTTGCTTTCCGGTTCGGAGACCGTGTTTTGTCATGGTGCCGAGTTCCTCATGGGTATACAGAGAGTCCTTCAATTTTTAATCAGATTCTGAAAAAATGTCTTGAGTCATTAGTTATGCCAGAAGACTCAGTGTTAGTGCAATATATCGATGACCTACTGGTGGCATCGAAGACTCGAGAAGCATGTGTGACTGATACATTTGCTCTACTGAACCATTTGGCAGTAGGTGGGCATAAAGTGTCATTAGCGAAATTGCAGTTTTGTAAAAAAATAAGTTCAGTATTTGGGACACAAAATTGAAAAAGGAGTCAGGAAAGTATCACAAGATCAAATTAATGTGATCTTGCAAATGGGTCCTCCCAGAACACAAAAAAAAATTAGAATGTTTCTGGGCATGGTTGGATACTGCAGACAGTGGATCAGTGGTTTTTCACTAATTGCTAAGCCATTAGAGAGTTTGCCTCACAAAGATGTAGTCGATCCAATACAAATTGATGAAGAAAGTATGAAGGCTTTTGTTGAGTTGCGAGATAATCTTTGTCGAGCATCTGCATTTGGTATGCCAGATTATAGCAAAGAATTTGCATTGTTCTGTTGTGAAAGAGATGGGTGTGCACTTTCAGTCTTGACACAGACACATGGAATGGCACGTCGTCCAGTGGCATATTTTTCTGCTACTTTGGACTCAGTGGCTGCAGCATTGACAGGTTGTTTGAAAGCAGTGGCTGCTACTTGTGTGAGTCTAGAGCAGAGTGAATCAATTGTGATGGGACATCCAGTGAGAGTGTATGTACCACATTCTGTTGTAGTTTTGTTGACACGGACGAGAACGCAACACATGATGAGTAGTCGATTGACTAGGTATGAGAGAGTAATTTTGGGTGCTGAAAATGTGACAGTGACAAGATGTATGACACTGAATCCAGCAACTTTGTTGCCAAGTTTGGGTTGTGAAGAAGTAAAAGATGAAGCAGAACATGATTGTTTGGATGTGACAGAATTGTGTATGAAACCAAGGCCTGACATAAAAGAAGTACCATTGTCAGAGTCAGATTGTGTGATGTTTGTAGATGGTTCTTGTCTGAGAGATGAGAAAGATGTTTTGCGTGCTTCATATGCTGTATGCACATTGGCCCTGGTTCTTGAAGCATCTTGTCTAAAAGGTATAGATTCAGCCCAAATTTCTGAATTGGTCGCTTTGACCAGGGCATGTATAATTGGCAAAAATTTGAGAGTAACCATATTTACGGACAGTCAATATGGTTTTGGGGTGGTGCATGATTTTGGTCAATTGTGGATGCAACGTGGATTTCTGACTTCTTCAGGATCAGCTATTAGAAACAGTAAAGACATAAAAGATTTATTGAATGCATTACAATTGCCTAAAGAGATTGCAGTGGTCAAATGTCTGGCACATAAATCAGGAAATGATTATGTGACCAGTGGGAACAGATATGCAGATCAAGTTGCTAGTTTCTGTGCACAAAATTCAGTTTCAATTAACAAAGGAACAGAGGAAACTAATACAAATTGTCACTTGATGTTCTCTACAGTTGAAACGTGGGATGAAGTTAGACAGTTGCAGGAAGAAGCCAGTGAGGAAGAAAAAGAACTTTGGATAAAGTCAGGATGTACAAAGAGACCTGAAGATGAAATATGGGTGTATGCAGATGAAAGACCAGTGATGCCAGATTGTTTGCTTTCTCAAATGGCAAGGATGTACCATGGAATAACACATGTGGGAAGAGATGCTATGATTAGACTCTTCAAACAGTCATGGTGCAACCCCAAGTTTAGGGTTATTGCAGAGAGTCTATGCCAGAGGTGTGTAGTATGCCAGCAGCAAAATCCAGGTAGAAAGACTGTTGTTAGTTGGGGACGCATTGGAAAAGCAGCAGGACCTTTTTCTAGGTTACAGGCAGATTTTATTGAACTTCCTCCTTGTAATAGACTGAAATATGTGTGGTTGTGGTTTGTTTATTTTCTCGTTGGGTGGAAGCATATCCAACAAGAAGAAATGATAGTCTAACAGTTGCCAAATTGCTTTTGAGAGAGATCATTCCTAGATTTGGATTTCCAGTCTCTTTAGAAACGGATAGAGGCACACATTTTAATAATGAAATAATTCGGATGATTTGTGCAGCATTACAAATTGAGCAAAAGCTGCATTGTGCCTATCGACCAGAAGCTTCAGGTGTGGTCGAACAAATTAACGGCACTATCAAATCAAGACTGTCAAAAGTGTGTGCATCCACTACACTGAAATGGCCAGATGCTTTACCCCTGGTATTGATGAGTCTGAGAAGCATTCCTGATACAAATACTGGATTATCACCACATGAAGTTATAATGGGGAGAGCAATGAGACAGCCGATTGTACCAGCAAATCAACTGATGAATATTACTGATGATCTAGTGCTTGATTATTGCAAGGGATTGGCTGATGTGGTGCGTTCTGTGTCTCATCAGGTTGGAGAAATTGCAACCACAACACAGCAGGTACAAGCACATGATTTAAGTCCAGGTGAGTGGATCCTGGTGAAGAAGCATGTGAGAAAGTCGTGTCTGGAACCTAGGTGGCATGGCCCTTACCAGGTAATACTGGTGACGACGACACCAGTGAAGTGTGGTGGCTTGCCGAATTGGATACACGCAAGTCATACAAGAAGAGTCCCAAGTCCACTTGAAAGACAAGAAGAAGAGCAGCAACTGGTGGAGAGACAAGTAGAACCAGAAGCTGTAGAACGTGAAGCCACAGAGTCTGAAGCTACAGATTCGGAAGGTGTTGAACACGTGTTTGATCAGGGAAAAATTTGAATAAAGTGGGCACCAGCTACTGGGTCTCGTAAGACTGCTGTTGAAGATGAAAATGGAGAAGTGTTGAGCGAAAATCAAGAGCAAGTACAACAGAGAAAAGGGCCGAGTAAGAGAACTTGCGAACTTGACACTGATGCAGAAGAAGCAGTTCAAGTAAAAAAAATGAGAAAAGGTGATGTGTGGCCAAAAGGAGTGAAAAGACTGAAATACACTCTAAAACAAAGTTCACCAGATACGTTAATTGAAGTACCAGATCAGACTGAGCAAAGTGAGTCTGAAGAAGTATCAGTTCGTAAAACAAAAAGAGTAAGGGTACCGAACAAGAAATATACAGCTCCAGAATGGACATATGTGGTGTTGGAAGAAATTGAAAACACAGATCAGAGTAAAGAAAACGCTGGTACAGAGCAAAGTGAAGGAAACGGTTTTGAACCACCTTAAAGAACTGAATAATTGTGCAGGAAGGGGGACCTTCCTGTACATAAACAATCATTGGCCTTTTGCTGTTTTCATGTGTGCTGCACAACGCAGCACACATGAAAACAGCAAAAACGAGGAGAAATTAAACATTTCTCCTTGTTGCGCCAGGGTAAGACCAGGTTTTCCTTGGTCTTAATTCTGGCTCTGCCTCCTATTTATGCCTCTCTTATAAATAGGTGGGTGTTGCGGTGGAACGCCCACAGCAACACCCATTGCCCTCCCCTTTCACACTAAGCATAGCGCGAAATGGGGCCTTATTTACAAGGCAGCGTTAAGCCACGCTAAGTGCCTTAACGCTGCCTTGTAAATAAGGCAAAGCCACTATCACCATAAGAACGTCGCAAAAAGTGACGTTCCCGTGGCGATAGGGGCTTGTAAATATGCCCCTGAGTGTGCTTTGAGACATCCGAAGACTTTTGAGGAGCAGCGGGATTATGAGTCCCCTAGCGCATTTTTGGCATTCCATTCTAAATCCATGGCCCATCCAGTATGTTTTAGCCGGCATAGACCTATGATACTTAGCATCTAATTTCAGCTTTACAAATTAACTGATTGTATAGCAACTTGGTACAAGGGCAAGATGGCGTCTGAATAGGTTCTCCTGTCCCGCGTCTCTCCTTACCTCCTCGGCTGTATGGCGGAATACAAGCAAGGGGGGCATATGGCCCCAGTTGATCGCTCTTCTCTAATGCTGAAGCACTGTTGGAACTCTGTTCTCCCTCATAGAGGATCTAATTGCCATTACGGTGGGAGCATCAGACATAGCGAGCCCAAGGCGCCCAAGACGCACAGCGTGGTTCTGATCGCCGTAGCGCTCCCGATTCCCCTCAGGGTGTCAGGCACTGACAAGTTGCGCCTTCCTTATGGACCGTATTGAGGACTTTGTCGGAAAACTACAACTCCCAGAAGGCCTTCTAGCTGGGAGGGGCCATTGGATATATGAGTCATTGACGCCCGCCGAGCTGCGTGCGTAATTCTTGGATTGATTGTGAGGACGCGAGACTGGGCGGCTGCTTCGGTCTCGGCTTCCTCTTTCAGAACATTTGGATGGCAGGAGACTTTGTTGCCTTCTTTGAGACTCTGAGCTGGTCTGGGGAATATTCCTTCGTGTTCAGAGGGACCGGCGATTCGGCGTCTTCCGCGGCGGCAGACGGCTGTCTGTTCGCATTCTCTTTGGACGCCTCGTGGATTTAGGGAGACGTTGCAGTCTCCCGAGTGGAGCTAGATTCCAGCGGCTGCTCGGTTCCTGGGCTGTTTGGGCTCGAATGGCTAATAACGGAAGGTTGCAGTATTTGGGAATCCTGAACTTCTGTTTCTGTGGGAATTGAGGTACTTTGTTCTGTGTCTTGGATTTGAATCACTGATTACAGTGGGAGAGGGACTAAGGTGCTGGAATTACTTGTTAATCAAGGAGACTATTGGTTACCCCCTACCCCTGGATCTGGTATAGAGTCAAGAAGTTCATTGGCTCTGTTTTATGGACCCCCACTCTTACAGCCTAGGGTCTATGTTGCAGGAGGGCATTTCTTTATTTGACTTTGGGACGAGGATACATGAACTCTATTTGCAGGAACTTTGATCTCTAAAGCCCACTGCACTTTCTTTTGGGTCTCTTTTCTTCCTCCTTGAGAATGAAAGGAGGGTACGTATGAGTGAGGCGTTGTTTTCTATTATTGGAGGTGTTTGTCTTTGTGGAGAAGTAATTTGTTTCTATTTTGTTATTATAGGCCTATTTTCTTCCATGTAGAGAGCTGTATCACTACTGGATATAGAGAGGAATACAGCGGCAACCTGAACCCTGTCTGTAGGTATTGTTCACCTTAGTGAGACTCTATGAGAGTAGTTGTTGTTTATAGAACTCTATTAATATTGTGTTTTTTACCCACAGGTCTCCCATTCCCTGCTGTTCCTACCCTAATTCCCTATCCCTCGCTTGATAGCCTCAATACTCTGTGTAAGTTGTGTCAGAGTTGGGGATGTCAAGTGGTGGACCCCTTTGTGCATCGCCCGGATTCTGAGGAGTACCTGTGGACGTTACAGAATTACGCACCCACGATATTTACTCCTCCCGGTCTGGGCGACTCACAGAGATGGTGTCCTTAGACGACGTGCTCCAAGCGTTAGTATTAGTCCAACAAGAATTAGCTACATCAAGAGCTGAAACTGCAGCTCTTAGGGAAAAGGTTGATAGACAAACTAGGAACCCCTTTGACGCAGCTACGTCTTCCTCACAAATCCAGGTGAATGTACCTCTGCCCATTCCCTTGGCTAGTCCTGAAAGATATTCAGGGGACCCTCAGAAAATTCAGACCTTTATAACTCAGATCATGTTGCACTTTTCTTGTAAGCCAGCTTCCTTTCCTACTAATCACTCCAGAGTGGCTTTTGCCATTTCCTATATGACTGGGGTTACGGCTAATTGGGCGGTTCCATTAGTAAAATATGACGACCCATTGCTGTCTGATTGGAACGCTTTTCGAAGAGAATTTGAAAGGGTTTTTGATCGACGTGCTACCACGTTTAGTGCAGATAGGGAGCTGTTGGAGCTACGACAGGGAAAACAGGATTTGATTACTTATTTGACTTCATTTAATCGGTTGATTGCGGAAACCGCATGGCCTGAGGAGAAGAGGATGTCACTCTACTATCAGGGTCTGCGGGATGACATGAAGGATGTGTTAGCTCAGATCGATCCTCAGCCCACCACGTATACTGATTTGATGAATCTCACTTTACGTCTGGATCACAGGTTAGCAGTAAGGGGGGGAACGAAAGAGAGGTGAGAGGTCTTATGCTCGCTTGGAGAGAGGGACTAGACCGGCATTCGTCTCCAACGAACAGGGACCTGAGCCCATGGATGTGGGAGCCATCAGAGCACCCTTGTCTAGAGCAGAGAGAGAGAGCCGTCGGGTGCATGGATTATGCATGTACTGTGGGAAGAAAGGCCACTTTGTGAGAGAATGCCCCCATAAGCCCAAGACACCGGGTTCCTTCTCTTCTAGCAAAAAGGTGGCGATCACGGTGGTGCATACCGCTGCTGATGCAAACACACCTAAGATAGACTCTACTATAGAAACACCTCCAGGACAGGACTTGAAGATACCCTCATTAGCCATAACCCAGTTAAAAAATACGGAATCACATATCGTGCACTTCATGACCCTTACAACTGGTCATCAAGTATGGGTGATGATCGATTCTGGAGCCACAGGGAATTTTATTGATTGTGGGTTAGTCCAACGTTTAGCCTTACAGCGTATTCTCAGAGAGACACCTGAGAAGGTGTTGGCAGTGGACGGTAAACCATTAAAATCAGGTCCTATCACTGAACAAACAGAGAAAGTAGGATTGATTCTGAAGGGTGATCAACAGGATCACGTAGAAGACCTGTCCTTAAATATCATTGAAGCACCCCATTACGAGGTAATACTGGGCATGCCGTGGTTATGGCAACACAACCCCACTATAGATTGGAAAAAGAAATCAGTGGTATTTCAGTCAGAGGAGTGTAGAATTCATTGTATGCGAGCCCCTTGCTCCCACGCCTTGGCTCTTCCTCAAGTGTCCCATATTGCCACTGCAGCTGAAAAAAAGACTATGCTTCCCGCAGATTATGCATTATATCGGGAGGTTTTTTGTGAGGCCAAGGCGGAGATACTACCTCCACACCGTGATTATGATTGTCAAATAGATATGATTGCTGGAGCTACCATCCCTTCTTGTAGAGTCTATGCCTTGTCGGAGCCTGAGACTAAACATTTACGAGAGTACATAGATCATTATGTAGACATAGGTTTCATTAGACCATCTCGCTCACCGGCAGGCTCGCCTCTTTTCTTCATTGCTAAAGCAAATGGAGATTTAAGAACATGCATCGATTATCGCATGTTAAACAAGAACACGGTGAGGAACAGATACCCTCTTCCACTCATCCCTTTGTTGTTGGATAAGGTGAGGGAAGCCACTATCTACACTAGGCTTGACCTCAGAGGGGCATATCATTTGGTTCGGATACGTGAGGGGGATGAGTGGAAGACGGCCAATTAAAACACGCTATGGGTTGTTTGAATACCTGGTTATGCCCTTCGGGCTCTGTAATGCCCCGGCGGCCTTTCAATACTTCCTTAATGATGTACTCAAGGAAAATGTAGACAGATTTGTGGTCGTTTACATTGACGACATCCTGATCTATTCCACCAATCAGGAAATGCACGTGAAACATGTTACTCAGATACTACAGAGGCTACAAGAGCATAGTTTGTTTTGCAAGTTGAACAAATGTGAGTTTCATGTGGAGGAGGTCGAATTCCTGGGAGTTATCTTAAGTCCCTCAGGATTAAGCATGGCTGAGAGAAAGGTGAAAGCGGTACAGGAGTGGCCTGTTCCTAAGAATGTGAGAGATGTACAGTGTTTCTTGGGTTTTGCCAACTATTGCCATAGATTCATCTCTCATTTTTCCCATCTGGTCTCTCCTATAACCCGGCTGTTAAGAAAGGGAATGCCCTTTCTTTGGAACCCAGAGGCCATGGAAGCCTTCAACTATCTAAAAAAGGCTTTTACCACCGCACCCATTCTGAAACATCCACAAACAGAGATCCCGTTCATAGTAGAGGCCGATGCATCAGACATAGCGGTAGGGGCCGTTTTGTCACAACGTGATAAACATACGGGACAGCTCCATCCGGTTGCCTTTTTGTCCCGGAAACTTAATGCAGCAGAGATCAATTACACGGTGGCTGATAAGAAATTATTGGCCATAAAGAAGGCTTTTCAAGAGTGGAGGCACTATCTGTGGGGAGCACTCCATCCTTTCACAGTCTACACGGACCACCAAAATCTCCAGTACATGAAAACGGCTAGACAACTCACTCAAAGACAGATGCGATGGATGTTATTCTTCATAGAGTATGACTTTGTGGTTACTTTTCGTCCTGGTTCGGAAAACAGAAAAGCAGACACGTTGTCTCGTCAAGAGGATGTTCCTGGGCCACGAAAGGGCGTCACTGAAGCAATTGTTAGTCCTGATAAGGTGTTATGCTCCATAACGTTGGAACATTTTTTGGAAGAGATCAGAACACATCGATCCCTTGATTGGTGGCAGAGATGGCAGACCAGAACGCTGACAGAACGCTCAAACACGGATTGCCATTTTATAGGAACAAGCTGTACTTACCTTCACAAGAACTCAGGCTAAAGGCTTTCAACTGGTGTCATGATTCCGTCCTAGCGGGCCTTCCAGGCTGCACTAAAAGACTTCACTTTTTACAGCGACAGTTTTGGTGGGACCGGTTGGCGAAAGATGTATCACAATGGGTTGCTCATTGTGAAATATGTGCTCGTGCAAAAGGGGAGCATTCTAAGGCTAAAGGAAAATTAATACCAATGCCCACACCATCGCAACCTTGGCAAACCATTAGCATGGACTTCGTTCTGGGTCTGCCACTGGATCAAGGGTACAATACCATTCTGGTCGTGGTAGACAGTCTGATGAAAATGGGACATTTTATTCCTTGCAAAAATCTACGCAGGGCAGACCGCCCAGTTGCTATTATCCCACGTGGTTCGGTTGCATGGGCTTCCGAGAGTCATTGTATCAGACAGAGGACCGCAATTCATAGCAAGATTCTGGCGAATGTGGTGCAAAGCACTTCAAGTGGAGGTAGCCCTGTCTACTAGCTTCCACCCCCAGAGCGATGGACAAACAGAGTGGTTAAACCAGACCCTCAAGAAATATCTCCGTTGTTATTCCAAAGAAGCAACCGACTCTTGGGTATCGTTGTTGTGGCTGACAGAACTATCCTACAACAACGCTTGGCATAGTTCCATAAAAGAAACACCGTTCAGGGCCAACACCGGATTCCATGCTAAGGTACTGCCACTGTCTGTTCCCAGTGATGTACTTAATCAACCTACTGTTATGGCACAGATGAAGAACCTACAAGCAATGCATAGAAAGGTGCAGTCCAATCTGATGCGTGCCAAACAGTCCTACAAGAAATGGGAAGATCAGCACCACGAAGAAGGTCATAGTTATCAGCCGGGTGATCGTGTATGGCTATCCACTAAGAACATCCATTTTAGGGTTTGCAGCATATTCCATCCCAGGTTCATCAGCCCATATACCGTGCTGCAGAAAATCAACCCTGTTGCGTACAAGCTGAAACTGCCCGCTTCTCTATGGATCCATCCGGTATTCCATTGTAGTTTGTTGAAACCGGCTGTGGGTGCCAGACGTAGAGCTGTTCCTCCGGTAATCCGGGATGGTCAGCTGGAGTACGAAGTTCACCGGGTGTTGGATTCCAAGTATCGGAGGGGGCGGCTGTGGTATCTCATCTCCTGGAAAGGTTACCCCTCGAAAGACGATTCATGGGAACCCTGCACCAACGTTCATGCTCCCCAAGCGGTCCGTGTGTTTCATTCCCGCAATCCTGGCAAGCCTGGCTCTAGGAGGCGCATGGGGAGAGGACGTACTGTCAGGCACTGACAAATTGCGCCTTCCTTATGGACCGTATTGAGGACTTTGGCGGAAAACTACAACTCCCAGAAGGCCTTCTAGCTGGGAGGGGCCATCGGATATATTAGTCATCGACGCCCGCCGAGCTGCGTGCGTAATTCTTGGATTGATTGTGAGGACGCAAGACTGGGCGGCTGCTTCGGTCTCGGCTTCCACATTCGGAACATTTGGATGGCAGGAAGACTTTGTTGCCTTCTTTGAGACTCTGAGCTGGTCTGGGGAATTTTCCTTCGTGTTCAGAGGGACCGGCGATTCGGCGTCTTCCGCGGCGGCAGACGGCTGTCTGTTCGCATTCTCTTTGGACGCCTCGTGGATTTAGGGAGAAGTTCCAGTCTCCCGAGTGGAGCTAGATTCCAGCGGCTGCTCCGTTCCTGGGCTGTTCGGGCTCGAATGGCTAATAACGGAAGGTTGCAGTATTTGGGAATCCTGAACTTCCGTTTCTGCGGGAATTGAGGTACTTTGTTCTGTGGCTTGGATTTGAATCACTGATTACTGTGGGAGAGGGACTAAGGTGCTGGAATTACTTGTTTCCTTTTTTTTTGTTTGGAGTTAACCAAGGAGACTATTGGTTACCCCCAACCCCTGGATCTAGTATAGAGTCAAGAAGTTCATTGGCTCTGTTTTATGGACCCCCACTCTTGCAGCCTAGGGTCTACGTTGCAGGAGGGCATTTCTTTATTTGACTTTGGGACGAGGATACATGAACGCTATTTGCAGGAACTTTGATCTCTAAAGCCCACTGCACTTTCTTTTGGGTCTCTTTTCTTCCTCCTTGAGAATGAAAGGAGGGTACTTATGAGTGAGGCGTTGTGTTCTATTATTGGAGGTGTTTGTCTGTGAGGAGAAGTAACTTGTTTCTATTTTGTTATTATAGGCCTATTTTCTTCCATGTAGAGTGCTGTATCACTACTGGATATAGAGAGGAATACAGCGGCAAGCTGAACCCTGTCTCTAGGTATTGTTCACCTTAGTGAGACTCTATGAGAGTAGTTGTTGTTTATAGAACTCTATTAATATTGTGTTTTCTACCCACAGGTCTCCCATTCCCTGCTGTTCCTACCCTAATTCCCTATCCCTCGATTGATCGCCTCAATACTCTGTGTACGTTGTGTCAGAGTTGGGGATGTCAAGAGGTGGACCCCTTTGTGCATCGCCCGGATTCTGAGGAGTACCTGTGGATGTCACACAGGATGCTCAGGCGATTTGTCACTGAAGCCTCCCGCTCAGTACTATTCGGGCAGATGGCGGGCAGAGGCACTGGAGGACCGAAGCCTAGGTCCTCGGCGGCAGTGGCGGTGGGCTCACTTGCGGCCACTGACTCTAAGGCGGCCACGCTCACTGAGCCCTCCCGGGAGAACAACGCAGAGGGGAGGGACAAGAAGAGAGCTGAGGACCCGATTGGCTTAGAAGCAAGATCTGCTCAGCGTTCTGCTCGCGGGAACAACTCCATCGCTCCCGCTGAGCGACAACCAGCAATTTCGGAACTGTTTCCACTCTCTCACAAAAAAGGTATGAAATTTCAGGACCTGAACACAGCCGCTCCATTCCCAAATGCTGTAGCCGCTCCTGCTTGAGAGCTTGCTGCTGGGGCCGAGGAACTGCTTCCAATTGAAGATCAAAGAGTAAGTGGGGACCAAAGAGCAAGTTGGGTTAAGGAGCTTGTAATTGTCCCTAGTCAGGTTTCTGGGGGCGAACCACTTACTGAACATCTGGCGACTAATCCCACAAGTCGTGAGAAGCCTGAATTACGGGTGAGCGAAGACCTCTCTGGTATACGCAAAGCGAACCTTACCCAGCTAAGCCATTGCTCTCTTGTGGCTCTGAATCCGATTGCCTCCCCTGATCCCATAGGAGGTGGCGAGAAATAATTTTCTCTAACTGATGATTCTGACTCCTCAATGCCAGAATTAGAATCTTCATCTCCCACACTGTCTTGTGCAACCAGTAGTAGTTCCCTAGACGAGTCTATTTTGCATAATAGACAGAAGAGTCGGTCTGGTGGAGGGATGGCAAAGAGGAAAACTCTGAGCCTGTCAAAGAAACAGACGACGAGCAGTAAGAACTCGGGCTCACAACAGGAATGCTATCCTCCTAAAGATGCCCCCAGGCTGAGATGGGATTATTCATCAATACTACTATTAGACTGGCAAGGGAAGAGAATGGAAGAGCTAAATACTGGGGACCCTACACGTCCAACAGAAGATTTAACAGGACCTGCACTCAGCGGCTCGAGCGAACCCTCTCCGACCGTTATCCTGGCTACCATCAAACAAATGCAGGAGGAGGTCCAGAACGACAATCGTCGGGCTCGCCAAGCTTCAAAGAAACTACAGGGTGCTGTCAGAAAGATCAACAAAACCTGTTCTGAGATCTCAGAGAGAATGACTATGGTGGAGGTTCGCACTGAAACTCTTGAATCTGAGGTCGCAGAATTGAAAGCTGCGTGCACCACTCAGGACCCTAAGCTCTCAGACCTGGCATGGAAGCTTGAGGAGCAAGAGAACAGGCAGAGGAGAAACAACCTGAGATTATTGGGAATCCCAGAAGGCATCGAAGGAGCAGATCCTAGAGGCTACATAGCCAAACTATTGAAGGGTGCCTTTCCCGAACTTGTAGGCTGGGAGTGGGAAAAAGAAATCCAGAGGGCACATCGACTTCCCTTAACCCTCAAGAAACAATATTCAGGCAATGCTGCCTACCCCCGGGTGGTACTAGTGTACTTTGGTAATTTTTTATTAAGGCAGTGCATCTATGATTTGGCCCACCCAAACTCAAAAAGAGAGTTCGAGGGGGTCTCCTTCTTTGCACGACCCGATTTTGAGCATCCTACAATGGAGAGGAGATGGTACCTGAGACAACTGTTCTCTCCTTTTCAGAAACTAGGTGCCGAAGTGTATCTTCAGAATCCTGCCAAATTGAAAGTTGTGTTCAAAGGGCGCACACAAAGCTTTTTTTCAGAGGTGCAGGCTCAGGAGTATTTAGATGAGATCCGGGGTGGGTCATGATGTATGGTAAAGAGACATAATATCGAAATAAAAATATTGAATGGACAGAATATCGAATCCAAAATATAGAATGGACATAATGGGGCCGATTCCGATCTCGGCCGGTAGGGCTCCGAATCGGATTCGGATTTACCGGATCTGATTCGGAGCCCTGTTTCCCGACCGAATCGTACGCGGGTCCGGCCGAGCGAGTACGATGCAGGCACCCGCGAAAACTCCGACCGACTCGAACGTGGCTTCAACACGCTCCGACCGACTCGCATGGACACGACTCGCACCGCGCTATGGAGACGTTTCCCGGCCGGGTAAGTACGATGCGCGCCGCGAGCAGTCCGATCGACTCGCGCCGTCCGGCTCGAAAAAGCTGTCGGAGCCGGACTTTGGGGGTCCGCGTCGGACCCCCTGTACGCGTAGGCGCGCGAGTCGCACACAGGGGGGACCCATGTGTCCCCCCTACCTGTGCGTGTACGGCGCGAATCGCTTCACCGCGTACACGCTGTAGGGGGCGCCCTTGTCCGCCTCGCACCCATTGAGTCAATGGGAGCCCGCGTACGCGTTGTACTACCGGCTCCCATTGACTTCAATGGGAGTCCGACCGACTCGAGTCCGATGGCATGCGTGCGCATCGTACTCGATCGGTCGGACTGCCCGAGTCCGATTCGGTCGGAAATCTCTCCGGGTCCGGCTCGGTCGGAGAGATTTCCGGCCCGAATCGGAATCGGCCCCAATATCGAATGGACATAATATAGTCGTTAAAAATATCAAAATTAAGGTAAGTAATATCGATTGTCAAAATATCTAAGTACAAAATATAGGCATTAAAAAATATCGAATTTTTAATAATATCGAATTTTTTTAAGTGTTTTGTATGTTAGTATATGTGTTAAAAGTTTATATTAGTTTTTGTAATGTATGTTTAATTTTTTTAAAGCAATGATTTTTACGTTATTTAATTTTTGCGTCATTTAATTCCGTAGCGGTTTGTGGGTTTATAGGGGAATAGGATGGGAAGTAATTTAATTGTAATTAAGTAAATATTTATTTTTATTTATTGGTATTGATAATTAATTTATTGTTAATTAATTATTAATTGGTAATTAATTTTTATTAATTGATTAATTGATAATTATGTTAATTCTATACATTTATTATTTGTAGCGGGTTGTGGGTTGATAGGGGGATATGGTGGGAAGTAATTTAATTGTAAATAATTATTGAAAATATTTTTTTGTTTTGATAAATAATTTATTGTTAATTAATTATTAATTGGTAATTAATTTATATTAATTGGTAATTAATTTTTATTAACTGGTAATTAATTTTTATAAATTGATTAATTGATAATTATGTTAATTCTATTAATTTATTATTTGTAGCGGGTTGTGGGTTGATAGGGGGATATGGTGGGAAGTAAAATAATTATTGAAAATATTTTTTTGTTTTGATAATTAATTTATTGTTAATTAATTATTAATTGGTAATTAATTTTTATTAATTGGTAACTAATTTTTATTAATTGATTAATTGATAATTATGTTAATTCTATTAATTTATTATTTGTAGCGGGTTGTGGGTTGATAGGGGATATGGTGGGAAGTAATTTAATTGTAAATAATTAATTATTAAAAATAATTTTTTTGTTTTGATAATTAATTTACTGTTAATTATTAATTGGTATTTTTTTTATTATTTATACATTTTTGGTATTGAATATTAATTGGTTGTTAATTAATTATTAAGACGTAAATAATTTTTAATAAATAAATTGTATTGGTATTTATAATTAATTAATTATTAAATATGTTGTAATTGGTAATTAATTTTAATAATAATGTTTATTAGTATTGATAATTAAATAATTGTTATTAAAATATTACTTTCCCTACTGTTGCACTCTTTGGAGTGGGAATAGTAATTTTTACCCTCCCGCTATCCAACGCTTTCCCTACTGTTGCACTCACTGGAGTGGGAATAGTAATTTTTACCCTCCCGCTATCCAACGCTTTCCCTACTGTTGCACTCTCTGGAGTGGGAATAGTAATTTTTACCCCTACACTATCCAACGCTTTCCCTACTGTTGCACTCTTTGGAGTGGGAATAGTAATTTTTACCCTCCCGCTATCCAACGTTTTCCCTACTGTTGCACTCTCTGGAGTGGGAATAGTAATTTTTACTCCTACGCTATCCAACGCTTTCCCTACTGTTGCACTCTTTGGAGTGGGAATAGTAATTTTACCCCTACGCTATCCAACGCTTTCCCTACTGTTGCACTCACTGGAGTGGGAATAGTAATTTTACCCTCCCGCTATCCAACGCTTTCCCTACTGTTGCACTCTCTGGAGTGGGAATAGTAATTTTTACCCCTACACTATCCAACGCTTTCCCTACTGTTGCACTCTTTGGAGTGGGAATAGTAATTTTACCCTCCCGCTATCCAACGTTTTCCCTACTGTTGCACTCACTGGAGTGAGAATAGTAATTTTTACCCTCCCGCTATCCAACGCTTTCCCTACTGTTGCACTCTCTGGAGTGGGAATAGTAATTTTTACCCCTACACTATCCAACGCTTTCCCTACTGTTGCACTCTTTGGAGTGGGAATAGTAATTTTTACCCTCCCGCTATCCAACGTTTTCCTACTGTTGCACTCTCTGGAGTGGGAATAGTAATTTTTACTCCTACGCTATCCAACGCTTTCCCTACTGTTGCACTCTTTGGAGTGGGAATAGTAATTTTACCCCTACGCTATCCAACGCTTTCCCTACTGTTGCACTCACTGGAGTGGGAATAGTAATTTTTACCCTCCCGCTATCCAACGCTTTCCCTACTGTTGCACTCTCTGGAGTGGGAATAGTAATTTTTACCCCTACACTATCCAACGCTTTCCCTACTGTTGCACTCTTTGGAGTGGGAATAGTAATTTTTACCCTCCCGCTATCCAACGTTTTCCCTACTGTTGCACTCACTGGAGTGAGAATAGTAATTTTTACCCTCCCGCTATCCAACGCTTTCCCTACTGTTGCACTCTCTGGAGTGGGAATAGTAATTTTTACCCCTACACTATCCAACGCTTTCCCTACTGTTGCACTCTTTGGAGTGGGAATAGTAATTTTTACCCTCCCGCTATCCAACGTTTTCCCTACTGTTGCACTCACTGGAGTGGGAATAGTAATTTTTACCCCTACGCTATCCAACGCTTTCCCTACAGTTGCACTCTTTGGAGTGGGAATAGTAATGTTTACTCCTACGCTATCCAACGCTTTCCCTACTGTTGCACTCACTGGAGTGGGAATAGTAAATTTTACCCTCCCGCTATCCTACGTTAAAAATATTGAATATTTTTTTAATAATATTACGTTAATATATGTATGTATTAAAAAATAAAAATGTATGTTTATTTTTTTTACTTAAATTAATTATTCATTCATTTGAAAGTTATTTAAGTATTTTTAAGTATGTTTTACTTAATTATATTTATTATCTTATTAATTTTACATTACTTTTAAGAGATTTAAAAAATTCGATATTTTGACTAACTATGGGGCCCATTACGATACCCGGCGTAAATAAATCCGCCAGGCATGGAAGCGGCATAAATCCGCCCGCACACACCGCCTGAACACCGACCACGCCATTATGAGTACACAAACCGAAAACCGCCATCGGCGGAAAAATCACACAAAATACCGCCCGCCATCGTCCGAGTCGGAGTCAAACCGCCCGCCACGGACGGAAACACGCACGACAACACAAAACCGCCCGCCCACACGGCCGACACACCGCACGTGAAATTACGATCGCACCGCCATGAGCGCGGAAAAACAACAAATATACCGCCCGCCAGCGCAAACAACGCCGATGAGAATCGACACGGCAGAAGCCATGGCGCCAACGTACCTGCACAGAAAACATCCGCACACAAAACCAATAGCACACAACATGGCCAACAAGTCCACACAGCAAGGCACACACAAATACACAAGCACAGTACACATCCCGAAAACACCCCCGGACAAACAAAAAATACAAAGGCCAGAACCCCAGACACAACACACCTGGAAAACAACAGACCATGAGGACACACCCACATAGGTGAGTACAAAAGCAGCACTCCCACAGACCACAACCCCTTGCTACATTGCAAACCAGAGAGGAGAGGAGAGGACACAGTGACACAGCAAGGACAGCAGCACACCACAGAAACGCACACATCACAACCACCACCACCACCACCACCACCACCAAACACCGGCACCACAAACCCCCTGCACATTACACAACACACACCGCACCAGCACCACAAACACCATGGCACCACAAAGGATGCCCAAGTTCACGCCCATGGAGCTGACGGTCATGGTCGACGAGATCATCAAGGTGTACCCACAAATCTATGGGAACATGGTCCAGCACACACCACTAGCCACCAGAAACAGAATGTGGAACCGGATCGTAGACCAGGTCAATGCAGTCGGGACCCTGCCCAGAAACAGAGTCGAGATAAACAAACGTTGGAATGACGTAAAGAGCCTGGTCAAGAAGAAGGAGGGCAAAAACAGAGAGCTGGCTGCCGTCACTAGCGGAGGGAATCCCGCGCTCTTTAAGACCTTCAAAGCGTGGGAGGAGAAGGTGCGAGTCGTAATCCATCCGGAGATCCTCGCCGGATTAGCAGGGGGAGTGGAGGCTGGTAAGTACAAACTAATGTATACCAGCACACCGCTATGTACTCACATGCGCAACTACCATGCCACAGCTCCCAGGGACAAACACCCCCATGTCCAGCACACAATACACAACACATCACACACACATGCAACAGACACTACCACACACAGCCCAAACCGAACAACTGTAAGATGCGTGGGGACATGTGTACACTAAGCCAGCCACGTAACCACCAACAGGTCCCCAAATATGCCAGAAGCGCCACAACGAGCACCCACCACACCCATGTGTCCGCCACAGCTGCACTAACCGACAAGTAACAGGTAAGTGGCAGGAACACAAAGTGCAGTGGGTGGGACGGTGGACAGCCCAAGTACAACACACACCAGGCCCCAGTCCCACAGCACAGCAAGGAGGAGCATCCCCCACACCCCACAGCCACGTGTCAGCCACCGCAGTGCACAACGACAGCCGAAAGGCAGACATCACGGTCCACAGCAATCGGTGTCAGTGGGTGTACAGCCACCCCCACGACCCACTACACCCCCCCACCCCCACAGACCTGCAACATGGAGCACCCCCCGCTTAGAGCCATGTGGCATCCAGTACAGTGCACGCACGAACAACTTGCAGGTGGGAAACTGGACAGGGCTGGATTACTGGAGGCATGAGGACCATAACACCACCAACACATGGGACATGTCACGTAGCACACGAACACGCAGCACCGCCCACCGTCACGAACAAGTGAACAATGTGCACACGGACATGAACAACAGACTCACACCCCACATGACCCATCACAGACATAGCAACACCCAAGGAGCCACGTCTGCATGCACAAGCCACACTGAATATAGTCCCACACGGCAGCCACTGTGCAACTCATCACACACAACCGAAACACCATTGAAGTCCTGTCCATGTAGCCCCCACTGCCTGTCAACCCCACACCCCACAACTACGCCTATGTAAGACAAACAACACTAGACGCAACAGAGCGGAACAACATAAATGCACACGAACACCACTGAACCCATCAAACTCACAGACACACCATGCACATACAACATACCATCCATCCCATCCGTCAGCCCCAGTCTCATGAAAGGCATGTCATCCGCACAGCTGCCACACATACAGCAGTCACGCTAAGACACATGCCCATGACCAACCATGTGCCAGAAGTCAATTAAGCGCACGACACACTGTGAGCAACAACACACAACATGGGCCACACTCCCCGAGCACTGCAGTGATGCACATGGCACAGGGCAGCACGCACACCAAGGAGATGGGACAACTGCAATACGTTGGCTGGCACACAACTATCACTCACTCATAACGATGCATCCAATGCCATGTCCAGTAACCACAACAGACAGCAAATATGCAGGGCATGTCAGGCATGCACACACCTCAGACCATGCACTGTCATGCTGCCACAACACATGTCACGTTCGGCACCCATGGCTCACAGCATGTACCCCAAAAGCATATCCCCTCCCAAATGCGAATCTGGGGCATGGCCCCCATGTTGCCATATGCGTTCCTAAGCGTTCCATTTGAACCCCAAAAGCATATCCCCTCCCAAATGCGAATCTGGGGCATGGCCCCCATGTTGCCATATGCGTTCCTAAGCGTTCCATTTGAACCCCAAAAGCATATCCCCTCCCAAATGCGAATCTGGGGCATGGCCCCCATGTTGCCATATGCGTTCCTAAGCGTTCCATATGAACTCCAAAAGCAAAGTACAAACCAGACCCAGGATGGGCCAGGAGCCCGCATACACCAGAGTCACAATGAGTAGGGGCACAGCAACACACCCATCGGCATGGCCAATCCGTCCCATGCCACATGTGCACAGCACACAGTCCCATTGCCTAGCACACACAACTACAGATGCCACAGCCACACACTCGCCTCCGGGAAACCCATGTACGAGATTGCACGAACTGCCAATGTCAGACGACTAATACATACTTCGCCAGGTGCAACACAATAACAAATCTCATTCTCTCCACAGGTGACGAACTGCCGGATGCTGGGGATGGAGACAGCAGCCAGCACAGCCAGCCCACAAGCCCCCAACGAGGACACACGGATCTGGAGGATCTGTCCTCCTCTTCGGACACGGACCACCAAGCTGGCCCATCTGGCGTGGCAGGGCCCAGCCGCTCCCCAGGACCCCTCCTACCCACCAACCCATCATCCAGGGATGCTGAACAGTCCCAGTCCCCTGCTGCCACAGTCGTTGCGGCCACACCCACGGTCATTGCGGCCACTACCACTGCCGCAACCGCCACCATCGCCGCACCGACCACCACCGCCTCCACCACCACCACGTCTTCGCTGGCACCAGCCCCAGCGCAGGTGGTGGCCCGGCCGACTGGATCCACCCTGGGAGCCACAGCGAGGACCGTGGTGTGCAATGTGGCTAGTGGGCAGGCCGGTGGCAGCAGGACTGGTAGGAGGAGCAGGGTCAGGGAAACGCCAGCCTCCCCTGGGAGCCATGCCCTGCCTCAAATGGCCAGAGTCCTTGGGGCCTATGAAGAGGCCCAAGGACAATGGGCCAGGTCTGCTACTGACACGCGGGAGGTGCTGGGGGTGCTGAGGTCCATGGACGCCCATATGGGCCAATTCGTGTCCCGTATGGACCAACTCGTGGACCTCATGGGCCAGCTGGTGGTGGCGGTGGGGTCACAGGCAAGGCCAGCAACACCACCTCCGCCACCACCTGCTAGGGCGCAGGGTCGGGCAGCAGTGTCCACTTCCCCTGCGTCCACAGCCAGTGAGCACACCTCACCCACCACCAGCAGGTCGCCACCACACACCCCCTCCCAAACGTGGAAGGGGCCGTCCGAAGAGGAAACAGATCTCCCGGGAGGACTTCGCACGCTCCAGTCGCAAGTGAGGCAGCCAGCCAGCCTTCCGCCAGCCTTCCTTGACCAGCCACTGCATTGACTTGCTCTACGATCCCACTCCACACAGCCAGCTGGATGGCATGTGTGTGTTGGACTATGGACATAGAACCAGTGGGTACACCCTGATCATCACGCAGCCATGACCGACAGCTCATTGTCACTGCACGCACCACTTTTGTCATCACCTTACACACAATCACATGTCACAGTTTGTAATAAATGCACCTTTTTCACTAACTGCTGTTTGTGCCCTGTGTTTTATTTGTACGGAATACAACGGCCACCTTGGGCGGAAAGGCACCTGATGCGTGGCATGGCAATGGAATCCGGAGGGCCTGTAGGGACCTAGGGGTGGGAGACAGAACAGGAGCACATTCAATGAGTGTGTCACACACCCATCACACAGTACATGTCAACAACTACAAGCAATGTACACACATCGCACAGAGCAATAGGGCACAATGCCACAGTCACCAACAGTGGCATACTACCCTGGCCATGGAGCGTTGACACACTGCACGCAGTGAACATACGGCCACCCTGACACAGCACACACACACCTGCACAGATACAGACACATCATCCGTCGTACATGGACACTCACCGTCAAGTGAAGTAGCGGGCGATGAGCTGCTGGCGCACATTCCCAGCTTCCTCCTCTCCGCTGTCCACCTCACTCGAGCTGTCCTGGTCTGCGGGCTGGGGCCCTGGTTGATCTCCGTCATCCACAATGAGGGGATCTGCTTCCGAATGGCCAGATTGTGCAGCATGCAGCACGCCACCACTATCTGGCACACCTTCTGTGGGGAGTACGCCAGTGCACCCCGGTGCGGTCCAGGCACCTGAACCTGGACTTGAGGAGGCCAAAGGTACGCTCGACCACACGTCTGGTCCTCCCATGTGCCTCATTGTATCGATCGTCTGCTGGGGTGCGAGGATTCCTCAATGGACTGAGCAGCCATGCCCCATTCGGATACGCAGAGTCACCTGGGTGTGAGGGACACAGAGAACCGTTGCTATTCCAACTGGACAGGGGACAGCATCGCACAACCAGCACGCTACACCACTCCACATACTCACCGACAATACAGCCACGATCCTGTTGCAGATTGGCCATCAGTCGTGGCAAGATGCTGTTGCGCATTATGTGTGCGTCATGTGCCGAGCCTGGAAACTTGGCACACACGTGGGTGATCACCATGTCCGCAAGGCACACCACTTGCACATTCAGGGAGTGCGTGTGCTTCCTGTTGCGGTACAGGTGCTCAGTGGCCTGTGGTGGAACAAGGCCAACATGTGTGCAGTCAATGGCTCCCACGACGTGTGGGATTCTGCCAAGGGCATAGAATGCACCCTTCACTGCCGCCAATTCACGAGCCCTGGGGAATCTGATGTACCTGTTTCGGTACAGCATCATGGCTGCCAGTACATCCCTCAGCACCTTGCTGAACATGGGCTGGGACATCCCTCCTCCACTGCCCACTGTGTGCTGGAATGACCCAGTGGCGAAGAAATGCATGGCGGCCATCACCTTAGCCGTGGGGGTGACAGCAGTCGGATACACCCTGCGGGGACGGAGATGGGGCTCTAACATGGCACACAGTCGATGCAGAGTTGGCCTGTCCAGCCGAAACTTCCTGATTACCTCTGTATCGTCCATGTCCGCCAGCAATTGGTATGGGCGGTCAATGTTCGGTCTCCGCCTGGGTTAAATGGCAGAGGACACATGTCAAAGCAACACGGCACATAGCAATTTCGCATACACATCACTGACATGACTGAGCAAGCACATGAGCCACAGCCCAGCTGTCAAGCTGGGACGGCACGGCCACAATACACTTACACAGGTCTCCCAACAATGGCAATGGCAAGTGAGACATACCACTGCCATGTGCATGCACATGGGGATCTAGGCCCCAATGACTTGCGGGGCGTGCTGATGGGGACTGACTGCATATTCGTCAAGCGGCAACGCCACGGCAACATGAGTGTCTGCTGAGCATGGAACTGCTTCCGAGGCTGGATGATTATGGCACACGACGACGACGATGTGGGCACGGGCTGAGCGGCCAATACAAGTGGGACCTGTGGCACGAGGGGATATGAGACAGTAGTAGGTGTCAGCACTGCACCCTATGTACAGCACTGTACGGATCACAGCTCCCGAAACATTGACTGGTGTCCACATTGACAGCCCCATGCCAAGACGGCTGTGTGCTTGCAGTCACACGTCACAGGTGAGAGGTTACATTGCACGTGCCAGGTGGCAGACGTACATAGTGGGAGCTGGCATGTGTGTGCATGTGTCTCCTGTTCAGGATCCACCAGATGGGCGCTGACTCTGTACTGACCATTGGACACAGCATGTTCCGTGGAAGGCTTGTGTGTGTGGGATGGTGGCACTGGATGTGCCTCCGTTGGGTGGGGGGCCATGCACAGGGCGGGTACGTCGATGATTGCGCATTGTTGGTCACGGTGGGTGCACCAACTAAGATGTGTTGCCCTGTGTTCAATTCCTATGTCCGCATGATGATGGACTGTGGATGTGGGCAGACTACACATTGGTCGATGTGCTGTCTATATGCATGTGCCTTCACACCAGGCACAGCTGCCCCTGCACATGTGACCCCTGCTGGACTCGCTGCTGGGTCTGTGGAGCTGATGCACCTTCTGCGCGTGGGGCGGACAGCTCTCCTCACTTCCCTCATTGCGCATGTCATGTCTTTGCCGCAGGTGACATGGATCATGGAGGGCCCACATGTACGCGTGGGTAGGCTACACATGATTGTTCACTGGTCGCCACCCCCAGTCAGAGTTTCGAATGGGAAGGTTGTCGTGCTGGTGGTATGTTCGATGTGGCGGATGGGCGGGCCTAGGTGCGGGCTTACATTCCGGACATGGGGGTAGTTGGATTGGCGACTAGTTGCAGTACACACGGGACACGTCTCTTCCTTTCCACATCTGGGTCATCCCTTGTACTAACTGACAGTGATACAGTCATCTTCGCCCCAGCCCTCATGTCCTCCCCTCGCTCCCCCAATATGCATGCTCACCTGCGAGGCTAGCGCTTGCACAGGCAGCCCCAAGCTCGCACCAGAGAGGGCAAGGAGTGTATGTGTGGGTCCAGTTGCACGAGTGGGCTGTCTCAGGGTATGATGTGTGGCGGGACGCCGTCCACCTGCGTGGTGCCCCAAATGGAGACCCGGCCTGCATGGACTATGCATCACAGTCTTCGCCTTCCGGATCCGCCACCTGCGACACCCAGTGGCTGTGGCTGCCCTTGCGGCCAGGCCGCGTCCGTCTGTGGCTGTTGGCCCACACATTCACTCTTTGGCCCCTCTGGGGAGGGCTCGGGGGTGGTGGCGCACGCGCTTGCACTTAGTCGCAATGGCATGTGTCGTGGTTGGTATGATGGGCAATGGATGGGATGGTGCGAGCCACCTCCCGTGACGTCAGTGCTGCTCGTGCTGTGGTGCGTCCCCCTACACTTCCATGTGACTTGTGCCATGCTAGACGTTGAGGTTCTATTGCCTGCGTGATATGACCAGGAGGAGCGCGAGGAGACCTCTCACACACCATGCTCCACTGCCATCCCGTGCTCTGTATCGCCTGTGCGGATTGACTATGTTGGGGTTACACCTGGTCGACTGGGGCTGTGTGTGCCTTGTCAAGGGGCATGGCGGGCGCACAACAGGATCCAGCTTGTCCACAGAGGGTGGGCTGAGGTGCGCCTGGTACCGCTTTGTACGTGTGCCCGGCTGCTGTGCACACACGTGTTCACTCCCCCGACAGGTGTCCTCTCACAATGCCCAGGGAAGCGGTGGTGTACTGTTCATGACCCCTCCCAACACGGCGTGCTCCAACTTGGCATGTGCGCATCTACCCGTCGCACCCACCCACCTGAGCACTGCGTCCATACGACTTCACACGACACATGTGTGTCTTCCACAGTAGTGCTACTCATTTGCGTTGACATCCAATACCAGTGGACTACATGGTCATGTCACGACTGCCGTGTACTTCACATACTCTCATCCTCTGTCATTCGTACTTGTGAAATGAGTCAGCGGAGACAGTTTTGGTTTCAAACATTATATTGAGTCTTCTGTCCTCTGTGATGCAGTATAGTGGACACTACTGGCAGCGGAATACATGTTGAGGATATACTGAGCATGATTACAAATGGGATAGGGTGTGGGGTTACATCTGCTTGGCCAAGGCTGTGCTAATGTACATTTACGTATAGCTGCGGAGCTGCGGACTTTGACACAGACGGTATACATGTAGCCTACCAGACCGCTCGGCATCATGGGCACAGTCCATCTCAGTTCCATGTGACAGGTTTGCTGCGGTTGTTCCTCATGCACGCGTGCATGTGAGATGACATCAGGGCATGTGCTTGCGTGCATGCAGCGGCGTGCCACTTGTTGTTGCACTGTGGTGGTTACTGGACATGTCACAGTCACTGGGGTCGTGTTGTTGTTGTATGCACTTGTCGTCCATGCAAAGGTCCTGGTATGGGATTCCCGGGGCGGGGGTGGAGGGGTGCAGCACCCACAGACTCCAGGCGACCTATTCATGTCCACTGAGCGGTGTGTGTGTCCATGTGCGCTGGATCCATGTCGTGTCCTGGTTGTTCGTGCAGTTCCGTCCATGTGGGTGCGATGCACAGAGCCCATGCCACTGCCTCCCACGATGCATGCGGTGTTCCTGGATGTGATGGGGAACAGTGTGCATGTCCCGGTCATATCCGATGTCATGGCGATGTCGTTGATGGTGTGGTTACAGTTGCCGGTCGTTTGGTATGGCTGTTGTGGTGGTGACTGGCCAGTCCGTGCGGAAGCTGAGCATGGGTGCGGGGTTGGACTTCATAGGTCACTCGGGGAACCTGCGTTGTGGTCCGACGTATTTACAGGTTATCAGGTATGCGATGCCGTCCAGCAGGGCTTCCATGTCATTGGTGGTGTACATGTTTGCCAGCCAATGAAGCGGATGGTGGCTGTCAAGGTGTTGTTCGTAGGTTGTCCCTTGGAGGACCATGATGGGGCATGCTGGGTGACATTCGATGTAGCTGTTCTCGATGATCCGTCGTGTGGAGGCACAGTGGTTCCATTTCAGTGCGGGTGCGATGTTGGCCACATACGCCATGCCCCCATAGGCAGAGCAGGCCCTGTCGTGTGCGTCCAGAGGGAGGAGTAGTGGTAGCAGGTCCGCCTTCAGACATGCCGGGTTGGAGAGGCATATCTCGACGGGATGCTGGTAGGGACACCTCCGACAGTAGAAGACGGGCATGACGCAGCTGAACAATGTGATGCGGTAAGTCAGTCGGTAACTTACGTTCAGCAGGGACAGGAGATCGCATCCCAATGTATGTATCGTGTTGGTTTGGTACAGCTTGAGCTGTTCGGCGTAGTTGGGTAGGTGTGTTGCGGTTGCCATTTCGCAGCGGTTCGTAGAGGTGGCGTGCTCCGGCTGTGTGTGCAGTCTGCAATGTGCACGCTCCGGGGTTGCTGTGAGCTCTGTGTAGTCGTAGGGAGACAGGACTTGTGTTCTGTTGGCTTGTTTGGAGGACACGGGCCCTCTTCCCACATGCTTCTCAGACAGTTCAAGGTCAGTGCTGTGTGACTCCTTCCAATTAACTTGCATGTGGCCGACATGGGGGAGTGTTTTCTTCTTTCTTCCCCGTCCGTTGTGTGCTTCTGTGATATGCGCTATCTGCCCTGTGGTCGGTCTCCTCGGCATGCCTGTGTTGGTCTATTCTTGGACAATGGCTGTATTCACCGGCTTCTGTCGTAGGGCTGTGGTTTCGGAGTTGGAATGGAAGGTCATTCAGTGCTGTCTGCTCTCCCTTGTGTGGCGGCAGCCTGCCTTTCCGCTCTGCGTTGGGCCTTGTGTGTGGATGTTATTCTTGGGCCACCTGTTGTCGGTCCCCGGGCTCTTTGGTGTTCCGTTTCATGTGTCTTGTTCATATGTGCAGGGTGGTATGGGTTTTTCAGTGTGGTACTGGCGTTCCTCTTCCCGAAGGGGCCCTGCTTCTCCTAGTTGGTGTTGCCGCCGCTGTGTGCTACGCCATGTTTGTTACACTGGGGTGTGTCCTGCAGTTGCGTGTCTTCACTGACATGTGTGCGTCGGTTGTGTGGCGTTGGGTGTTGTCCGTGAATTGGGCGTTGGGGACATGTCTGTGGCCGGCCTGTCACGTGTCATGTGCGTTCGGGGTGGGGCTGATGTGTGTGCTGCTTGGTTGTGTCCCTGTGTCTGTGTGCGACGCATGCATGGCGCTGCGGTTGGCCTCTGCGTTGTGCGCATGTGTGGCGGCGTCATCGGCGCTTTGGGGCCGTGACGGGGTGGTTGGTTCCTAGTCCCAGGTGGTGTGTACACATGTGTTCCGCAATGTTAGGATTTGGCCTGTGTGTCATATGTGGATGCAATGGTGGATGTGTAGTGTGCACGCGCTGGTGGGGGGTTGTCCGCTTTTTCCGCCCTTGCACTGTGTGCGCTGTTTGCGTGCACTTGTTGTGTGTGTGCCTACCTGCGTCTCCGCGGCACGTTGCGTCCTTGGTGGTGCATCAGCAGAAGCATGGGAAGGGCCTGCAGTGCTGGATTCATGCCCGGGGTGCCGCTTCTTCGTTGTCCGTGCTCTGCGTCCGTGTTTCCGCCTCTCTTTCACGTGCGGTGTCTCTTTGCCGTGGGAGCCGTTTGTTTGCGGCATCGTAATTTATGCGCCGGGCGGGACGTGTTTCGTCGGACGGTGTGTGTCAGTTGTGCTGCGCCGCTACGTGTGCGGGCGCACTTTGATGGCGGACGGTGTTGCTGGCTTGCCGGCGGTGTTTGGCCTGCTTTTCGCATCGTAATTGGGCGGGCGTGTGGACTGCTGCGTGCCGGCGGTAACTGGTGGTTTTTGCATCCGCCAGCACGGCGGTTGTGCTTCCGCCCGCCATCGTAATGTGCCCCTATATTTTTTACAACGATATTTTTGATTCGATATTTTTGTACTTACCTGTTTGTAGATAGGGAGTCGATATTTTGGTATTCAATATTTTTAACTCGATATTTTGTCAGGTCGATATTTTCTTCCTCGATATTATGTCAGTGATCCATGATGTATGAGTCTAAATCCTGGGTAATAACCTGCGCTAGGTGCGTCATTTGGGATTGGATTTCAACAAACAACATTCAACAAAAGGAGGGGGGGGGAATAAATGAAAAAAAGAGGAAGTGTTTGGGGCAACAAAAAAAATAAATATACATATATACATACATACATGAGGGGGGAAAAAAGAGTTAAATAAAAAAATTAAAGCTTTTAAAAAAAAAAAAGAGAAGAAGGCGAAAACAATTCATTTCACTCTCCTTGATGGCTGGATGTTAGGAAATATTGATTGGGGAGGAGGGGGAGGCGGGTGGGGACTGGGGTCACCTTTTTTAGATGCCATCACACAGGCCAGGCCAGGCTGCCCATTACTTGGGGAAGGGGCATGGGGTGAGGGGGTGGTCTTGGAGGGAGGGGGTGGGGTCCTCCACTCTGCTGGTTGTAGGACTTTGGGAGGGTGGGTGGCGTTGGGTCAGGGGGCATGGGCGAGGGGGTCCGACTCGCACAAGAGTAGATTTTTAAGTACAAGGAGGTGGATTAAAAAGGAGAACAAGCTTCGATTTGTTGGAAGTAGCTATCATAATGTCAAAGTCATGAGTCAAAGAGTCTTCCCAACCCAAGCTAATGGGTGACAACCAGAAGAAACGTATTGCCTCTATCAACATTTGTGATCTGAATGACCCTAAGAAAAGATCTAGAGTCTCAATAGGGTTGCAGGTTTTGAACGCAGATATCGTTTATCTGCAAGAAACTAACATCGAAGCATCACAAAGGAATGTATTAGACACGCTGGGCTAAAGGCTTAAAGGCGGAACCTCACAAGGTGCATGCATAAGTGGGGTCGCCATTTTGGACCGAGGCAACTGGCTAAGATTTTTGCAAGTAGGGATAGACACAAAGGGTCGCTGGGTTACTGTAGTATGCCATACTCCCAGCGGGGATAAATTTACACTGTGTACAATATACAGTAGTATACATGAAGACCCCTCGGTTATTAATCAGATATCTTATGAGCTGACTCATCAACCATTGCCTGTAGTGCTTTGCGGGGATGTCAACATTAATCTCCTGGGCAATTGGGACTTTGGAGGTCATGAAAAGTATTTTGGCAGAAAGCCCAAAGTCTACCAAGCATTAAAAGGGGTGTGTAAAGGCCATGGTTTAATTGATGTTTGAGGTAGAGTGAATCCGACGGAGCACGGCTATACCTATTTCTCAGCTCCACACTCCACACATGCCCGTCTGGATAATTTTTTTGTGTCAAACTGCCTCATTTCAACCTGTAAGATCGAACGATACTCACGGTACCTATCAGACCATAATCCATTGTTATTAGAAATTCGAGGATTGGGGGGAAAACTCATAGTACATGGAGCTTCGAGCGTGCTCTGCTTGCCAACTAAGAATATTGAAGGCAAATTAGCGAGTAGATCCCAATATTTTTTAGAGAGAATAGTGGCAGCGCCGCGATCAATACGGTGTGGGATACATTCAAGGCCTGCCTGCGGGGAGAGACTCTCAGGTTTTCTTTGAAAAGAGGGAAAAACGAGAAACAAATTATCTTAGACAAACAAATAGTTTAACGGCGGCTGAGGAAAATTTGATAAACGTTTTGCAACAAGGAGGGGATATAAAAGAAGCCCAACTTGGGGTAATAAAAGCAAGGGCAGCAATAGAGTCTATTTTCATAAAAAGGGCAGTGGAAAAGTATACAGCCTGGAAGGAAAGAACGTATGAATGCAGCGAGCAAGCTGGGCATCACCTTGCAGTGAGTGCAAGACAAAAGAGTATGAGTAATGAAATAAGAGAAGTGCGAGATCCAGCTCATGGGCTAGTCTCAGACTCAAAAAAAATTATGGAAGTGTTTAAAACATATTACCAAACATTATATACTGAAGATACCAATGAGAGACCAAGGCAGACCGCAAAGTTTCTTAAAATCTCACTTGGAAATACATTATCTATCGAGGAGCAAAAATCTCTAGAAGGTGATTTATTATGGGATGAGATATACCTCGCAATCTCTAATCTTTCCTCTGGCAAAGCGGCAGGAGTGGACTCAATTCCCTTAGAATTTTATAAAATTTTTGCGCCGCAACTAAAAGATCCGGTGACTGCACTATTTAACCAAATATCCAATGGAGCTCCCCCTCCGGGCTCATGGTCCGTAGCTAAAATCATAGTATTATAAAAAAAGAATAAGCCCCCAGCAGAATTAGGCTCATATCACCCGATCACCTTAATAAATGGAGATTCTAAAATATACTCCAAAGTATTGGCTGCACGACTTGCTCAGATTATTACGAGATTGGTAGTAAATGAACAACATGGGTTTATTGAGGGAAGGGACAAGACAGACCACATTAGAAGAGTCATCACACATTTTGATGCAGTACAAGTGTCAGGAGACCCTATGGCTCTGATATTATTAGATGTAGAAAAAGCCTTTGATAGGGTCTCCTGGCACTTTCTTTGGCAGTTAATGCAAGTAAGGGGCATGGGCCCAAGGTTTATCCCGGGAATCAAAGCTCTATATTATAAACCAGTAGCTACCATCTGCATCTCCGGGGGATTGTTGGGACCGATCTCAATTGCTCGCAGAACTCGACAGGGATGCCCATGTTCCCCACTCTTGTTCGCGTTATATATCGATCCCTCCAATAATTTTGCAGGGCTTCGAAAGTAAAATCTTAGCTTATACAGATGACATTGCAGTAGTGACGCCTAATCCAGAAAATGCTCTTAAAGCAATCGAAAAGGAAGACATCTGCTTTGGGAGAATCTCTGGTTTTTCATTAAATAAGGAAAAAAAAATTATCACCAACGATAAGATCTTATTGGTAGATAATCGAGTTGTTGATGAAGCCGTGTATCTGGGTGTATGCAAATCTTCTGACGTAGGCAAAATTGTAAAGCCAAATTTAGAGCCTTTGCTAATAAAGACTAGTAGTGAGTTACCAAGGCTGAATAACCTCCATCTTACAATGATTGGGTGATGCAATCTTATAAAAATGATTTTCTTCCCCAAAATATTATATTTTTTTAGATCTATTCCTTTGGAATTTCCGAATGAATGGCTAAAAGCCTTTGATAGGATGTTTACAAGATTTTTATGGGCCTACTCTAAACCCAGAAGAGCGCTGAAAGAGAGAGGAGGGTGGGCCCTCCCCCTCCCTAATCCTAAACTATATTACTGGGCCACCATGCTGCAATATAGCCATATTCTATTTAGGGAACCAGGCCCAAGCGATTCCCCTCAATTTACCCTTACTATATTTGAATTGCTGATTGGAAAGGAGGCCTGGGGGTGCCTCTGGAAACAAATAGAACTAGGATATTTTAAAAAAGTGCAGTTCAAGTGCCTCCTGGGAGCTTTCAAAGTATGGTCAGTTCTTCGGAAATCATTGGGTATCAGAAGATTGAATTTTTATACTCCTATTCAGAATAACCCGATCCTGCCAGAAACATTCAGGGATGGGTATATACAAAATTGGGCTCTCGTAGAGGTACATAGGCTCGGCTCCTTTTTTTCCTCCTCAGGCTTAGTGTCTTTTGATGAACTGAAGAAAGAATTTGGTGTTAATAATAAGGAGTTTTTTAAGTACCTGCAAATAAGGAATTTTTTACAACGTAAGGGGGGCGGGCCCATCGGGTTTAGAGAAAAAAGAACTGATGGAAATTGTAATAGCTCAGAGTCATGTTCGTATTGGGGCAGTATGTAATTTATTAATGAAGGAAGTTAAGGATGACCTTGACAAAGTTTATCAAAAATGGCAAGGTAAATTTGAGATTTCTGAAGGCGAATTTACGAAAGCGCTTAGACTATCTCAAACAGTTTTAATGTCGGCCAACCTGAAGGTGCATTTTTTTAAGACTTGTTTTATGTTATATTATACACCAGCTAAAATGCCCTCCTTACCGATATCTGTGCCCTCTCAAAGGGGCATCCTCTCTAATACTATCCATGATAATTCTCATGCCCCTCATAGATACTTGGGCCCATCCCCTAGCAGGGCCGGACTGGCCGTAGCGGGCACCGGGCATTTCCCTGGTGGGCCGCCAGGGTGGGGGCCGGTTTTGGGCCCCTGGGGGGCAGTTTTTGTTATAGGGCCGTTTTTTCAGCATAGCTGCAATATCGGCCCCTGTAACAAAATCGGCCGAAACCGGCCCTGGCAAACAGCTCAGCCGCACCCCCAACACCCCGGGGGGGGGTGGCCGAGCACTTTGCCTGGTCCGGTTTTGGTTCCCAGTCTGGCCCTGTCCCCTAGCCCCGCCTCATCGAATCCTAGAGTTGATTCCTCCACTCCTAGCGATACTCCTTCTTCTCCCTTGTTGTCGAGGGCCACCCCCAGAACCTCAGACGTGGTTTCACTTCGCAGCGTAGGACCCACAACCCCCCCTGTCCCAAGATTGACCACTCTCTCATCTACTCTCACCAACAATCAATCTCCTCCTGCCCCTACCTTCTTCCCAGTTTCACCCTCAAACAGGCATCTTTTACAATTGTCTTCTTTTTGTTCTCCTACTACTCTCTCCTCTATGTTTAGTGACTCAAATTCTAACGAAATCCCTTCCAAGAGATACAATGAGGTTTATTCCCTCAATACTCCCTCCTACTATCACTCTTCCAACTCCTCCCCATATCGTACGGTCGACTCTAAGCATATCACTCAGAGCTTATTAAATACTAGTCCGAATGTCTTTGACCACCTGCCTAATGTGTTGGTTCCCTCCCCTGTTTCTGATCACCCTCCCTTCGTGGTATCTCCCTCCCCAGTCAACACTGACCCAACTTTGTCCCCCGCCACCTTCACTCCGGGTATCCCCCCAAACTCTATTGCACAGATTCTGAACAGAATTGAGCTTAAACTCAATTCTCTGGCTACAGAATTAACTTATCATAGAGGAGATCTCTCTAACCTTAACTCCCAGGCACGCCCCTACACTTCTGATACTTCTCCCACTAGCTCTCCCAACTTATCTCAACACGCCCTGTGGCCGACCATCCACCTTTGCATACAGGCTCACAGGCCTTACCGCGCTGTTTGTTCTCTATCCACTGTTGACCTTAATGCCCTTAGCAAATCCTATCTCCCTAAGTCCCAGGCGACTATTCATCGCAACATCCCAGTAATATTGGGCGTTAACCGAGTCCCTTAAACTCGCAACTTGCCTAGACCTCCTGCTCAACTCACCACCATCCACACCCTCAAACCAGCTAAGGATAATCCTAATCCTCCTTCTTGCATGCTCGCTAACTGCAGATCTGCAGCACTACAAGCTACGGCAATTTCTGAAACCATCTTCAGCGAGGCTATTGACATTGCTTTCCTCACTGAACCCTGGCTCAATGACCACTCGATGGCCATCCTGGACCCACACACTCCTCGCGGCTACTCCATCATTAGACAGGACAGACCTGACAGAACAGGTGGTGCCTAGCCATAATCCACAAAACCGAGTTTCAACTCTCCCTTCTGAAGAAAGCTGAATACTTGACCTTTGAATATCTCAGCGTAGAACTCAATGTCAAAGGCTCCGCTCCTCTCAGACTGCATAATATCTACCACCCTCTGGGTGAGCTACTACCCTTTGCTGATGAGTTATCCGACCTTCCTACTCATTTCTCCCTTTCTGCCTCGAAGAATTTGTTTTTAGGAGATTACAACATTCACTGGAATAATGCTGATGATCCCACTGTTAGGCGCCTCGTTAACCTTCTTGAGATGAATGACCTAAAGCAACTCTGCAACAAACCTACCCATATCAAAGGTGCCACTCTTGACGCAATCATCACTAGCACTGATCTGGTCTCTCTTACCGACATCGTCCCCATTGGCTGGACAGACAACCATCTCATTCCGTTCAACATGTTGACCAGCGTCTTTCCTCTCCCAGTATTAAATAACAAACCCAAGAGGTTGACCAGAAACCTCAAACAAGTCCCTCCTACTGAACTCGAGTCAAAAATTCAAGCTCAACTGCAACTTCTCCCGCACTCCCAAAACGCAAACGAGCTCACTGGACATTTCAACAAGGCTATTTCTGATGTCCTTGACCAGTTGCACCACTCAAACTAAAACAACAAAGAGCAATCCAATCTAAATCTTGGTTCAATCCTGAACTTAATAATGAAAGAAGACAACTTAGACTAGCAGAAAGAACTTGGAGACAACACCCCTCACCTTCTGAATTAGCTCTCCTCAGATCTGCAAGATCAACATACAAGAAGCACATTTTCATGGAAAAAGCATATTTCTTTCGCTCCCAACTGGATCGTGCTAAAAATAGGCCCAGAGAACTCTTTAACATTGTCAGAAGACAAACTTTACCTGCCCCTCCTGAACCAACGACCTCTAACGAAAGTTGTGAGGAAATTGCCAACTTCTTCACAGACAAAATTGCAAAAATTGATCAATCCTTCTTGCAAATCTTGGCCTTTCCCAATCCTCAAATATCTCTTAACATCGCCCCTTTCTCCACATCTACCCACCCTCCTAATCCTTTCTTTCACCAATCTACTCCAATTGGTTCTGGAGATATCATTCCCAACACACAACTGAAAAATGACGCCACCTGGACAAATTTCAAACTCATGACTGAGCTCGAAGTCTTTAATATCATTGCGAAATTAAAGCCGACCTCTCATACCAAATACCCACTCCCGGCAAAGCTAGTACATAACCTTAACCACATCATTGCCCCATGATGGACAAAACTTATTCGCACCTCCTTTGCCTTTGGATGCGTCCCTGCCTCCCTTCAACTTGGGCAAATTACTCCCATTCTTAAAAATCTAAAGGCTGGCCCTAATGATCCCAATAACCTCCGTCCCATCTCTAACCTCCCACTCCTAGCCAAAACCATGGAGAAATGTGTCTTACTACAACTCGACAGCCACATAGGCAAATACAACTTACTTGACTCCTTTCAATCTGGTTTCAGGAAAGGCTGTGGTACCGAAACCGCCATGCTGAACATTGCTGACGACATTCATCGTTCTCTAGAGAATGGAGAGGCCTGCCTTCTTATCCTCCTGGACCTTTCAGCTGCTTTCGATACAGTCAATCATTCATCCTTACTTGAATCTCTCAAGTCTCGCTCTGACCTCAATGGCACCGTCCTTAAATGGTTCATTTCCTACCTACAATCCCGAACGCAACAAATTAAAATAAACTCCTGCCTCTCCAATCCTACACCTGTCTCTCTGGGTGTCCCCAGGGCTCAATTCTCTCCCCCTCTCTCTTCAACCTCTTCATGGAACCCCTTACTATCATTCTGAAATAAGCCGGGATCAATTATCACCTTTACGCTGATGACATACAACTCTACTACAAAATCAAATCACACAGCGATGTCCTTCATCTAAACAACACTCTGAGCAAGATTCAATCCTGGTTTTACTCCAACCATCTAAAATTGAACCCTAACAAAACGGAAATCATTCTATTCACCCCCAAAAATAACCGTCTCCCTATCCAAGGCTGGATCTCTGACCTCAACGCCCTTAACTGTCCGCTCACTCCATCCAACTCTGCAAAATTCCTAGGTTTCATCCTGGATAAAAATTTGGCACTGTAGGACCATATCAACAACGCAGGCAAAGGAGCACTTTTCACTCTTAAACACCTCAAAAAAATCAAACCCTTCATTCCTCAAGACGACTTTAAATGGGTTGTTCAATCACTAGTCCTCTCTAAACTTGATTACGGCAACGCTATTCTCACTGGAGCCCCTAAAGCTCACCTGGCCCCCCTCAGAGCCGAGCTCAACATGGCTGCCAGGCTTATTACAGACTGCAAACAGTTTTATCACATCACGCCTACCCTCAAATCCCTTAAATGGCTCTCCATCGAAGGAAGATGCATCTAAAAGACTGCCTGCATCACCCACAAAGCTCTTCACTCTCTATCTCCGGTTTACTTAACTAATAAACTCACAAGAGCGGGAAGCGCCAGACCAATGAGAAGCTCTAATGCTCTTCTCCTCGTGCCCCCTTTACTAAAAAAGAAATCCACCCAGACTCGCTCCTTCTCAGGAAATGCGCCTAGCATCTGCAATGCCCTTCCGAGGGACCTTCGCTGCAACCTCTCCTATCTCGGCTTCAAAAGAGACCTAAAACGCCATCTCCTCAATAAATACTGGAGTCCATAATTCTTTCAGATCCTGATATTCTCTGATCTCCTGTACAGGTCATCTCTCTGTTAACCTGCTGGCCTTTCATTTTCCCTGTGTTCTCCTTATTGTGTACACCTGCCTTTGCTCTCCTTGGTTCTCTCATTTATTTTGTTGACTCTAACGTCATTTCTGTAAGTTTATTTGCGTTCTCCCCTGATTTTGTTAATTTGTCTTGACCTCTCTTCAGTTACCTCATCCCTCTTACCCCTACAAATGTTTCTTTGTCAATTTTACTGCTTGCTCCTAGGTTATACCTCCCTTATTTTATTTAACTGTATATAACCTTCGAATCCTAAGATTTTTGCCTTACTCTTGTTTTGATGGTGAGATTCTCATGTGCTTGATTGTATTTTGCATGTAACTACTGTTCCATTGATATTGCCTTGCTCTTGCTTCTGTAAAGCGCTCTGATACCTCTGGGTATAGCCAGCGCTATATAAAACCTTTAAAATAAATAAAATAAATAAATATTAAAAAAAAAAAAACAATTAACTGATTGTGGTTCAAATAAACACCACATTTTAAAGCTCGGGAGGGCCCACAAGACAGTGATATTTCCCTTGGAAGGGCAGCGTCTTGGTCTTGCCATTAGAATCACTGGCATGCTAGTTGTGGCCTGATTGGAAACCTGAAGCCAGGAGTTAACTTTTTTTCATCCTGGTTTCCCATTTGGCCAAATTGTGTGCTCTCTTGGTTAATCTCATTTTGAATTTATCCTCCGGACTGTTTTTTTGGGACAGATTTGGAGTACTTAGAATCCACATAAAAGCTGCTAAACAGAGTGTGGTTAAATAATAAGTTAGATATTACCTGTGGAAGTGGAGAAGTGTCCCGTTTCATGGCAGTCAGTCAGTGAAAATTCATGTTTATTTAGACTGTAGGTCTTTAAACGATACACCAATTTATAACCATAATCACTATATATATATTCATTTCATTTTAAGCAGACATAAATACCCATTATTAAATTTCATCTAATAAAATCTTATTAAAATGTACTCATTAAAATATGCTTTCAAATATAATGCCTAACCTTATTGTACAGTCACATAAGTTACTTAAAACACCACTATTATTTTAATTTTAAAATAGCATTTTTAACTGCCATCATGAATTTCCCTACGGCACGTGCTATATCCAGAAAACGCATATAAGTTAAAAGTTCTACAGCTTGTTCACGGTTCCTAAATGCATATTTAAAAAATATTGGGCGTAAAAACTGTCTCTGCTACTGTATAACCTTTAAACAGTCCATTAAAATTTGCAAAATATCGCATTTGGTATTTAGATCACTGGTACAGTTACCTCCTGGTTGGATCACTTTGACAGGGATTGATTCCAATCCTTATTCTCAATAGTTCACTTCTTATCAAATGATATCTACATGCTGAAATCTCTCTTTGTTCTACCAAGATTTTAACATAAATTGTACAGATTTATTTCCTCACTTAAATACTGATAGTCATATTCATAAGACAAATCTTTACCTAGTATCCTTTACTCACTCTTTTAAATTTCAGTTTGTAGGTTCTGTAGGCCCAACTTCACCTTCATATACTTACAGACTGCCCCCAAATTTTTTCTGACACTTTTTGCCCATTTCAATTCCCTTTGCAAAATTTCGTTTTTACACCACTGGGAAACTTTCTGTTCCTCCCTGCACTCAATCTTTTCCAGAATCTTATTAGCGCCATTTGGGCCAGTATGTTCCATTAGCGGCTGGCACGGATTGGGGGTGGCTGGGCGGGCGTGGGTAAAGATAAAAAAAAGAAAACTTACATCCTTGTGTCTCTCCGAGTCATCCCTCGTCGTCGTCGTCCCTCCGCTCCAGCCGGAAGAGGAAGCAGCCAGGGTCCCCTGAACAATCACAACTCTGCAATGCAATGCAGCGTTGTGATTTGTCTGAGCACCGTGGTTCAGCTCTCAGATGGGGAATGGGGGCCTGGGCATGTTCTCCATGCAGGCTGTAATGCAGCCTGCATGGAGAACATGCAAAGTGTGCATGACCGTTTGGCCGGCCCGAGAGGGCTGGTCAAACATTCATGCACACTTTACAGAGTGCCACCACTCCTCCCCCTGCTCTGAGAGCAGAGCAGCCCCCGCCCTGCAAAGACGCAGGAATAAATAAAATGATAATTACGTCCAGTTATTATCATTTTATTTTTCCTTCATTTCCACTGCTAAAAGCAGTGGGGCAACGCTCCTTCACCTCAGCTGAGGAGCCGCCACTGCTCATGATATCATACCAGTTTCCATTCTTACCACTTAAATCATGGCAGAACCAGGAAGGGACAGTATTCTCTTTAAACATTTCCCCTCCTCAGCATTCCACCTACTTTTGCTACTAATATATAGCAGCTCAGCTCCATATTGCAGCTGCGGGGGTATCCTTGCTACATAGGCTTTTAAAACGGGTCTATATGACATTTCTCCAAAGCCCTTATTGAATTTTTTCAGGCCACTGACCGAGGCCACATCCCTGAACTTCAGGGCTTCCATATGTGTTTTCCATTCCAGTGACCTCTCAAACCAGACCCCAAGATACTTATATTCATTAACTTGTTCTAGCTCAGCAGGGTCTAAATATCATCTACATTTACTTTCTTTCTTCCCAAAGCATAGCACCATGGTTTTGTCCATATTTACCACTAGTTTTTTATAGCTACAATATTCTCTAAACACGTCTAGAATTACAAGATCATCTGCATACAGAAGACATGCCACGTGTTTACCATTTACTCTGGGGCTAAACCCTTTGGCAGTCGCTAGTATGGAGGGCAGATCAGCTACAAATAGAGAGAAGAGTAAGGGGTCAATAGGCACCCCTGCCTTAACCCGTTGTTAATTTGTATTTTTTGTGTCAAGGTCCCCTCTGTATCCATAATGACCTGAGCCCAATTACTCTTGTGTAGCCCCTAAATTAGCCTTAGAAGGTCTTTTGGAATGTCATATTTTATCAATGCTTCCCACAGGTGATTCCTGTCTACCAAATCAAAGGCTGCGCGGAATCTATGAAACAGCAGAATAAATTCCCCCTCTGCTCGACAGACTTCTGCGCAATGGACCAGAGCGCAAAGCAATGGTCAATTGTAGAATGACATTCCTTGAAACCCCCATGTTCTGGGGGCACAAAATGGTTCAATCAACCCATTCTTTCAACATTCCCAAGATTATTTTAGCAAATACCTTTTCTGCCATGTCTAAAAGACTGATCAACCTATAATTCTTTGGGGTTTTTATATCTCCCTTTTTATGCATGGGTCTAATAATTGCGCCTCCCCAATTTTTTGGGATGTTCCCCGTATCTAAAATCTCAGAAAACATCTTATACTGAAGTTCTGCCCACTACTCTGGGCGGGTTTTTATAATTATTGCAGGGAGGTTATCAGGACCGGCCGCACACGTCATGGTTAAACTTGCAATAATACTTCTAATATTACATATTGAGAATTGGGACCTCATGTCTTCATCCTTCTTGTTCTAATTTCCCAAAAAGTTTTATGTTTTTGGTTTCTATTGCTTTGAACAAATGTCCTCAACACTGCACTCTGTGGGCTCTTTTCTGGCCCCTAATTAGGGTTTTTACATTCTCCTTAGCTTCATCAGGTCATTATAACTTTTCATTTCATATCTTACTTTGAAGTTTCTTTCTCCTTTCCTTATCTGCACCTTTGAATTCTAACATTCCTCAGTAATTTTCAAAAAGCGAATAGCTTTTTATGAGATTGTGTGTTTACAAGAAACATGGCTGCACGATGAAACCCCCACGATTGAAGGGTATGTGCAGGTAAAAAAAGTCTGCTATGAGAAGCCAGCAAGGACGCCTTGCAGAGTGGATGTTTACCTTGATATCCATCAGAATAGCTAGGAAGGTGACACCTCTAGAAGTAAGATGCAAATGGCTGGCGGCCTGTAAAGTGTATTTTAGGGACCCATACCCCTAGAAAAGAACATGATAATAGTGAATGCAAATATACAGGGGGAGGGGGGCGCCTGAGGAGTATAGGTCTGAAATCAGAAGATGTGGATTACCTATGTGAAAACTACCATAAAGCCTTAATTACTAGTAAATCCAATAAATTAGCATCTTTCCCCCCTGGTCATAGGAGACCCATATGCAATTGTTGGCTGTTTGGCTCCCAAAACCTTAAGAAGATGTTCGTACGATTGACACCTCAATGATTTATGTAAGCATTTGAAAGGATAAATTAAAGATGAAGTTTTTGCCCTCAAAACTTTAAAATGGCTTTTAAACGAGACTCTATTATCAATTGGGCATAATTGCTGGCCAACCTTGAATGTCTGACGTGCTGGGCAGTCGTCCTCCATCCTACCATTCAGACAAAACAAGCCCCTTGAACCCAAGTACTTTCCCAATTCCAAATCTCGTTAAGACCATTTAGTTTTGGGGAAGCTTGCCACCTTCATATTGTATGAACTTAATATTTCTTTAGACCAGATGCCTTCATTTTGGTTTAATTTATGGTTCAAAGCCCCCACCAGGATCAAAATATCTTCAATGTGCGATGATCCAGCATCCTAATCTATTTCACTTGAAAGTAAGTAATTCTTTATTGCTTGATTTACAAAAATCATTGCAATTAAAACATTAGTATCATGAAAAAAAACAGTTCCTTGATCATTTTAAAAATGTGATATGTTAATTAACTAGGTCCATTTTCGTTTCCCTAATTCACCAATTGATATACAACTGTACACACAAAAATTGTTTCTATGGTTACATGCAGTACCCGGAACATTAATACCACATATTCACATCTTTTACCACAGTCGTTCATTAATCATAAAACAAATAGCATATAATGACCAAGTTCCCAGGAATATATAATAAAAACTGTAAACATTTTGTAACATGGTGCAAATGAGCTATAAAGTGCCTAGGTGCAAGAGCTGTAAACATTATGTACCATCGTGCAAATGAACAATAAAGTGCCTCAATGCTTTCATATAATGTTTAGAGCTTGATTACAGAAGTTGCCAAAAAACAGAATCATTGGGTCAAACTGCAAAGACATTCAAAGTACCAGTAGCCTAAAACTAATAACCTTATACTTTCTGAACCATTAAAATATCCCTTAACAATAGTTATAAACTAGTAAATTTAAACTATAGACACCCGCAGTTTTTCAGCAATTAAAAATGTTATCATTTGACATATCAATGGAATCGACGCACCCGATAAACATAAAATAAGGGACTGTCATGCTGATCTTACCCCAGCCTTAAGGAATAAAGGTTTTAGTAATGCACAACATGTTTTAAGCAATTTAGGACACACACACACAATGTGTAATAAAGTTTCACACTGCCATCCGCACAATCTACATTCAGTAGTTGGCCGTTGTTGTATCCAGGTCGGCGAGCCCTCCTTAGTTGGGTATATGACAAGTTTTAATTTTAAAAATGTTTCCTTCATACGAGCCGAGAAATAGGCATTCAAATAGGGCTGAAGTCGCAAGGAGTGATGACAGTTAATCACAGACCAAGCATGTATTTTTGCCACTAAAGCTTCCATATCCACAATAAGTGAGTTAATTTTAATCCTTTTTTTTTTTTTTTTAAACGTTTAAAACTGGGCATTGTCATTCCTGGAAACCCTGACTGCAGATCAAAACTCTGAAGGCATGTTAAAATGTGGGATCTTCAGGTGTCTGTGTAGACAGAACGAATTATTCCACACCAGCAATTATTTAATAAGAGTCAGGGTCAGATCAAAACAAGGAATACATACATTTCAAAAATGACCCTTGCACAATCATGGACTGTCTTTGGAGGCCAAACTTCAATCTAAATTTGGCTTGGCCAATTGACCTGGGGAATCCAAAGACTGATTTACAGGCCTTAATTACTAGTAATTCCAATAATTTAGCATCTTTCCCCCTGGTGGTAGGCGAGCCATATGCAATTGTTGGGTATAGTTTGGCTCCCAAAACTTTAAGAAGATGTTTGTATTATTGATACCTCAATGATTTACGTAAGCATTTGAAAGCGTAAATTAAAGATTACGGGCCATATGTAACAAGCTAAATTGCGATCGCAATTTAGCTGTGTGCAATGTATCACACAAAAACCCACTCGCAAAATAAGGAATCGGAAAATTTGCGACTCCCTATTTTGCAAATGCATTTAAGGAATCGCAAATTGCGATTCCTTAAATGCAATGTAAGAAGCACAAAAAAAGTGCGATTTGGCCTTAAGGAATCGCAAATTACCACCAACTTCAAGTTGGTGGTAATTTGCGATTTCTTTGAAAAATGCTCTTTTTTGCATTATTCAAAGTGCCATGTGGCGCACATACATGCCCTTAGGGCATGTATGTGTGCCACATGGGCACACATGCACATTTCAGGGGTGCAACAAGGTGTCCTTTTGACACCCTTGCACCCTTGAAATTGCATTCGCAATTTGCGAGTACCTAATGGGTACTCGCAAATTGCGAATGTCTTCCCATTCATTCCTATGGGCCTCTAGGCCCATAGGAATAAATGGGAAGGTATTCCTTAATTGCGATTCGCAATTTGCGAGTCGCAATTAAGGAATGTCAGGGAATTGCAAAATATTTGCGAATTTTTATTTACATCTTGTTTTGCGATTCTCAAATAGCGATTCTCTAAAAATCGCTATTTGAAGAATCGCAAAACCATTCTTTGATACATATGCCCCTACGTTTTTGCCCTCAAAACTTTAAAATGGCTTTTAAACAAGACTCTATTATCAAATAAAATGCCCAGGTATGTATATGTCTTCACCACTTCAATTGGCCCACCTCTAGCCCTCCATGATTTAGTCTTAATTTTCGCCTGGCCAATTTCCATGATTTTAGTTTTTTTAACATTCAACTCCAGCCCATTAACTAAAATGTAATCATCGAATGCATTAATCAATCTTTGTAAGTCTATCGGAGTTTGACTCAACAAAATCGTATCGCCAGTGTATTGTAAATAGCTAAGATGCACCTCAGCAAGTTTCGGAGGATGGGCATTGACAGACTTAAGGTGTTGTACTTGGTCTGACATAAAAAGATTAAAAAGACAAGGTGCAAGTATACAGCCTTGTTTAAGGCCATTACAAGTTTTAATTTTTTGAGACAAAGTAAAACCGTCACCTAATTTGACCTGAACCCAAGTATTGGTATACAGGAATATTATAGTATCCAACAACCTTCGGGGAATACCCCATCCTGCAAGTTTTTGCCATAGTAATACTTGTGGACCTGAATCAAAGGCAGCTTTTAAATCTATAAAACAAATGTATAGATTTTGTTTTTTTAAAACAACCCGCTCAGCTACTAAAGTAAGGGCCAGCAAATTAGTAATTGTAGATTGGCCCTTACAAAATCCTGTCTTGTTAATTAAGATTAATTCCTGCAACGCTGCCCAATTTTCCAAATCAATCAGTAAACGGGAAGCAAAAACCTTAGCTTCTACATCAGTTAAGGCAACTAACCGATAATTGGCGGGATTATCCACTGGGCCGCTTTTGAAAATTGGCTGTAGAATGCTACCTTGCCAGGACACGGGGGCAATATTCAATGCCAATACCTCATTAAACATTGGAGTCAACACTTCGGCCCACATATCAACATAACATTGGCACGGAATATAGCGTTAGGGAGCCTGTTTGGGCCAGGAGCCCCATTTGATCTAAGCCGACGCAAAAGAGTGGCTATTTCAGTACTGCTATAAAATCCAAGTCTTTCTCCGGATTAGAACTGCTTACCTGCTCTGTAAATGACTTACTGTTTTTCACACGATGGTGGCTCAAGTCTGGCCTATTTGTATCAGAAGCACACGTACCATACAGTTTGGTAATAAACCTTACCCAATCATCCTCCATAATATTAATACTATAGGCCCCATTGCCTCCCCCTTCGAGTTCATTATTGATAGCCCACACATTTTTGGGAATTATTTAGCTTAGAGGCATTTAATATTATGTGCATAACCCTATTTGGTAACGTGATTTCGTCAGGCACACCACACTTCTTGTCTATATGACCTTCTTAGTGACCTCAATTTATCCTTCAAAACGAAGTAAGATTGCCGATATCTATGTATAAAAACGTCCTGTGCAGCTCTATTAAGTGACTGTTTTAATTTGAGTAACTTGGATGAATACCATTTATTAGGGGTGGTTAGTGATGGATTCACTTTTGCTCGATTTCGAGCTGTAAATTTTCCAACCAATGATGAGGTGATATAGTTCCACTTATCCATCATTGATCCTACTCCCACCAGACCCTGATCACTATCTTTTATTAAAACTTCAGCAAACTTCATTATTTCAGCTTGTTTTTCTGAGTGCCATACCAGCCTTTTCAAATTATATGAAGAATGGACAATATTTTGGAGCTCATTGAATTTGGGATTACAGTTTATTGCCAGTTGTAGAGTCAATTGCTGAGTGTTATGGTCACTTTCGAGTCAAGGAGTCACCTTATAGTCAACAATTTTTGAACCCAGTTTATCTGAAACAAGAATATAATCAATAATTGAACCATGCTTGGACTGTTTAAAAGATGGGACTACCCTTGAATTGCACAAGGATGATTCACTTAACAAAGTGAGCCCTAGCTGTTGCAGATTGTCGCGACATATATTAGCAATACCATTACTCGTCCTATCTAAATAATTGAGTGCGACCAGATGAATATTAAAGTCAACAGAGATGATCAAACCGCCATTTGGATACCGAAGTGCTATTGTTCTTAAGATGTCCCACAAGGTAAACAGCTGGGTCAACTTATTTTTCCTCGTACTTAGATAAACATTCAATATTATCATCCGATAACAGTTATACTGTAATAGGTCACTTAACTACACCTCTTCTTCCTGGGCTGGTATAGAAGGGTTCATATATCTATTTTCATGGCTCACAACTCTCCAGCCATTAGCGGACCCAACACCTGACAGCGTAATTTCGATATCATCCTTTTTTTTTGTTCAATGCCTGATCGATTAGTCTTACTTGCCTTTGTCCTAATCCCGCGTGTTGTCTCAGGAATAATTTTCCATGATTGCCCACTACAGTCACTTCTGATTTTGGGACTAACCTGATTCCTTCCTTAGTCATCTCATTTTCTGCTCTTATTAATGTTGATTTTACCAATCCTGAATACATCAAAACTTTCATGACCTCATTTCCCTTTTTATTCTGCATAAATCCTACTTGCCAGAGGTCTTTTGTCCCTATTTCTTTTAGGCTAGCACATTTGGAGAAGGAAAATAATATCTGGGACTGATTTAAGGGGCACAACTTTCTGGCTCTTTTCCCGCCTTTCCTATACTGTGATGGTTTGAATTATAGCCACAAGTTTCTTCGTTCCCTTTTTTTCTTTGTCTGGGAATCCTTCTCTGTCCTTGCCCCTATTCCCCCCTACCCAGCATTTCCAATTTCCTAATACTAGCTCCTTGTTCCATCGGATTTTGCTTTCTACTTATTCTACCCTCCTATTTGTTAACACTACCCTCTTTCCTACACCTGAATATTGGGGCCACTGCACTTGGTCTACCTCGTGGTTTCTTTCCTTCATCATCATATCTCACCCCGCTTTCGCGCTCATTTGAGATTCTTGGGAGGGGCTTTTTCATTTGTACTTTTTCAAATCTTTTATTCCTACTAACCATAACTGCATCCTTTTTTTCCTGCAGTTTCACTCTCCCTGCCTTCTCCCCAACCTTTACGCTCTTCACCACCCTCCTTGTCCTAGGTATATATTGTCTATATCTGGTTGACTCCCCAATTTTCTTTATGAGCATAGGACATCTAGAAGTAAACACACTCTGTGCTCTTGAAGACTGGGCGACTTTCTCTTTTATCACCGGCAAGTCTTGGGTTTCCATATTTGGATTGTTACTTCCCACCGGTCTTACCATAGATGGCATATGCTCACGGATTTGTTTAAGTTGACACGCATTGATCTGTAGCTGGTCTTTTTGGACTTTCAGGATATCATTATTCATCACAAATACATCCAGCAGTCCTTGCAGTGTTTTTTGTAGGATCACTAGTATATCAAGCATGGTGGTTGATGGGGATGCTGAGATCTCTAGATTTAAAATGGAGTTTTGTACTAAGCTTTTGGTTAGCTCGTTTGCCATTGTAAGGGATTGCTCCATACGCTTATCCCGCACCTCCTGCTCTCTCTTATTGTTACCAGAGGCCATGCCGCAATGTTCTATATTTCCAGCATTCCCCTCCAGTATTTGAAACCCTCCACTAGCCAGAGGGGAAAATAGCAGAGGTGATGAGGACAGCCTTGGTCCGAAAAAAATTCCACTTTGATTTGGAGGCACCTGGAAGCTTACAATGGGTAGACTTAAATCCAGTGAGGTCAGGCTAATATCCCAATATCGATTTGTTGCCCTACTCCAATTAAACCGGGGTCTGACAATAGTTATTTCCTTTTAAAATGTTTGCCCACAAAATCTTGGATAGATTTAGTGACTGACACTCCTCCCTTCTCACTTTGCAGGGGACTTCCACTTCGTTTTTTTTGTTGCTAGTAATCCTACATATTGACTTTTTCATCTCTTCTCTAGGGACTACCTCATCTTCTTCCAGGGGTCCATTGCCCATTTTAATGTGCACCTGTAGACGGTTACCTTGCCCTTTATGAGGTTTGCCTCTCCTGGGTGCCATCTCACGCTAATATTTTGCACTTTTTCCTTGGCGCATTCACCACCCTTATTTAACAAGTCACTTACCTCTGCTGCACCTGTTTGTTCAGGGTGCTGTACTGTGCCACCCTTCTGTCTCCACCACAACCCAAATTTCCTACTGTCTCTGTTGTCGTCTTGTCCAAGTTTAGGACCGGTGAAATCACAAGCTGGGGCTCCCCCCCACCCCCCCGACGTACCCTAGTCCTATGGACTTACAGGCAACTGCGTGCACTGTCGCACGTCGTGCTCCTTGAGGCTCCCTGCGGGGAGCCGACACAGTTGCCCTCACTGGCCATGCCTCTAGTGATTAGCTCTCCTAATGAGCTAATGGGCAATGTAACGGTCGGGCGGGGGGAAGAGTTGTCGACTACCTTCATTTGGTAGCTTTGAATGCAGCGCTTCTTTCCTAATTCGCTGTCTTGCTTCCCTACTGAACAGTTCTTCCTCAGAGCAGCGTAGCGGTGCAGTACGATACAGTGGTGGGCGGGCACGAGAGCGACAGAAACACACGTATGCGCATGTCGTCGTCGATGCGTCAGGCCATCTCATGGCACATTCACAAAAATTTAATAAGGGCCTTTCCAGTAAGCAGCAGAGTGCTGTAATTTCACGTTTACTACTGAAACAAAATGTTTGATTCTGAGCATATTATGTTCTCTGTCTACTGACCTGACAATATGTCAGCACTGTGAAACCAGCTTAATGGAATAAATAACCATCTAGGGCACTTTCCCACGACAGGCCCCCACCATGGTTTTCAATCTCAATCTAGGGCTGTTAATCGGCTGGTTGCTAGACTTGCATCTCAATAACTGAACCTGCTCCTGCAACTGCATAGTGCAGAACCCCTCTTGCGCTTCAGCTCCTCCTTCCCAGCCATAGATAGGCACCTCTTTTACAGCTCATTAAGGACTGAAAGAGTCACAGTTACTTATCCGTTGAGAAGGTTAAAAGTGGTGGGAAACCAAAATGCAGGACAACGGGTGCCGTGCAGTGCCTTTGTGTGGGCAGTGGGGCAGAAGCCAGCATTGCAGGACTAACCTGAAAAATGCAAGACGATTGGCTACCCTAGCAATACAGAGCTAGGTAGTAGTATGTACTGTGGACTTGGAAATGTGGTGGATGTGATGCTGGAGTTGGCATCTTATTTGGCTAGCATCTAATTCGCAGTCAGAACGTAGCATATTATTCAGCCAGCATCTTATTCACAAGCCAAAATTAGCATCTTAATAGGCCAGTATCTTATTCACACTTCACAGGCTGAAGTTAGCATATTATTTGACCAGCATCTTATTCACAGTATTATGTTATGTGTATTTGTAAAGTGCACAATCACCTACAAGGGTATCCTGGCGCTGAGCAGGTGTGTGTGCTTTGTCCTGCCTACGGCAGGTTGGTTAATTGAAAAGCCAAGTCTTCAGCTTCTTGCAGAATTCAAGAAGAGAGGAGGAGGCTCTGATGTGGAGTGGGAGGTCGTTCCACGCTTTAGGAGCAATGTAAGAGAACGCCCGTTCTCCTGATCTGGTTCTGTATATATGTGAGAAGTGTGCGAGAAGGAGTCCTGCACAGCGGACTTTGTTGAAAAGAGATGAGACTCTTCAGGTATATGGGCCTGAGTTGTGTTGTGCCTTGAATGTGTGTGTGAGGAGTTTGAATTGAGCACATCTGTGTATCAGAAGCCGGTGTAGTTTCCTGAGGTTTGTGTGATGTAAGTTCTGTATGAGAGGTTGTGGATGAGTCTTGCTGCCGAGTTCTGGATGGTTTGTAGTCTTCTAGTGAGTTGCTTGGTGATCCCGGCATAGAGGGTGTTTCTATAGTCTAGCTTGCTTGTGACTAGGGTGTGAGTAACAGTTTTTCTAGTGTTGCTTGGAAGCCATTTGAAGATCTTCCTCAGCATCTTCAGGGTGTGGAAGCAGGATGCAGTGATCGCGTTGACTAGTGCGGTCATGTCCAGTTTGCTATTGATTATTATTCCGAGGTTCTTGCCATCGGTTCTGGGTAAGTGTGGGTACAAGTTTGGCCGGCCACCAGTAGGAGTTCCATGGTGAGGTGTTCTTACTAAAGAACACTACTTCTGTCTTGTCAATATTGAGCTTGAAACAGTTAGCTTTCATCCAGTTAGCAACTTCGGTCATACAGGCGGTGAACTTGTTTCAGGATCTTGTCCGAAAGTGAGAGCGTGTTTTCTGCGTAGGAGAGGATGTTGATGTAGTGTGCACAGATGACATTGGCCAGAGGGGTTATGTATGCGTTGAAAAGGGTGGGACTGACTGATGAGCCTGAAGGCTCTGTGCAGATGAGTTTTTGCAGGCATTCGAGGAGGAAGGTGCCAGGCTGACAGCTTGTAATTTAGCCGTTAGAAAGGAGCAGATCGAGCAGAGAGCGAGTCCTTGAATGTCAATCCTGTGAAGGCAGTTGATGAGGATGGGGTGTGAGACCATATCAAATGCTGCATAGAGGTCCAGGAGAATGAGGTGTGCTGTGTCTCCTCTGTCAAGGATCTTGCAGATGTTGTCTGTGGCGGTGATGAGTACTGTTTCTGTACTGGGGTTGTGCCTGAATCCGGACTGCATGACGTCAAGGAGCTGTTGGTTGCTGAGGTGGACAGTGAGGCGTCGGTTGATTAGTTTCTCTAAGACCTTTGCCAGCTATAGTAAGACGGAGTTGGGTCTGTAGTTGGAAAGTGTAGCTGATTCAGAAGATGTTTTTTCTAAGCAGGGGTATGACAGTGGCATGTTTCCAGGTGTCCGGGAATGTGGCTGAGTCAATGGAGGCATTGAGGATGGGTGTTAGTGCTTCGCCTTCATCGACCATGATGGGAAACTGAGTTGCGATGGTGACGACGTATTGTTGAAGGTCGAAGTTGCTGTATATGAAGGTGATTTTGTTACAGAAGAATTCCAAGAGTTTCTTGCAAAGGTTGTGTGAGGTGATGATGTAGCTGGAGGTGGCAGGAGGCGTAGTGAAATCTTTGATGATGAGAAAGATTTCCTTGCTGCTGTTAGTGCTGGCCTCATTGCGATCTGCAAGAGCTGTGCGCTTGGTGTTCCATATCTGCTGGTGGTAGTGTCTTAGGGCTAATTTGAAGATGTCTTTATCTGCAGTGTCTCAACTTGTTCTGCTTTTGCGCTGCAGTTGCTTGCAGTGCGTTTCCTCAGCGTGAGTTCCTCTGTGTACCAGCTGGCCTGTGGTCAGGCCTTTGCCGTTGGGTTGCGCTTTAGGGGAGCCAGGTTGTCAGCGCATGCGGTGATCCAGCAGTTAAGGCTTTTGATGGCTTTTAGCAAGTCGCTGGTGTGCTTGGGCCAGTGCTCGGAGAGGGCAGAAGCTGACTCCTCTCGTGAGTTGCTTTTCCAGCTACAGTGAGCAGTTCCGGTGGTGGTAGGTCTGTGATGGTGCAGGATGGTATGCTGAAATTGAGTGTGGTCTGTCCAGGTCATAGGTGCTGGCTTGTCGACTGTGATGTTGCTGATTGAGGAGAAAATGGGGTCCTATAGGTGTTGGGTGGGTTCAACAATGTGCTGAGCGAGGCCAAGGTTTCAAAGTTTTTTTAGAAGGGCCATAGAGTTTGGGTTGGTGTGGTCTTCTAGGTGAAAGTTAAGATCTCTGAGGAGGATGAAGATGCTAGCATTGATGATGAGGGGTGAGACAAAATCCGTGATGTCCCTGGTGAAGTTGGTACAGGGTCCTGGTGGTCTGTATACAAGAGTTTAGCCCAGGGAGAAGTTGGCTGTGATGTGTATGTTGAACATGAGGTGTTTTATGAAGCTGGTGGGGTGTCCATGTCTGTAGGGCAGCTAATGGTATCTTTGAATATGATGGTGACTCCACCTCTGGGCTTGTGCTGCCAGTCTGGACTAATGATCTTGTAGCTTGCGGGCTAGTGCTGACGTTGCATTTAGCCATATTTCCATGAGAGAGCAGATCCAGAGCTTGGTCGTGCAGTAGGTCCCATAACTGTATCAGTCAGCACATGATATAAAACAAATTCTATTATATCCCCCTGCAAGGTCTGTAATGATTTCACCTGAACTCAGCAACATTTCAATAAAAACACGTGCCAGCTCTGCCACCTTCCAGCCAATGCGTTTCAAAAGAGTTATAGACACATAAGTAACCATCTTTCCTCTTCTGAAGATAAGCTTGGCTCACAAACATCCATATTGATATTCATGAATGGAATACCCCTCTACACTACCCATATGAAAATTGTCTGAGCTGAGCAACGTTTGACACAACAAGTGGCACAAAACCGGTGACCCTCATTTCAGTGCATTCCTATGTAATTACATCTAAATAAGTAAGCATACTTGTCCTGTTGAAAAATCACCACACCAACCTACATGGTCCATAAGATTTTAGTCTGTGTCGAAAAACATTGCCCCTTAAAACATGTGCTAACTCTCCCAACCTTCAGCCAATGCATTTGTATGGCGTTGTAGACAAATAAGTTACCATTCCTTCTCTCCTGAAGATCAGCTTGGCTAGTTGGAGCACTCCTCTACAATAACTGTATGTAAATTGTCTGAGCTGAGCAACATGTGTCATTAACACTTTATTCGGTTTTTGCCAGGAAAACCATAAAAGTCAAGCAAACACAATTAAAAAAAAACAAAGAGGTCCAGAGTATGAAAAAACATCCTCAAGGCACCATAAAATACAAAATTGATAGCAAGGACTATATCAATGGCAATAATACCGTCCATCACGGCCCCATAAAATACAAATTTGTAATCATGGACATGTTAAAACCAAATTCATGTTAACACAGTGACAGATAAATAACCATCAAGGTTAATCACAACTGGATCTAAGCCTAATAGCAGCCCTTAAAAAACTAATAACGTACAATACTGAATGGCTTGAAAGCAGTTGTAAAAAACATAAAAGCTGGTCTCACCAGCCTAAAACTTGTTTTTTTAAGAATAGGGATGATAAAAGACTTTCTGGGTACCTTGTAAAAGCTACAGAACATTAAAAAGTGCATCATATAGTGTGGAGACTTTCCTTCGCAGCCACAGTGTGGGAGGCACTGCCCTCTATATGCGCCACAATGATGGGCCCGAAGATAATGAAATAGATCAAATCAAAATCTGGCCAGTAAAAAACGGTCACGGGTACTTTTAAACCATAAAAGATAGGGTTCAGGTGATGACACCATTTTCAATAAGAGGTACCAATGCACACTAGACTTTCTCAGCTCCACTTCTACTCGTCCCCCTTTTGAAAAAGTTCTTCTTCACCCAAGTCATATCCCTACTACAGATATCCTCCGGGTTCACAAATAGATCGGGCCTTCCCAGACTGGTAAAGCATTCTCTAACGTACTTGAGCCAGCAGATACGGTTGGTGTGGTCAAGGGAAAGACAGCCCCTTAAAATTTCCTTGCTAAGGGCATTTTCCTTCTTATTTCAAATTTTCATCCACAAAGATAAAGGACGAAAAGCCAACACATCTGAGAGGAAGGCCATCCCTGATTCTTCGTGCACTGCAAAAGATGGGATGCACTGCGGTAAGCAGAGTATCCGTCTCAGAAAAGTGTTTTCAACAATTTGTAATGCATCCTGCTCAGTATAGCCCCAGATCTCGCTCCCGTAGGTGACCTTCGAGATACATTTAGCTTTATAGATCTGCAGGAGTGCCCCGATTGGTCTGCGTCCCAGTCTGGAAGCAAAGTTAAAAACAGCAGCCACCGCCCTGGCCAGATCCCCTTTCTTTCGGCTTGGCAAGGGGCGCCAATTCAGGGCCTCATCGAACACTACCCCAAGGTAGGAAAAGACATCAGTCTTGGGCAACGGCACAGCCCCTACTGTAAATGTATAGGACTCAGCTGGATGAAGACCCACCTGCATTACGAACGATCTGCTGTGATTGACCAGCAAGTCCTAGTCCTCCATAAATTGTACAAAGGAGTTCACCAAAGGTGGTAGACCCCTCGCTGTCCTCACCATGAGGACAGCATCATCAGCATACAGGAGGACCAGCAAACTTCGCTTAACCACCTCTGGACAGTCGGTTTTTAGATTCAAGAGGCCCTGCTCCTAATTGTTGATGTACAAATTAAACAGAAAAGGGGCCAAGATGCACCCTTGACGCACCCCTCTCAAGATGGAAAACTCATGGGTTACTTTGAGATTGTTAGAGTAGTGAACTACAGCTTTAGTGTCTCTGTGGAGATCCCTTAGAAACAGGACAATGTCTTTGTCAATACCAATAGAAAGCATCATCTGCCAGAGCTTGGATCTGTTAATGCGATCAAACCCGGAAGACAGATCCATAAAAGCTAAGTAGATGGTGCCAGTGCGGGCAACAGTATACTTATTCAAGACCATATATAAATTCAGATACTGGTCCACCATTGAGCAACCAGGGCGAAAACCATATTGGACCTCTGCCAGGATGTTGTTATCATCTGCCCAACTCACAAGCCTATCTAATACCATACGACCCACCACCTTTACCACAGAATCCAAAAGAGAGATGGGCCTGTAGCAGTGAGTGCTGTCTCGATCTCACTTTTTGAAAACAGGGACAATGGTGAATAGAGCCCAGGTGTTCGGACGGCCAGTCTTAACCGCAGCGTTAATAATAAAGGTGAGTACAGGTACCCAGATGTCCAGGTTCAAAATGTAGAGGTCTGGAGGAATCCCATCTGGGCCAGGGGCCTTGTGTTTAGACAACCCAGTTATGCCTGCTCTTACTTCCTGTGCTGTGAATATGACCTCGAATTTACCCGCAACAGTTTCCTGGGCTTCCCTCGAGATAGAATCAGGCTGAAACATGCCCTCAAACTGGCTTTCCCAATCATCCTCAGTGATATGGGCGTCCAGTAAATTGGCACTGTCTCCTGCCAAGAAGGGACTATTGATGATGCTCCAAAACTTGGAGCTGTAACCCAGGGTGCTGGCCTCTAACAACTCAGACTAGGCCTCCTCTTTCAAAGCGGACTTGCGCTTTGCCAGTGCGGCCTTGTATTGTCTGCGATATCTCCAGCGGCAGCTCGCACAGGTAACACTGTGAGGCGGCGAGGCGGGGCAGGGCTGGGTGGGGGGGGGGGTAGTGGAGTGTGACGTACGACAGAAAATGAAGAGTAAATAAATAAATAAAAGCACTTACTTTGAGCTCGCTGTCAGAGGGGCTATGACCTCAGATGCACAGGAGCAGAACGACGTCAATTCCCAATGCCCCACTACAGTTTCCAAGCAACACGTTTACCAAGCACGTGACAAGCCGAGGAACCCACAGGGGGGAAAGGGGATGGGGACAGAGAAGAGACAGCCACACTTCGATTTCTGATTCCTTTTCTGGGTCTTCTCTCCACTTGCTATCTTCTTGTTCTTGCAAGGTGGTGTGTTACATTGGAACTGCAATAAACGTTTCAATTAGAACCCAATACTCTTTTTTCTCTTAACATTGTTAATCAATTATCTTATTACGTGTTCTAATTCACCTACCCAAATTTCTGGTGACATATGCCTCTCTTCTTTTCTTCGTAATGAAATTGTATGCCTTGTCTGTAACTATAAGTACAAGTATTGTTTCAATAGCACTTCTTGTTTTTACTTTTATATTTAATTATTCCCTCTCTTTCTTCCAGACTCTCACCTAGAACTTGTACAGAAGGCGCCTTATTGAAGTTAGAAAATTCTAAGCAGGTAAGTACTTTCTTACTATCTCTATCTAAGATACTATTGTTTATGTTGAGGTAAATAGCAGATAATTCTCTACTAAATGACAGCGCTAGCTAGCGCTATAGTTTTCCTTTACAACTAAATAAAATATGAGAAAAAGAAAAATAACTACTCCCTAACTGCCTTTTAGTTTAGAGAGGGTAAATGTGCCTGACCTGCCTTCAACACTCAATGAAACAGAAATGCGAAATGATAACTGAGCCTCTCGTGTTTGCTAAAAAATACCAACTAAAATGCTTGTCTGCTTGCATTGACGAAACAGTATTTTCAACCAGAGAGTTAACTTTTTGTGATCCTCCTAATGTGAACTAAATAATGCGCTCGCCCTTAATATATTTCTATGTTGCGCTAGTGCTGCTATTTCCTTGATGAGGACAGGACACCTTCGGGTAGCAGTCACGCTGTATAAATTCTACTAACATTAACATTAACATCACCCCTACGCTAATCTCCATAAGCATGAGCACTGAATACTGGGAACAGAGAGCATGCGCGTACCACGCCCGACTATTTCCTCAAGAACGCTACAACTCATTAATATTGTTCAACTTGGCTTACTGACATGCGCTCCACTAGCGCAACACTGCAGGACCGAAATCAGGCTACAGAACCGGAGGCACGTCGAGTGAATGCGCAATGGAAGGTGGAGAAGTGTGGCTCAATGGTTAGAGCGGCAGACCCTGATGCAGAGATCTGGACCGGGACCAGGGTTCAATTCCCGCCTCGGCGGGTCTTGGGCTCAATTTCCTCTGATCTGATAATTCTCGCCTCGGTGCCTATTCTAATCATGGGTCCCACTCTGCAACTCTGGGCAATAGCTTGCTTAATCTCCACAACGGCCCCAACAGCGCTGGGATGCCTGGCTTCACCCTGGGGGTGCCCAGGAGTGGACATTTCACAGGGAAAAGCCAGGAAGGGTTCCACAGCGGTATGCATACAGCGCAAGGACACCCCTTTGGGGGTATAAGTGCGCTTTACAAGTACAAATTTCATTACAAGTACAAATTTCATTTCAAGGTTCCTGACTGACTTTCGCCACGCAAGAATCCGAAGCTCCTTCCTCCGCGATATCTTCAGGTGAAGTGCGCACGTCGGCGGGCGCTTCACCTGGACATCCCTGATTGTCTTCATGCTCTGGCACACTAGCCTGCTGACCTAATGGTCGCTCCCCAGCTGCCATCTTGGGTCTCCTCCGCGTTAGCAACCTGTGTAGGTAATAACCATGTACCCTGCTAGTTGGACCTCTCAAACCAATTGAGCCAATGGAAAGACTTTGGATACTAGGACTCTGAGTGGTTCTGACAGTACCCCCCGCAAGGCAAGTCCCTCCGGCTTGGGTTTGTCTGGAAACTTCTTGTGAAAATCCCTAATTAATCGAGGAGCATGCACATCTGAACATAGCTCCCAAGACCTTTCTTCTGGACCATAACCTTTCCAATCTAACAAGTAGTAAACCTGACCCTTAGTTTCTTTTGAGTCCAAGATTCTTTTTACTTCAAACTCTACTCCTCCCTCAGATTGAATTGGTTTTGGCGGTTTACCTACTCTTAATTCTCTTGGAGTCTTCTTTAATAGGGAAACATGAAACACTGGGTGTATTTTTAAACACTTGAGCCAATGGAAAGACTTTGGATACTAGGACTCTGAGTGGTTCTGACACTCGCAGCATCGCCGACTCGGCGATGCTGAGAGCGCAAAGTAAGTGCTTTTATTTATTTATTTATTTCCTCTCCATTTTCCATAGTATGTCACACTCCACTACCCCCCCAGCCCCGCCCCCGCCCCGCGTCGCCGTCCCACAGCATTACCTGTGTGAGCCGCCACTGGATATCTCTTGACGGCCGTGGTGTGTCTTGGTGTAACACTCAAAACCTCCTTCAGTCTCCTGGAGGCGCAGGAGCACTTGGATTCCAACCATCTCGGGCCTATATGAGGTGAACGCCTACCCGGGGCCCCCAATAGATTAGCTATAACTCCAGACATGTTTCCAAAAGCCTCCAGGATGTCTACTGGTTGTGCTGCACTGTCTAGGCAGGTGACACTGAGTAAACAGGGACTCATAGAACTGGTCCGGAATAATCTGACCCCCCTTGAGTCTCCTCCCCCTTACAACAGCTATCAAGGACCCCCTCGCTCCAGCGTTGATTAGGTTTTCTACCCGGGGCCATCCGGTCGAAACGCAGACCGGGTTATGATCCGAAACATAGGAGAAAAATGGCGTAGAGACAAAAATAAAATCACTAAAGGACTCACACCTTTCTCCCAGTGAAGGTGGGGGCGACATCTGTCTTGTCCGGGGGCAACTTATTCATAGCAGACATTAGGTCAAACTCATACAGAATAGCATTAGTATGGAGCCCTGATGGGTATGTTCCATGTGCAGGCCAGTATGGCGTGCACATCCCATATCTGTAACCCCCCCAAGCCTATGGTCCCCACACATATAAACATTAAAATCTCCTGCAATGAGGACATTAGAATAGTTCTGCTTACTCTGGGTCATATTTCTCAAAAAAGAGCCCAACCGTGTAATATTCAATCAGTGGCGGCTGTTGAACTATGAAAGTGGTAGGCGTAAATAACTAAGTGTAACATAGATCATGTGGGTAAGTGAAGGAAACAAGTCTGACTTCCCTGGGGAGAATGTTTTTTGAAGAAATGATGTATTTCGCAGCACAATTTTCACATATTAACAGAAATAATAAAAGAGGCTTATAAACCACACACTTACACTGAAAAGAGTGTTGTGGTGCTATTTGCAGTCTGCCTCTCTCTACATCTCTTCCCCATTCTTCTTCTCTGTAGTTTGTCTCTATCTCTTCACTGCTATAACCTTTTCTAATGTCTGTCTAATCTAAGCTTTCTCAGTCTGCCTATTGTATCTTTCCTCTCAGCAGTTTGTCTCTCTGCTAAACTTTCTCTCTTTTACCTGTCTCTTGATTTTAACTCTGCTATCCCTCTTTTCTGCAGAACCTTCATTTCTTTCTTGTGTCTTTCCTCTGCTACTGTTCCTCCCTCCCTGTAGTGTTTCACTGTTTTGTCTCTGTTATCTTTCCTCTCAGCTGTCTGTCTCTCCTGTGTTTTTCGCCATCTATGCTGTTTCTTAATATTGCTCTGCTATCCTCAGTCTTTCGTGTTCTGACCTTCCTCTTGCCCTCTCCCCTATCCTCTGCTGTCCATTCTCTCTGTAGTCTCTGCTCCTGTCTCCACTCAATCCTTTCTCAATGCAATCTACCTCTGTGCTGCTCACTACCCTCTCCTCAATTACCATTCCTCCAGGCTGTGGCTCCACTGCTATTCTTCCTCTATGATGGTCTAGATTTCTTAAACATTAATCCCTCAACATCTTCCTGAAACGTCATAGGAGGCAGCTTTGAAGCATTACGTTTTCACCGTTTGCTGACATTTTCACTTAGTGTGAGTGAAAAAACTGTGTGACTCAAACAATGTCTTACTTGTATACGTTATTTAGTGAGTGATGAGCAAGGCAAGTGAATACAAACAGTGACAGAAGAGTTGAGGGCACATCATCAAGTGAAAGTTTCACTACCATTCTTGGAGCACAAAGTTAACCTCACCAAATAATTGCTCTATAAATCCTTTTCACCTATTTCACGGCATGTGTTAAAAATACATTAGACCATTCTTTCCATTTCAAGGTGAAGACGTATGATGATCAATGCTAAAAAAACATTATCACCTGTCAGAATGATGTGCTAATCACCTAACAAAAAAGCATTTCACTCAGTAAATGAAATCACCTGCCACTGTTACTGAGCATGCGCAGCAAGAAATATCATGCTCTGGTTTACTGGTGGCAGGGACCAGTGTTTCAGATTCCACAGTCTGTCACATCACCATGCTCCCTCCTGGGATCTGGCCATCCAGTGTATGGGGCAGGCCTCCTTTCTGAAGGCTACCCTGGGATCACGTGTCCCGCCTGAGGAAAGCAGCACATGTCCTCCCTGCACCCCTCACCAGTCATTATAAATACACACAGAGGCCGGCCATTCCTTCAGGAGGTCGTAAACTACACATACACTTAGAAGTGTCAGAAGTCCGATGTGCTGCTCGTCATGTCACAGCATTATTACTGTCACTAGCACTTATCTTCGAGGATTCGGAACTCGGGGGACCCCTCCATTATTATAGGCTCTGAAACAAAACAAGGGTGTCACTGGCCGAGACAGAAGCAGCGCCCAGCACAGACCTCTATAGGGCTGTGATGCCCTGTGTACTAAACTGTGTGGAGTCCCGTGCCTTCGTCTTCCCCTTACACTGTCGGTTCTATAATTTCGCATAATTATCAAAACCAGACTCAAGGAGCTCTGGTAACAAACTACCACCACCAACACCCCAGCCTCAGCAGTGTATACAAGGCCCGTGTGATGTATTATGTGTCTACTTAAATCGCTCCAAATATTGATTGTTTCACCCAAGGATGGATCCGGTTATAAGTAAGGAGGTGGGTATGAGACCACAGATTACCTTCAGGAAGGCATCATCAACGAGGGACACGTGAGGAAAGAGGGAAGTGACGACAAAGAAAGAACAGAGGCTAAAACCGCAGAATGGGTTCACGAAATATAATAAATGTAAGGCACGTGTCCATGGCATTAACACAACAGAGAGTGTTACAAGCTTCAACAGAGACATCAAGAGAAAAGCAGCAATGAGCTGTAAGATGGAATGTGTAATGCATGTGTGTTCTGCCCCTGTCCCAAACCTATGTGGGCAGTGCTATATTGCCAGCACATGAAAGAGTCCAACTCCTGTCCTCCTGTACGCCATGACGCGGTTATAATATCACGAACCGCCACGGTTTACAGCGTTTGAATGAACGATTTGTTCCATTTATGGAGGGCAAAGATATGAGATTGAACTGAAGTAAAATATTTGTTATGACAATGCAATGCACTGTGTCTGCCCCCCTCCCCACCCCAACATCCATCCATGCGACAAGGCCCTAAGGCTAAACGGGCCTATATACGTTAAAAAATGACAGTTGACAAGTAATCCTACTGTCCTAGTACTCCGGACAGCAACCTGCAGTGCTGTGCGCAGTGGCAAGCAACCTGGACTAGCTCATTCTCAGCTGCTGCCGGCACTTCAGTAATGTTGAATCCGATTCGGATTCAGACTGCCTCAGGCCCTCAGCTCCAAAAACATGCAGTCCTACTGTCTGACTCGAGTGACGCAGACAGTGCTGATAAAATGGCTTCCACCACTCCGACTGATGACGACTCACGTGCGGGAAGCAGTCTCAGGTCGAGTCTGCGCAGGCTCGATTCCTTGGCTTCCCGCTTGCCACACACTTTCCCACCATGCCCTGTAACGAGTTGGGAAAGGGTGGAGTGACAAGCTCTCCACTCTCTGATTGACGTGGAATGTTAGCGATACAGGGCTTGTATCTAAAACGCCGGGGCCTAACTTTACCTGCATGCCATCAGGGGGTGGAGACTGGGCCTTGAAGCTAGGTCTTTGCTGAGCTGATGACATCACAGGCTTCAGGACTGTGAGGTTGTCAGCTCAGCAAACATTTAGGCTTCTTTGGGCCTGCCCGGGGAGCAAGAAAGCAGTCAAGCAGAGTCACGTGACAGTGTCCACAAATGGTAACTGGACAACGGCGGAAGTGTCGGTGAATGGAGCAGATAGTGCCCCGTGTTCTAGTAGTAACTAGTAAGTAGACCACTACAATACAAAATAACAAAAGGGGTATTTTTTTTATTAAAACAAATTATGAGCATTGCTATAATATTGTAGAATGTAACGGGGGCGGAGCCCCGACGCCCTCGGAAAGAAACCGGCACTGTATTCCATACTTTCGGCGAGCAGGCTACTGTGTTGTAAAAATTTTAAAGCAATAGCTTGCTCGTCCTATTGAATAATAACACCTGTAAGGTAGGAGTGTTATAGGGCAGCATAACAGAGCTGCCTTGGACTGCTAGAGAGAGAAAACTGACCAGACCCCCCTTGGCTCTTCCTGCAATAGAGGGAGTAGCTGGCATAAAGAAGGTTTTATAGCCTTCCAAATTATATCTATTTTCAACGGCCCATGGCTCCTGGACGCATATCACGTCGAACCCTCTTAAAACAAGCATTGGCATAGCCAACAGGTCTCGCTTTTGGGACCTTATAAGTATTTAGTTATGCAGCACAATATCCTTGGTGCAACAACATTAACTGTTGCATGGCTAAACACTTATAAGGTCCCAAAGGCGAGACCTATTGGCTATGCCAATGCTTGTTCCGTTTGTGGAGGAAGGGCTTGCTGCAGCGTTATAACTGTGGTATGAATAGGAAGCGCAATGCTTTGTGGCTGTCTGTGCTTTATCTGTTATGAGTGTGAATGAAGCCTGTGCTGCTGCTGCCCATGCTACACCCGTTCTCACTGAGACTGCTTCTGCCTGTTATGGAAACATCCACCACTGCTAAACATGTTTTACCTGTTTTTTGTGTGAATTAGGTTTGTAGAGCCGCTGCCCATGCTGAACTTGTTTTATGTATTAGGGAAGCTTCCATGGCTGCGGTCCATGCTGTATCTATTTACTGGTGAGCGGGCTTGCACTGCAGCAGGCCATACAGTACCTTGTTTGAGTAAAGGAAGCTTAAATTACTGCTGCCACACAGATACTGCTATGTGAGCGAAGCTTACACCCTTGAACTGTTTTGACTCCGTGTGCGCGACAGAGAAGCTTGGACTTCAGTTCCATTTCTGTTCTTGCTTTGTGTGCGACGTTAGTGGCCATGGTGATGACGATGATGGATATAACGAAGAGGATTTTTTTCTAACAAATGATTTCGAAATTAACTCAAAACAAACCGTCACATTAACGTCCAAGTCAGAATGGCCATATGATTCTTTTCCAGGTGCCTTTTGAATGGCCAGGATTCGGATGAACAACGCAGAAAACGTCTTTTGACTGTGTGTTTTATGAAATGTGGCTTCATTGAACAAGTTGTGGGTGGAAACACCCTGGCCACCAACACCCACGGGGCACTGGCTTTCCACAAACATTAGGTGCCATGTTGTCATTTCATTGGACTTATAGCTGTCCTGCCTCTAACTGAAAGCTATCCAGCGAGTGACCCGTGATCAGAACTGTGACAGTTATTTAATTTTGAAACACCCAGGCACCATCTCACAATGAGAACATTCTGTACCCTATACTTGCACGTGACGAGGGGCATTTGGAAAGATTGAGCTGCTGCCTCCAGCCCTGGTAAACTACACCCTGCAGAATTGCCCAGGGATAGGTGGAAGTGAGCAGTGTGGTGAGCACGTGCACATCGATGTGCCTGCTGTCACTGCAGTCCAGAAAAACACGGACCGCCTGTGCCAGGGTACAAAACTGAGCCCGATAGAGACCCGTTTCGAGCCCCCCCTTAAAAAACTGCCAGTGCTTGGCTCCGGTGAGACCCTGCCCACTTACAGCCCTGTGTATAGTTATGGATTTATCACATTTACCACATAATCCACCATACACTGCTTAATCTTCAGATTGCTGTAAATAAAATGTCTATTTCTACATAATTTTCATTTTTTTTCCCCGAGTAATTTTGTAATCCCTGCTGCATACTTTTGCCCTGTTTTGTCACATAATTCTAGAGGCCCTGCTTATCTAGCATTAACATACTTTCTAGAGGGCATTATCGGTCTATAATTGACTTCCATCCAAATTACCAGTCTGCGCATACAGTGAAACCTGCATTTTGAAGGTGAAGGGCAATTAAGTCATTGATAGCAGGAGATTTTTATGATTCATAATATGATAGGCGCCTTGTTTGCTTTCGATAATGACTGTCACTTCGAATGGCCCTCCCTCCTGAATTTACAAATTGTACCCAACATACTGCAGTGTGATTTTCCTCATCGACGCTCACAATTTTTTTCCATTTCACAAGGGGATTGGGGTTTTGACAGGGGGTGATTTGCGCAGCATCACAAAGTTTTGTGAAGCCAGAATTTAAACTCAGATGTCCAGATTCTAATCCGGCTCAACAGCTTCTGATTCTGGGCAAACCACGTAATGTCCCGGTGCCTAAAATGAATGCGACCTCGCGGAGCTCACGTAAAGCGCTCCTATACTTTTAGGTCAAGTTCTCGCTATATAAAACTGCAAAAGTAAGTGTTATGCTACCGCTTCCGTAAGGAAAAGTAATTACCGCCCCGGGGTGGTGAGGGGCAATCCATGTCAGAAACCGGCCCACTCTTGTTTCCAAATGCTTTGTATTTACTGCATGTGCTTGTGTCTTTTTAGTTAGGGCCCGTCCAGATGCATGGAGCTCTACAGTACGCAGCGTTAGAGCGAGATTAGAGAATTTTATTTTCAAAGCACTCTAATGGACCCAAACAAGGGCGCGCGCCTTGCGCTAAAGGGGGTGGGGGCGTTGAGGGGAGTGCGGCCGAGAGCAACCAAAGCGTTTCTGCGGGAGCGAGCCACGGGCACCATGTGTTTGCAAGTTAATTACAAACATATGGTGCTAAGCTCGCTCCCGCAAGGGAATGCCAAACGTGCACGCGTTGCCATTGAAGGCAATGCAACGCGTGCACGTTTTTGGGACAAAAACCGTAGCGATTGCTACAGGTCTTTTTCCTATGCAGCGCATGCACGTAGGCGAGACCTAAAAGCACCCACAGAGAGTGTTACAAGCTTCAACAGAGACATCAAGAGAAAAGCAGCAATGAGCTGTAAGATGGAATGTGTAATGCATGTGTGTTCTGCCCCTGTCCCATACCTATGTGGGCAGTGCTATATTGCCAGCACATGAAAGAGTCCAACTCCTGTCCTCCTGTACGCCATGACGCGTTTATAATATCACGAACCGCCACGGTTTACAGCGTTTGAATGAACGATTTGTTCCATTTATGGAGGGCAAAGATATGAGATTGAACTGAAGTAAAAAAAAATTTATGACAATGCAATGCACTGTGTCTGCCCCCCTCCCCACCCCAACATCCATCCATGCGACAAGGCCCTAAGGCTAAACGGGCCTATATACGTTAAAAAATGACAGTTGACAAGTAATCCTACTGTCCTAGTACTCCGGACAGCAACCTGCAGTGCTGTGCGCAGTGGCAAGCAACCTGGACTAGCTCATTCTCAGCTGCTGCCGGCACTTCAGTAATGTTGAATCCGATTCGGATTCAGACTGCCTCAGGCCCTCAGCTCCAAAAAACATGCAGTCCTACTGTCTGACTCGAGTGACGCAGACAGTGCTGATAAAATGGCTTCCACCACTCCGACTGATGACGACTCACGTGCGGGAAGCAGTCTCAGGTCGAGTCTGCGCAGGCTCGATTCCTTGGCTTCCCGCTTGCCACACACTTTCCCACCATGCCCTGTAACGAGTTGGGAAAGGGTGGAGTGACAAGCTCTCCACTCTCTGATTGACGTGGAATGTTAGCGATACAGGGCTTGTATCTAAAACGCCGGGGCCTAACTTTACCTGCATGCCATCAGGGGGTGGAGACTGGGCCTTGAAGCTAGGTCTTTGCTGAGCTGATGACATCACAGGCTTCAGGACTGTGAGGTTGTCAGCTCAGCAAACATTTAGGCTTCTTTGGGCCTGCCCGGGGAGCAAGCAAGCAGTCAAGCAGAGTCACGTGACAGTGTCCACAAATGGTAACTGGACAACGGCGGAAGTGTCGGTGAATGGAGCAGATAGTGCCCCGTGTTCTAGTAGTAACTAGTAAGTAGACCACTACAATACAAAATAACAAAAGGGGTATTTTTTTATTAAAACAAATTATGAGCATTGCTATAATATTGTAGAATGTAACGGGGCGGAGCCCCGACGCCCTCGGAAAGAAACCGGCACTGTATTCCATACTTTCGGCGAGCAGGCTACTGTGTTGTAAAAATTTTAAAGCAATAGCTTGCTCGTCCTATTGAATAATAACACCTGTAAGGTAGGAGTGTTATAGGGCAGCATAACAGAGCTGATTTGGACTGCTAGAGAGAGAAAACTGACCAGACCCCCCTTGGCTCTTCCTGCAATAGAGGGAGTAGCTGGCATAAAGAAGGTTTTATAGTCTTCCAAATTATATCTATTTTCAACGGCCCATGGCTCCTGGACGCATATCACGTCGAACCCTCTTAAAACAAGCATTGGCATAGCCAACAGGTCTCGCTTTTGGGACCTTATAAGTATTTAGTTATGCAGCACAATATCCTTGGTGCAACAACATTAACTGTTGCATGGCTAAACACTTATAAGGTCCCAAAGGCGAGACCTATTGGCTATGCCAATGCTTGTTCCGTTTGTGGAGGAAGGGCTTGCTGCAGCGTTATAACTGTGGTATGAATAGGAAGCGCAATGCTTTGTGGCTGTCTGTGCTTTATCTGTTATGAGTGTGAATGAAGCCTGTGCTGCTGCTGCCCATGCTACACCCGTTCTCACTGAGTCTGCTTCTGCCTGTTATGGAAACATCCACCACTGCTAAACATGTTTTACCTGTTTTTTGTGTGAATTAGGTTTGTAGAGCCGCTGCCCATGCTGAACTTGTTTTATGTATTAGGGAAGCTTCCATGGCTGCGGTCCATGCTGTATCTATTTACTGGTGAGCGGGCTTGCACTGCAGCAGGCCATACAGTACCTTGTTTGAGTAAAGGAGGCTTAAATTACTGCTGCCACACAGATACTGCTATGTGAGCGAAGCTTACACCCTTGAACTGTTTTGACTCCGTGTGCGCGACAGAGAAGCTTGGACTTCAGTTCCATTTCTGTTCTTGCTTTGTGTGCGACGTTAGTGGCCATGGTGATGACGATGATGGATATAACGAAGAGGATTTTTTTCTAACAAATGATTTCGAAATTAACTCAAAACAAACCGTCACATTAACGTCCAAGTCAGAATGGCCATATGATTCTTTTCCAGGTGCCTTTTGAATGGCCAGGATTCGGATGAACAACGCAGAAAACGTCTTTTGACTGTGTGTTTTATGAAATGTGGCTTCATTGAACTAGTTGTGGCTGGAAACACCCTGGCCACCAACACCCACGGGGCACTGGCCTTCCACAAACATTAGGTGCCATGTTGTCATTTCATTGGACTTATAGCTGTCCTGCCTCTAACTGAAAGCTATCCAGCGAGTGACCCATGATCAGATCTGTGACAGTTATTTAATTTTGAAACACCCAGGCACCATCTCACAATGAGAACATTCTGTACCCTATACTTGCACGTGACGAGGGGCATTTGGAAAGATTGAGCTGCTGCCTCCAGCCCTGGTAAACTACACCCCGCAGAATTGCCCAGGGATAGGTGGAAGTGAGCAGTGTGGTGAGCACGTGCACATCGATGTGCCTGCTGTCACTGCAGTCCAGAAAACACGGACCGCCTGTGCCAGGGTACAAAACTGAGCCCGATAGAGACCCGTTTCGAGCCCCCCTTAAAAACTGCCAGTGCTCGGCTCCGGTGAGACCCTGCCCACTTACAGCCCTGTGTATAGTTATGGATTTATCACATTTACCACATAATCCACCATACACTGCTTAATCTTCAGATTGCTGTAAATAAAATGTCTATTTCTACATAATTTTCATTTTTTTTCCCCGAGTAATTTTGTAATCCCTGCTGCATACTTTTGCCCTGTTTTGTCACATAATTCTAGAGGCCCTGCTTATGTAGCATTAACATACTTTCTAGAGGGCATTATCGGTCTATAATTGACTTCCATCCAAATTACCAGTCTGCGCATACAGTGAAACCTGCATTTTGAAGGTGAAGGGCAATTAAGTCATTGATAGCAGGAGATTTTTATGATTCATAATATGATAGGCGCCTTGTTTGCTTTCGATAATGACTGTCACTTCGAATGGCCCTCCCTCCTGAATTTACAAATTGTACCCAACATACTGCAGTGTGATTTTCCTCATCGACGCTCACAATTTTTTTCCATTTCACAAGGGGATTGGGGTTTTGACAGGGGGTGATTTGCGCAGCATCACAAAGTTTTGTCAAGTCAGGAAGCCAGAATTTAAACTCAGATGTCCAGATTCTAATCCGGCTCAACAGCTTCTGATTCTGGGCAAACCACGTAATGTCCCGGTGCCTAAAATGAATGCGAACTCGCGGAGCTCACGTAAAGCGCTCCTATACTTTTAGGTCAAGTTCTCGCTATATAAAACTGCAAAAGTAAGTGTTATGCTACCGCTTCCGTAAGGAAAAGTAATTACCGCCCGGGGTGGTGAGGGGCAATCCACGTCAGAAACCGGCCCACTCTTGTTTCCAAATGCTTTGTATTTACTGCATGTGCTTGTGTCTTTTTAGTTAGGGCCCGTCCAGATGCATGGAGCTCTACAGTACGCAGCGTTAGAGCGACATTGGAGAATTTTATTTTCAAAGCACTCTAACGGACCCAAACAAGGGCGCGCGCCTTGCGCTAAAGGGGGTGGGGGCGTTGAGGGGAGTGCGGCCGAGAGCAACCAAAGCTGCTTTGCGGGAGCGAAGCCACGGGCACCATGTGTTTGCAAGTTAATGACAAACATATGGTGCCATGCTCGCTCCCGCAAGGGAATGCTAAACGTGCACGCGTTGCCATTGAAGGCAATGCAACGCGTGCACGTTTTTGGGACAAAAACCGTAGCGATTGCTACAGGTCTTTTTCCTATGCAGCGCATGCGCGCTAACCAAAGCGTTTCCCTTGCGGGAGCGAGCCACGGGCACCATGTGTTTGCAAGTTAATTACAAACATATGGTGCCAAGCTCGCTCCCGCAAGGGAATCGCCAAACGTGCACGCGTTGCCATTGAAGGCAATGCAACGCGTGCACGTTTTTGGGACAAAAACCGTAGCGATTGCTACAGGTCTTTTTCTTAACAGCGCATGCGCGCTGCGTAGGCGAGACCTAAAAAGCACCCATTCTGGCAGCCCGCCCTGAAATATTCTAGGAGATAAAATTACACCCCTTGCAATCTGGATGACTCGGACCTGATGGCCCGCCCGGACACTGTGCTAAAGGGGCATCTGGCTCGAGGGAAACTACATTCAGTCAATCGCAACATTCACAACCAAAAGGGTGACCATTGCTTCAATGCATTCCTATGCAATTACATCCGAATACGTAACCATACCTGTCCCATATTAATTATCATATTGGCTCACAAGCATTTATGTTGCTTTGAAACACAGCATGTCCCCTTAGGCTAACAAATATTTATATTGATATTATTAAATTCAACACTACTCCACAATGACTGAATGTAAATTGTCTGAGCCGAGCACATTTTTCATACAGGTAGCACAGGAGGGGGTGGCCCTCACTTCAATGCATGTCTAGGCAGCTACATCTGCATACGTATTCACACTTGTGCTCAAAGACAATCAACTTAGTTCACAAATATTTATAACATTTTGAAACGCAGGAAATCCCCTACAAGATCCATGAAGATTTAGCCTCAGAAAAGCAACTTTTCAACCAAAAACGGGCCAACTGTGCCACCCACAAGCCAATGCAGTAAATGCATGTGATATCAGTTCTTATGAGTTCAGGGAGGTTCAATTGATAAATGACTCCTAGTATTAATCATAGGCTCCATTATTATTGTTTGAATAGCAACACTGAACTTCAAAAGATCAAAGTTTCATGTTATCTTAAGCAGCTGATTTCATCCTCAAGGTTGACTTTAGCATGCACTAAGGCACATAGTACCATTTGACAGGCCTGGACCTTTACTTACAAACCCTTTCTTTCATCTGCACAATTTGATGCCCGGTGTTCCCTTTTTGGCTGAGATATTAACTCTATTGACATAAACTTCACTTTATTCTGCTTATGTATGCATGCTACATGTCGTATTGTTTGCACATATATATCACATAATATTTGCTTTATTTTAGCTTCATATTTCAGCAACTATTCATATATTTATTCACCTGATATATAATGCTTTATTGAAGTAAGTGAAGGTGCAACAAGATTAGTATGTTCATTCTTGCATTTGACATCATGCGATGTGAGGCCTGCCATTTTCAAAATAATGAGAAAACTTTATTTAAGCTGGGTACAAACAACAGAAGATAGAGAGGAAATCTTCAACTTCCTGGTAGAATTTAAGATTAAGCTTGCAGAAGCTCTAAAAGCTTCTAATGAAGGTCATCGGCAGCACATCTCACAACCTGCCCGACCTTATTGGCTCACTGGGACGCCATAGCTACCAAGCAGAGATAGACAATACCCGCCTTCACATAGAAAAACACTTGTTGTTCCATAAAGATATGAGGGTGAGAAGTCACCTTAGAAAGTCCCACAGGACCTTTAGGGGCTAAAACAGCTTAGCTAGAGGCATGAACGGGGAGGATAAAGACAGATTATGCAAGACAATTCTGAATTTTAAATCACTGTTATAATACTGCAACTCTTCTTAATATTCTGTTTAACAATAGTTTGCATTGCCTCTGTTTTGTTAATTTTTATACTTACAACTATACACAGTTTGTGCATTAGGATAGGAAATTGATTTTAATAAAATAAAAAATATATATCCTTGTTTTGTATACTTGAGTGGGCCTATTCATGGTGAAAAGAGATTTGGAACCTACTAACAACAGATAATCCTATGAAGCCTTTCAAGACTCATCTTTACCTAGAATGCATCATCCTTATGTAATGCTCAGGTGGTTCATGGGCTACAGTCCACTGGGTTTCCTGGCTCTAGCTCATAAGTTGGTACTGAGCTTATATTTGAAGAGAGTTTAGAAAGCCTTAATTCCAGGCTTTATTTTGCGTGGAACTGCAAAAACTTAACAGTGGCAACCCTGCGGCAGGACCAATCTTTGAGTAATATTGAATGGTACACACAAGACTGCCCAAATATTGCTTAAAGCTGAGACTTCTGCTGTAGTGTTGGTTTCCTCCCTCAGTTTAGACACAAACTCCCTCTGTGCTGTGGGATTGTCAGGCGCTTGACTAGAAAAGGTATTCCCATTTCAATTTGAATATCATTTTTTTTTTTAACTCTTTTTATTATAGGCAGAGAGCAGAACAGCAGCAGTTTAATTCTCACAGATGGACAATTGTGGCAATACATACATGAGCGACAATTATTAACACATATCCTTAAAAAAGAAGACAAAAACAGAATAATAATTGGCAGGGCGTGGGCTCCGCCATCTCCACACGGAGTCGTCCCTCTTCCAGCTGAGTGGTTGCCTGAACGGGCGGACATAGCATCCCTCTGTCAGTATTCCAGTTTCCCCAGATTTTGGACCACTTGTGGGGCCACCCCCTACTCTCATAGGCAACCCGCTCCGCTTGCATGCACCAATCCATATCCTCTTCCCAGTCCCTCAGGGTTGGTCTAGAATCTGAACCCCATTTCTTTGCTATATTGCGTTTCGCAACCATGAGGCCGAGTGTAGCCCATAGTCTTCCTCCTCTTGCAAGATCAGTTGTTCCCCATATATTCAACAGACCTAATCAGGGGTGAGGTTGATATTCTCTGTCAAAACCGAATCCACCCGGGATTTCCCTTCTCTCCAATAACTCTGAATTATAGGACAGTCCCACAAAATATGGAAGAAGGTGCCCTCGCCCCCACAGCCCGTGATTCAGTACGGTCAGGTTCTTTTTCCCATTTTTGCAAGAGTGGTGCAGGCATAGTAAGTTCTGTGTAGAATTTTCAGTTGGACCAATCGGAAGCGGGAACGTATGGCAACCTCTTTTGGGAAGCAATTGCTTTTAACCATTCCTCGTCATCTATGTGTCCCAGGTCCTCCTCCCATCTCTCTCTGAGTTTCGTTAGCTTCTCGGGGGAGTTATTCAATATTTTTCGATATGTTAGGGAGATCGCCTTCTTTGGCATGTAATCATCAAGTAGTCTGTCCTATAATGGGGATGATTCGGGCAGTTCCACTGTTTGCGGGATAGCTCGTTTCAGTGCGTGATTTATTTGGTGGTAACGAAATATTTCTGTGGGTGCTAACTCGTGTTCCTGCTGTAGCTCAGCAAAAGGTTTTACCCCTTCACTCGTCCATAGGTCGCCCACCCGTGAGAGACCTATGAGGTCCCATTTATCAAAACCTCGGCATCTCGCCAGTAGGCCTAGATGTATTGAGTCCCATAAGGGAGTGGCCCGTGTAATTCTATCACGCCACCCCAATGCCGTTGATGTCGTGTTCCAGATTTTAATTGTCATTGTGGTGGGGGCGTGAGTCGGTATGTTGCGTCTTCCCCCATATATCGCCTTATGATACCCTCCCACCGACATATTATATCTGTCCATTCGGTAGGCTGGGTCCTCCAGCAGCCAATGCACCCAATGGTTGACTACCACTAGTTGTGCGGCCCAGAAGTAATATTGCAGGGCTGGAAGGGCAATACCGCCATCATACCAGCTCGTTATTAATTTGTGTAAAGCTATTCTCGGGGCTTTCCCATCCCATAGCAGTGTTCTTACAGTCGCTTCTATAGGTGCGAAATATGTCAGGCGGACTGGGCATGGCGTATTTTGCAGTATGTATAGGAATCAGGGTAATGCCATCATTTTATAAAGAGCAGCCTTTCCCAGCAATGTGAGGGGTAGGTTTCTCCAGTGTTGTACATCGGCTCGGAGCCGCCACAGTGGAGGTTCTAGATTGCGGTCATAAAAGATCGCTGGGTTCTTAGTGATGTATAGGCCCAGGTATTGGAATCCCTCTGTCGCCACCTTGGCCACGCTGGACCTTGGAATCCGGGGAGCATCCCCACTAAGGAAATATATTAGCGATTTGTCCCAGTTAATAGTATAGCTCGAGTATTTTTGGTATAGGGTCAAAATATGGAGGACTCTGTGCAGCGAGGCGTAATGGTTGGCCATATATAAAAGGATATCGTCGGCATATAGGGAGATGCTATCCTCCCAAGTCTCCGATCATTTAAGCCCTCTAATCAGAGGGTTGCCCCTGATCCACACCGCCAGGGACTCCAGGGCCAAGGCAAATATAAGCGGGGAAAGGGGGCAGCCTTGCCTCTTGCGTCTTTGTAAGGTAAATACTGCTGACCTACCTCCGTTCACCAACACTTGTGCCCTAGGATCTTTATAAAGGAGGCGAATCCAGGATAAGAATTTGGGGCCAAAACCTTGTTTCTCCAAGACCGCAAATAAGAAGGGTCATTCCAGCAGATTGAACGCCATCTTGGCTTCCAGTGAAACCACTAGAGCGCTCTCTTGGATAGTATCTGCCCTCCCCAGTATTCCATGAAGGCGTCTCAAATTTAGTGCGGTGCTTCTACCTGGCATGAAACCTGACTGATCAGGGTCTATTAATGAGTTCAAGACCAGGGTTAATCTATTTGCCAGCAATTTGGCTAAGATCTTTACTTCGGCATTTAACAAGGACATTGGTCTGTAAGATGAACAGCGGTCCGGTGGTTTCCCGGCCTTGTGAATCACAACAATGTTAGCTAGTCTTTGATTGTCTGGAAAATCCCTGCCTCTAGACTTTCATTAAACATATTTACCAAATGGGGGCAATCCTGGATGCTATTAATTTATATAATTCAATGGGAAGGCCATTGGGGCCCATTGCTTCACCTGAGTTCAAGGATCTGATTGCCTTCGTCACCTCGTCTTCAGTGAGGTCTGATTCAAGTAGGGCCTTGTCTTCTGATGCTACAGTTGGCATACTGAGGGTGGACAGCAATTCACGAGCTAAATCTGCCGTTACACTAGGTGACGGCGTATATAATTCCATATAGTATGCTGCGAAGGCATCCGCTATATCCTGCCTGTTCTGATCCAGAGTTCCCCCATTCATGGTAATTTCAAGTATCCACCTAGACGCTGCCTCCCGCTTGTCTAACCAGGCTAGCAGGTTTCCTGCTTTATCTCCCACTTTGTATAAGCGATGCAGGGATGCTTTATATCTGAATTTCGCTGCCTCCTCAAGAGTGTCTTTGTATTCTTTCCTTTTGACACTTAATTTATGTCTGACTGCCTGACTGTAGCGGTCAGGACGGATTCCAGGCGGTGGAGCTCTCTCTCAAGTTCCTCCAGCCGTGCCACCTTTTCTTTTTTGTGGTCTGCTATTAAGGCAATACCCTGACCCCGCAGCACTGTTTTAAAGGCTTTCCAGAGGATTCGAGTCGATTTCACAGTCCCCTCGTTCTCCCGAAAATATTGTTCCGCGGTCTTTTGTAAGTCAGTTCGAATACGCAGCATCTTCAGGAACCAGGGATCAAGCGGGACAACGTGGCCCGTCGGGCCCAGTCTCTCACCATAGACCGCCCAAATGGGGGAATGGTCAGAGATACCCCTGGGAAGGAGACCCACACTGCTAAACGATTGGGAATACCGTGCCAGTCCAAATATATAGTCTATGTGCGAGATGCTACCGTGTGCCCCAGAGTGAAAAATAAATTGGTTAATGCTTGGGTTATGTGTTCGCCAAACATCTATAAGGCCGAGCGCCGCCAAGAAGTATTCTAATAATTTCCCTGAGGGATCACTCCCCAACAATAGCCACATTACAGTCACCTCCAATGACCAATTCTCCCTGTGGCAGCGTAACGATAAGTGAACCTAAATCTGCCAGTGCCGCCGCATGGAGTCTAGGGGGGGATATAAAGAGAAATAATTTTAAATAACCGCCCTTCCCAGTATCCCAAAATCGCCACAAAACGTCCTTGTGGGTCATGTGGGATGTGTTGAATAGTAAAAGGGAATGTGTTTCGGAGTAGGATACCCACCCCCCTCGACCCTCTGGTATAACCTGCGTAAGCGACTAGTTTGTATCCTCGTCTATTGAGCGCACCATATGATGTTCCCTGCAAATGTGTCTCCTGTAGAAGGATTACGTCTGGTAGGTGTCGTTTTCAAGTAGTGTAGTACTACTCCTCTCTTTATCTTATCGCCTAGTCCGTTCACATTCCAGGACAAAATGTTGAAGCTGTGAGTGTTCTGATGTGAAGACATTCTGGGGCCGATTCCGATCTCGGCTGGTAGTGCTCCGAATCGGATTCGGATTCACCGGATCCGATTCGGAGCCCTGTTTCCCGACCGAATCGTACGCGGGTCCGGCCGAGCGAGTACGATGCAAGCACCCGCGAAATCGCCGACCGACTCGAACGCGGCTTCAACACGCTCCGACCGACTCGCATGGACACGACTCGCACCGCGCTATGGAGACGTTTCCCGGCCGGGTAAGTACGATGCGCGCCGCGAGCAGTCCGATCGACTCGCGCCGTCCGGCTCGAAAAAGCTGTCGGAGCCGGACTTTGGGGGTCCGCGTCGGACCCCCTGTACGCGTAGGCGTGCGAGTCGCACACAGGGGGGAACCATGGGTCCCCCCTACCTGTGCATGTACGCCGCGATGCGCATAGACGCGTACACGCTGTAGGGGCGCCCTTGTCCGCCTCGCACCCATTGAGTCAATGGGAGCCCGCGTACGCGTTGTACGACCAGCTCCCATTGACTTCAATGGGAGTCCGACCGACTCGAGTCCGATTGCATGCGTGCGCATCGTACTCGTTCGGTCGGACTGCTAGGGTCCGATTCGGTCGGAATTCTCTCCGGGTCCGGCTCGGTCGGAGAGAATTCCGGCCCGATTCGGAATCGGCCCCTAAGTATCTGCTCTAATTTCAATTATGACACAGCTGGGTAGAGCCACCCCATGCGGTGCAACGGAATATGCTTACATCTCCTGGTATTGCGACCTATGTGCCGTACCATGCTCACTGCCATTACTACAAACTACAACGTGAAACATTTTCAAAGCAACATAGCATTAAGTTACCCACGTTCCCCCCCCCTCCCTGCATTGTGGACTCAAAACGGCCCACCCTCCCAACTGTGCAGAGCGCCTGTGTTCCCCGTTCCCAACATCCCATTATGGGGAAAAGGACGTGACCCAGCCTGGTGCGGCCACCCACCTCCCCCCTTCATATCAATCAGTTCTTTATGTCGCATGAAACCAAATCAGCGAGGCCCGGAGGGGTCTCAGGTCTGTGGACTCATATAATAGGGCCAAGATGGGTCCAGCTTTAGCTGTACCAGCGCTGCCGTTTCTAAGAGGCCGCGGACTTGGAGGACTTCTGTACCGTCCTATTGGCCCTCTGGTTTTGATGAGGTTCAGTGTTTGTAGGATCTTTATCATCTCTCCGTTAGTCTGTCTGCGATTTCCGGTTCCCAACCTTGCGCCACCCTTCCAACCAGGCCCATGCGTCATCAGAAGTCTCAAAAAACCAGGTCTTGTCCTCTGCCGCCACTCGAAGCCTGGCAGGGAATATCATGGCATATTTCAATTCAGGGCCTTCTTAACATCTATAATAGAGCGTCGCTACTTCGGTACTTTGATTGTGAAGTCTGGAAAAAGGTGATCGTCGCATTTTCAAACTTGAGAGGGGGACCAGAGCGAGCTGTCTGTAGTAGAATGTCTCTATCCCTATAATTGAAAATTCACACCACAATTGGGCGGGGTGGGAGTCCAGGCTTCGGCGGGCCCCCCGGGACTGGATGTGCCCTCTCCACCGAGAAGAAGGCGGAGAGACGACAGGGCTTCAGCTGCTTAGTGATAAGGTCCTCCACAAAAAGATTAACTGCCTGACCCTCCGCCCACTCCAGCACCCCTAAAATCCTGACGTTGTTTCTCCGGGAACGCCCTTCAAAATCCTCTACTCTTGCTTCAAGCACAGCCGTTGTGGCTAGCAGGGTACGGACTTGCCCTTCCAATGTTTTGTTAGAGGTCTGCAAGGTGACTATGGAGTCTTCAGCTGATTTGACACGGGAGCCAATGTTTCGAAGATCAGCGTGCATCAGGGTGACCTCTGATGCTACCGTATCTATCTGGCCCTCCAGCGCCATGCGGACCCCCTGGACAGCCGTCATTATATCCTGCAACGTAAGGGCATCCGCTGGGGCCGGAGAAGGTGTCGCCTGATCCTCGGATGATGGTCCCTGGGGGTCCGACTTAGCATGGGCAAACTTGTCTAGTTTTGTTTGGTCCGTAACGCGCACCCCTTTGCTCCCTGACATCTCTGAGTTGGTTACCCTGTGGTCTGGGGGGGAAACAATACTGGTAAGCAGGCCCTGTGGAGCAGGCCGGTCCTTGAGACCCAGAGCACGTGGACGAACCGAGGTCTCACCTCCAAATACCTCAGACACGCTCTGGAGTATAAGCTAGGGCCGGCTCCTGCCCCAGCTTCTCAGTCGGGGCGGCTCTCTATGCGAATCAGGCACCCAGGGGAGAGAAAGCAGGACAGGTGGGGGATTAAGCCCAGGTCAGGGCACCAGCAGGAAGAAAGACGACAATGGTTTTCAGGCCGCATAGGCTCGGGTCGGCTCACGAGGCACAAAGCCCTTATACTCTTGAGGCTTCACCCCCACCTGTCTAAAATAAGTCTCGGGGCACAAGTCAGGGCCAGTCTCTGCCTCCTTCCGACAACTGAGGCCGACTCACAAGTAAATCAGGCATCCGGGGGAGAGATAGAGCATGGGGGGGAGTTCAGGCCAGATCACTTGGCTGTAGCTCAAATCGGCCTCACTGTCCTGAGAAAGTCACTGGTTGCCCCGATCTTAGGGGCCCTCCTCCAGTACCTTCAAGGCGCAGCAGATGGTCACCGCCGCCAGATGCAAACATTAGTCACTTTCATACATATAAACCTGCTGCTACACCTGCAGAATATGAACCTTATCCGTACCTAGATATGACATTAGGATATCGGGTACACCAAGCTTGGTTTGTGGGCATTTCCCATATGTAGTGCAGAATGGGTCCCTTGACTAATCCAAGGGCTATATGGCCTGCATTGGCTGGTTGTACTCCGCATCCAGATTTAGCTAATCGTAATGTTCCTGAATTAAGACAGTTACTGACTCAATTAGTGGCTGTTTATAGAGGACTTTGACAATACTTTTTATAAAGTACAGGGACTGAAGCATTAATTCCAGGTCCTGCACAACCATATCCTACAGTGGAGATGATTAATCCACAGACTATTAATGCGATTGTGGGCAAAGCTCCCATAAAGTGAGATGAGGTTCCATTTTGGATTGCTTGCAAAGCTAATCAATTGGAAGCAGTTTATCCACATACAACAACCCAAAACAAACATAGAATGTTAACTATGTGTGCTCCACCCTGCTATGTTAGCACCTGTAGAGGAGTGTACTGCCTGGGGAAGAATTGTTGTGAGCATTTACACACCCTCATTGGTTGTATTATCGCCAACGAGCATGGGGCCGCACCAGCTGCTGGTTTAGGAATTAAATTAATAGATTATTTTGAAACTGTTTCCTGAATAGTTCTTAGTAACATTTAAGGGGAAACAGGGGTTCTGACAGTACACCAGCATTTGGCTGCTGTTCTGCTCAGGACCCTGAGGAGGTTCCAAAATGTTTTGAAAAGTATATTCCTCCATCGGTCAGGATGCTTAAGGTTCTCGAGTTGTAAAACTGCAAGTTAAATGAAAAATGTGCCTGAGGGTTCTTGTAAAGAAAAAGCTGTACTGGAAACTAAGTAAAAAACTAAACAGAAAACCAGACCTGGATTTCCACCACAGCAGGATTCCAGCAGGGGTGAATATAATTTGAGGGTCCGTGATAAAATTAAAAAGCCAGATCGGTATCGGTATCAGTATTCTCATAACCATTATTTATGTTCTTTGCAGGACTCTGAGGAGACTAAAAGGACAGAAAGGAACTGACGTACTGGATATTGGAGAAGAACTAATACATCAGACAAAAAAGTGAGAATGAGCCCGCACGCAAATTTGAGGTTAGTGTGAAGAAGGAAGAGAATGGTTCAGATTCTAAAGCTCATTTTAAGGTAAAGAAAGTAGCAGGACTGATTAAGAAAAACCATGCCTCAGAAACAGCATACTTCTGTGGAACAGGACGTGAACATAGCTCTTATGGACAGCATAGTGGAGGTAACTTTAGTTCCCCTGACTCAGCATCTGGTGGTTACTCCAATTGTAGAGTATATACAAGTTGAAACACCAAATGGACAAATAAACTCTCACGATTGGGTGTCTGATTTAGAAATACAAATTGAATGGGACGCATTACACAAAATTAAAATAGTACTCTGGTCACATTTGTTAGACCCCTATGGCATCATTCTTGTAGAGGAGGTTTGGCTTCCATTATATATAGAGGATGCATCTCAAGGGAAGAAGGTAATAGTGCAAGCATGTTCCTCCTTAGTACCTGAAGCTCACTGGGAAACATATGCAAGCTAGTGATCTTTAAAACAAGCTCCAGCAATGTACAGAAACCAAGAAAGGTGGCACAAAGAATAAGTTCTACAGGTGATTCCCTTAGGTAGCGAGTCCCAAGTTTAAGCTGAATACCCATTAAAACCAGAAGCTAAGCATGCTATAAAAGCCATCCCAGATCAATTACAATATTAAGGAGTAATTGTTTGTTGTCATTCAACTATGAAAACGTGCCTTTTCCTAGTTTTGAAATGAGACAATTCATATTGAATAGTTGTAGATGATAGAAATTTAAATACACACACAAGGACACATGCGGTGCAAAATGCTCACAGTACTTGACTGATAAATTTAGGAAAAAAAATAAAACAAAATTAGATATCGCAAAAGGATTCTTTAGTCAAAATATAGCGCCTCAATCACAGTATCTAATCACTTTCTCCTTTGGCGAATTTCAGTACGCATGTATGAGATTCCCCCCAGGGGTATAAGAATAGCCCTTGGATCTTTGCTTCAAGAGTAATGGAGATTTTGCAAGAAGATCCAGAAGTGTTGTTATACATTAATGACAACTAAATCACGAATATCAGATGTTACCACACAGTCATTAACAACATGGTAGTTTACCATGCTTATTTTACCACACCAAACGTTACCACAAGTTTTAATGTAAGTCAATGTAAATTACTTTCACCACACAAGATTTTACAACCCATTATTTTTTACCATACTTATTTTAAAAATCTAGATTTTTTTCAACATTTTAAATCAATACATAAATTTATTAAAAAATAGAAAACAATTTTGCCCAAAACAATGTGAACATGCACGTTCACCAGCCAAGATGGCGCTCATTGTTTGACACAGTAGATTGTCAACATATATATCGCAAAATAATATTACAACAATAAAACATGTTGCAATCATAGATAAATCAGAAATAAATTATACATCCCAAACACATCTTTTTAATAAAGGCAGTTGCACACAAGAGTGTCATCTATCTTGACAACAGGGTAAATACAAAATTAAAATCACCAAACAATATTACCAAGCCTTAATCACAATAATGGCAAATATTTAAATATTTTTAATTCTTTTTTTTTTTTATTACTATTCTTTGGCTCCATCTTTTAAGACCATTTCTTTAGGATTATTACTCAACAATCCTGAATGGAAAAAATACCAGACACATTATTTAAAATGTTCTAAAAAAACAACAACATTATTTTTTTTATATATATTTAATCCAATTAGGAATGTTTAGAAATTAACAAAAAAAAATCCCTTTCAGCATGACTGAGAACTAACAACAATCTAAATAAATTAGATCATTTCAAAAGTAATATAGTATTCTTTAACATACAAGCTATTACTATAAACCTGACAGGTCTACAACAAACTACAAACGCACTATATAGAAAAGCAAGTCCTTCACACTTTAAAAAAAAAAATTTACCACTAACTTACTAACAATTTGCAGCAAACAAAATATTATTTTTCTGTCCCTTCCGCAGGAAACGTTAAATATGTTTTTCGCCATAGAAAGCACCAGTAAACCACTTTGAAAAACAGTGCAATGGGGATGAAGAAACGAACAACAAACAAAGCAAGAAACTTAACAGAATACAGCAAGGTAAACAGAACACTGAGTGCAAATACCCAAAAACATTAAAAAAAAATTAACATAGAATAATAATGACTGTAATATTTTGTTTTCTCAGTATATTTTAAATAATCTCTAGAATAGAAAACATGCCCTACAAGGTATTCATCCTATCGAAAAAAGGAGCCAATTATTTAAAGTGTAATGGGTGCCTTTACTGTAAGGACCGGCATCCTGAACACAGGGCTCATTGGAGATGTATTAATTATTTCTCCTCAGATTGTGGAGGCAGAGTGGTTACTCTAGGGATATATATTGAACCTACCTCAGAGCATAACCAGTATACCTCTACAATGGAAATAGAAGTCAGGGAGAACTTCCAACAAATAAAAAAACCCTGCAAGCACATCCATTGCGCCCTATGGTGCAGTACTATGGGAGGTTTCAACAGACAGCTGTCCACCTCCCTTACAAAGATAGAGTCTCAGCTACTGCGGTATGAGCGGGAGGGGGAGGGAATAGGCAGGGGTTCACAACACTTAGCAGCGTTGCGCGTGGAACACGCTGAACTACTAGAGAGTCTCAGATGCCATAATTACACTGCACACACAGCTCGTACACATGCCACGGCTGACCGGGCAGGCCGGCTACTCGCATGGCTGATAAGACAAGACCATGCTCGAGCCCCGATAGGAGCTATACCGACAGCCACAGATGTAGTGCTATACTCACAGCGCGAAATACACAGGGCCATGACGATGCATTACACTCAGCTATATCAATCCCAGGGGTGCTGCAGCGGGCGGAGGCTGGAAAGGTTTCTAGGTTCCCTACAGCTGTCTAAAGTAGCGGACGAACACAAGGAAATGCTTAATGAGCAGATCTCGTTAGAAGAGATTGGGGAAGCCATAAAATCCTTAGCCACTGGGAAATCGCCAGGACCAGATGGCTTGCCGGCAGAATATTATAGCGCGTACTGAGAGTCACTTATACAACGGCTCCACACACTGTACACCACCGCTGTAGAAGAGTGTCAACTGCCACCCTCCATGTCTGAAGCGCACCTGGTATCTTTATTAAAGCCTGACAAAGATCCCATGGAGATGGGTTCATACAGACCCCTTGCCCTGCTCAATACGGACTACAAAATATTTGCAAAAGTACTGGCGGACAGGTTAGTGCCGGTAATCCCCGCACTGGTTCATGCGGACCAGATGGCTTTGTGCCAGCTCGCAGCACCTCCCTTAATTTGAGGCGTTTCTTTAGAGTTGCAACGGACGTTGCACAACAGTGGCCGAGGGCTGGATGTTTTATACTGGACCTGGAGAAGGCATTCGACTCCTTAGAATGGGACTACCTATTTGCGGCACTTGAGAAATAAGACTTGGGGGAAGGGTTTCTCCAGTTGGCGCGATTACTTTACACTGGCCCCACAGTCAGAGTTAAAATGGGCCCTTACGTCTCTGAGGCTGTCCCGGTGCGAAGGGGAATGAGACAGGGGTGCCCATTGTCCCCCCTCCTCTTCCCGCTTGCAATAGAGCCACTGGCCGAGGCGTACCCAAGTGAGAGATGGAATCCCGCTAGGGGATGCCAAACACCAGGTATCGCTATATGCGGACGGCCTGCTCATATACGTCAGGGATAGTGAGAGGGTTCCAAGCCAATTGGCGCAATTATTGCAAGAATTTGCCACATTCTCGGGGCTAAAAGTAAACGCCGATAAGTCCAGCATATATTCGTTCAATGCAGGGAATTGCGACCCAGACTTCAGCATTAGCTGCAGAAAGGTGCAGTGGAGGAAGATACATTCCGCTATCTAGGCATTCGGATTTATCGCCAACCAAAGGATCTCTTTGATGGAAACCTAGGGAGGGCACTGACGGCAGTTAGGTCACAGATGCAGTTCTGGGGCACACTCCCACTTGCCGTAACGGGTAGAGTAGCACTAGCTAAAATGGTAATACTCCCAAGGCTCCTCTACTATTTCGCGAATCTGCCTATATATATCCCAGCCTCCTTCTTTACCACATTGGAGAAGCAGATAAGAAACGCCATCTGGGGCAGCGCTAGGCACAGGATGTCAATTAAGAAACTATACTTACCAACGGACCAGGGAGGTCTGGCGGCTCCCTGCTTCGAGCATTACTATCTAGCAGCTCAACTGCAGTGGGTGGCACGGTGGTTGTCGGATCGACATCGTGTGGACACAGCAACCGCACAACCCCCTACTCGCTGGAACAAATTACCAGACTCTTTCCCCCCGGTGCGAAAACGAGGCCCCCGGACACCCTGTGGCTTGCCGTAGCATATAAGTGCTTTCGCAGGAGCCTTTATATAACCCAGGACACTATCCCTTATGCGCCGGCGATACCCTTAGAGGGGTCTCCCAGTGGTCAAGCAGTACTCACACCGCAGGCAGTCAGTGGATGGCAAGAGAGGGGCATCCAAACACTTGGAGACTTATACCGAGAAGGGGCGCTCATCCCATATGCATCTCTGGTAGCGGAAGAAGGGCTTTAGCGCACCGATCACTAACGGCCACACTCGCGGCCAGATGGGGCGACATTACTACAGAACCGCGCACACACCTTACCGTACAATATCTACATGTAATGGGTCAGGGCAGGCACCTCACACGCTAGTTTGCTGCCTCGCTTAGAACACATGCAGCGGTAAGTCTGGACTCGCTCCGTCACAAATGGGAGCAAGACCTAGGTCGCCAGTTTGCAGATAAAGAGTGGGACAGGGTACTGGAGAGTCCAAGGCGCATCCCCAGAAACATGCGATTCCGTCAGATTCAGTTATACATAATTCACAGGGCATACCTCACACCTGCCAAATCAACAGATATTTCAGCTGTGTGGATGCGGCGTGCCTGAGATGCACTGAACCGGGGGCTGATCTGATCCACATGCTCTGGAGCTGCGCTCGAATAGGTACATACTGGAAGGAGGTGGCCACCGCGTTGAACACCTGCACCGGGCGTGAGTTACCCTTTGAATGGCCAGTATACCTACTACATAAGTTTCGTAGAACATCCAGCACCAAAGTAACATCCAGGTTCCTAGACTTAGGGATGGTAGTCGCCAAGAGGATGATAACTAAAAGGTGGAAAGCGCCAGACCCCCCGCATGAGCGGGCGTGGCGTAACTCAATGCTGGTGTGGGCCAAAGCAGAAAGCCTCACCATCAGGGGTGAGGAAACCCTGAGGCTACACCAGGTTCCCATTGCAGCATACTGGGACGCACTTTTAACTGAATTGCAGAGAAATACGAATGTGGATGAAGGGGACCCTACTGTTGAGTGACCTGTGGGTGGGTACCATAAACTAGTGCTATGGCCGCGTAGACGCCACAACACTTAATCAGTAGTTGTACACTGGCAGAGGCAACGAACGAACGAGCGAATACACACGCCAAGACAGGAAGGGAGCGAGCAGTGATTTGGCGAAGAGATACTATGTAGTTCTACGTAGGAAAGTGGGGGGTAACACTGGCTAAGCTAATGTTTTTAACTGTTATAAATGTTTTATCTGTTCTCTGTCTTTTGTCGAGACATCTGTAAAGACTGATCGGACACTCGCACTAACCCGTACCTTACCTGTCGTACATGTAAGCATAAACCAACTACCTGCAGTGCATAGTATGTAATGACAAATGTTAACTTAATGTAGGCGCTACTCTTGGGCTCGAAATCGTAGTCAAGATAAACCAGATGTATGCAATGTAGTTCTGAGCTACAACAGTGACCTTGCTGTACTCTGTACGCTATTGATGCTATGCTCATAATATATGTACCATATCTTGAATAAATGTACATGGAAGTGTAACGTGTATAAGTGCAAATCCAACGAAATCATATAAAATCAATAAAAGAGATTTTAAAAAAAATGGGAGGTTTCAAACAGTATCACTGGCATTCGTCAGGAGCATAGATTTTCCCTAACCTATCTTCCAACACTACACTGCAACCAAAAGTGTGTTTTAGTAATGCTACTGACCATGTATAGGGCATATAAGAGTGGCAAACTGAAGCTGACAACATTTTTGGATATGAGGGGGAATAACTACCCTTGTTGTCCATTCTTTCCCTAGTGGATGAGAATAACTAAGCAAGGGTCTACCCTCTAGCCACCAATTATTTTAGACATTTTTATTTTATGTTTTTTATAAAATTAATATATATCTATTACATTTAGAAATGATTTTTAAAAAAGTTATTAAGTATTTTATTGTAGTTTTTGGGTCTTTATGTTTAAAATATTAAGTACTGTTAATGTAAAATTGAATTGAAAATGTGTTGTAATTAAAAGTATATAATTTTCAAATAATGTAGATACATTTTTTAATTTAACAATGTTTTTATAAAAGTTATTCTCATGTATAATCTATTTTATGATATGTAAAATGTTTAGAAGTTGGAACAAAAATTAAACAACAATAAATATTTTATTTAAAATAAATTACTACATTGAATTTCAGTTTTGTAAATTGAATTAATCTTTTGATGTTAAAACATCTATTTTTGCAATTGAGAACTACCTTTTTAAAACAACGTTATGGTTAAATCTCTTTTTATTAGAATACTGTATTTTGCAATTTATATTAATCTTTTTTTTATATTTTTGCTTATTTTATTTTATAATATTTTAATTTTTAATATGTATATAAAAATAATATTCTCACTAACACCCACAGATAGAGCATGGCTGGTGTTAGTGAACTGCGGTGACATGTCTAACTTTAGGCCTAATTATGATGGCGGTGGGACGAGCGTCCGACCGCCATCGTGTCGGGAACGGGACCAGCCAACAAATTATGATCCGACCACAGTGGAGGCAGTCGGAAACATGTTTCTTAGCATTGAGGCTTGTGCTGCGGCCCAAAAAAGGGCTGCACCACAAGCCTCACTGCTAAGAGGCATGTTTGTAAACATCCTTGCACCTTGTGATAGGCACCATGTGTTGCCTGCCACACGGTGCAGGGATGTTTAGGGGGAGATCCCCATAGTGGAGTGCCAGGGGAGAAGGGGGGCCCGCTAGGGGCCCCCAAAGTCACTTTCCGCCTTCCTTTTCATGGCGGGCGGACAGTCATGCAATGGCAAGTGGAAAGGGACATTGTAATCCCTACGGCAGTGCCTGAGCAGGCACCGCCCCTATTGTAGGGATTGCAGTCCCTCCAATGGTTTGACGGGCTCCTTGAGCCCGTGGGATGCGAGGCGGACGGTCCCTCCGTCAGATGCCTCCGCCTGCCGCATCCTAATATGGCTGGCGGACCTGCAGGGGCCAATGGCGGTGGGACCGCCACTGACGGCCTGCCAGTGGCGGTCCCACCGCCACTGAATCAAGCCCTTAGTTCTTACTGACTTTTTTCTTCTTCTCCTCTATTCCTGGATATAATATTCCACACAGAGCAGTGAATGTTATACTTCCCTTTTCCTCTTATCTCTTTTGGGCCTTTCTTCTATTCCTCGTACTCTGTCCTGCCTATCATGAGGATCATTTTAGGAAAACCCCTCTCCAGTACGTGTATGTGGGAGGTAAGCTCCTCCAGGGTTTGGGGGAAAGGAGAGTGCGTGAATAAGGAGCAAATTAAGGGGAAAGACAAAATCTGTCCTCGCTTAATGGCTAAATGTTACTGCAAGGTTTTAGGTCTGGGTAATTGCAGCTGGCTTGTCTGTGATGATGGTCTACTTTGAAGGACATTTGTGTTTTTACAACTGGAATGGGTTGGGTGTGCATAGGAAATGACAGGGTTGCATTAGTACGTATGGGACAGAGGTTATTCTCATTGAGACAACCCTTTTTTGTAGCCAGTCAATGCTTTTTTAATCCAGTATGGATAGACAAGTTAATTGCCTGCTTGCAAACTTCAACTATTCAGAGGGTGGCGATATTAGTTAAAAGGGGAGGGGGCAGCATAACCCTTAAGATATGCAATACCTGTATTGTAAACTTGCTCAGTGTAAGAAATACTGTTGCCAGCCCTAATACCAATATCCCTGCATTTTTTTTTATCTTCACTCAGTTCTGGTGGAAGCATGGGAGCTTATACAGTTGTCAGACATTGAACAGTAAGGGCCCTATTATGATGTCGGGCGGAGGATGGTCTCAGTCATGGGACCGACTGACATCCAGTCGGCGGTCCCGACCGACTAATTAGGATGCATTTCTATACTTTACAATGGGAGCATGTATTCCGGCCGGAATACATGCTCCCATTGTAAAATAGGAGGTGCAGTTCATCCCTGCACCCCGTGGCAGGCACCTTCAGGTGCCTGCCACGGGGTGCAGGAATCACCAGGGGGGCACCATAGGTGCCCCCTCGGCTGCCAACCGGAGGCCATGCACCTATGGGTGCCCTGCTGGGGGCCCCAAAGTCAAGTTCCGACAGCCTTTCTGTGTCGGAAAGGCCAGCACAGAAAGGCTGTCGAAATCCAACATCGTAATCCCTCAGGCGGAAAGAGCCGCCCTTGTGATTACTGACAGCATTCCGACTGGCGGACAGCCTCTCCGAGCCTGTCAGAAGCCAGTCGGAATGACCGGTCAGATTCCTCTCCGACCGCCTCTATTGTAATGAGGCAGGCGGAAAGGAATCCGACCGGCACATTACGATGCTGTCGGAAAGGCTCCGAACGACGGCCGGAGCCTTTTCCCGACAGCATCGTAATCGGCCCCTAAGTTGTTAAAAAAGGATTGCTGCTGGTAAACCTTGTATCTGATCAACTTTGTATTAAATGATTGGGCTGCTAAAGCATGAAGATGCATAGCAAAAGATGTAGCCATCTGAACCTATTTTCACATTTATTTCTCCATGGTATCTGGAATCTAAGTATTGAGACATAACAATGGTCAGCTAGGTAATAATATATCACATTTAATCTTGAACGTCAATCAATATCTATATGGATTCAGTTATTTACCTCAGTTACAATATTGAATATGAAGTGGTGCAGCGCAAAGTGTGCCCCCCCTTTACATGTCACAAACGTCACAGACACTTAAGAAACACACGGTATGAAAGTGCACTTAGCGCATGATTCGTGTATGGTTTAACGAATTAAAGTAAGTGTTGCACTTGCAGGGGTGTGGAATTTAATAAAATATCTACTTGTCCATGGGGTAAGTCGCTTCATAAATCTACTTGTCCTGTAACAAAATTCACTTGTCCCTTTTGTGCCATGTAATGCAACGATAAATTATGGCAGCAATCTCATTATATAAGAGCTCTGATATAGCCTCTGAGTATGCCACGGCTCATACCATAGTAGGGTTTGAATACTAGCAATTCCCTTATTTTGCCATGTTTCCGCAGATCTACATACTAGGGCTGAAGGTAGCGGTAAGCAATAATTCTAGGGTTGGAATGCCCTTTTGAGTCTCTGCAAATCTACTAACTTGCATTTTTTAAGGGTTTTCACCAACTCTTCTCTAATCTTTTCCCATACTGAGAAAAGTTGAAAATGTACTCCTGACAATGGCAGATGTAAAACTTTTTCTATGGCTTGGGAAAAAAGTGGTTGGAATGAAAGTGAACTTGCAAGCACTCAACAGATTTTTGCATGAGCAAATCTACACATGCATATTTGCTCATGCTGAAATGCAGTTGACAAATTTTCTAGGAGGAATATTTCTTGGCATACTTCTGTAAATTCTTGTGAATTTACGAAAGCTGGAAATCTGCACTTAATGCAATGACATATACCATGGGTGCACTTTTTGAGACTTCCACTATTAATGGAGCCCCTAATTATGTCTAGTGTTAACCATGACCTTTTGTGTTTATTAAAATGTTGTCTCTCTCTGTCTATTGGTTGGCTTCACTGTGAGTGACAGTATTCTGCTCTTTCACAATGAGCATATTGGCACACAAAGTAGTTTTGTTCAGTGCCAGGAACTACTGTGGCAATGTGTGCTGTTTGAGACCAAAAACAGGTATTGCTTTTGCCAATGTTTGTTACAATGGTGAGGGTCTGGCAGCTTTACGAAAACCATGCCAAAACAAGACACACAAACCAAAAGGTTGACCACCAATTTCAGACCTTCTGGCTTTGCTAATGCTTGTTTATTTTTATGTTTCCCATAATCTTATTGAAACTGGTTACACTGATTTTCCATTATGAATATTTTTGGGAAATGCCAGCATACATCAACACATTTTACTAAATTATGCTGCAAAGAAATGGTACCTAAAATGTTACAGTAGTTTAGCGAAATGTTTTTTTCCTATTTGCATTTTTTGTGAACATTTTATTTTGAAAGCAAAGAGTCATCAATCTTGCCTCCAAGCTTCTGCAAATATTTGCATCTAATCAGCATTATGCATAGCCTCATATTGCTAAACTTTGAAAACGTGTGTACACATTTTTATACTGGAACCACTGTCAGTAGTGCACTCCGAGCTTACAACATTTACTTAGAGCGCTCACCCTAATGATAAAGGCTTTGTATTAATGAACCATAAATACAAGTTTGAACAGCATTAACACATGGACACAAATATTACCTTAACTGCAGACAATGCCCTTCCCTGATCCATAATGTGGTACTGTAAACTGGCAGCCAAAGGGTTTGTGCTGTAGGGGGTTGGGCATACTTGTCCGAAGGACAAAATACACATGAAAACTTGTCGCCCTTGACCCCAAACAATATGTCCTGGGCGTCTGGCTATAGGAATTCCACATCCCTGCACTTGACAGTTATTAAAGAGTGCCTTCACTGTAGGATTAGAGAACACACATAAATGTTTTGTCTTGGTTAAGTGTGATCGATAAAAAATCATCCTCGTTTAGTAGAAAATGTACTCGCCATAGAGATGAAATGTGACTTTCTAAATGTGTGTGCTACTTCACATGAATACCATTTAATTAATTCAATCTGTGATCAAACACTTGCTTATATATGTAGAAAATAACCCTACTAGAAACGAGATTGAATTTGTGTAATATGTGTATTAATATTCTATATATTTGATTTAAATGTAGTTCTCCGTCATACTTATAATTGAATATTATAATGACTTATTGAATATTATATGTAATATGAAACCTAATGCATTAGAATGTATATTCATTTGTGTTTAAATGTGCACATATATATTAAATGTGCACCATTGAAATTAATGTTTAAACTTGTCCAAAGTAGACCTGGACCTGGAATGAATGGGAATTGCGTGCGCAAATTGCGAGTACCCAATAGGTACTCGCAAATTGCGCACGCAATTTTAAGGGTGCAAGGGCTCCAAAGGGATACCCTGTAGCACCCCTGAAATGTGCTAGTGTGCACATGTGGCACACATACATGCCCTAAGGGCATGTATGTGCGCCACATGGCACTTTGAAAAATGCAAAAAGTGAATTTTTCAAAGAAATCGCAAATTACCACCAACTTGAAGTTGGTGGTAATCTGTGGTTCCTTAAGGCCAAATCGCACTTTTTTTGTGCTTCTTACATTGCATTTAAGGAATCGCAATTTGCAATTCCTTAAATGCATTCGCAAAATAGGGAATCACAAATTTTGCGATTCCTTATTTTGCGAGTGGGTTTTTGTTTGCTACATTGCACAATGTTATATTGCGATCGCAATTTAGCTAGATACATATGGCCCTAAATGGCTAATCTTAATCAGATGGAAAAAAGAGGAGGCACCCTATTAACTGCAGTAGGGAAAAGGGTAAACAAGTGTCAAAACTAAAAAGGTCCCTACCTGAAATTCTATGTGGATCATGTGTTGTGTAGTATAGTGCTCCTATCACCTCATTCTTATACAGCACTTATTTTGGCATCAGTTACAAAGGAATTGACATGGTAAAAATATAATCAAAATATAATCAGAATATCACATTTCAAACAAAATCAGTATATCAAAAATTCAATTTTTATTCTTCATTAAAAAAGATATTTGTACACAGAGAATTATACACAATTAAAAACCAAGTTAAAATCACAATTTCATCATATTGAGCACAAAATTGATCATAATATCATTTAACACAGAAAAGTTAAGAAAACTACGGAACAGTTGACGCGGCGTTTCGGTGAAAATGGATCAACCACCTTCTTCAGGACAGAGTTTTCTATTATGATACTAGGAGGAAAGTCATCAACCCTTAATCAATTGGGAGATATTTCTTTCTTCTGTAGAGTTACAGGTGGGAATAGCCCTTTAATATGGTACTATTCCATCGTAATGCGTTCGTAGGAGCCACCGTTATAAAAGGGAGTAATAATTGAAGTTCCTTTAAAAACCAGTATCTTTCATTGATCAATACAGGTGAGCCGTGATTGTGCTTCTAGTCTCTAAGGTGCGTCTTGTATGTGGCGACCACTCTACTGGATATGTATGCAGAGACGGAATGGCAGTGAAGTAATAAAAAAGCTGTTTAAAAACATGCGGCCTCCCTGCTCTCTACGAACGTCTTTCCGCTACCGGGTCAGGATACATCTTAATCAGTCCAATGTGCGTAATGAGTACCTGATTTATACCCTTCTTCCAGGACACTTATGATATTTGGTAAAGGAAAAGAGAGTTTGGTGCATCTAGAAAAAAGAACAGTAAACACAACTAAGATTCTTTTTGGTTCAAGAATAGTAGGGAAAAACAATGTACAATAAAGTTGCACTATTTAAAAAAAAAAACACCTTTTAATGTGTGGTAACTAACAAAAATGTATTTTCTTCATAACATTGAAGTATATGTGAGCTGTGTCCACCTTAACTCCAGGCAGACCAAATTTTATATATTATATCATATCTTTTTCAGGTATTTCAAGAACCCAAAAGGTTAAAAGAAATAAACGGTAAAAGAAATAAGCGGACCTCCACAGACTAGGAGTCTACATCAGATAAGTTCTTAAATCATGCTCAAAAGATATAGGGCCAGATGTACGATGGTTTTTGCATGCGCAAACAGGTTTGTGAACCCGTTTGCGCATGCAAAAACCAATAGGGGTATGTACCATTCCAAAATAGCGAGTCGCAATTTATTTGCGAGTCACTATTTTGGAATTGCGAGTCGCTATTAGGAAGAGGTGTTCCCTTCCTAATAGCGAGCGCAACCCCATGTACAAATGTTTTGCGACCACAGTTGCGGTCGCAAAACACTCGCAAATTACCACCCTCTTTAAGAGGGTGGTAATGGGGTCCCAAAAGGGATGGGGTCCCCAGGGGACCCCTTTGCAAATGAAGGGGAGAATATTTTTTAAGGGCAGATAGTGGTCCCAGGGACCACTGCCTGCCCTTAAAAAATGAAACAAAAACGTTTTTTTTTTTTTTAAATGCATCCCGTTTTCCTTTAAGTAAAACGGGCTGCATTTAAAAAAAAAAAGCTGCTTTATTAAAGCAGTCCCAGACATGGTGGTCTGCTGAGCCCAGCAGGCCACCATCCCTGGGAGGGCTGGCATTCCCAATGGGCTCGCAAATTGCGAGAGGCTCATTAATATTAATGAGCCTCGCAATTTGCGAGCCCATTGGGAATCGCAAAACAGTGTAATAACACTGTTGTACATTTCATTTAGCGCCACGCAATTTGCGACTCACAATGAGTCACAAAGTGCGAGGCGCTAATTGAAGGGGTCGTACATCTGGCCCCTAGTGAATTAAGGGCAGGAGATCACTGTGTTATTAATGAATTATATAGCTTTTCGTTTTTCTTTTTATATTTCTTTAGCAAATAGCAAGATTTCGTCACACTACAGCCGAAGAAATCAGTGGGGATTCTCAGGAGCCCGAGGAACTGCCAACAGCCAGGAACAGACGCCCACAAGAGACAAGAAGAAACTGGAAGCGAGGACTTTGCCGCAGTACAGGAATCCAGGACACCGGGGGAACTCCGACGCAAGACGGAAATCCAAGACGACGAGGGAATCTGATACTGGCACATGAAGGAAGACGCCTAAAACAACGCCCAGGATTAACAGGTAAGTCTGCCCCAGAGGTATTCTATCTCCCGAAGCAGGAACGCGAAGGGTCTCTGCTCAGGACCATGATGCCTTTGAGCTCTCCGGCCGACTCCCGCGCATGCACGGTTGCGGGAGCCGGCCATTTTTGTAGTTCGCCGGTCGTACGCGACCGGCAACTATGACAGGTACATGGAGAGACAGAGCGCTAACTGAATTAACTATTGTCCAAAAGTTGCCATCTAAGTGTGCTTGAGGGAAAGATGTAATTCCCATATCCAGTGTGGGATAAACCAGGAATGTTGCAGTCTGCAAAGTGATGATTCGATGATTTCAATGGACCCCTGATGGTATGATCGATGGGGTGTCACCCAATGGACTTTGCACGTTATACTATACAGGTCCCCTTGGACTTTGTTCAGACTCCTCGCAGATCTGTTTCCTGATGCAAATAAGACTCCTTTGCAGATTCCTTGCAGTCACCTTCCTTGATTTCCCTACTTCCTTGAGTCATTGCTTGCTTAATGGACTTTAAGAGGTCTTATGCCCCAATGCTTCTTCTGATTATTGCTTAAGTGTGGCTTAGGTTGACACTTATTTTTGACCCATAGAAGACTCTTGACCGAGCTTCTGAGATGGTAACGCTTTCCTACTTGATTAATTTTTGTACTGACCTGACTTCCTTTATGGAATTTCCTTGATTTGTTAGAGCCCCTTCTTCTGAACCATCCTCTGGACTTTGAAATTCTAGATTATGTATAGGAGAGAGAAACTTTGTTTATTCTCTGAGCACCAGATTCTGATGCTGTTGTTCTGCATCGCTGTCACAGAGTTACTTGTCTGTTTGATTCTAATTCGCCTTAATTTCTTCAGTCGCCTGAGAATCCCAGTTGTCATTCTGTATCTTTACAGTTTGGTATTATGAGTTGTTTATTTGAATTTGATTATTAACTTGTAATAAACCTTTTGAACATGGCTACCGATTCCTGGTTCTCATTGTGTAGCCAAATGGGTTGCACTGTTAATTGAAATTTGATTGATTGTTAATGCTAACTCCCATCACCTCTCAGACGGATAAGAAGGTCCATCGGAGGACCAATGGTAAACAAGTGGGCCCAGAAAACGCTAGATCAAATCTGGTAGTACGTCGGATGGTTTTCCACTGACGTGAGGGAGTTAGAGGGGCCGATTCACAGAACTAATCTGAGATAAAATCCTAAACTTACTACTTTTGGTATTCACAGAAGGCATTTAGTAGTAGTAAAGTTAGGACTCCTAACTTTACTACTACTAAATGCCTTCTGTGAATACCAAAAGTAGTAAGTTTAGGATTTTATCTTAGATTAGTTCTGTGAATCGGCCCCCATGTGTCTATCTAGAAATTGCCCAAGTCCAGTCCAAACCTTAAACTCTGGCTCACTCTCAGCTGGACCATTCAGAGGACTTGGATTTTGCCACTTTAAACTACTCTAATTGGGTGAATGCAGCCATTTCCCTCTCTGCTCTGCTCAGGACATCCCTTCCACTTAGAGGTAAACCTTCTGCGCCTTGGTACACAGACAGTCTTAGAATGCAGAAACAATGCTGCAGAAGACAAGAACGGAAATGGAGAAAGGAGTATAAAAGGGATGGAAAAGAAAAATATAAACAATGTATGTACGATTACAAGTCCTTACTGTCTAAAGAAAAATCAGCGTATTTCACCCCAAAAATTTAATCTGCCAAAAAATCCTCATAAGAATTATTTCAGGTAGTGTCGAAACTATCTTCTGTTCCGAGTAACAATCAGATAAGCCGCAGACAGGCCTTTTGCAACACTCTTGCTAGTTTTTTCCTTGATAAAGTAGAACAGATATATAACAAGTTTGATCAAAATAAAGATATTAGCCATGAAGGAATAAACCAGCCTGATTGCAACCATCGACAGCCTACCATCACAGAATTTTCAGTAATTACTATTAACCAAGTAATGATGCAAATTCAATCTGCTAAGTCAGGCTTCCCTATGGACCCATGTCTGCAGTAACCAAATTTGCTCCATTTCAGTTCCAGACGCGGCAATAGCACCGAAACAGCTCTGATTAAAACAACTGAGGAGATACAGGCCACCCTGGACAAGGGAGCGAGTGCAGCCCTTGTCTTACTCGATCTATCGACAGCCTTTGATATGGTTGATCACAATTTGTTGATTGACCGTCTCAGGGCTGTCGGGATTGAGGGGGATGCACTCACCCTGTTAAGATCTTTCCTTTCAGGGCATAAGCAAACAGTGGCCCTGGATCAGTTTGTTTCTGATCCTTTCTACCTTGTGGGGTCCCACAGGGATCCTCACTTAATCCAACGTTGTTTAACGTTTGTGATGTCGTTGGCAACCCTGATCAGATTGGTTTTGAATTAATATCCTATGCGGATGATACACAAATTGTGGTATCTTTGTCTACCAATGACAACAGTAGAGGTGACTGAGGTTGTTTTATTTGGTAATTAGACCTCCCTGTGGTCACCATCTTGGTGGCCAGAGAAACTAGGAACCCTGCCCATTCCTGTTAGTAATGCCAGGAATCTAGGAGTTGTAATGGTACCAAACTCACTTTTAATGAGCAGGTGAATGCAGTTATCTCATCCTCTGGCTCGAGCCTTAAGCGGCGCGCACACCTCTTCTACAAAGCAGCACAGCCCTGCAGCCAAAGGGATAATAGATGCATCTCATTACCGTGAAGTCATGACACGCTAACGCGGCCCTGCCGTGATTCAGCTGTTTGAAACATATTATCAGTACCAGAGCAGGGGTACTCATCTGACTCAGAACTGTGATCGTTTTTATTTAATTGATTGAACTTTTTGGAGTGATATACACCCATCGGATGCATCATAGATCGGTGCGTTTACGCACTTAGATCATATATCGACAGCGTTCAGTTCGAGAGGCATATGCATTGGTATTTCCTCTATTGAGACTTGGATATATCTTTCCAAGGTTGCAGTAGCTGACCAATACTATTGCCTGTCAATATATCATCTCCTGCAGGAAATACAGAATACCTTGTGGCTTTCGTGATGAAGGCGCAGAGTTGTGCCGAAACGCGCGTAGAAGATCCATCATACAGCCACTATATTTTTTGATTATGTTTCTGTCTTTACTGTATTAAGTATTGTATCATTTTGTGACTGTTTAGTTTTGTCATTCATATTAATTTGATTGTGTTAGTTTGTTGGTTCTTTGGTATATGTGTTGTCTTTACTAACACTGTATTTGGGGACCCCCTCTAAATGGGATAATTTAAGGTCAGGGAGAAGAGGGGAAAACAATAACACATTATAAAGAAGCTCCCTCGTGACCTATCTTATTATGTCCAATTTAACTATACTTTAACATGGGCTAACAAAATGTGCTTAAGTAACAACAAAATATCAAAAACATGAATGCATTTGAATTTTTATTTATTTAATTCATTTCAATATCAAAACTTTCTTTACTTTTTTATAATAAGTTATTTTTTTGAAAATATGAAGAAATTATTTCAAACATTTACATACAAATAAGCATAACAATTTCATAAAATATTAGATACAAAGCATATTTGAATTGATACCCCTGAATGCAAGTTCATAAAAAAGAAAAAAGAAGAAGAAGGAAACTTTCTTTCATACTGTACTATACACATACAACCCCATACATACTCATACATACTATATTTTAAAATATATCTGGAAGGTATGAGACAACTGATGACTAGGTCTCTATGACCAATAACGTGAACTGCGAACAGTAAGGTCTAAACAGCATTGGTCGACGCACGTTTCGGTGGCTGAAGAAATGATGGCACCACCTTCATCAGGACCTTTAGCCAGACAACAAGAAAACACACACCGGGGCACTCAGGGAAAACCTACAAAGTATAAGCACAATATGTTTATCGCCCAGCAATACAAACTAAGTTAATCAATTGGACCTTAAAAACAACTTACAGTACAAGATCTGTTAGTGCAAGAACTATAAAGTGATGTCCCAATCTACTAAGACACCAAGAATTGTGCAGGAGTTGATACAACACTACATGACTTATTATTGTATCTCTCCATACTCACTAACGAAAAGACAAATAGGTAATAAAGTTTGTAGCAATAGCCATCCACCTGTAGACAAGAGTGTAGATCATGAAGAAAGGGAAAACTATAAGTGCTGCTCACTGAAAAGCAGAAAAGACCAAAATCAGGAAAGTGAGAAGATCCATATTTCAAGAATATAGCATAGAAATCCACCATGTGTTTTCTTCATTTATAAAGATAATTTACCACATAACTAAGGGCTTGAGCTCTAGAGTATCACTTACTATTTTTTGTACAATAAAGAGAAGTGTGTAGATCAACCATAAAGGGCCAATAGTGATTGTCGCCAATATTTTCTTTTGTCAATACTGGATATGTTCGTTCTACAGAAATGTGGGATACAGACAATTATAAGAAATGCCCTTATTCATAAACCCACATTTATTTCATGTAAAAGGAACCAAGATCACATCTTACCCTAATATATTTTTTCAACTGTTTCTTAAAAGAGGGTTTTTCATGTTGATATTTGTGTCCACAATTTAGGAGTATCCTAATAAATAAAAACGGTCAATTAATCACTACTCCCAAGAGTAAGTGTGCATATAGCGATTTGTGTACAAAAGGCACACATCAATACCTACCTACTGAATCGTTTTCCAAAGATTGATTTATGTAAGTGGTTATATCCAAGTCACGTATCAGTTGAGTATTATCGTATTCGTTCCGTTCTTTTAGTACCCAAACTTTTGAGTCAAAGTTGGAAGTTCTGTAATAAACGAAGTGAAAGATAGAATTCAAATATACTATTGGTGGACAGAGTATCTACTCTGGATACAAGTTGGGCATATTATTTATGTAGAGATTTTTACCGACAATGTCTCCATACCGGAAAAAAGATATTAAAATTGTCATCGTAATATATAGCCGCCTAGTATATCGATGTGAAGAGTACTATATCCAATGTATGTAAAAGATGTAACTAGGCGATTATGGTTGTCTACTCTCAAGACAATGTACATAAAACACGCTTTAATCAAGCCCCCCAAAAGAAGACCCTGCTGGTTCTAGATGGTTATGCCTACATTGGAAACAGATTCAAAGAAAGGATGTAAATATTGGGAACAATACGCTCCAATATTCTACAAGAGAAGAGGGACAACCTGTCCCTGACACCAAGGATATTGACGCTAACGTTCCTAAATGCGGGCTTCTGAAAGTTAGGTCCAAGCTTACCTGCATGTGTAACCGTAAAATCGTACGTGGCTCGACAGCGAGGATTGTTGACGGTGACCTACATATGAACGCCAATACACACCACCCAAGCTTTTATTAGTGTCCTACCTCTTATTCGCGCGCAAATAGACTCGGTCATGTGATACATAATAGAAACTAAAAACAGACTCAGGAAACAAGTCTGGGCGCCATCTTTGAATGGTGAAATCGGCAAGTCTCCCCCAAACGCTCGTATTAGGCGAAAATTAAGATAACTTCAACCATTACCTATTTTTAGAAAATGTTACCACAAATGCCACAATTGACATAGGTAGTGAGGGAGCAGATAGTAAGGGAAAAACAGATAATGGACAGACTTTGTCCACGTTCTGAAAATGTTTATAAGGCATTGTCGGATTTTTTTAATAATATAACCCATCAACCTGCTATGTAAATTCTAATGCATTGTATATATAAAATACAACGCCCCCTACCTATATCCATTGGATCAAAAAATGTGATATAACATATGATATAACGTCTATGAAGACGAAAATCGTGAAAGAGTATCTCTTTCCATCAGCTACTGGATTTGGGGTCTACCACAGGTAATGATAAACCAACATTAATATGATGCCACCATGCAGTTCTAGAGCCTTAAGAAATAATACGCCTATGGTATGTAGGATACTGCGCTCCTACCAAGGAGCGATAGGTGTATATAGTACCACACTTGGGGCAATGAGGGAACTACCTTCGCCAACTGCCAGTTACATTCCAGACAATATCTTCATTAAGCCCCTGCTTGTCGCTGTTCAAAGTAAAAATCCAAAAGGTTTCCCTTCTTTTACGGGTAGTCTCAGCTGGGGTGCCTGCTTGACATTTAACTTTCTCCAAAATAACCCACCTGAGATCCCTTTCTGAATGCTGTTTATCTAGACAGTGCTGGACATGGGGAGCAATTGTTTTTCTGGTACGAATGGCAGATTTGTGTTCGCTATATCTTATGCGAAATTCCCGCGCTGTTTCGCCTATATAGGCTAGATCACAAGGACATAAAATCATATAAATGATGTTATGACTTCTACAGTTAGTGAGATTTCTTAACTTGATTGTATGTCCTTTATAAGTGAGGGAATCCGTGGTGATAGCTGTGTCACAGGCGTGACATGATCCACACTTGTGATTGCCTAGAACCACAGGTAGACCTGTAATGGTGGTTTGACGCTGGACACTGACTGGTGAAGGTCTAGTGTTTTACTTTGAACAGCGTCAAGCAGGGGCTTAATGAAGATATTGTCTGGAATGTAACTGGCAGTTGGCGAAGGTAGTTCCCTCATTGCCCCAAGTGTGGTACTATATACACCTATCGCTCCTTGGTAGGAGCGCAGTATCCTACATACCATAGGCGTATTATTTCTTAAGGCTCTAGAACTGCATGGTGGCATCATATTAATGTTGGTTTATCATTACCTGTGGTAGACCCCAAATCCAGTAGCTGATGGAAAGAGATACTCTTTCATGATTTTCGTCTTCATAGACGTTATATCATATGTTATATCACATTTTTTGATCCAATGGATATAGGTAGGGGGCGTTGTATTTTATATATACAATGCATTAGAATTTACATAGCAGGTTGATGGGTTATATTATTAAAAAAATCCGACAATGCCTTATAAACATTTTCAGAACGTGGACAAAGTCTGTCCATTATCTGTTTTTCCCTTACTATCTGCTCCCTCACTACCTATGTCAATTGTGGCATTAGTGGTAAAATTTTCTAAAAATAGGTATTGGTTGAAGTTATCTTAATTTTCGCCTAATACGAGCGTTTGGGGGAGACTTGCCGATTTCACCATTCAAAGATGGCGCCCAGACTCGTTTCCTGAGTCTGTTTTTAGTTTCTATTATGTATCACATGACCGAGTCTATTTGCGCGCGAATAAGAGGTAGGACACTAATAAAAGCTTGGGTGGTGTGTATTGGCGTTCATATGTAGTTCACCGTCAACAATCCTCTCTGTCGAGCCACGTACGATTTTACGGTTACACATGCAGGTAATCTTGGACCTAACTTTCAGAAGCCCGCATTTAGGAACATTAGCGTCAATATCCTTGGTGTCAGGGACAGGTTGTCCCTCTTCTCTTGTAGAATATTGGAGCGTATTGTTCCCGATATTTACATCCTTTCTTTGAATCTGTTTCCAATGTAGGCATAACCATCTAGAACCAGCAGGGTCTTCTTTTTGGGGGGGCTTGATTAAAGCGTGTTTTATGTACATTGTCTTGAGAGTAGACAACCATAATCGCCTAGTTACATCTTTTACATACATTGGATATAGTACTCTTCACATCGATATCCTAGGCGGCTATATATTACGATGATAATTTTAATATCTTTTTTCCGGTATGGAGACATTGTCGGTAAAAATCTCTACATAAATAATATGCCCAACTTGTATCCAGAGTAGATACTGTGTCCACCAATAGTATATTTGAATTCTATCTTTCACTTCGTTTATTACAGAACTTCCAACTTTGACTCAAAAGTTTGGGTACTAAAAGAACGGAACGAATAGGATAATACTCAACTGATACGTGACTTGGATATAACCACTTACTTAAATCAATCTTTGGAAAACGATTCAGTAGGTAGGTATTGATGTGTGCCTTTTGTACACAAATCGCTATATGCACACTTACTCTTGGGAGTAGTGATTAATTGACCGTTTTTATTAGGATATTCCTAAATTGTGGACACAAATATCAACATGAAAAACCCTCTTTTAAGAAACAGTTGAAAAAATATATTAGGGTAAGATGTGATCTTGGTTCCTTTTACATGAAATAAATGTGGGTTTATGAATAAGGGCATTTCTTATAATTGTCTGTATCCCACATTTCTGTAGAACGAACATATCCAGTATTGACAAAAGAAAATATTGGCGACAATCACTATTGGCCCTTTATGGTTGATCTACACACTTCTCTTTATTGTACAAAAAATAGTAAGTGATACTCTAGAGCTCAAGCCCTTAGTTATGTGGTAAATTATCTTTATAAATGAAGAAAACACATGGTGGATTTCTATGCTATATTCTTGAAATATGGATCTTCTCACTTTCCTGATTTTGGTCTTTTCTGCTTTTCAGTGAGCAGCACTTATAGTTTTCCCTTTCTTCATGATCTACACTCTTGTCTACAGGTGGATGGCTATTCCTACAAACTTTATTACCTATTTGTCTTTTCGTTAGTGAGTATGGAGAGATACAATAATAAGTCATGTAGTGTTGTATTAACTCCTGCACAATTCTTGGTGTCTTAGTAGATTGGGACATCACTTTATAGTTCTTGCACTAACAGATCTTGTACTGTAAGTTGTTTTTAAGGTCCAATTGATTAACTTAGTTTGTATTGCTGGGCGATAAACATATTGTGCTTATACTTTGTAGGTTTTCCCTGAGTGCCCCGGTGTGTGTTTTCTTGTTGTCTGGCTAAAGGTCCTGATGAAGGTGGTGCCATCATTTCTTCAGCCACCGAAACGCGCGTCGACCAATGCTGTTTAGACCTTACTGTTCGCAGTTCACGTTATTGGTCATAGAGACCTAGTCATCAGTTGTCTCATACCTTCCAGATATATTTTAAAATATAGTATGTATGAGTATGTATGGGGTTGTATGTGTATAGTACAGTATGAAAGAAAGTTTCCTTCTTCTTTTTTCTTTTTTATGAACTTGCATTCAGGGGTATCAATTCAAATATGCTTTGTATCTAATATTTTATGAAATTGTTATGCTTATTTGTATGTAAATGTTTGAAATAATTTCTTCATATTTTCAAAAAATAACTTATTATAAAAAAGTAAAGAAAGTTTTGATATTGAAATGAATTAAATAAATAAAAATTCAAATGCATTCATGTTTTTGATATTTTGTTGTTACTTAAGCACATTTTGTTAGCCCATGTTAAAGTATAGTTAAATTGGACACAATAAGATAGGTCACGAGGGAGCTTCTTTATAATATGTGTTGTCTTTAAACAGACCATGGTATGTAAATTCTATGTTAAATATGTTCAGAATCAGGTATAGATATGACTATCGTTCAGAAATGTTTTTTAATCATTTTCCATTAAAGAAATGAATTTTTAAATGACCAATTTTTAGTCTACACTGAGTTCAATTTATCATGAAAGTTTTTGATATGGGTCGTTGATTGTGTGTGACCTGTGACTGCCTAGGGATTTACCCTCAATTGTGTTATTGCCCTGCCGTAGGAATCCTATACATTCGCAGGGGGTCCTTGTTATTTACATTGTGATCTCATCCTCTTTCTACATCTTGAGGATGATAAACAAAATCTGGCCCTGGTCCTATCAAAGATAGATTATTGCAACAGCTTGTATCTGAACATGCAGCACCAACACCTGAACAAATTACAAACTCTGCAGAATGCTACAGCCAGTTTGCTTGCAGGGATCCCTAAATTTAAATTTGGTTTGTGAGCCATTTACAATTTGCTTTGGCTCCCCATTTGACAACGTATCAGATTTAAGGCTCTGTACACAGCTTGCAGAGCCCTATATAATGCTGTTCCAGACTACTTGAAACAGAGTTTCAAGTGGTATAAGCCAAACAGAAACCTGTGCTCCTCTGGAGCCAAGAAACTAGTTGTCCCTAGGTTTAAACACACTAACTGGGGGTAAAGAAGCTTTGTTTCATTTACTACCAAAGCATGGAATGAATTACCCCCTCACATTAGAGCCATGCACAATTTACTATCATTTAGGAAGGAATTTAAAACTTGGCTTTTCAGTAATTAATACTTTTTTGAGCCCATTCAACAGAGCCAGTGCCAAGACACCTCCAGGTAATCGTGCGCTCTAAAAGTTACTTTAACATAATAAAAGCCCATGGTTCAGTCGAAGGATTGATGAAGTTGTGCCAGTTTGGAAACTACTTTAAGCAGCAGAAGAGTGTGAGTATCAATAGGGTTGCGCGTTGCTATGGCTAATGCGTAGATTGCCATATTTTGAAATGACTGTGTGGTGTTATGCATGTGTGAATGTCGCGCTTGATGCAGAGAAGTAAAGTGGTTATCTGGTCCGTCGTGGCCTAGGATCCCGAGATATAAAGATAAAGAGATATAAAGTCGAGTTGCAGTGAAGAAGACAAAGGGTGTAGTTGTCTGCTGAGTTGTGGTGTTTGTAATGAGTCGTTGTCAGCAGCATTATTGATAGAGACTTTATCTTTGTGTGATTTTGAGATGTGGTTGGTATAGTTAATCTTAGTGCACAGGGAATAACTGTATCAATCCAAGTGAGATCCCCATGGTGGAGGTTTCACTTGAAGTGAATGTTAGAATAGTTTTGTATTGTCTCTTGTGTGTATGAATAATCTTTCATCTCTTTAGAGCAGCAGACAAAGTTAGTTGTTGAAATTGCTTGCATTGTTTTGTGTGAATTGCTTAGAGAACGCGCTAAAGAGAAATTGTAAAGGAGGGTGAGCTGCTGCAAGGAGTGAGGTTGACGTCACAGTGTGCCGCGCTGGTATAGGTTGGTTGGCATAAAGCCACACTGGTATTGGTTGAATACGTTATAGAGAGCCACACTGGGATTGGTTGTGATCACCGAACTGAGAGTTGTGGGTGGAAAATCATTTCCTGGTTTCAACGGAAAGTCATTTGTGAATATTGCATAGTTTGACTAAAAAATGAAATTCTTCAAAGCATTACAAAACCTAGTGAGGGGAGATGTGATTGTGCCTGTTAGAAAGGGAGTAGAGGCACCACCTGAAGGTACGCCAGGTCATACTATGGTGGTAGAAGAGAGTTTTCACACATGTATTTGGCTTGCACAATGGCATAGAATTACTGAGAAAGATGGTGCAAGGCAACTTCCTCATTATGGGACATTTAATTTGAGAATTATTGAGAATTTAAGGAGGATGCTGTATGAAATGAAGCCGCCTCCTAAGCCTACACAATTCGAAGCACTTAATTCCTGGGCACATGTGGCTCATTTGAGAAAGAGAGACAGATTTAAAGGGGGAGTCAAGAAAGCCATACGCAGTTGTGCGGATGCTAGTTGGGATGCAGAACAGAAAGCCTGGAGAACTGACATGAAGGTGGGAGCTAAACTTTATCCTGTACTAACCACAGAAGAGGCTAAAGGTAAACAAAAGGAGAAGAAAAAGAATAAAGAGACAGATGACACAGAGAATACAGCTGAAGACAGTGATAGTGAGATAAATGATGATTTTATAACTGAGTTACTGTTAAATCGTCCACATCCATGAAATGACACTCCGACTGGTGGAGCGAGTAATGTGCCCTTGACTGAAACCTTTGATGTGCCCACGGAACCTTAAATATGAATCCGGATCCTATGGGGGAACAGTCAGGATTGACAGCCCCTTTGACGTCACAAACTCTATATGCCCCAGATGCATTGACTGTTCCTTTCACAATTGCTCCTGTAGTTTCTTTATATAAGCCTGGAGTAGCAGGAAATAATAGCCATACTTTGGCTGTTCTTACTGGAATGAGTGCCATGGCTAACAATTCAGTGGACCCGACAATAAGACCCATTCCTCAGACTCCTAGAGTTCCGACCCAGGGGAATATTCTATGTGCTGTGAGTGCAGACCATACATTAAATCAGTCAGGGTTTGACCTAACCAGGAGATTTCTTCAGAGATTGTCACCATTTTTCCTGCCCAATACAAATGCCCCACCAATGATGAATTGCAGAAATGTATATGGGAACGCCAACTTCTGACATGTCTCTTTTGAACTCACCACCTGGTCCAGGTAGTGGTACCTATAGCAGAGAAATTATTCTCCATACCCCAGCAAAGCAACCATGTCTTACTGCCCGAGAACTTGATGACTGGCCAGTATGTAGTGGGAATCCTGGAACGAGTGGATCAAATACACAAGTTCCTGAGAGAGAAATGACAATGGATGTGGCTAAATTAAAGGTAGAATTAGAAGAAATGATCATTGAAACTCTTGATTTGTTATGACTGAATGCATACCAGGATGATGAACTACTGTTCCTATGTAAAGACGTTACCAGACATGCAGGACAGGCTCATGAGAGATTTTCTGAATTAGCCCAGCGACATAGAATTGATGTACAGAGATCCAAAATTTTGCAGAAAAATTACAGGTTCTGCTTTAGTGGCGGAGATCTTGCAAACATGAGTCCACCTGGAATGAGAGTACAGATTATGGAATTAATTAGCTACATTTGAAAATGGAGTGAGTTGGATAAATGGGAAGGCTGATGGTAGAAGTAAAAAGGAACAAAGAAAGTCTGAGTACAAATGTCTCCGTCTCTATCAGAGGAGGAATAGTGGGATATCCACATGCTTCTCATGAGAGAAGTGCCTGGTGGGGGGTATGTTCATGTACCATGGAGCAGGACTATCTTGCCTCATTCACAAATGATTTCCCGGGATTAGGAGAGAACCCAGTGGAATGGCACATACAGGTTAATCGATTTGTGAAAATTTCAAACGTTTTGTGGAAAGATTTGGATACTTTATTTGAAATTGTGGTTCTAGGTGATTTGTGAGCTAAATGCAAAGTCACTGTGGATTGGCCTGAGGTGGAGCCATTCTCAATCACATGCGCCGTCAGCATTGGTACTGAAAAAGTATAACCAAGTGATTACTTTTTTGAAAGCGAAAATCTCTCCTAAAGAGATTGATTGGGTCAAGATTGACAGAATGACCCAAGAATCCAAAGAGTCAATAAATATATGAAAGACTGTTGCAGGCATTCAAACAGTTTAGTGGGACAGAGGCTATTGAGGCAAAGAATATGGGACATTTTGTTTACAGGTTCGGGTATGGATTGAAGCCAGAAGTTAGTACCATGATTCAGCAGCATTTGATTGTAAACCCATTGTTGAAATTCTGCGATACGCAAAGTATTGCAGTGATGGATTAGAAATGAAGCACAAGAAATGGAAGGAAAATTGATGATAGCTCAGATGAAAGCTGCACAGAGAGGTCAGAATCCATAGTACGTTGGGAATACTGGGCCCATGCAGAGAGTGTATCAGCAGAGAGCTCCACTGATACAAAGTGGCAATGGGATTCAACAGCAAGGATTTCATCAGCAAGGGTTGCAACCGCAAGGTAGTGGACGTGGTGTCCTGATTGATCCGAGTACAGGTGTTGATGTGTCGACTTTGAAGAAAACGAACTCCTGCCATGTTTGCCGCAGGTTAGGGCATCGGAAGCACGAGCGTCAGTTCAATATTAGTAACATGGTTAATGGAAATCAGGTTAAAAATTGGAGATTTGTGCAATCACAGGGGAATAATATGGTCCAGACACAGCAGGTGCAGAGACAGAGAATTCAAAATTCAAAATCCCAATGTGCCCCAAGCTCAAGTGATGCAGGTTCCACAAGCCCCAATGTTACAACAAAATATCAAAGTCCAGAGATACAATGCAAATCGAATTCCCAATGCAAACACTAATCCTTTTGTGGATCAGGGTACGTCTCACAGTATGCCCTGATTCAGACAGATGATGAATTCAACAGACACTTGTCATAATAACTGGGCCTGAGAGGGGAGGAGGATTGCTTACTTGGAGCATCCTTAGAGGTAGACCAGAGTGGTCCATACGTGGATGGTGAGGTAAATGGAAATCCAGTTTCATTCCTTGTCGGTGCTGGTGCTATTCACTCTACTGTGAGAACGGCAGAGGTTCCCAACCTACCTCTCTCGGGACAAAGAATCCAAGTTGTAGGAGTTGCACATAAACAGCTAACTAGCCAAGTTTCAGAAGCGGTGCCTGTCAAGATAGGATCCTTTGAGGACAATCACCGATTTGTGGTGTGTGATTCAGGTCCTGTGGATGCGATCTTTTGTGCAAGCTGAATTGTTCCATTTACTGTACCCCAAATGGTATTGAAATCCAGACTCATGATGAGGGCGTTGCCTTTAAACTTGTCAGAGATCAGAATTTGGATTGTTCCCTTTGCTGACAAAAGACGAATTGCCCCTAGAATTGGGAGACACAGTGCTACCTGGAGTCTGGGGCTTTTTAGGTAAAGACATCAGACTTATCAAAGGTGTTGAACCAGTCTGCATTATTGTGTTCTAGAGAATTCCACAATATAATTTGACCCCTGAAACTGTTTGTGGGATTACTCCTGTGATTGACTCAATGAATGAGCAAAACATTCTGATAAAGATTATGGGGAGTTCATGTAACTTGCCCATTATGGGTTTGCAGAAACCCACTGGCAGATACTGCATCATTCAGGATTTGCGAAAGGTGAATTCCATAGTTGTTCCTTGTTGTCCTGTGGTACCGAATCCAGTGTAATTTTGTTTCAGATTCCATATGAGGCAGAGTGGTTCTCTGTTATTGATTTATGTCAAGCCTTCTTCTATATACGATTGCATGAGGATAGTCAGTTCCTTTTACTTTCCATTTCAGCAGCCATTTTTTGGCATGGTGCCGAGTCCCACAAGGGTATACGGTGAGTCCATCCATCTTCAATAAGATACTCAAAAAGAATCTAGAGTTGTTAGTGATGCCCGCTCACTCAGTTCTAGTGCAGTACATTAACAACCTATTGGTGGCATTAAATATGCAACTGGCTTGCAAACGAGACACAATTGCTCTCTTGAACCACTTAGCTGAGAATGGACATAAAGTGTACCCGACCAAATTGCAGTTCTGTAAGAAAGACGTCCTGTATCTAAGACATCTCATTGAGAAAGGAGCAAGAAAGGTGTCACAAGAGAGAATCTTGGCGATTCTGAAAATAAATCCTCCACCAACACAATGTTCTTGGGAATGGTGGGCTACTGTCAACAGTGAATTCCCAACTTTTCCCTGATGGCCAAGCCTTTACAGAGGCTGACACACAAATATGTGTCAGATCTGGTACCATGGGATGACAGCTGCATACGTATATTCTCAGAGCTGAGAGACTGTCTCTGCCGTGCCCTGGCACTGGGAATGCCTGAATATAATAAATGGTTTGCTTTGATTTGCAGTGAGAGAGTGGCCTGTACTCGTTCAGTGTTAACCAAAATGCATGAGAATTACCGCTGACCAGTGGCCTATTTTTCTGCTAAACTTGACCCCATAGATGCTGCTTTGCCTGGCTGTCTTAAAGTTGTTGCCTCCACTTGCATAAGCATTGAGCAGTGCAAAAGCATTATTATGGGTCACTCCTTGACTGTTTTTGTCCCCCACTCAGCTGAAGTGCTCTTAACTCATACTCAAACACAGCATTTTACCAACAGTCGGCTTACCAAATTTGAGAAAGTCATTCTTGGAGCCGAAAATCTTACATTGAGGAGGTGTACTGTTCTGAACCCCACTACATTACTGCCCCTTCCTGGAAATGAGGTGGTCGAAGGAGAAGTCAAACATGACTGTCTTGATGTTACTGATCTATGCACCAAACAAAGACCTGACATTCAAGATGTGCCACTACCTGAATCAGATTATGTGCTGTTTGATGATGACTCTAGCCTACGACATCATGAAGGAAACCTATGAGCTGCCTATGCAGTTTGTACTGTGCAAAAGAATCAATTGATGGACGGAATGCTGGACATTGCAAACATTCACCCCCAGTCACAAGGATCTGGGTTAAATCCATCATTCTTTTGCTCACCACACCACCCCATTTTGGACACAGCCATATGCAAATCAGTCTTCACCCTGTTCCTTGTGGGAACAGTCCAGCCCAAACTGCCTAGCCAGGTCCTCCCTGGACTGGAAACAAGCATCCTAGGACCGGTTTCAGGGCATCACTCTTCGGCAGCCAGGCTAGCTTGAATCCAGTGGTGTATTGAGCACAGGACCCACGTCTGGGCATACCCTTCCCACTTAGGGCGACATATGCAAAAGAAACAATTGATGGACGGAATGCTGGACAATGCAACCATTCACCCCCAGTCACAAGGATCTGGATTAAATCCATAATTCTTTGGCTCACCACACCACCCCAGTTTGGACCCAGCCATATGCAAATCAAACTTGACCCTGTTCCTTGTGGGAACAGTCCAGCCGAACTGCCAAGCCAGGTCCTCCCTGGACCGGAAACAAGCATCCTGGGACCGGTTTCAGGGCATCACCCTTTATCAGCCAGGCTGGCCTGAATCCAGTGGTGTAGTGAGCACGGGACCCACGTCTGCGCATACCCTTCCCACTTAGGGCAACATATGCAAAAGAAACAATTGATGGACGGCATGCTGGACAATGCAAACATTCACCCCCAGTCACAAGGATCTGGGTTAAATCCATCATTCTTTTGCTCACCACACCACCCCAGTTTGGACCCAGCAGTGTTCAAATCAGCCTTGACCCTGTTCCTTGTGGGAACAGTCCCGCCCGAACTGCCAAGCCAGGTCCTCCCTGGACCGGAAACAAGCATCCTGGGACCTGTTTCAGGGCATCACCCTTCATCAGCCAGGCTAGCTTGAATCCAGTGGTGTAGTGAGCACGGGACCCACGTCTGGGCATACCCTTCCGACTTAGGGCGACATATGAAAAAGAAACAATTGATGGACGGAATGCTGGACAATGCAAACATTCACCCCCAGTCACAAGGATCTGGGTTAGATCCATCATTCTTTTGCTCACCACACCACCCCAGTTTGGACCCAGCCATATGGAAAACAGTCTAGACCCTGTTCCTTTTGGGAACAGTCCAGCCCGAACTGCCAAGCCAGGTCCTCCCTGGACCGGAAACAAGCATCCTGGGACCGGTTTCAGGGCATCACCCTTCATAAGCCAGTCTAGCTTGAATCCAGTGGTGTAGTGAGCACGGGACCCACGTCTGGGCATACCCTTCACACTTAGGGCGACATATGCAAAAGAAACAATTGATGGATGGAATGCTGGACAATGCAAACATTCACCCCCAGTCACAAGGATCTGGGTTAAATCCATCATTCTTTTGCTCACCACCCCACCCCATTTTGGGCCCAGCCATATGCAAATCAGTCTTGACCCTGTTCCTTATGGGAACAGTCCAGCCCGAACCGCCTAGCCAGGTCCTCCCTGGACCCGAAACAAGCATCCTGGGACCGGTTTCAGGGCATCACCCTTCATCAGCCAGTCTAGCTTGAATCCAGTGGTATAGTGAGCACGAGACCCACGTCAGGGCATACCCTTCCCACTTAGGGTGACATATGCAAAAGAAACAATTGATGGACGGAATGCTGGACAATGCAAACATTCACCCCCAGTCACAAAGATCTGGGTTAAATCCATCATTCTTTTGCTCACCACACCACCCCAGTTTGGACCCAGCAGTGTTCAAATCAGCCTTGACCCTGTTCCTTGTGGGAACAGTCCCGCCCGAACTGCCAAGCCAGGTCCTCCCTGGACCGGAAACAAGCATCCTGGGACCTGTTTCAGGGCATCACCCTTCATCAGCCAGGCTAGCTTGAATCCAGTGGTGTCGTGAGCACGGGACCCACGTCTGGGCATACCCTTCCCACTTAGGGCGACATATGAAAAAGAAACAATTGATAGACGGAATGCTGGACAATGCAAACATTCACCCCCAGTCCAAGGATCTGGGTTAAATCCATCATTCTTTTGCTCACCACACCACCCCAGTTTGGACCCAGCCATATGCAAATCAGTCTTGACCCTGTTCCTTTTGGGAACAGTCCAGCCCAAACTGCCAAGCCAGGTCCTCCCTGGACCGGAAACAAGCATCCTGGGACCGGTTTCACGGCATCACCCTTCATCAGCCAGGCTAGCTTGAATCCAGTGGTGTAGTGAGCACGGGACCCACGTCTGGGCATACCCTTCCGACTTAGGGCGACATATGCAAAAGAAACAATTGATGGACGGAATGCTGGACAATGCAAACATTCACCCCCAGTCACAAAGATCTGGGTTAAATCCATCATTCTTTTGCTCACCACACCACCCCAGTTTGGACCCAGCCATATGCAAATCAGTCTTGACCCTGTTGCTTGTGGGAACAGTCCAGCCCAAACTGCCAAGCCAGGTCCTCCCTGGGCCAGACACACGCATCCTGGGACCGGTTTCAGGGCATCACCCTTCATCAGCCAGGCTAGCTTGAATCCAGTGGTGTAGTGAACACGGGACCCACGTCTGGGCATAGCCTTCCCACTTACGGCGACATATGCAAAAGAAACAATTGATGGACAGAATGCTGGGCAATGCAAACATTCACCCCCAGTCACAAGGATCTGGGTTAAATCCATCATACTTTTGCTCACCACACCACCCCAGTTTGGACACAGCCATATGCAAATCAGTCTTGATCCTGTTCCTTTTGGGAACAGTCCAGCCCAAACTGCCAAGCCAGGTACTCCCTGGACCGGAAACAAGCATCCTGGGACCGGTTTCACGGCATCACCCTTCATCAGCCAGGCTAGCTTGAATCCAGTGGTGTAGTGAGCACGGGACCCACGTCTGGGCATACCCTTCCGACTTAGGGCGACATATGAAAAAGAAACAATTGATGGACGGAATGCTGGACAATGCAAACATTCACCCCCAGTCACAAGGATCTGGGTTAAATCCATCATTCTTTTGCTCACCACACCACTCCAGTTTGGACCCAGCCATATGGAAATCAGTCTAGACCCTGTTGCTTGTGGGAACAGTCCAGCCCAAACTGCCAAGCCAGGTCCTCCCTGGGCCAGAAACAAGCATCCTGGGACCGGTTTCAGGGCATCACCCTTCATCAGCCAGGCTAGCTTGAATCCAGTGGTGTAGTGAACACGGGACCCACGTCTGGGCATAGCCATCCCACTTACGGCGATATATGCAAAAGAAACAATTGATGGACAGAATGCTGGACAATGCAAACATTCACCCCCAGTCACAAGGATCTGGGTTAAATCCATCATTCTTTTGCTCACCACACCACCCCAGTTTGGACACAGCCATATGCAAATCAGTCTTGATCCTGTTCCTTGTGGGAACAGTCCAGCCCGAACTGCCAAGCCAAGTCCTCCCTGGACCGGAAACAAGCATCCTGGGACCGGTTTCAGGGCATCACCCTTCATCAGCCAGGCTAGCTTGAATCCAGTGGTGTAGTGAGCACAGGACCCACGTCTGGGCATACCCTTCCCACTTAGGGCGACATATGCAAAAGAAACAACTGATGGACGGAATGTTGGAGAATGCAAACATTCACCCCCAGTCACAAGGATCTGGGTTAAATCCATTATTCTTTTGCTCACCACACCACCCCAGTATGGACCCAGCCATATGCAAATCAGTCTTGACCCTGTTCCTTGTGGGAACAGTCCAGCCCAAACTGCCAAGCCAGGTCCTCCCTGGACCGGAAACAAGCATCCTGGGACCAGTTTCAGGGCATCACCCTTCATAAGCCAGCCTGGCTTGAATCCAGTGGTGTAGTGAGCACGGGACCCACGTCTGGCCATACCCTTCCCACCTAGGGCAACATATGCAAAAGAAACAATTGATGGACGGAATGCTGGACAATGCAAACATTCACCCCCAGTCAGAAGGATCTGGGTTAAATCCATCATTCTTTTGCTCACCACACCACCCCAGTTGGACCCAGCAGTGTTCAAATCAGCCTTGACCCTGTTCCTTGTGGGAACAGTCCCGCCCGAACTGCCAAGCCAGGTCCTCCCTGGACCGGTTTCAGGGCATCACCCTTCATCAGCCAGGCTAGCTTGAATCCAGTGGTGTAGTGAGCACGGGACCCACTCTGGGCATACCCTTCCCACTTAGGGCGACATAGGAAAAAGAAACAATTGATAGACGGAATGCTGGACAATGCAAACATTCACCCCCAGTCACAAGGATCTGGGTTAAATCCATCATTCTTTTGCTCATCACACCACCCCAGTTTGGACCCAGCCATATGCAAATCAGTCTTGACCCTGTTCCTTTTGGGAACAGTCCAGCCCGAACTGCCAAGCCAGGTCCTCCCTGGACCGGAAACAAGCATACTGGGACCGGTTTCATGGCATCACCCTTCATCAGCCAGGCTAGCTTGAATCAAGTGGTGTAGTGAGCACGGGACCCACGTCTCGGCATACCCTTCCTACTTAGGGCGACATATGAAAAAGAAACAATTGATGGACGGAATTCTGGACAATACAAACATTCACCCCCAGTCAGAAGGATCTGGGTTAAATCCATCATTCTTTTGCTCACCACACCACCCCACCCAAGTTTGGACCCAGCCATATGGAAATCAGTCTAGACCCTGTTCCTTTTGGGAACAGTCCAGCCCGAACTGCCAAGCAAGGTCCTCCCTGGACCGGAAACAAGCATCCTGGGACCGGTTTCAGGGCATCACCCTTCATCAGCCAGGCTAGCTTGAATCCAGTGGTGTAGTGAGCACGGGACCCACGTCTGGGCATAACCTTCCCACTTAGGGCGACATATGCAAAAGAAACAATTGATGGATGGAATGCTGGACAATGCAAACATTCACCCCCAGTCACAAGGATCTGGGTTAAATCCATCATTATTTTGCTCACTACCCCACCCCATTTTGGGCCCAGTCATATGCAAATCAGTCTTGACCCTGTTCCTTGTGGGAACAGTCCAGCCCGAACCGCCTAGCCAGGTCCTCCCTGGACCCGAAACAAGCATCCTGGGACCGGTTTCAGGGCATCACCCTTCATCAGCCAGGCTAGCTTGAATCCAGTGGTATAGTGAGCACGGGACCCACGTCTGGGCATACCCTTCCCACTTAGGGCGACATATGCAAAAGAAACAATTGATGGACGGAATGCTGGACAATGCAAACATTCACCCCCATTCACAAAGATCTGGGTTAAATCCATCATTCTTTTGCTCACCACACCACCCCAGTTTGGACCCAGCCATATGCAAATCAGTCTTGACTCTGTTGCTTGTGGGAGCAGTCCAGCCCAAACTGCCAAGCCAGGTCCTCCCTGGGCCAGAAACAAGCATCCTGGGACCGGTTTCAGGGCATCACCCTGCATCAGCCAGGCTAACTTGAATCCAGTGGTGTAGTGAGTACGGTACCCACGTCTGGGCATACCCTTCCCACTTACGGCGACACATGCAAAAGAAACAATTGATGGACAGAATGCTGGACAATGCAAACATTCACCCCCAGTCACAAGGATCTGGGTTAAATCCATCATTCTTTTGCTCACCACACCACCCCAGTTTGGACACAGCCATATGCAAATCAGTCTTGATCCTGTTCCTTGTGGGAACAGTCCAGCCCGAACTGCCAAGCCAAGTCCTCCCTGGACCGGAAACAAGCATCCTGGGACCGGTTTCAGGGCATCACCCTTCATCAGCCAGGCTAGCTTGAATCCAGTGGTGTAGTGAGCACGGGACCCACGTCTGGGCATACCCTTCCCACTTAGGGCGACATATGCAAAAGAAACAATTGATGGACGGAATGTTGGAGAATGCAAACATTCACCCCAGTCACAAGGATCTGGGTTAAATCCATCATTCTTTTGCTCACCACACCACCCTATTTTGGACCCAGCCATATGCAAATCAGTGTTGACCCTGTTCCTTGTGGGAGCAGTCCGGCCCGAACTGCCTAGCCAGGTCCTCCCTGGACCCGAAACAAGCATCCTGGGACTGGTTTCAGGGCATCAACCTTCATCAGCCAGGCAAGCTTGAATCCAGTGGTATAGTGAGCACGGGACCCACGTCTAGGCATACCCTTCCGACTTAGGGCAACATATGCAAAAGAAACAATTGATGGACGGAATGCTGGACAATGCAAACATTCACCCCCAGTCACAAGGATCTGGGTTAAATCCATCATTCTTTTGCTCACCACACCACCCCAGTTTAGACCCAGCCATATGCAAATCAGTCTTGACCCTGCTTCTTGTGGGAACAGTCCAGCCTGAACTGCCAAGTCAAGTCCTCCCTAGACCGGAAACAACCATCCTGGGACCAGTTTCAGGGCATTACCCTTCATCAGCCAGGCTAGCTTGGATCCAGTGGTGTAGTGAGCACGGGACCCACGTCTGGGCATACCCTTCCCACTTAGGGCAACATATGCAAAAGAAAAAATTGATGGACGGAATGCTGGATAATGCAAACATTCACCACCAGTCACAAGGATCCGGGTTCAATCCATCATTCTTTTGCTCACCACACCACCCCAGTTTGGACCCAGCCATATGCAAATCAGTCTTGACCCTGTTCCTTGTGGGAACAGTCCAGCCCGAACTGCCAAGCCAGGTCCTCCCTGGACCGGAAACAAGCATCCTGGAACCGGTTTCAGGGCATCACCCTTTATCTGCCAGGCTAGCTTGAATCCAGTGGTGTAGTAAGCACGGGAAACACAAGGAGATGATGGACGGAGTGCTGAAACTTTTCAGACACTCACCCCCAGTCACAGATCTGGGTTGAATCCATCATCGTTCTTTAGCTCACTTCGCCACCCCAGTTCAGACATTGCTATATGCAAATCAGTCTTGACCCTGTGCCTCATGGGAACAGTCCAGCCTGAACTGCCAAGCCATGTCTTCCCTGGACCAGAAACAAACATCCTGGGACCGGTTTCGGGCTAACAGCCCTCATCAGCCAGGCTAGCTTGAATCCAGTGGCAAAGTGAGCAAGGGACCCACGTCTGGGCATACCCTGCCAACTTAGGGCAAACAAAGCAAACACAAGGAGATGATGGACGGAGCGCTGAAACTTTTCAGACACTCACCCCCAGTCACAGATCTGGATTGAATCCATCATCGTTCTTTAGCTCACTTCGCCACCCCAGTTCAGACATAGCTATATGCAAATCAGTCTTGACCCTGTGCCTCATGGGAACAGTCCAGCCCGAACTGCCAAGCCAGGTCCTCCCTGGACCGGAAACAAGCATCCTGAGACCGGGTTCGGGCTAACAGCCCTCATCAGCCAGGCTAGCTTGAATCCAGTGGTGTAGTGAGCACAGGACCCACGTCTGGGCATACCCTTCCCACTTAGGGTGACATATGCAAAAGAAACAATTGATGGACGGAATGCTGGACAATGCAAACATTCACCCCCAGTCACAAGGATCTGGGTTAAATCCATCATTCTTTTGCTCACCACAGCACCCCAGTTTGGACCCAGCCATATGTAAATCAGTGTTGACCCTGTTCCTTGTGGGAACAGTCCAGCCTGAACTGCCAAGCCAGGTCCTCCCTGGACCGGAAACAAGCACCCTGCAGTTTGTACTGTCTCATTTGTCATTGAAGCTTCTTAGCTTCAATGAGTGTTTTCAGCACAAGTGGCAGAATTGATTCCTCTTACTAGGGCATGCTGTGTTTCAGACCAGCTGAAAGTGACAGTTTTCACTTATACTCAGTATGGATTTGGTGTGGTGCATGACTTTGGGCAGTTGTGGTTCCAACGTGTATTCCTGACCTCTTCGGGTCACCAATTGGAAATGGGGAAAGCGTGAAGAACATGCTTCAGGCTTTGCAACTGCCTGCTTAAATTGCAGTGATGAAATGTGCCGTGCATAGACAAGGCACTGACTAAGTGACTGTGGGTAACAGATACGCTGATTAGTCAGCGAGATATTGCGCACTAAATCCATGCACCTTTAATGGGGAATACGTCAACGAAAATTCGGATGCAACAAATTGCAACCTGTTGTTGTCTACAGTTGATACTTGGGAGGAAGTTACGAGATTACAGGAGGAAGTGTCCAAAGCAGAAAAGCAAGGGTGGGTCAGAACAGGTTGTGTCAAAGGACCTGAAGATGACATTTGGGTTTCAGGAGATGGAAGAACTGTACTGCCAGATACCTTGATACCTCCAATGGCGAGACATTATCATGGACCTGCACATGTAGGGAGAGAGACGCCATTGGGCAAACGTGGTTTTATCCCAGATTCAGATTGATGGCTGAAAGTGTGTGTCACAGATGTGTTGTGTGCCAACAACAGAATATAGGTAGAAGAACTGCAGTAATACTGACTCCTACAGGGAGATGAGTAGGTCCCTTTAACAGGATGCAACTGGACTTTATTGAGATGCCAGTGTGCAATGGGTTGAGATATGTCCTAGTGATTGTTTCCTTCTTTTCACAGTGGGTTGAAGCTTACCTGACTAGGAGAAATGATAGTCCCATAGTAGCAAAGCTGTTGTTGAGGGATTTAGTACTGCATTTTGGCTTCATAATATCTTTGGAGTCAGACTGAGGAACTCATTTTAAAAATGAGGTCCTACAGATGTTATGTGCAGTATTACAGGTCGAACAGAGACTCCACTGCAGTTTTCAATCAGAGGCTTCTGGAATTGTGAAGCAAGTAAATGGCCCTTTGAAATCTAGGTTGGCTAAAGTGTGTGCTTCAACATCTCTGAAATGGCTTAATGCTTTGCCCCTTGTACTGATGAGTCTACCCAGTACTCCTGATAGGAGAACAGGATTGTTGCCCCATGAAGCCATCATGGGGAGGGCCATGAAACTACCAGCTGTGCCTGCGAATGCGTTTGTGAACATTACAGATGACAGGATTCTTGATTACTGCAAAGGACAGGCTGATGTGGTGCCTTCTGTGTCTCTGTGTTCCATTTATTCGAACAGGAGCATATATTGACAGACAACAATCCATACAGAACTCATATCCTCACCTGGAAACGTTATATCGATGACGTGTTCGTTATCTGGAGAGGAGAACCTGAGACGATCTGCGATTTCCATCAATGGCTCAACAACAGGAATGTTTTCCTCAAATTCACTTATGAGTTCAGCAAGACTAGCCTGCCCTGTCTAGATATACGGATTTTTCCCACTGAAGGAGGCTTGGGTACTGAGCTCTACCGTAAACCGATGGCACGCAACTCTCTTTTATCATACAATAGTTACCACCCTAAGTCGCTCCGCGACAGTTTGCCATATGGGCAATTCCTCTGTATCAGAAGGAATTGCTCCACCAGTGAGAAGTTCAATGAACATGCCAAAACACTCATCTCAGATCAAAAAGAGGCACTATCCCACGAGACTCATTCGCCGTTCTCTCAAGAGGGCAGCTAATAACAACAGGGAGGCACTGATGGGCTACCGGTTCAGAAAGAAGAGCTGTCAAGGATAACATGTGTCAACACATTCAGCACCCTCTCCAATGGAATTCAGAAAAGTGTGCGCAGAAACTGGAGAATACTCAATATAGGCAATGAACCGATCCCAGAACCTCTCTTCGCTTTTAGAAGGAGCACCAACTTGAGGGATAGCTTAGTCCACACAAGACCGACTCCTATGAAACCTCTGACTCAAGACACCCTTTGAGGTCTACCAGCGGTCAAGGGACATTTCCAGTGTGGCTCGTGCACAGCATGTCCTCAGACTAAACACACGACCTCTGTGGATATAGGTACGGATAGACCTTGGTCTTTGGTTCGTCATACTAACTGTAATAGTGAGAAGCTTATCTACTTAGTCACCTGTCCATGTGGACTTCGCTATGTGGGTATGACTACCCGTAAAGTGAAACTGAGGATCTTGGAACACAAAAGCACAATTAGGTGCAAGAAACAAGCCACCAAACTTACCAACCATTTCCTTGATCTTAACCATACAGCGGATGAACTGAGCTGGTTAGTTCTGGAACAGCCCTTCATTCCTGCCCATGTCACTGATCTAACAAAATTTCTATTCATTAAAGAGGAGAAATGGGTCTACAAATTACGCAGTGACATTATGGGTTTAAATGACGACATACCCTGGACCGCATTATAATTTCCCTGGTGTGTATTCACTAAGCCCTAGATGACTGACCGTAACTGGTATTATTCCTGATAACATTCTACATCTGACTCTGTCCACAAGGTAGAAACATTACCCTACACAGTCAATAAATGAATGGATAATTACACATGAGATTAGCGTGCTGATCTTGTAATTTTATGCGAGATTAGCGTGCTGATCCTGTAAGTACACCAAACTTTACCTTTCCAAGAATGACAGAGAGACACTTGGCCGTAGAACTACATTTCCCAAGGGTATTTGGCGTAATGGGACGTTCTACGCGCACACCCCCCCGCCCCCTTGCCTGTGCGAGTCTTATTTATTTGCTGCCAGCATATTTTTTCTGTAATTGTACGTGAGATTGGCATGCTGATCTTTTAATTACAGGCAAGATTAGCATGCTGAACCTGTTTGATCACTAACCTTTACTGTCTATGAAAGACATAGAGACACCTAGCCGTAGAACTACATTTCCCACGAGCAACTGCTGGAATGGGAAGCTCTACACACACACGCCCACCAAACTTTCCGTAGAACTACATTTCCCAAAAGCAACTGCTGGCATGGGACACTGTACGCACACACGTCCTTGCCTGTGCGAAGCTTATTTAATTGCTGTCAATATGGCCGTCGGTCACCTCTGGAAGCAGCTCTTTGACCACCCGGGGTACCGACGGACAGGTAAGCCACGCGTAACTTTGGATGTCACTAACTTAAATTGCTCGCGTAAGCCCTATACTGCTTGCTACAAACGTCAGGTGACAACGCTGGTTTTTACTGAAATAAGCTGCCGTAGCGGCGTGTCAGTCAGTTTTCAGCTGAGTTAGTTGCTTGCGTAAGCCTTATACTGTTTGATACAACGTCAGGCGACAACGCTGGGTTTTTACTGAATTTAGCAGCAGTAGCGGCGTGTCAGCCTGTTTTCAGCTGAGTTAGTTGCTCGTGTAAGCCCTATACTGCTTGCTACAACGTCAGGTGATAACGTTGGTTTTTACTGAAGTTAGCCGCCGTAGTGGCGCGTCAGTATGCTTTCAGCTGAGTTATTAGGCGGTATTTGGTCAACCCGCCCTCGCTTGCAGAAGCGGAGCATCGTAGCAACCATGCATCATGCGATAATTTGTCCCATGTGCTGCAGCACTACTTGGCTTCTTAGTGGCCAGAGCACTTATTTCGATAACTTAACCCTGTGGGACAATGCTGGGTTTTTCATTGACGTGAGCCACTATCTCGGCTCGTCAGCTTGTTAGTCACAGTTATCAGTCTCAGTCACGCACGCTTACCGTACTTTAACTGTACTCCCTCGCACAACAGAGGTTTTGGTTTTTATCGCGCACAATGCAGCAAATTTAATATTGTAACAGCACACTCGCAAAGCCGCTGGGCCTCACATCAGCCTACCAGTTATACATGTTGGTTACCATCAATGCGAGCTGTATTATAAGACACCTTTTTATATTGGTGATACATGTGCACTTTCTTGTGCTCACACGGGTCAGAACTACCTGGCTTATGGCAGTTTATCTTCTCCATGAGCAACGCTGCACAGCGTGCCGCATTACATGCCGTATAGGCGCCTACACTCCTCTATACTTGAATGGAAGCTGGTTAGCTCTAATGCCACACTTTGCTATTAACATAGAGGCGATCCTGCTGCCCTCTCTGAGCATTTTCGCACGTCACTCATATGCGCTGAGAATCCATCTCGTTCAGTAGGTAACCACACATTCTACACGCGTTCTAACATGAGAAAGCTGACTTACTGGCACCCAGGTGTCTTGGCTAATACTGTGAACATTTTTTCCAACGTGTATATTTGTTTGGAGTTGCGTCGGACTGAATATTGTCAATTTGGTCTGACACGTGAAAAACATCCTTCTTTCAGAGCGGTGCCTCTCCCCTGAGCTGTTGCCAGGCTGAGGTGAGGCCTCTTATCCGTAACCAACGGGTAAGAAAAAAAATTCTTAAACTTTTTCTTTTCAACTGCACTTTGATGGCAGACCATTGATGAGGACATATGAGTCACGCTACTTTGGTCTCTTACTTCTGTGTTGACCTAGATGTATTGGGACACATGCATTTGATTTTCCTTGTCGTTTTTGTTTCTTTACAGGTAAAACCAGTAAATCGTGTTCACCAAAAGTGGGATTACTGGTTTTGTATCTATTTTTATTATCTTTTACTTGTATTACTTTCCACTTTTCACATTACCCAACGCAGTAGCACATTGATTGTAGGTCCTGAAGAAGGCCGTGACACCTTCATGGGTCAAATAGGCCAAAACATGTTGACCTGGTTCATCTGTCACATGCAGTAACTATCATTTTAAACTGCAGTTGCACTGTTTTTAATCCTGACACTAGGAATGAACCAATAAAGTTTTTTTCACTCCTAGTAGTTAGTTTTACTATCACCTATCTCACATTTTGAGTTTCTTTTTCCTGCACTGCGCCCGCTACCCATCCAGTCTTAAGCTCCTCATCTGCAGGTTTTAGTACATCCTCCGTAGAGTAGAAACCTAAAAACATCCCTGAGCTCCTCCCTCACAGTGAGGGGGTTGTAGCCATTGGCGGAGCTAGGAGTCTCCGCCAAGAGGAGAATCCCAGATGATGAAGCATGCCACCTTGGTGGGTGATGGGATTTCGTCCTAATTAAAGGACTCCCCCACTAGCGACAAGATATCTCTGCTGTTGTCCCTCTTGTTCCAGCATTTTAGACCCGAGGATTCTTTGTGTTTTGTATCAATGTTTGGGGAACCAGTTCTCGCTGGTCTGTAAACTTCCCCTGGACCCCTCCACCCCCCTTTCTTAGTTCTCGCCTTCTGTGTCTCACCAGGTTGGAGAGGCTACAGCCCGCCTCAACAGAAGCAGTGCCATGACCTCGGTCCATGTGACTGGTTAATGGTGAAGAAGCATGTTCGCAAGTCATGCTTGTAGCCTAGGTGGCTTACCCCCTACCAGATGATTCTGGTCACGACAGCTGTGAAGTGCGGAGGTCTCCCTAACTGGGTAAATGCTGCCAAAAGTCACAGAGTCCCATGTTCCCTTGATGATATAACAGCACCTGTTCCTGGTGGGCTGGTTGTTACAGTGTGTCGGGACGACAGGAGTGCAGGTCATGACTTACCTGAGACGGAGGAGGAGGAATGTCCGCTGCCTCATTATATCGCCCCTCTTCTTTGTTAATAGCCCTGAAGAGAATCCGCTTTTGATCCCTGAAATTGAAACCGCGGTGAAGAACGCGGTCCCTTTAAGGAAGGGAGTGTCAGGGATTCTTTGGGTTTTTATAATGACGTCGGTGGAGCACGTGGACCAATCGTCACAAACAAGAACCGGTGGACAGCATATCCAGGAAGCGAGGAGGAGGAGTGGCACGTTTGGGACAAACTCAGCTGGTCGTCGTCAGGAGAACGACGTAGAGAGCTCGTCATGAGATGCCCCAACGGTCCAGAGAACCAGCGGGAGACCAACGGCAGAACGAAGTGCTCCACCATGCTCCTGGAGGAGCGTGGCTTCCTCAGGTTCGTGCCCGTATATGGGCCCTAGCCGGGAGGAGGGATGAAAGGGTAAACGAGCCTCAGTATACCGCCAATTACTACGAGAATAACAGGGAGCATGAGCTCAGCTGTGCCTTAGTCGGGAACCGGCTCATGTGGGTTTTTTTTCCTCTTCTTCACGGGTGAAGGTATTTTCTTTAGGTGGTGACTCTCCCACATCCCTTATTTCCCTAGAAAAAGACTTAAGTGTGAAAATAAAAACACTTACTTGGCATTTGTTGTTTTCCGGAGGGACAAATGACGTTGGTGCTCCGGAGCTGAAAGGATTCCCCAGGAACTTAGAAGGGAAGAAGAGAAAAGACATTGATCCTTCTAAAACCATGAAAGCCCGTCTAAACCTGATAGCTGAATAAAAATAGAAAAAGACAAGGCACTTTTGCTATCTGACTCATTTATCCCCCACAACATCTTACACAGTGAGACAGAGGGAGCAGGTTAGTCAGGCTGTTGGGGATCAGCAAGCTGCTGGGACAGCACTTGTATGGCCTGAGGGGGGGTCTGAGAGAGTCAACAGTTGAAGTCAGTACAGAAGGGTTTCATCCAATAGTGTTGACTGCGCCACATTCAGACCCTGGTGAAGGGTCTAGTGCTGCTGTAACGCGAGTTGCACCTGGAGACCGGTGGCCAAGGAGACAAGAGAGAGTGAGATGCTGTCTGTCTGAAGTGCACTTACCACACACTTTCCCTGAAGATACTAAGGGAGTTGGCCAGGATGACAGTGATGAAGAATGGTCAACAGTAAGATGTCAACGTCACAATTCCTCAGGATCGGTTCGATGCTCAATAAGGTCCACCTCGCGATAGCCCCAATTCTGTAATGCTAGAGCAGCGCAGAATATTGAGGTGATCAAGCGAGGGAAGGAATGGGAAGGGAGCAGATGGGTAGGAGACCTGTAGAAGAAACAACACATTATCATGAGAAGTTCTCCCACTGAGTACCTATGTGTCGCTGTGTATTTATGGGTTCTACGATTACCTGTAAAATAAGAGACCAATCTTTAATCCACAAACGAAGTGTCTATCGGAACTCCTGTCTCAATCAAAAACGGTTTCTCTGCATAAAAACAAAATAATAAGGCTCATTAATATCTGTAAGCATATATATATATATATATATATATATATTTACAAGAGTCTAAAGACAGGCTCTTCCCCCGTGACTTAAGGCTTCATTGATCCTGTGGTGGGTAGTTGAGTAATCCACTACACTGAGTTCCCTGTCTAAGAATCTAAGAATAGTCTAAGATATATATATATATATATTCACTGAAAAAACCATAGGTTTCAGGGACGTTATAGTTAGCTGGACATTTCACTCGCACAAAACCATAGAAATTCCACTGTTATAGTTAGTTCAGCTAACTATAACTCGCGCCCCGCAATGCACTGCTGATGACATCACATATTACATCATTCATGACATGGTCAGTGACATCACTGATGACATCCCTGATGACATCTCAAATGACATCACTGATGAGATCACTGATGACATCATCCAGTGAATGTGTTTTTCTTTAAAGTTTAAATATGTATTATATATATACCAAGGTGTATTGAAGAATGAGTGGGTTTATAAGTGTCTGGATGGAGGATTTAGTAGGTGTGTGACTGACTGTTTAACTGAGTTATTACATGTGTCTTACTGAATGCATGGGTTAGTGACTAAACTGTGTGAATGTCTATATCAGTCTGTTTGCTGTTGTATAAGCTGCTGCATGGGTTGGTCAGTAGCTACATGAGTGTCTATATGGGTTATTAATTGGTTGCCAGAGTATTTGTATGGGTGCTTGTGTGGGTGCGTGGGAGGTGTGTGACTCTGTGCATACATGTTTGAGGGGTTGATTCACTGGGTGTATGGGTTCAAGAGTGCATGTGGAAACAGCTGTATGCGTGGGTGAGTGTGTGTATGGGTGTGTTAGTGAGTGAATGGATGTCTCAGTGGTACATGTCCAACTAACTACATATGTAAAAGACAGTGTATGTGAGAGTTGGAGTATATAAATGACTATACGTGAGAGTTAGTGATTGTGAGAGTGGCTGTATGGATGAGTGTGTACTTGTATCAGTGATTGTATAAGAGAGTAATTATGCGTTTCTTTCGGTTTGAATAAGTGATGTGTTGTGTGTATAACTGTATAGGTCAGTAAATGGAAGTGTGATTGATTATTTGTAACTCTGGATGAGTGCTGCTGTGTGAGTGTCTGTGTAGGTGTATGAGTGCATATGATAGTGTTGTATTGATGAGTGACTGCATGTATGAGTGATTGTATGGGTGAATGAGTGGATGAGTGTGTAGACCTAAGAACCAGTGATTAGATATGTAGTAACTGGTATTGGTGTGTCTATGGTTTCAAAAATGGTATTCTGTTTTTTGGAGTGGGTGTATCAAAGGTTATATTAGGGTGTGAGAAGGTGCATCAGATTGTCACATGGATGATGTCATCAGTTATGTCATCAGTGATGTCATTTGAGATGTCATCAGTGATGTCATCAGTGATGTCATTGACCATGTCATGAATGATGTAATATGTGATATCATCAGCAGTGCATTGCGGTGGCGCGAGTTATAGTTAGCTGAATTAACTATAACATTGGAATTTCTATGGTTTTGTACGAGTGAAATGTCCAGCTAACTATAACGTCCCTGAAACCTATGGTTTTTTCAGTGAATTTCAAACGTTTTTTAAATGCTAATTTCTAATTATAATGTTCATTAAACCTATGGTTTTTTCAGTGATTTTAAATTATCATTCCATTCTCAACCTAGTGAAATCAGCCAATATCGCCAGTTTTCCAACAATAGCTTCCGCAAAAAAATTCGCCTCAAATGAGAGCGACAACTAACGCTATTAATATGCAGAGTAGGCGTTCCCGTGCAAAAATAAACCGAAAACACCACTTCCCGATATTTTCAACGAGCAGCCAAATCTGGGGTGCGATCCAAAAACAGGCGATAAGCTGCGTTAGCAGTAGGAATTTAACATCTGCCTTTTACTGGTGTAAAGCAGGACGACTACCTACAGTGTGAAAGGGATCCCAGCCCAGAACCACATCTGAAGACCAACACATGTCATAGAGCTACTGACCATGCAGCTCCGACACCTAAGAAGGCCACAACACCCACTGCCATCACCCTCAGGACCTCCCCCCCCCGGACCACCCCCCTCCCTACTACCACCGAGGCAGCGCAGAACAGGACAGCGGACCTTCCAAAACGGCATGGTCCCTCAGCCACACAATAGCTGAATCTTGGGAGATCTGGCAACCAAGTATGTGTGAAGGACGCAAGTCACCCATCAATAAAAATGCACACAATACCAAGTGTAGCGGTGATGTGGTGGACAGACCTCACTATGCAAAGCACAAACCTCTCCATGTGGACATATACTGCTGGTGCTTGTAGTGTTGTGGACAATAGACGCAACCATGTTACCTCAGGCAGTGGGGAAGATCTCAGTCATGTAGCTGTGTTGTCCCCCCTGGAAGCGGAAGCGGAGTGTGCTGGTCCAACGTACGCCACTCCAGCGTAGGAGTATGAATAAATAGGCTGGGGCTCTGGGCGTGGTTCACTTGTGGGAAGGCCAAAGCGTCTGCCAGGGCGGCAGCCCTCACCCTGCCACGAGGCCTCCGCCGTGACCGCCGGCCTCCTCGACACAGGCCCCCTGCGAACCGAGCAGCAGAGCACCACAGACTTATGTCTGTACAGACTACTGCCTTCGATCTACACTGCGGACAGCAGGGCTCACAATTCAGATCGAGTCACGATTGCAGATGACGCACTCCAGTAGGGAAGAGACATTGATCCCAGTGCAGCCCGCCCGGACCACGCATCATCGCAGACTGCGCACACACTGAGTGCTTCAGGTGCCACTAACTCAGTGCACCACAAGTCAACGCCACGTGGACTTATTAAGACAGAATTCATTAGGCAAAAGACATTGCTACCAGTGCGGCCCGCCCGGACCACGCATCATCGCAGGCTCCACACACGCTAGTTGCTTCAGGTGACACTAACTGTACAGCTCAACTCAACGCCACGTGGCTGTGGGCTCTTGCTGACCGCTGCCACCGGCCTACACTGCGGTCATCAGGGCTCACATTTAAAATTGACTCTTGATTCATTAATTGCAGAGTCCAGTAGGCAACTAAGTATTACGTCCCTAAAACCTACATAATATCCTTTTAGTATCCTTGCTTCAAGAACTTGTTTTATATCAGTTATAGCTTTAGTACAATGACCAAATTCATCTTGCATGTCCAAAGGAATACTGAATGGCAGTCTACACTGCAGACAGCAGAGCTCACAATTTGAATTCAGTCTTGATTTATTAATTGCAGACAGAATTGTACTCTATGTCCTCGAATTTTGTCAAGAGGAAGTGACAAAAAGCATTCGTTGATGTCTGTGCTGACTACTGCCTTCGATCTACACTGCGGTCAGCAGGGCTCACAATTCAGATTGAGTCGCGATTGCAGATGACGCAGTCCAGTAGGCAAGAGACATTGCATCATCGCTGGCTGCGCACATGCTGAGCGCCACACCTACCACTAACTCTATGCAGCTCAAGTCAACGCCACGCGGATGTGGACTCTTCCTGACCACTGCCTCTGGCCTACACTGCGGTCAGCAGGGCTCACAATTCAGATCGAGTCGCGATTGCAGATGACGCAGTTCAGTAGGCAACAGACATTGCATGATCGCTGGCTGCGCACACGCTGAGCGCCACACCTACCACTAACTCTAAGCAGCTGAAGTCAACGCCACGTGGCTCTGGGCTCTTCCTGACCACTGCCTCCGGCCTACACTGTGGTCACCAGGGCTCACAATTCAGATCGAGTCGCGATTGCAGATGACGCAGTCCAGTAGGCAAGAGACATTGCATCATCGCTGGCTGCGCACACACTGAGCGCCACACCTACCACTAACTGTATGCAGCTCAAGTCAACGACACGTGGCTGTAGGCCTTTCCTGACCGCTGCCTCCGGCCTACACTGTGCTCAGCAGGGCTCACAATTCAAATTCAGTCTTCATTCATTAATTTCAGAGTCCAGTAGGCAACTAACTATAACGTCCCTGAAACCTACATATTTCGACAGTGTATTCCATAAATGTTTCATCTTTTGTTCCATACACCTACACTGCGGTTAGCAGAGCTCACAATTTATATTGAGACATGATTTATTTATTGCAGAGAGAATTGTACTCTATGTCCTCGAATTTTGTAAACAGGAAGTGACTAAAAGCATTCTTCGATGTCTGTGCTGACTACTGCCTTCGATCTACACTGCGGATAGCAGGGCTCACAATTCACATCAAGTCGCGATTGCAGATGACTCAGTCCAGTAGGCAACAGACATTGCTCCCAGTGCGGCTCGCCCGCACCACGCATCATCGCTGGCTGCGCACACGCTGAATGCTTCTGATGCCCCTATCTCAGTGCAGCACAACTCATGGACCCTTTATGATACAATGTTTTGTGTATAATTTCACATCTGCTGCCCCTACCTCAGTGTACCACAAGTCATGGACCCTTTACGATACAATCTTGTGTGTATTATTTCACATCTGTTGCCCCTACCTTAGTGCAGCACAAATCATTGACCCTTTATGATTGAATCTGTGTGTCTGATCCAATGATTACTGTTGTACTTCTTGCCAGTACCAACCATTCCCGGATGGCTGGCTGACACTCACCCCACACGCATCCAACACAGACGTCACTGAACATGTGACCCTGGTAATAAAAATGAGTCAAGCGCACGTGCCCGTACCCAGTTCCACTATCTATCTGTGTCCGTGTGTTCATTATGTTTGCAAGATGCCGCCCCTGGGCCCTACCACATTACATTGTGCTGTGGTCAGCGTATGCAACCATGTTACCTCTGGCAGTGGGGAAAACTTTGGTTATGTAACTTTCTCTCGGTCATTGTACAAGTACGTACGTAGAGACTGGATCATTAGAATACTGCAAGGAGAGTGTATAGTGAATTTATAAGTGCTTGGGGATTGGCGGAGTAATTGTATAAGTACATATGTTGGCGCAGCCTAACCCCGAACACAAGCTTGGCTCTAATTTCCTGCCCTCCATGTGCCAAAAACTGAAACTTGAACTTTGGATGGCCCTGTATTGCTACAGCTGCAACACTCCACTGAAAGTGCAATAGACATTCATATCCACACAGATGTGTCATGTCCACCATCTTTCATGTGTGGAACTATGGATGAATGTAGGGTCAGTGATTCCCCGTACCTTCCATGTTGGCCATGTTGTGGGACTTGGCTCACAGAGTGACACATTGGCGCTTGCGACCCGGGTGACGTCAGCACTACAACAGGGACACCCGCATCAGTTGATTCCTCATACAGCCCAGGACGGAGCCACGCCCATAGCTCCGGAGTCATTCTTCACAGCCTCACGCCGGACTGGCATACGCCAGGCCAGCCCACTCCGCTTACGCTTACAGGGAAGGACAACAACGCTACATCGCCCAGATTTTCATTGCAGTGATCTGCTGGTCACACCCTAGTTGTCAGTACGCCACAGCCACTCCCTCACGGCTAGTATACACCCACACCACACCCATCCAGTACAGGTGTCACAGGACACGTGACCCTGCCAATATAAAAGACCGGGCGCACGTGCTCGACGCCATTTCAGAGTTGCTCGCACCGGATGCACTGGGGCCAGCAGAGGCACACCAGCACGGGATGGTGACTTTCGGTCCACTGAGCTACGGGTACCGTAACTGCTGAGCGTGTGTACAGCCTGCGGTGATGGCCCGTCCCGGCGGTCTGGACAGCTCAGGTTTTGTGTGCCCTGCTGGACCGCAGTGTAGGCCTGAGCCATCAGACACCGCAGGCCTACCGCCATGTGGCGTCGCCTCGCTGGTCACAGAGTTAGTGGCACCGCAAGGGCTGAGCGGGTGTGCAGCCTGCGATGAAAAGCCCGGTGCACTGGTATGTCCTCTGCCATGGCGAAATCAAGACCCAGCACCAAATGTGAGACCTGGTAGCCTGCGGAGCGTGGCTGCATGATATGCAGGGTGCTGTGTCCGCGGGCCCCGGGCTTGGGGCTTGCAGCAGCACGTGGTAGGCCCTCTTTTCTACACGCAGGTTGCGAAAGGTGAGCAGAGAGGCTTGTTAGCGCAGCGGCGGGCAGTGACCTCCGGGCAGTGGGAGTGGATGGGGTGTAGCAGCCTGGGTGCGCAGCGGCGGACATTCACCTCCGGGCAGTGGGAGTGGATGGGGTGCAGCAGCCTGGGTGTGTAGCAGCCTGGGTGCGCAGCAGCGGGCAGACACCTCTGGGCAGTGGAAGTGGATGGGGTGCAGCAGCCTGGGTGCGCAGCGGCGAGCAGACACCTCTGGGCAGTGGAAGTGGATGGGGTGCAACAGCCTGGATGCACAAAGGCGGGACAGAAAATTAGGCGTGTGCAGTTGTATGTACTCTGCCATTACTGATTCCATACTACGTTTCAGATGAGTAAGCTTGAGGGCTCCACTATGTCCCGGCACGTGGTTGGAGACACACCGGTGACGGAAAGGTGAGCTGTGAGGGTTTTGTCCACAGTGTGGGCACTCACTGTCCCTCTCCATCTCTTCCTTTCTCTCCCTCACACTCTTTCTCTCTCTCTTCCTCTCTCTCTCACTCTCTCTCTTCCTCTCTCTCACACTGTTTTTTCTTTCTCTCTCTCTCTCTACCTCTCTCTCTCTTTCTCTCTCTCTCACTCTTCCTCTGTTTCTCTCTTCCTCTTTCTCACACTGTTTCTCTCTTTCTCTCTCTTCCTCTCTCACTGTTTCTCTCTCTCTTCCTCACTCTCTCACTCTTTCTCTCTGTCTACCTCTCACTCTTTCTTTCTTTTTCTCTCTCTTCCTCTCTGTCACTCTTTCTCTCTCTCTCCCCTTTGATGGACGCATGACGCACAATGTTATCTTGCTTTTTGTCTAGCAGGCTGTGATTCACAGATTGACGACCCCCCCCGACACGGACCTCTCGCCACGAGGCGATGACTTCAGTTCCACTGAGTTAGTGCCACCAGAGCAGAGCGCGTGTGCAGCCTGCGATGATGCGTGGCCATCCTGCAATCAACATCCACTTTGAATTGTGAGCTCGGCTTGACCCCGTGTGCGCAACGCCTGAGGAGGTTGCTGCGGCGCGTGGTGGACCCTCTTAGACACACGCCGGTGGCGGAAGGTGAGCAGAGAGGCTTGTTTCTGCAGCAGCGAACAGTCACCTCTGGGCGGTGGGAGTGGATAGTGTGCAGCACCCTGGGTGCACAAGAGCGGGCAGACACCTCCGAGCAGTGGGAGTGGATGGCGTGCAGCAGCCTGGGTGCACAGGAGCAGGCAGACACCTCTAGGCAGTGGGAGTGGATGGGATGCAGCAGTCTGCGTGCGCAGGAACGGGCAGTCACCTCCGGGCAGTGGGACTGGATGGGGTGCACCAGCATGGGTGCACAGCAGCGGGCAGACACCTCTGGGCAGTGGGAGTGGGTGGGGTACAGCAGCATGGGTGCGCAGAGGTGGGAAGACACCTCTGGGCGGCGGGAGTCGATGGGGTGCAGCAGCCTGGGTGCGCCGGGGCGAAACAGAGAATTAGGCGTGTGCAGTTGTATGTACTCTGCCATTACTGATTCTATACTATGTTTCAGATGACTAAACTTGAAGACTGCACTATGTCCCGGCACGTGGTTGGAGACACACCGGTGGCAGAAAGGTGAGCTGTGAGGATTTTCTCCACAGTGTCAACACTCACTTTCCCTCTCCATCTCTTCCTTTCTGTCACTCACACTCTTTCTCTCTCTCTCACTCTCTATCTCTTCCTTTCTCTCACACTCTTTCTCTCTTTCTATGTCTTTACCTCTCTCATTCTTTCTTTCTCTCTCTCTTCCTCTCTGTCTCACTCTTTCTCTCTCTCTCTCACACTGTTTCTCTCTTTCTCTCTTCCTTGTATCTCACTCTTTCTCTCTTTCTCTCTCTCTTTCTCTCTCTCTCACTCTTTCTCTCTTTCTCTGTCTTCCTCTCTGTCTCACTCACTCTTTCTCTGTCTCTTCCTCTCTCTCACTCTTTCTCTCTTTCTCTCTCCTTTGATGGACGCATGACGCACAATGTTATCTTGCTTTTTGTCTAGCAGGCTGTGATTCACAGATTGACGACCCCCCCCGACACGGACCTCCCGCCACGAGGTGATGACTTCAGTTCCACTGAGTTAGTGCCACCAGAGCTGAGCGCGTGTGCAGCCTGCGATGATGCGTGGCCATCGTGCAATCAACACCCACTTTGAATTGTGATCTCGGCTTGACCGCGTGTACCCAACGCCTGAGGAGGTTGCTTCGGCACGTGGTGGACCCTCTTAGACACACACCGGTGGCGGAAGGTGAGCAGAGAGGCTTGTTTCCACAGCAGCGAGCAGTCACCTCTGGGCGGTGGGAGTGGATAGTGTGCAGCACCCTGGGTGCACAAGAGCGGGCAGACACCTCCGAGCAGTGGGAGTAGATGGGTTGCAGCAGTCTGCGTGCGCAGGAACGGGCAGTCACCTCCGGGCAGTGGGACTGGATGGGGTGCACCAGCCTGGGTGCACAGCAGCGGGCAGACACCTCTGGGCAGTGGGAGTGGGTGGGGTACAGCAGCCTGGGTGCGCAGAGGCGGGAAGACACCTCTGGGTGGCGGGAGTCGATGGGGTGCAGCAGCCTGGGTGCGCAGGGGCGAAACAGAGAATTAGACATGTGCAGTTGTATGTACTCTGCCATTACTGATTCTATACTAAGTTTCAGATGACTAAACTTGAAGACTGCACTATGTCCCGGCATGTGGTTGGAGACACACCGGTGGCAGAAAGGTGAGCTGTGAGGATTTTCTCCACAGTGTCAACACTCACTCTCCCTCTCCATCTCTTCCTTTCTGTCACTCACACTCTTTCTCTCTCTCTCACTCTCTAGCTCTTCCTTTCTCTCTCTCACACTCTTTCTCTCTTTCTATGTCTTTTCCTCTCTCTCTCATTCTTTCTTTCTCTCTCTCTTCCTCTCTGACTCACTCTTTCTCTCTCTCTCTACCTCTCTCTCACACTGTTTCTCTCTTTCTCTCTCTCTTCCTTGTATCTCACTCTTTCTCTCTTTCTCTCTCTCTTCCTCTCTCTCTCACTCTTTCTCTCTTTCTCTGTCTTCCTCTCTGTCTCACTCTTTCTTTCTCTGTCTCTTCCTCTCTCTCACTCTTTCTCTCTTTCTCTCTCTCTCTCTCTCCTTTCATGGACGCATGACGCACAATCTTATCTTTCTTTTTGTCTTGCAGGCTGTGATTCACAAATTGTTGAGGGATGACATGCCATACCTCTAGCTACTTTTATTTTGTTGTTTTGGTAAATAAAATGTTTTATATGTAAATCCATAGATGACTGAGATTCTTATTTGTCCAACCTCACATGCATCTTCTTTACTATAATTGTGCAACATCAGCCAATTTGTTACGTTCCAGATTTCCTAAGGTTGCTGTCACATTTGTTTGTGTGGGGGGGAGGTGAGGTGGGGATGGAGGACAAGGGGCTAGTGGCGGGGGATGTCGGAGCAGTGTTGGGTGTCCGAGCTGCATGATTGTTGGCTCCATTGCATCTGTTGTCATTCACTTTGAAAGTTAAAAATATCGTCTCAAATACTTAACCACTACTACAAAACACATAACACACCTTCTTAATTTCTAATTTACCTTCGTAGTTGGTATGCAGATTTCAAATGTCACAAACGCATGCAATTCTTTTCTTGTCACACAGTACATGTAATGCACCGCTTTCATCAAGAATGGAACCAGTAATGGCACAATTTCCCTGTTGCTCCACACATAAATACATGTAAAGAACAAATCAGACTAGTTCCTTATTTTGTTTAGATTGCAAAACCTCTCTTTATTGGTTATTTTTGAACTTTCCATACAAACAGTTTTTTTAAGGACACATACAGGTGAAAAGTTCAAGGTATGTATCAACACTTTCTAGAACATTCTACGACACGTTAGGTTAAAAGTTCATCATTTTTTAAACCTACCGATATTTTTTTGCAACATTTTCTCCAACATTTAACGGCACGTGGAGGTCAAAAGTTCACCATTCTTTCAAGTTTGAACTGCACCTTCCAAATACAATTAGCAGGTGTGGTTGAGCTGAGCAAATTTCATCCTATAATATGTACTCCACGTATAAACTTCTTTTTATTAACCAATCACAAAGATGCTTTTCATCAAAACTAATATACACCCTACTTTTTAGGACACAATACATTTCATCTCCCAATCGGTTAACGTTTTGTATGTAAAAAAAAAAAGTAGTTCCCCATGTTTAAACATATCTCTTATTCTACGAATGGACTGCATGAGCTACAGACATTTATCCATATCTTCTAGCCATACCTTCAAAATGCTAGTGTGGATTGTAGGACATAGCTATGTTTTCTGGTGCAAGAGGTATGCAGAACAGAGACGCATTGACTTAGACCTAGGTTTACAAAATGTGCGCATTAAATGGTTTGCACAGAGAGGATTGAAGTGGCACCAATTGCTCCCTTTGGTTAAAACCTGTTTGCATCTCCAACACCCTGATCTCATGATTGTGCACTGTCGTGGTAACGACCTAGGCACATTGACTGGGATAGGTTTGGAAATGCTTATGAAGGACACCTTTGGACAATTGATGTTATTTTTGCCTCAAACTGTCTTTGTATATTCCAATATATGCCAAAGACAGAAGTGGAAATGGTCAAACCAATTTTGTCATAAGATTGAAAAATCTAGGAAGAATGTCAACAAAGCTGTGTCTGCATACCTCAGAGACCATAGAATGGGGTCGATTTACAACAACAACATACGTTTTGATATGGCTGATATCTACAGAAGTGATGGAGTACACTTCACAGATGAGGGAAAACGAGTTTTCCTGATAAGCACAGCACCGTACTGGCTCGCAGAGGGAGAGCTTTGGCCGGACTCGCACAGGGAAACCAACGGGCCAACAGGCCTGCTAGCAGACACACAGCTATCAGTTAATGGGCTGGCTCGCATAGATACAGCTGCAAGCCCTTCGAGCTGCAACCCGACGGGCTAACTCGCAGAGGGAGAGTAACGGGCCGACGGGCCTGCTAGCACAGACACAGCTATGAGCTAACGAGGTGGCTCACAGAGTTAGAGCTGCGGGCCCGACGGCTCGCAGACACAGAGCTGCAAGCCGACGGACTGCCTTCTAAAGGCCTAGCCGCGAGCTGATGAGGTGGGGAGAGGGAGCGTAAAAGGAGTATCTCGCACAGACAGACCTGCGGGATATTTTCAGTATTGCCTCGCAGAGGTAGAACTACGTACCTGATGCCTTGTAGAGGGAGAGTTGTGAGCTGACGGACTGAATCACAAAATGGCTGCCAACACTTCCTAGTTTCAACAGTTCGCAGCCAATGAGCCGTGATGATGTGGGGAGAGGGAGCGTAAAAGGAGTATCTCGCACAGACAGACCTGCGGGATATTTTCAGTATTGCCTCGCAGAGGTAGAATTACGGATGCGATGCCTTTTAGAGAGAGAGATGCGAGCTGACGGACTGAGTCACAAAATGGCTCACAGCTCGCAGTCGCAGAGCTGCGAGCCGACGGACTGGCTTCTAAAAGCATAGCCGCGAGCTGGTGATGTGGGGAGAGGGACCGTGATAGGGGTATCTCGCACAGACAGAGCTGCGGTATATTTTTAGTGTTGCCTCGCAGAGGTAGAACTACGGACCTGATGCCTTGTAGAGGGAGAGTTGTGAGCTGATGGACTGAATCACAAAATGGCTGCCAACACTTCCTAGTTTCAACAGTTCGCAGCCAATGAGCTGCAAGCTCGTGCTCGTAACGCTTCAGCCAATCAGTTGTCAGGATTCTTAAATATCGATATCTGGAAAATTTGATATTTCTCTAAAACTACTGAACGGATTTACCCGATTTAAACAAAAGCGTGCTTTCTGGACCAAGACCTTTCTCTGTGCCAAATTTGGCGTAATTCCATTCAGCAGTTTGACCTGTAGCCTTGTCTAAAGTTTCCTATGGAAATTGCATGGAGAAAACACGTTTTGGGACCCCCTTTTTCGTAGCCCCCTTGACGAATCCCCCCAAACTTTTAGGATAGGAGCTGACCTAATAAGAGGAACTTTTGGAAAATTTCGTAAAGATTCGTCAAACGACGCCAAAGTTATAAGCACATCAAAAAATGCTTTTCCTATGGAAACGTGGTCCTAACTATAACTACCTACTGGCGACCGCCAGTAGGTAATATATATATATATATATATATATATATATATATATATATATATATATATATATATATATATTCCCAGAAAACTCCGCTGTAACTTGATTCTTTCAAAGACGGAGCACGGACCACATGTTATCTTTGCAGTGTCTTTTTTATTATTCCCCAAACACCTCTACAGCCATGACGCGTTTCAGCCCTGCCTCGGGCCTTGATCACATGACACGCTCTGTCAGGTAAGTGTTTTTTTTATACTTTTTGTTGGTGAAACTTTTAAAGTGACAGGTGTTTAAGTTAAAATGCATAGACATAGACAAAATATACACAGTAATTTATATTAAACCAGGTGATGTGTTTTGATTAAAAGCCTGCTACATATACAATACAATTTACAATGTATAATACACAATTGTTGCAAGGCTGTGTCATTGTACATAAACACAGAGACAAAGTGTCTGCCATCAAAGCATTCAGTTAGCCATAAAATATGCTATCTTCCGTATGATGTGTAAACATTGCCTCTTGTTGGCACCTGGTATTAAATAATAATACTGGGGTAAAAAAATTTAAGGGATTTAGGTAGTTGTTAAAAAATCCAAGTATATGCCGGCCTGAATGCCACATAGCACCAATTTTTTAATATCTGTCTACTTAACACTTGTTGTTAATAAAGTGCATATACTCTCCTCTAAAAAAGTGCTAAAACCCATGTATAAAATCCTAAAAACCTGGTGTAAAAAACTACCTGACCCTGTGTGTGAAAACTACAATAAAAACAAATTGTAAAATTGTAATATCTAAATCTAAAATTAGGAGCAATGGACATGGAAATTGTTTTTTGACAAGCAGAATGAAAACTGTTTATGATGTTAATCTAGTCATTTAGAAAAGCAAAACTTCACTGAGCAACAAGTGTCATTTAAGTTGCTATGTCGTGTTTACTACTGGGCAAAACAATTATGATAAAAACTAATATATATCTGTTAAAGGCAAGTGTGTAACTCCTCCGTAGCGTTCAGACCTTTAGGTTGTTTGGTATCGAGGTTAATGATATACTGAGCCTCTAGCAGTCTAAGATGTCTTTCTCTGTCTCCACCTCTTTTCTTCTGGGGTACTGTATCTATTAGATAGTATTGTAGACCGCTAGGATCTGCTCCATGGACCTCGCTAAAGTGTCTGGCAACTGGGTAATTCTGATCCTGGTTTTTTATGGCCCTGAAGTGCTGGAGTACCCTCTTGTGTCCCTGCAATATCGTACTGCCAATATATTTAAGCCCACACATAGACTACGTATTCAGATTTACAATTGAGAGACACATTGATGGGGTATTCTTCCTTGCTAAAAGGGGTTGTGTAGGTTGTCTTGTTGCAGCCAAATTGGCACGCCTTGCATATTTTACATTTGTAAAATCCCTTTCTTTGAGCTAGCCAAGAACCAGGATTAAAAGTGCTAAGATCATTCTGGACTAAAAGATCTTTCATGGATCTTGACCTGCTGTATGTGATTGACGGTTTTCTGGGAAGTGTAGGCCCTATGATTTGATCACTAAGAACCAAGGGCCAATTTCTCATTATCAATTTCCTCACATTTTTTTCTTGCTTGTTAAACCTGAGAATAAATCTATATATATATTTCCAAAGTTTGTCCAAAAAACGAAAGCGCACACCACTGCAGACCTCTTTTCCAAGTTTTATTTCATTGAAGGAGCAAAAATGGTCCATGATGTTCAGAATTTCACATTTCCTAACGCGTTTCGAGCCTCCTGGCTCTTGATCACAGGCATTTCAGGCATCGCGTTCTTTTTAACGGTTTTATGTAAAAACTATTTAACAATAATTTATTAACAGTTTACCCCATGCTGCTATATTTATTTATTTATTATGTGTGTAAATCATCACCTAGTTTTTTACAACATGCTGTTCAGCGGAGTATTTTTTCCATTTTCACTAAGTCACATGACACTTACATGGTGAGGGTGCTTTAAAAACGAAAAAAGAGTGTAATCTGGTCATGTGATCAAGCCCACTCGTTGGGTGAAACATGTCATCTGCCATGTCGATCAGTGTCAGCAAATAAAGAAGATATTTCATGCACTTAACTGGTGTCCGTGTCCCGCTTTTCAGCCAGCTGCTGTTGGGAATTTGATGAACTATATATATATATATATATATATATATATATATATATATATATATATATATATATATATTAACGCTCCGGAATTGCCCCCCCTAGGCGAGAGGCACTCGTGCAGCAGTGTGAGTCAAAAGCCCGTCGTTGGGTATGTAAACGATAAGCCAAGCAGATTCCTTTTTGCAGCTGTCTTCACCGTATTAGCCTGACGCGTTTCAGAGTCCTTCGACTCCTTCCTCAGAGGCCGGCGATGCAGTGAAGCATAACCTGGTCCCTCCCCTTCCTTAAGTACCAATGATTGCACGACCTACATGGGCTACTCAAATGAGGTTGGGCTCAGGATTATGGAAGTTGCAGTCCCAGGAATGTCTCGCAATGTTCTGCGGGTTACAATGCAAGCCCTCGGATGGGCCTCCGCTTGATTAACATGTCCTCAATCCACCACCGTCATCAGTGATGTCATCAGTGATGTCACTGACCATGTCATGAATGATGTAATATGTGACATCATCAGCAGTGCATTGCGGGGGCGAGTTATAGTTAGCTCAACTAACTATAACGGCTGAATTTCTCTGGTTTTGTATGAGTGAAATGTCCAACTAACTATAACGTCCCTGAAACCTGTGTTTTTTCCAGTGAATTTCTAAGGTTTTTTAAATACTAATTTCTAACTATAAAGTCCCTGAAACCTATGTTTTAATCTGTGAATTTCAAAGGTTTTTTAAATGCTAATTTCTAATTGTAATGTCCAAAAAATGCTTTTTCAAAATTTTTAAACTCTTATAAAAATAATGTGATGTCTTCTCCTTTTAAAATATGCATTTACCTTCTTTTTTTTTTAAAAGTGGATTTGCGTACCGATCGTGTACCAGTCACGGTGGTTGCGCAAATCCAAGAACTTTGCCGCCATATTGGTTAAGTGGTGTACGATGCGCGTATGATATGCGAAGGGTGCGCGGTACCAGGCCCCGCGTAACATCACATACGTATTTCCGGGAGTCGCGCCGGGTGCGCGAATCCATCGCAAATCTTTAAGTTTTAAAAGTATATGTATATAACTTTATTATATATATTATACCAAAAGATTACTTAATATAACTGTAAATATCATATATTTGTAATTGTAATAAAGATATATTATTGTTAAATATCTTTTCCGGAAATCGCGTCGGATGTGCGCTGGTTGCGCGCCGGGTGCACGAATCCCATGTGACTTCAAAAGAAACAATTTCATTGGTTTAGAAGCTTTCTATTCTAGAACTTGAAGGACCCCACCCATTTTTTTCATTCTTTCAAGAGCATCTCAGAGGACACACCTGTTGTCTTTTGCTTCTCTTCTTTCTATCTTTTTGGTGTTTTATTTGTTCCATCAAAAAATGGCAGCTGGAAATCCACCACAGCAGCTTCCACCAGAAGAGGAAGAAGATTTGGAGGAACCGGTCAAAGTCCGGTATGAGAGCATCATGTGGGCATTTTTCTCCATACCACCTGGGGAGAAAAAGGTGAATGCCAGTAAGGTGACATGCACCGTTTGTGAAAAGGTCCTCTCACGAGGGTCAGACAAAAAATATTCTTGCAGGACATCATCTATGCTGAAGCATTTACAGACAATGCACCCTCAGCGTCTCGCAAGAGAACAACTACGAAGTGAACAACAAAAACAGTCAAATGACGACAACACTGCTGGACCCAGCACCTCATCTGCTGGCACAACAACTGCTCCAACCAACATCTTCCCTGTCTTAGCTATAGTGGAGTAGCGTTGTTTAAAATGTAAGAAGACCTTATGTGTTGGTGAGCAATCAGTGAATGCTATCCTGGTTGCCATTAAAAACCACAAGTGTTATTTTTTTATTTTATTTTCGTTTATGCAATGACTTTTAATTGCATCATTTTTCCAATGTTTTTCTTGTTGGTTCTGTTTATTTTTTCATTTTTTTAACAAACAAACCACCCAAAAAATTCAAAAAAGAGTTAAAAAAACACACAAAAAATATAAAACAAAAAAAGAAGAAGAAAAATGGTCCTTTTCAGAACCGCCTATTTGGTTAAAAATACGCAAATTTGTAAGTGTTGTATGAATTGTGCAAAGTTGACTATATGGAGAAGTGTATGAGTAGTGCATGTGTGATTAGAGAAGTGCATGTGTACTACCTGAGTGATTGTATGATTACATGTGTAATGGTTCAGTGATTGTAAGAATGCATGAGTAATGTGTAGGTGCATCAAGGAGTGTATCAGTAGTGCTTGTTTGATTGCATAAGTACATAGATAGTGCCTGGATGATTTTATACGTGCATTGGTACTGCCTGAGTGATTAAAGGAGTGAATGTGTAATCCCTGGGCGATTTCATAAGTGCAGGGGTAATGTCTGTGTGATTAGAGGAGTGCATGGGAACTGCCTGAGTGATGGAAGGAGTGCATGGGTAATATCTGGGTAATTGCATACGTGCAGGGGTAATGACTGGGTGATTGGAGGAGTGTATGGGAACTGCCTGAATGATTGAAGGAGTGCATGGGTAATGCCTGGGTGATTGCATGAATGCAAGGGTAATGCCTGGGTGATTGGAGGAGTGCAGAGATAGTGCCTGCGTGATTAGAGGAGTGCATAAGTAGTGCCTGGATAATTTTATAAGTGCATTGGTAGTGGCTGAGTGATTGGAGGAGTGCATGGATACTGCCTGGGTGACTGAAGGAGTGCAAGGGTGGTGCCTGGGTTATTCCATGAGTGCATAGGTAGTGCTTTGGTGATTACATGACTGCAAGGGTACTGCCTGAGTGATTGAAGGAGTGCATGGGTAATGCCTGTGTGATTGCATGAGTGCATGGGTAATGTCAAGGTGATTGTATGAGTGCAGGGGTAATATCTGGGTGATTGAAGGAGTGCATGGGTAATGCCTGGGTGCATGGAGGAGTGCATGGGTAATGTCAGGGTGATTGTATGAGTGCAGGGGTGATATCTGGGTGATTGGAGGAGTGCATGCGTAATGCCTGGGTGCATGGAAGAGTGCATGGATAGTGCCTGGGTGCATGTAGGACTGCATGGGTAGTCCCTGGGTGATTGGAGGAGTGCATGAGTAGTGCTTGGGTGATTGCATGAGTGCCGCAGAAGTGCCTGAGTGCATGTATGAGTGCATGGGTAATGCCTGGGTGATTGCATAAGTGCAGGGGTAATGTCTGGGTGATTGGAGGAGTGCATGGGCACTGCCTGAGTGATTGAAGGAGTGCATGGGTAATGCCTGGGTGATTGCATGAATGCAGGGGTAATGTCTGGGTGAATGGAGGAGTGCATGGGTAGTGCCTGGGTGATTGGAGGAGTGCATGACTAGTACCTGGGTAATTGCATGAGTGCAGGGGTAGTGCCTGGATGATTGGAAAACTGCATGGGTAGTGCTTGGGTGATTGCATGAGTGCCGCAGAAGTGCCTGAGTGCATGTATGAGTGCATGGGTAGTGCCTGACTGATTGCATGAGTGCATGGGTAGTACCTTGGTGATTAGAGGAGTGCAAGGGTAGTGTCTGGGTTATTGCATGAGTGCAGGCGTAGTGCCTGGGTGATTGGAGGAGTGCATACGTACTTCCTGAGTGATTGAAGGAGTGCATTGGTAATGCCTGGGTGATTATATGAGTGCATGGGTAGTGCCTGGGTTATTGCATAAGTGCAGAGGTAATGTGTGGGTCATTGGAGGAGTGGATAGGTAATGCCTAATTGATTGCATGAGTGCAGGGGTAATGTCTGGGTCATTGAAAGAGTGGATAGGTAATGCCTAAGTGATTGCATGACTGCAGGAGTAATGTGTAGGTAATTGAAGGAGTGCATGACAAATGTGTGACTGCATGAGTGCAAGAGTAATGTCTGTGTTGTTGCATGACTGTACTGGTAGTGTCTGGGTGATTGTAAAAGTGTATAAGTAGTGCCTGGGTGATTTTTAAGTGCATGAGTACTGGATGGATAATTGGAGCAGTGCATGGGTAATGCCTAGGTACAACAAGGAGTGCATCAGTAGTGCCTGTGTGATTGCATGAGTGCATAGGTAGTGTCTGTATGTTTTTATAAGTGTATGAGTACTGCCTGGGTAATTATATGAGTACAGTGGTAGTGCCCAGATTATTGCAAGAGTGCAAGTGTAGTGACTGGGTGATTAAAGGAGTACATGGATAGTGCATGGCTGATTGGAGGCGTGTATGGGTAATGCCTAGGTGCATCGAGGAGTGCATCAGTAGTGCCTGTGGGATTGTATGAGTGCATAGGTAGTGTCTGCATGTTTTTATAAGTGTATGAGTACTGCCTGGGTAATTATATGAGTACAGCGCTACTTCCTGGGTTATTGGAAGACTGTAAGGGTAGTGACTGGGTGATTGAAGGAGTACATGGATAGTGCATGACTGATTGGAGGAGTGCATGGATAATGCCTAGGTGCATTGAGGAGTGCATTAGTAGTGCCTGTGTGATTGCATGAGTGCATAGGTAGTGCCTGGATGATTTTATAAATGCACAGGTACTGCCTGAGTGATTGAAGGAGTGCATGGGTAATGCGTGGGTGAATGCGTGAGTGCAGGGGTAATGTCAGGGTCATTGGAGGAGTGCATGTGTAATACCTAAGTGATTGCATGAGTGCAGGGGTAATGTCTGGCATTGCAGGAGTACATGGCTAATACCTAAGTGATTGCATGAGTGCAGGCGTAATGTCTGGGGGATTAGAGGAATACATATTTAATACCTCGTTAATTGCATGAGTGTAGGGGTAATGTCTTGCTGATTGCAAGAGTGTAGGGGTAGGGCCTGGGTGACTGGAGGAGTGCATAGGTAGTGCCTGAGTGATTTTAAAACTTGAAGGGTTCTGGCTAGGTGATTGGAGGAGTACACGAGTAGTACCTGGGTGATTGGAGGTCTGTATAAATAGACCTTGGGTGATTTTATAAGTGTATGTGTACTGCCTGAATGAATAATCAATCTTTAATCAATAGTCAGCTGTGTCACCCTCTTCGGTCCAGTCCACAGCGCCGAGACACCTACGGGTATTTGCGCGCTTTATAAGTTGCATAAATAAATAAATAAAGCATTGTATAGATACTGCCTGGATGATTGAAAGAGTGCAAGGGTAATGTCTGGGTGATTGCATCAGTGCAGGGATAATGTTTAGGGGATTGAAGAAGTGTATAGGTACTACCTGGGTGATTGGAAGAGTGTACGGGTAATGTCTAGCTGATTGCATGAGTGTAGAGATACTGCCTGGGTGATTGGAAGAGTGCATAGGTAGGGTCTGGGTGATATTATAACTGTATGGATACAGGCTAGGTGATTGGAGAAATGCATGGATAGTGCATGGGTGATGTCAGGAGTGTGGGAATAGTGCCTAACTGTATAGATCAGTGCATGGGTAGTGTATGAAAAAATGGATGAGTGCAATAAAAGTGACTGTAAACATTACTTCATAATATTATGCTTATTACATTATTTCATTTTACCTTCTTTATTAAAGTAGATATAAAACTCAGTGAAACTATTTTACAGTACTTTTGTTGTAAACTGAATTTAAAATCTTTTCAAGCTTTAGTATTATTTTCTGTAATAAAAAAGAAGAAAAACTGTTATTACATATATTATAGTTTTAAGAACACAACGTAATTTTAGAATTACATAACATATTCAGTTTCCCTTTTTTGCTGTTTTCAGATTCTACTGAATTCCACCATACACAGTGATTTCAATGTAGATCATCATATAACAGCGCGGAAAAACTACAATCAATGAGATTGTAAAAAAAAACAAATCTGCGTTGAAAATATTTACAACAAGTTCTACTATCTGTTTACCTATCTACAGTTTCTAAATTGCATTCTTCAACTACATTAAATCATTTATATCTCTGAAGAACATTTTCTAAAATATACACTCTCATTTACATTGTGTATAATATAAAGATCAAATATATAAACTACTTCCTTCAAACACAATTTTGCAAATGAAAATAAGAATTAGCACAAGCAATAATCCAAACAGTAATTGTTCACATCTTCCCAATAGGCCGAATAATGTTTCCAAATCCATTTGCATTGAAAATATCTCAAATTAAACTCATAAATTCGTGTTCACATCTTCCCAATAGGCCGAATGATGTTTTAAAAACATTGGCATTAAAAATATCAGATATGAATCTAGTAATTCGAAAGGCAACCTACATTTGAATTCCAAATGGGCATCATTGCAATGTGTCGATCCTTTATTGCACTTTAAATACACAGTATAGTGTCCAGATGTTGTAGTAGGTCCGTCATGGAAAATAATAGCCACCGCTTTAAAAGTTCTTCCTGAAATTGATAGGTGACTTGCCACAAAAATTTTTATTTTAGTTTCCAATTTTCCTTCATTTGCTCTACAACGTTGTAGCATTAAAATGACATATTTTCCAAATCTTTCTATATATAATGTTGACAACATTTCTGATTTACAATGTGAGCATTCCATATCTTGATTAGCTGTTTTTACTAATTTGTTAAAAGACACTGATTTGCAATCTGGCATTGTCAAATATATGAATTGTTCAGTGTCTATTTCAGTGGTAGAAGAAAATGAACACTCTTTATATTTATGATCCCATCTGTAACTTAGTCCAAACAAATTTTCAATTTCTATTCCTTCATCTTCCAATACTGCAAGCATAAACATAAGGAATTCTTGTGCATCTTGTTGTATATTGAGTGTAAATTGCGAAGAACCAGTACATATATCCAAAAGATGCCGAATGCCAGAAGCAGTATGGATTTTAGTTCTATCCGTTACCAACTTTTCAAAAATATAATGTAATAAAGAACAGAATCTTTTTTCGCGATTTTTCATAATTTCATGATGAAGATCTTCTAGATAAAAGACAACATTCACAATTACATTAGCATAGCAGTTGATACCTGAACTGTTTTCTAACTGGTATCCTACAATATCATCAACAGTGTCCATTTTCATTTTCTTTGCAGCTTCATCATTCAGTTGAATTGCTTTCTTTTTTTGAATCACACTAGAATGTTTCTCATTGTTCCGTTTTCGACATACTACACGTTTCTCATATATGGGATATTCAAGTAAATTAGGAGCATAAAGTCTTCTTAACCGATTATACTCTCTTACACAATTTGCATCAGTACTAATCATATTCTCGTCAAAATCAATCAAATACAAACCAGATAATGTTCTTACTCGAGACAATGCAACGTATGCCATGCCCTCTTTAAACACTGTACTTCAAATATTTACCAAAGCACTGTCTACACTTAAACTTTGAGATTTATGAATGGTCACAGCATATGCTAAAGAAAGAGGAAACTGTTTTCTACGAACATACAAGTCTTTTACAAGCAAAAAACGAACAGCACAACGTCCAATCTGTTTTACCTCTTCAATCTGATCAAATTTAATCTTTAAAAATTCAATTCCATCTCTGTTCTGATAATTAACAAAATCAACAACTTTTCCCATTGCTCCATTTACTAAACATTTTTCTACATCCAAATTACGCAGTAAAATTACCCGACAGTTCACACATACATATAAAGTCTTTTCTTAACCAGCTGTCTTTGATACAGACTTCTCCAAAGAATCCAATTTTGACTGTAATTTCTCTGAGAGAAGAATAGTAACTCCTTCGTGATCCATTTTATCAATGGCTTCCATTTTCACTATTGGTTGTTTTTCCAGTTTCAAAAGTTCTTTATTGAATGTAGAACACTCTTGCAGTGTTGGCATTAGGCAAACTATAGACTTCTTTTTTCCAATTTGTTTGTACATTATTTCAGGTGCAATGTTTTCATTTGGAAACAAGTTCGTTAGTAGCCGACTTTGTAAAGCTTCTTTACCATGTTTTATCAAAACACCCATTCTTATATATTGAAGAATGTTTCCATAATGTTCATCACTTGCTTGTCGCATATTCTTAATAAGTTCTTTATATTCAAAATGAGACCAAATGTTTACATTTCCAATACTTCCCAAAGATTTCCTAGTATCTTCATGGACAAGTGTTTTAAAAACTGGTTGCCCTTTCACAGGAGTAAGTTGTAGTAGATCGCTGAATACAATTACATGTTTTCCTCCAAATAAAACATCATAATCTGTTTTTAAAATCTGTTGCATTCTTAAATGTACAAAGGCAAGCATTAAGTTTGAAACCATGCTCACCTCATCAATGATCAGAAGTTTCATTTTCTTTAGTACTCTTGAGACTTCATAACAAGCTTCTCCAGATAGCTTGTGATATTCCAACTTATTTTCATGTTCAACTGGTAGCATGAGTAATCGATGTAATGTAATCCCTTTAATGTTGTGTGCTGCTAACCCAGTTGGAGCGGTTACAACACAAGATAAATGTGATTCAGTGGTTTTGTGTAGATAACTGGTCAAAACTTTAATTAAGAAACTTTTTCCTGTTCCAGGTTGACCACTGATATGCATTCGAATAGGTTTAAATGATGTGCATTCTTTTTTTCATGCAGTAAACCATACTGTATCTGTTGTGTCACTTGCTGATAGATTTCTTTTTGTTCAATATTTAGTTGTTCTTCCAAGTTTCCCAACTCAATAATATCCTGTTGTGCTTGTTGCATTGCTGTTTCTACTTAGTGGAGCAGAACTTTGACTATCTTGAGAACTGTCTCTAGCTATTTCAGCTGCAATAGTACTTTCTTGTTCAATCTCTTAATTTAACATTTGTAGAAAATTTGGAAAAATTGTGCATTTAATGCTATCTTTACATGCATTAAAAGAATCTTCACAGCAGTCAAAATCTCCAAGTAATTCCATTTCACTACGCCAAGGCTTGAAAAGTTGCAGAAGTGCTAAATAGAAAAATTCCCTTTTATCTGGAGTTTCGCAACTGAGTTTCCTGTGGTTAATAAGATTTCCTTTGGCATGTTTTACCAAACATCCTTCACATCTAATTACTGCATATTTTTCTTCATTTATATTTTCTGTAACATTTCTCTTAAAACTGTAATGTTGCAGTATTTCAAAGAGACATATGTTTTCCAGATGTGGACTTCTTTTAGGATAGTACGTAGCAAACATATTAGTTTTAACAATATCTGTACTTTCTGGTTCATTCAATGCTAAGTATTCAATTTCTTGTACAGATTTCAATACTCGATCTCATGTTGCAGCAAGACCTAGACTTACCCAAATGATTCCTCTTGACTTTGAATATAAACTTGCAGAGGTCAACCGATCCGAACATTCGTAGGATCCAATCTCTCGATGGGAAAGCATCTTCAAACTAAAGCTGTACAATTTGTTACTAAGAGTCTTCTCTTGTGAAATTTCTTCCCACATTTCTTTCAACTCCGTCTTTTCAGATTTGGTTATATATGGCGTAACATAGCGAGCAACAGCAATTTAATTATCTGCAACATACTGGATATCCATGTTTGCATTCCACATTGTCAAAATCACTGGATTGTAGTCATTAATATACTTTGAATCTTCAGTTTTTTTTATGTTGTATGTATTCTTCGGAGATTTTCGAGTTATAGTATGCCTAACTGCTGACATGAAACTGTTGACTCTTCCTTTTGAAATTACTGGACGTGGGAATCCAAAACAACATTTTGTATAAAATCTTCCCTTTGACTTGTATTCCCGTCGACAATATTTTCCACATCGATGACTTTGAAACCGTAAAATTTGTTGTCTCAAGTTGTTTTCTCCTCCTTCTTTTGGAATGGCACAGGTAACATACTCTTCAATGAAAGACAAAACACTTTCATCAGTATCAGTTCCAATTTTTGGTGCATTCTTGATCCATAACAGCATGTGTATATGAGGTGCACCTCTGGCTTGGTACTCCTTTCTCCAAAAGAAACCAATAACTTCTCCAAGAGGTGGATTATTTTTCTTGCAGATAAAAGACATTATAGCTTGAAACCTATGATTAAAATATCTGCACACATTTACAGGATCCAAGGAACACAGTTCTCCAGCTGTCTTCAATTCAATGTTTTTAATATTTGAATTTGCTTCTCGTAGAAATTCAAGTAAATCATCCCATGCGTATTCAGCACAGCTAAGCGTAACAAACCACGTAGGGGTTCCTAAGTTTCTTAACATACATTTAAGTTCTCCGTGATGACGATACCAATACTCATTAGTACCACGTTGACACGCCATCAAATTAATTAACTGAGATTCTAAATGATCGTCTCTTTGTTAAACTTTGTCCAAAAATTCCTTTGCAGAAACATGTGTAAGATTAACTCCCGTTTTTAATATGTGGTTCACTGCATATGAAAGTCCAGACAAGTCACTTTCAAACGGAAGATGAAATAAATATGGAATACACTGTCGAAATCTTGGATCTTCTGAGTACAATCTTGTTGTACGATATTCTGAAGCTGGAATCTGTACTGGTCATTCATCATATCGTCCAACTTTTCCAGTGGGGAAGAGCTGTGGAAAACAACGAGCTTCTAAACTTTTTGCCATACACTCATGGGAGTTCCCTTTGCTTTCTTCATTTGGAATAATTTTAAAGTGTTTCCTATCACTTCTTTTGAATGTAGAGGATGTATACTATAATGTTCATAAATTTCTTCACTCCTGGACTTGTCCACTTTTTCAATTTGGCCAGTTGAAATTTCTCTTTCATCTTCTAAAGATATTTCTTGTTCTTCCACATATACATTTTTCTAATAAATATTATTTTGTACAAGATATAATGTAGCCTTTTGAAGTTTGGTGACATCTACTAACTCTTGCCATATTTTCCGACTCTTTGTTGGTACACCATTAACTAGAATAACTACAGGTTCACTATCCTCTCTCTCTACACCAACAGTTTCAATATTTTTCTTAAAATCTAAAGGTAAAGACACAACTCTTCCTTTTAAACCTCTTTGTAAATCTGTTGGAGGCAGCTTACCTGTTTTAGGCTCCATACGAACTATAGCCTGAAACGGGTGCACAGATTGAATAAGTATGGACTCATACGTATTTAAATCTACCAGTTCCGAATGAATAGCTACCAACTCTAGGTTATTATGTACAGCTCTAGCTGCCATTTGTTCTCTTCTAATTTGTTGTAACAATATTTACAAATACGTTGATCACTACCCAACTCAAAACGACCTTCCACCAACAAATAAGCACCAAATTGCTCCCACTTATCATTGTTTTCCTTTTCACTTTTTAAATACAGATCAACATTCCTAGTTTGACTTCTATAGTGAGTATGTCGACAACAAATACAAACATAGTTTGGTTTTTCACAAGAAAGCACCTTAAACTTTGTAATTTCTTCTGCAAACCTCTCAGTAGTACTTTCTTCTACCCTTCTTCAACACCTACACTTATCAAATTCTCACTTTCTCTACACTCCTCTTCAGGAACAAAGAAACAAAACTGTATATCATCAGAAACTTTTTTCACATCCGATACTGAACCATGCAAAAGAGCAGTGTTTAATTCACTTAAAGATACTGCAGGACTTTTTACATAGTACAATTTTCTTACTAACTTCCGCATTTCTGAGTGATGTACTGCTAACATTCTTAAATGATGAAAAGTACTTCAACACACTTTTCTAGAAAGACAAGCCAGAGAATGACCTTGCAAGTTAGTACATTTTCTCACTTTACAAGGATCTAGTCCTTGCAACATCTTAATCTTCTGTTTAACACTTTTCTTACCATAATCTCGTAAGAAATTTTGTAATATATCAATAGATTCCTGTCGTATACTACAAATACTACTACAATCCAACTTATACACTGGAGCTTGTGTACGTCTCCCTTGAACTTCTTCAGCTATTACTTCTTCCACATTTCTAGGAACCACCTTTTCTTTTTCAATTGGACAACCGTTTTTAACCTCATAACAATGACCCCTGGTATCAACTGCATGAACTAATGTATTTTGTTGAAAATAGCTTTCTTCATTAAAAAAAGGTTCAGTATTAGAAGTGTGCTTCCATTCACCAGAATGTTTTTTGCAAAAGTTAGTTCTATTAATCAGTCTTTTTCTTTTACTTTTCTCCTTCATAAAGTGCATTGTTTTATTCAATGTTTTCATTCTCTTCAATGCTAATATAAACAATGTTCTTTTCAATTCAAAAGCCTTTTCAATCTGAAACACTTTGAATCTGTTCTTTCTTCTTGTAAAATGCTGATCTTCTTTTATATTTTTTGCAATCTTCCAATAAATTTTGTAGTACTCTACTTTTATACATTCTCTTCCTAATGTACATACATAACAGCTTCGACGCACAGACCACGCACCCTACCGCCGAACCAACGCCCGCCACCACCACCCTCTGCAACTGGACCCCGATCAGCACCGAAGACACCACCCGCACGATGAACTCCATCCACTCCGGATCACCAACCGACCCCTGCCCACACCACGTCTTCAACAAAGCCGACGCCACCATCGCACCCCATCTCCGGGACATCATCAACTCCTCCTTCCACACCGCCACCTTCCCGGAGAGCTGGAAGCACGCCGAGCTTACCGCCCTCCTGAAGAAACCAACGGTGGACCCCACCGACCTCAAGAACTACCGTCCCATCTCGCTCCTTCCGTTTCCGGCCAAAGTCATCGAGAAGACCGTCAACAGACAGCTTGCCGCCTTCCTCGAGACGAATGGATCCCTCGACCCCTCGCAGTCCGGGTTTCGGGCCAACCACAGCACCGAGACCGCCCTTATCGCAGCCACCGACGACATCAGAACCCTAACCGACAACGGGAAACAGCAGCCCTCATCCTCTTGGACCTCTCCGCGGCGTTCGACACCGTCTGCCACCGCACCCTAGTGAAGCGCCTCAGCAACATCGGAATCCGAGAGAAAGCACTGGAATGGATCATCTCGTTCCTCGCCGGAAGAACCCAGAGAGTCCGCCTCCCCCGTTCAGATCCGAGGCCACCGAAGTCATCTGCGGCGTTCCACAAGGATCTTCACTCAGTCCAACCCTCTTCAACGTCTACATGAGCCCCCTCGCAGCCATCGCACGCCAACACAACCTCAACATCATCTCCTACGCCGACGACACCCAGCTGATCCTCTCCTCACCAACGACCCCACCACCGCCAGAGCCAACCTACACGACGGGATGAGAGACGTCGCCGACTGGATGAGGAACAGCCACCTTAAACTGAACTCAGACAAGACGGAAGTCCTCATCCTGGGCTCATCACCCTCCGCCTGGGACGACTCTTGGTGGCCCCCGGCCCTGGGCACCGCGCCCAAGCCAACGGACCACGCACGCAACCTGGGCTTCATCCTGGACTCCTCCCTGTCGATGACCAGACAAGTCAACGCCGTCTCATCTTCGTGCTTCAACAACCTGCGCATGCTCCGCAAGATCTTCAGATGGATCCCCACTGAAACCAGGAAGACCGTCACCCAGGCACTCGTCACCAGCCGACTGGACTATGGGAACACCCTCTACGCCGGAACCACAGCCAAACTTCAAAAAGACTCCAGCGCATCCAGAACGCCTCCGCACGACTCATCCTGGACATCCCCCGACACAGCCACATCACCGGACACCTGAAAGACCTGCACTGGCTCCCCGTCAGCAAGAGAATCACGTTCAGACTCCTCACCCACGCACACAAGGCCCTCCACGACCTGGGCCCCAAGTACCTCAACGACCGCATGACCTTCTACACGCCCACCCGCCAGCTACGATCAACCAGCCACGCCCTCGCCACCGTACCACGCATCCGCAGAGCCACCGCCGGAGGAAGATCCTTCTCCTACCTGGCAGCCAAGACCTGGAACTCCCTCCCCACTCACCTTCGGCGAACCCAGGACCATCTCTCCTTCAGGAAGCAGCTCAAGACCTGGCTGTTCGAGCAGTAACTTACCCCCTCCCCCAGCGCCTTGAGACCCTCCCGGGTGAGTAGCGCGCTCTATAAATGCCGTGATTGATTGATTGAATGTCTTTATATTCTTTCATCCTGTTTTCAACATGGATTGTTTTCCTATAACCTGATTTTGCATTAATTTCTCCTTTTTTCTTTTCCTTCTGATTGCTTGTAGTACTTTTCTTTCTCTTTTCGCCATTTTGAAAATCGAATAAATTTTTTAAAAGACTTTTAACAAATTCTTTCGTTCTCTTACCAGAAGACTTTTTCTTCAACGTCACATGTTGAACTTCATCTACTTTCTGCTTTTCTCTATCCTTTAAATAGTTCTGTTTTCTTTGTTGTCTTTTCTTTTGAACTTTTCTTGTCATACTGAATATTTCTTAATAATTATGGAGAATTTCTAAATAAAAAAAGAAAGGTTTATTATTTTTCTAAAAATATTTAATATTATTAAAATAATTATATACAAATATTGTCATCTATAAATAAAGAAATACATTGAGTAGTGCCTAGGTGAATAGATAAGTGCAACAGTAGGACCTGGATGATTCTAAAACTGCAAGTGTAACACATAACTAGTGCCTGGGTGATTGCATGACTAAAGGGGTAATATCTGGAGGGTTAATGGAGTACATAGCAAATCAGTGGGTGAATTTATAACTGCATGAATACTGCTTGGGTGATTGCAGGACTACTGAGGGAATTCCTGAGTGATTGGAGGAATGCAAAGGTAGTGCCTGGGTGATTTTATAAGTGCATGAGTACTGGCTGAGTGATTACATAAGTACAAGGGTAGTACCTGCATGATTGAAGGAGTGCAAGGATAGTACCTGAGAGATTAAGTTCATGGGTAGTGGCTGGGTGATTGAAAGAGTGCATGGGTAAGTGCCTGGGTGATTTCATGAGTGCAGGGGTAATAACCTGGGTAATTGCAGCAGTGCATATGTAGTGCCTGGATCATTGGAAGACTGCATGGGTAGTACTTGGGTGTTTTTATAACTGCATGAGTGTTGGGCCTAGCCAAATATAAAGCAGCAGACTATTACATGACTAAACCATAAGTCTCTCCATATTGTTAAAAGCATGCATACATACATCTCTACCTTTTCAAATCATCATCATATCTAAAAGAAATATGCATACAATATTTCTGAAATATAGTGAAACCTAGAAACTGAGGCATGTAGTAGATCTGCCTGAGTGATTGCATAACTCCATGCGTAGTGCCTCGATGATTGTATGACTCCAAAGGTAGTCACTAGGTAAATACAGGAGAAGATGGATAGTGACTGGCTAATTCATCAGTGCACACATACAGGTTAAGTGCATGAATAAATGTATTAATAGCACGTGGAGGCATAGATGTAGAGTAGAGTAGTGCCTAGGTGAATAGATGAGTGCAACAGTTGGATCTGGGTGATTCTATGACTGCAAGGGTAGTGTGTGGGTTATTGCATGACTGCATAGGTAGACACTGCATGATTCTATGACTGCAAAGGTACTACATAAGTAGTGCCTGGGTGATTCCATGACTACAGGGGTAATACCTGGGGGATTACTGGAGTACATAGCAAGTGAGTGAGTGATTTTATAAGTGCATGAGTACTGCTTCAGTGATTGCAGGAGTAATGAGGTAGTGCCTGAGTGAATAAAGGAGTGCAAAGTTAGTGCCTGGGTGATTTCATAACAGCATGACTACTGGCTGAATGATTACAAAAGTACAAGGGTAGTGTCTATGTGATTGAAGGAGTGCAACGTTAGTGCGTGACTGATTATATAAGTGCATGAGTAGTGGCTACATGATTCAAAGAGTGCATGAGTAATACCTTGGTGATTGCATGAGTGTATAGGTAGTGCCTGGAAGTTTGCATGAGTGCAGGACTAATGCCTGGGTGATTACAGCAGTGTATATGTAGTGACTGGATCATTGGAAGACTACATGGGTAGTACTTGGGTGTTTTTATAACTGCATGAGTGTTCCGCCTACCCAAATATAAAGCAGAAGACTATTACATGACTCAACTATAAGTCTCTCCATACTGTTAAAAGCATGCATACATATGTCCCTACATTTTCAAATCATCATCATATCTAAAAGAAATATGTATACAATATTTCTGGAATATAGTGAAACTTACAACTGAAACATGTAATAGATCTAGCTGAGTGATTGCATAACTTCATGGGTAGTGCTTGGGTGATTGCATGCGTGCAAGGGTAGTCACTGGGTAATTGTAGGAGAAGATGGATAGTGACTGGCTAATTGCATGAGTGCACACATAAACACTGAATGCATGGATAAGTGTATGAATAGCACCTAAAGGTACAGATGACTCATTGAGTAGTGCCTAGGTGAATAGATGAGTGCAACAGTAGGACCTGGATGATTCTACAACTGCAAGGGTAGTGCCTGGGTTATTACATGAGTGCATAGGTACAGCCTGCATGATTGCATGACTGCAGGAGTAGTACATAAGTAGTGCCTGGGTGATTGCATGACTGCAGGGGTAATATCTATGGGATTACTGGAGTACATATGAAGTGAGTGGGTGATTTTATAAGTCCATGAGTACTGCCTGGGTGATTACAGAAGTACTAAGGTACTGCCTGAGTGATTACAGGAGTGCAATGATAGTGCCTGGGTGATTTTATAAGTACATGAGTATTGCCTCCATGATTGAAAGAGTGCAAGGATAGTGCCTGGGTGATTGAAGCACTGTATAGCTAATGCATTGGTGATTGCATGAGTACAGAGGTAACATCTGGGGGATTAAAGGAGTACATAGGTAACGCCTGGGTGACTGCATGACTATAGGAGTAATATCTGGTGATTTACATGACTACATAGAAAGTGACTGGGTGATTTTATAAGTGCATGGGTACTTCTTGGGTGATTTCAGGACTACTGAGGTAACACCTGAGTGAATAAATGAGTGCAAAGGTAGTCCCTGGGTGATTTCATAACACCATGACTACTGGCTGAGTGATTACATAAGTACAAGGCTAGTGCCTCTGTGATTGAAAGAGTACAACGTTAGTGCCTGAGTGATTATATAAGTGCATGAGTAGTGGCTACATGATTCAAAGAGTGTATGGGTAATACCTTAGTGATTGTATGAGTGCATAGGTAGTGCCTGGATGTTTGCATGAGTGCAGGACTAATGTCTGAGTGATTACAGCAGTGTATATATAGTGACTGGATCATTGGAAGACTGCATGGGTAGTACTTTGGGTGTTTTTATAACTGCATGAGTGTTGGGCCTAGCCAAATATAAAGCAGAAGACTATTACATGACTCAACTATAAGTCTCTCCATATTGTTAAAAGCATGCATACATATGTCCCTACATTTTCAAATCATCATCATATCTAATAGAAATATGTATACAATATTTCTGAAATATAGTGAAAACTAGAAACTGAGACATGTAATAGATCTGCCTGAGTGATTGCAAAAGTCCATGGATAGTACTTGGGTGATTGTATGACTCCAAAGATAGTCGCTGGGTAATTGCAGGAGAAGATGGATAGTGACTGGCTAATTCATCAGTGCACACATACAGGTTGAGTGCATGGATAAGTGTATTAATAGTACCTGAAAGCATAGATGAGTCATGGAGTAGTGCCTAGGTGAATAGATGAGTGCAACAGTAGGAGCTGGGTGATTCTATGACTGCAAGGGTAGTGTGTGGGTTATTACATGACTGCATAGGTAGACACTGCATGATTCTATAACTGCAAAGGTACTACATAAGTAGTGCCTGGATGATTCCATGACTACAGGGGTAATATCTGGGGGATTACTGGAGTACATAGCAAGTGAGTGAGTGATTTTATAAGTGCATGAGTACTGCTTCAGTGATTGCAGGAGTAATGAGGTAGTGCCTGAGTGAATAAAGGAGTGCAAAGGTAGTGCCTGGGTGATTTCATAACAGCATGACTACTGGCTGAGTGATTACATAAGTACAAGGATAGTGTCTACGTGATTGAAGGAGTGCAACGTTAGTGCGTGACTGATTATATAAGTGCATGAGTAGTGGCTACATGATTCAAAGAGTACAAGGGGAATACCTTGGTGATTGCATGAGTGTATAGGTAGTGCCTGGATGTTTGTGTGAGTGCAGGACTAATGCCTGAGTGATTACAGCAGTGTATATGTAGCGACTGGATCATTGGAAGACTGCATGGGTAGTACTTGGGTGTTTTTATAACTGCATGAGAGTTCGGCCTAGCCAAATATAAAGCAGAGACTATTACATGACTCAACTATAAGTCTCTCCATATTGTTAAAAGCATGCATACATATGTCCCTACATTTTCAAATCATCATCATCATATCTAAAAGAAATATGTATACAATATTTCTGGAATATAGTGAAACTTACTACTGAAACATGTAATAGATCTAGCTGAGTGATTGCATAACTTCATGGGTAGTGCTTGGGTGATTGTATGCGTGCAAGGGTAGTCACTGGGTAATTGTAAGAGAAGATGGATAGTGACTGGCTAATTGCATGAGTGCACACATAAACATTGAGTGCATGGATAAGTGTATGAATAGCACCTAAAGGTACAGATGACTCATTGAGTAGTGCCTAGGTGAATAGATGAGTGCAACAGTAGGACCTGGATGATTCTACAACTGCAAGGGTAGTGCCTGGGTTATTACATGAGTGCATAGGTACAGCCTGCATGATTGCATGACTGCAGGAGTGGTACATAAGTAGTGCCTGGGTGATTGCATGACTGCAGGGGTAATATCTGTGGGATTACTGGAGTACATAGGAAGTGAGTGTGTGATTTTATAAGTCCATGAGTACTGCCTGGGAGATTACAGAAGTACTAAGGTACTGCATGAGTGATTACAGGAGTGCAAAGGTAGTGCCTGGGTGATTTTAGAAGTACATGAGTATTGCTGAGTGATTACATAAGTACAAGAGTAGTGCCTCTGTGATTCAAAGAGTGCAAGGATAGTGCCTGGGTGATTGAAGCACTGTATAGCTAATGCATTGGTGATTGCATAAGTACAGAGGTAACGTCTGGGGGATTAAAGGAGTACACAGGTAACGCCTGACTACAGGAGTAATATCTGGTGATTTACTTGACTACATAGAAAGTGACTGGGTGATTTTATAACTGCATGGGTACTTCTTGGGTGATTTCATATCTACTGAGGTATCGCCTTAGTGAATAAATGAGTGCAAAGGTAGTGCCTGGGTGATTTCATAATACCATAACTACTGGCTGAGTGATTACATAAGTACAAGGCTAGTGCCTCTGTGATTGAAAGAGTACAATGTTAGTGTCTGAGTGATTATATAGGTGCATGAGTAGTGGCTACATGATTCAAAGAGTGCATGGGTAATACCTTAGTGATTGTATGAGTGCATAGGTAGTGCCGGGATGTTTCCATGACTGCAGGAGTAATGCCTGAGTGATTACAGCACTGCATATGTAGTGACTGGATCATTGAAAGACTGCATGGGTAGTACTTGGGTGTTTTTATAACTACATGAGTGTTGGGCCTAGTCAAATATAAAACAGCAGACTATTACATGACTCAACTATAAGTCTCTCCATATTGTTAAAAGCATGCATACATATGTCTCTACATTTTCAAATCATCATCATATCTAATAGAAATATGTACAATATTTCTGAAATATAGTGAAACCTAGAAACTGAGACATGTAATAGATCTGCCTGAGTGATTGCAAAACTCCATGGGTATTGCTTGGGTGATTGTATGACTCCAAAAATAGTCGCTGGGTAATTGCAAGAGAAGATAGATAGTGACTGGCTAATTGCATGAGTGCACACATAAAGGTTGAGTGCGTGGATAAGTGTATAAATAGCACCTGAAGGCATAGATGAGTCACTAAGAAGTGCCTAGGTGAATAGATGAGTGCAATATTAGGGCCTGGGTGATTCTATGACTGCAAGGGTAGTGTGTGGGTTATTACATGACTGCATAGGTAGACACTGCATGATTCTATGACTGCAGGAGTAGTACATAACTAGTCCCTGGGTAATATCATGACTTCAAGGGTAATATCTGGGGGATTACTGCAGTACATAGCAAGTGAGTGAGTGATTTTATAACTGCATGAATACTACTTGGGTGATTGCAGGAGTACTGAGGGAATGCCTGAGTGATTAGAGGAGTTCAAAGATAGTGCCTGGGTGATTTTATAAGTGCATGAGCACAGGCTATGTGATTGGAGGAGTGCGTTGATCCTGACAGGATGATTGGAGGAGTGCAAAGGTATTGCCTGGGTAATTGAACCAGTGTATAGCTAATGCATTGGTGATTGGATGACTGCAGAGGTAATCTCTGGGGGATTAGAGGAGTACATAGGAAGTGCCTGGGTGAATTTATAACTGCATCGATACTGCCTAGCTGATTACAGTACTATTGTGGTGGTGCCTCACTGATTGGAGGAGTGTAAAGGTAGTGCCTGGGTGATTTTATAAGTGCATGTGTACTGGCTAAGTGATTGGACGAGTGCATAGATCCTGAAAAGGTAATTAGAAGAGTGCAAGTGTAATGCCTGGGTGATTGAACCAGTGTATAGCTAATGCATTGGTGATTGCATAAGTTCAGAGGTAATATCTGGGGGACTAAAGCAGTATATAGAAAGTGCCTGGGTGATTTTATAAGTGCATCAGTACTGCCTGGGTGATTAGAGTAATACTGTGGTAGTGCCTCAGTGATTGCAAAAGTGTAAAGGTAGTGCCTGGGTGATTTTATAAGTGCATAGGCACTGGCTAAGTGATTGGAGGAGTGCATAGATTCTGACAGGGTGATTGGAGGAGTGAAAGGGTAGTGCCTGCGTGATTAAACTAGTGTATAGCTAATGCATTGGTGATTGCATGATTGCAGGAGTTATGTCTGGGGGATTAGAGGAGTACATAGGTAATGCCTGGTGATTCCATGATTGCAGGAGTAATATCTGGGAGATTACAGGAGTACATAGAAAGTGCCTGGGTGATTTTATAAGTGCATGTGTACTGCCTGGGTGATTTGAGTAGTACTGCAGTAGTACCTGAGTGATTGGAGGAGTGCAACATCCTGAGTAGTAGCAGAATACTGAAACTGCAGCACAAAAGTCAGGTCTATGACATGGTGTACACTTTTGTGCTGCAGCTTCAAAATTCTGTAACTACTCAGGGTGTTGGGCATACTCAAAACAATGCATAAAAGCTAAACATGACTCTGTTATAAATCTAACCATATTCCTGAAACTATACATGCATATATGTCTACCTTTTGAAATCATCATCATATGTAACAGAAATAAACAAGTAGACTGAACTTTACATTTCAAAGACACACCTACATTTCTGCAGTGTATTTCAAGTGTACCTTTCCCCAGACTCATAGAAAGTAGCCTAATCAGTAATCCCTTCTGCTAACATGTCTTAAAACTCACTTTTGTGCTGCAGCTTCACCATTCTACGAATATTGGGCCTTGTCAAACATAAAGCAGCAACCTATCACATGTCTCTACCATAACTCTAACCATATTCCTAAAAGTATGCAAGCTTCTATCTTTACCTATTGCCAAAAACATTACACATATTAGAATACATGTGCAAGTAGAAACATAACCACACTCACAAGACCATAAATGCCTTAAAACTTGACAGACTACACTTAACATTTCAAACACACCTAGATTTATGCGGCAAATTTCAAGTGAACTTTTACACAGACTCTTATAAAGTACCATAATCAATAATTCCTCTCCCAACATATCTTAAACTTCACTTTTCTACTACTACTGCTTCACTATTCTAGTACTAATCAGGTATTGAGCATAGCTAACAGCAAAGCAACCCTTCACTTATCTTTGTTGAAAGTCTCCCCATATTTCTAAAACCATGTATGCATATGTATGTACCTTTTCCTAGCAGCATCATATATAAAAGTAATAAACAGATAAATGTATACCTGTGTTTTATACATCTATCATCTTCAGATGCATAACACATACCATAATATATGTGCAAGTAGACACATATTTCAGTCACAACACCATCCACAGCTCAAAACTTCACAGACTACACTTCAATTTTCAAACAGACACTGAAAATTATGCGGTATATATAAAATATAACTTTCTACACATCATACAAATTACTCTAATAAATAACTCCTCTACAAACATCTCAAACCTCACTTTCGGGCTGCTCCTTTACCATTCTACAACTACTTATAATGTTACACCTACCCAAATACAAAGCAGGAACCCTTCACATGTCTTTACTAAAAGTCTCACAATATTCCTAAAAGCATACATGAATATGTCTGTACCATAACACTATCCAAACCTTAAAAATTCACAGAACAAACTTCCAATTTCAAGCAAACACCAAAATTATGTGGCATATTTCAGTTGTACCTCTCTAGAAACTTAAAAAATGAAGCCTAATCAATAATACCTTATCTCAACATCTTTTAAACCACACTATTATGCTACATCTTCACCATTCCACTACTACTCACAGTCTTGAGCCTAACACATAAAAAGCAACAACACCTCTTTGTTATACATCATGCACCTTCAAATGTATAAGACATGAAAATACATATACAAGTAGAGACACACTTGAGACAGAAGTCCATGCACACCTTAAAACGTGACCAACTCAACCTCCAGTTTTAAAGCAACACCTAAAATTATGCGGTATACTACAAATGTACATATCCACAAACTAAAACAAACTACCATAATCACTAATCCATCTTCCAATATACACATATTACTATACAAAATCTATTTCAAACAACATTTAACTACAATACACATCTCTACATTTAATAATATATTTCAAACATCACAGTTCATCAATAATTTTTAAAGATTAAAAATAAACCTAATACATAATACACCTCACAAATTTATAACTCACCTTCCAAATTGATTTGTAGAATTTAAAATATCACAAACTCATAAAAGATTTTCTTATGCACACAATCAATGTAACGCACCACTCTCTGCAAGGTAAAACCAGTAATGGCAAACATTCCCTCTCTTTCTCCACACAAATACATGTAAGTAACAAATCACATTGCTTCCTACATTATTTCAAATTATAAAACACATTTCTATTGGTTAGACATATTAACCTTACCAACTGACTTCTAAAAGTGCCCAAACTGGTTCTGGAATTTTTTGGAGTCGCGACTCCACCGTGCACCAACGCGATGGAGCCGCAAATCCATACGGGAATTCAAAAATATATTACAAATAAAAATACCACAATTTTTTAACAGCACACCACTCCTAAACATAGTACTGACTTGGGAAATTATACTTTAATAACAAACCACCTATATATAAATTACAATTTCACATTTTAAGTCCACAGTTAAGTTTCCATAGTAACAGCTCATGGAACATTCAACTGAACAAACAGGTCACAAGTTCACCATATTTTCAAGTTCAGCACACAAGGTTACAAATGCAAACAGCAGATGTGGTTGACTTTTGCAAAATAGAAGCTTATCCTATCTACTGTACCTTTCAAACATTTTTTACTAACCAATTACGAACATGCTATTTAAAGAAAGTAACACGCATCCTATTTTTGAATGTACAATGTTCTTAAACAGACAATCAATTCTCTACTTTTTTAAAAACAGCATCTTGTCCACCATTTTAGATACCTCTCATTCTACCAACTGACTACCTCAGCTAGAGACATCTTTTCATTACTTCCAGACATCCCTTCAAGATGCTTACAGTTGGATTGTTGGACACAGCTATGTTTTCTGGTGCAAAAGGTATGCTGAACGCAGAGGTATTGACAAAGACCTAGCTTTGCAAAATGTGGATATTAAATGGATTGCACAGAGAGGATTAAAGTGGCACCAATTGATGCATTTGGTTAAAACCTTTTTGCATCTCCAACACCCTGACCTCATGATTGTGCACTGTGGTGGCAATGACCTAGGCACATTGACTGGGGTAGGTCTGGAAATGCTAATGAAGGACACCTTTGCACAACTGATGTTGCTTTTACCTCAAACTGTCTTTGTATACTCTGAAATGCCAAAGACAGAAATGGAAGTGGTCAAATCAATTCTGTCCACAGATTGAGAAAGCTAGAAAAAATTTCAATAAAGCTGTTTCTGCTTACCTCAGAGACCATAGAATGGGCTCCATCTATAACAACAATCTACGTTTTGATATGTATGACATCTACAGAAGTGATGGAGTTCACTTCACAGATCAAGGAAACAGAATCTTTCTCAACAACCTAAAGATGTGCATCCGCACTTACATGTAGCTACAACAAACTCATAATTAAAACAAGGGCTCTTTTTAGAGCCACCCTATAACATAATTGTGAATATAATTTTTTTTACACATACATATTTTTTTAATTTTCTGTGGATTCGCGCACCCGACGCGAATCTGCAAAAGCATGAATTCAATGTACTACAACACAATACACTTTTCAAGTTTAACTATTAATTTTTAATTTTATATATTTTTAACAACTCTATCAATTGTAATCTTGTCATTAACTTCAATCACAGTAACTCTTTAAAACAACTTCACAAATACAACACTACCTTATAAATTATATACTACTTAATTATTTATTTAAGGTGAATTCGCGAATCCAACGTGACGTTACACGGGGGGGCTGCGCTGAGAGCCGCGTTGGGGTCGCAACTCCAAACTCGAAAGAAAGAAAAACGCCCCACTTCCATTATTCGCTATTCGCCCCGGGGACCCCATCCCCTGGGCCCTGCCACCATTTATTTTAAAAAAATAATTAGGAGGGGGACCGCGTGCCCCCCCTCCTTAGGCCAATAATGGCCCCAAGGACCCCATCCCCCGGTGCCTGCCACCATTTTTTTTTTTTAAATAAAAAGGAGGAGGACCGCGTGGCCCCCCTCCTCAGGCCAATAATGGCACCGGGGACCTAATCCCCCGGCACCTGGCCTCAGCGTTGGGGACCGTGGGGGGAGCCCCAATGCCCCCACGGTCCCTGCCAGCTCCCCACCTCCTGCGGGAGCCGGCATTGCTTTTGGGCAAGGGGAGCTGCTAACATACAGCTCTCTTGCCCAAAAGCAATTCTGCTTTGCTTCGTTGAAGCGAGAGCAGGTTTCCTGCTCTTGCTTAAACGAAGCAAAGCAGTGTTTGCTATGGCAGGGTGGAAGCCGTTCTCCCACCCTGCCATAGCAAACAGCAATGTCCTGGGGTCAGCAATGTCCCGGGGGTGGGCACCCCGGGACATTGCAGGAGCCGGCCCTGGGGGGTGGCGGTCCCCAGGGCCATTGAGGGCTCCAGGAGGGGGGCCCCGTGGCCCCCTCCCTTTGTGAAAATAGCCCCGGGGAGGTGGTGGTCCCCGGGGCCGGGGGGCCGCAACGGACCCCCATATTTAATGATCCAGGGAGGTGGTGGTTCCCGGAGCAGTGTGGGGGGGCTCGAGCCCCCCACACTAATTATTTCACAAAGCCCCAGGGAGGTGGCGGTCCCCGGGGCTTCGGGGGGCCTGCGAGGCCCTCCCGCCCTTATTACAATAAAGCCCCGGGGAGGTGGCAGTACCCGGGGCTTTGGGGGGCCCGCGAGGCCCCCGCCCTTATTTTAATAAAACCTCAGGGAGGTGGCGGTCCCCAGGCCTTGGGAGGGCCCACGAGGCCCCGCCTATATTTAAATTATGCCCCGGGGAGGTCGTGGTCCCCGGGACTGCGGGGGGTTGCGTGCCCTCCGCACATTATGCATAAAGCCCCGGGGCGGTGGCGGTCCCCGGGGCTGTGGGGGCCCCCGCTATATAATTACACATTGCCCCTGGGACCTGGCCCACCCGGGGGCTTAAAGAAAGCGAAGCGCGGGAGACCACGCTTCGTTTTTTTTCCATTTTTTCGGCAAGATTCGCGCACCCAGCGCGACTTCCGCTGAAAAAAAAAAATGCTTTTTTTGGCCCTGGGGGTCCCTGTGGGACCCCCTGACCAGCCCTAGGGGGTCAGGGTGTTTCTACCCTGACCTCTTTCCTACATTTACAACCTTTTTGAAGCTCGTGCTCGGGAGAGTTCGCGACTCCTCCTCGGTGCTCAGATATATACATTTTTATTTTTTTAATTTCTCAGGAACTACTGAACGGATTTACACTATTTAAAAAAAAGGTCACTTTCTGAACGAAGAGGTACCTTTTTGCCAAATTTGGTGTAATTCTGTTCAGCAGTTCGGGCTGTAGCCTGTTCCAAAAATTCCTATGGAAATTAACATGGGGAAAATGCGTTTTGGGACCCCCCTTTTTTCTCGGCCCCCACTTCACAAATCATTCCGAAACTTTCAAGACAGGAGCTGACCTGAGTGAACCATTAGTTTTGAAACTTTCACAAAGTTTCGTCAAACGGCGCCAAAGATATTGGCAAAAGAAAAAATGCTTTTTGAATAGAAACAAGGTCCTAACTATAACTTCCTACTGGCGACTGCCAGTAGGTAATATATATATCCCTGTTAAACTGCAAATTAACAGTGCAAGTGCAAGTGGTTCACTTCATGGCCACAGCGCATATTACTTCTATAGCGCATGATATAATGAACTAGAATCCCAAAGTGCGAACTAAACAAAAGTCAAGAATGGATCCGTGTTTCATAGAGGCTGTATCCACAGTCAAAGAGAATTTAAATCATAAGCGCACTGCACGCATGATTCCAAGTGCACTGTGGCCAGGGTTAGTTCACCTGGCAAACACAGCACTGCAATAAGGAGGACTTTCCCCTCAGATTGACTACTAAAGGAAACAGTAGCACATAGATACTTGTGCTCGCAAACCTCCCCGCAACATTGACGGTGAAGCAAAAGGTGGCAATCAGAGGGGGTTGAGGAATATACTTGGTGCATGTGCACCCTTACTGCTCCAGTTGGTCCTCTCTGCGATTGCTGCATAAAAGAATAATCAGCAGCGCTATGTGGCACAAGCACGCTTTATAGGATGTCCCGCCCGCCATCAATGCTCTGTCGATACTGCTGCGTGCATGCAAAGGCACGCTTAGCATCCTGGTGGATGTAGTTCTATTGCCCCGCATGAACCCATGTAGGTGTAACTTGACCTCCAGTAATGTTGCTGGTGTGTGGGCTCTCTACATCCCCCTGAATCACGCAGCAGCCCTTTCAGCACCAGCATGCTTCTAACCCCTGTAGCTGTCGGACATACTGGGTAAGATCCCTTGCCCAACTCCTGCCATAATTTGCCTTGATGTGAGTGACCAAGGGTACCCTGTTGAAGGTACTCTTCACCAGTATGGACTTACTTAGCAGTCAGTGATTGGGAGAGAGCATTTGACACCTTTTGCTATAACAATTTGCATCCAGCTGAGCCACCTTGAACTGAACTTTGTGGCTGAAATGAGTTTTGAAATTGCATTGCCACTGAACAGACTGATTCAATTTATTCTGGAAATGATCATTAGTGAGTTTGAACTGCACATTTATTAGAGACAACTTCAATAAGATCCGGAGAGACACTTGAACTCGGTTTTGCTGTTTGTGCCGGTGGAAACTAACTGAAAGAACTGTGATGCAAATCTTATAGCCAACGGTCTGTCACTAAAAAACTCATGGATCTTAACGCAAAATCTCTTAGATGCAAACGCATGTGTGCAGGAGTATTTGCCGTTGCAACAATAGTGCTAGTTGTTTTGCTTATCATTTTTAATATGTCCCATCAATTACAGGTAGAAGAGCCGCCCTAAGACTACACATGCCCTGCAAGTGCCCTTTCCTACTGACAATAATTTACCTGCAATAGATAACAAGCATTTGCAATGCAATAGGTCTCGCATTACTTAAAGTTTGAGCTATTGGCGTTGCATTATTATTTGCAACACCAATAGCTCAAACTTTCAGTGACACGAGATCTATTGCACTGCAATTTTTTAATAATTTTTTTTGCAGTGGAGTGATAACACAAGACAATCGGAAGAGCACATAACAGACGTAAGAGGGCCAGTCCTCATTGGAGGTTACAAAAGGAGAAAAGGCGGTAGTAAGGAGGGACTACTAAGGCTATTCACGAATCAAAAGTAACCATTTAGAAAGGCGAGTAACTGGAGCCAATTGAAAAGATGTGTGGAAAATGGGCAGAGGTTCAAGTCAATACCTGAATACAGCATGTCTATAAGAGATAGTGCAAGTGCTGCCTAGGCGAGATCTAAAAATGGAGGTGCTAGAAGGAGAGACTGAAAAACAGAAATCTATATTAACTGTACAACACAAAAGACAAGTATCCTTTAGGGTAAAATAGCACTTAGCACTAGGTTCACAATTTGTTATGGGACGTGGCAGAACTGGGTGTAACAGTAAAAAATATTTCTTAATGCAAAGCGTCTTGAATGCACTGAGCAACCACAATATTAAGAGGTCAAGTGTAAGCCAAAAACTGGGATGTCCAATGGCCAAGTGAGCGAAACCACTGCAGATTTTCATGATAACCATTCACTATACATAAACGGTTTCCATTTAGATTCAGCATAACTACAATTAGCACAGTTACTATAGCTTGGGCTTTGGTCTTAGATTGGACACGCATGCACTAAATAAATTTAAACTTTCCTGGAACATTTAGGGTGAAATAATAAAAGAAACTGTATATCTGTGGCAAAGTGAAAGCCTGCAGTCTGAAAGCTACACTTGCCAGGAATATGGACAGACGGCTTGCCTTTATGTGGAGATGACACTATTTACTTGTGGAAGACGCCTGCTGCCGAGCTTCCATCGTTACTCTGAGTGGTACTACCCTGAGGTATGGCTGGCATCAATCTTAGACGGGTGGGAAACAAGTAAACACTGTATCCCTGTGTCCAGACACACACACATAAAAGAAGCAAAAGGTGTCAGTCTGTTCAAGTCTAAGCTAGGGAATGGAAATCATCTTTAATATCCAATCTCTTTGTGCACCCAGAATCCGTGCAACCTGCTAGTCTCTTTCAGTAGCCTAACGCAAAACAATACCGCCCCCCAAAATGTGATGAAGCCCTCAAGTGTCCCTTCTCTCGAAGATATTCATTGGCCTTGAGCTGAATGGGGCTTTTCATAAACGGTTGGGGTATGTGGAGGGTTGGGGCCCGCCTGTGTATTTAGTAGTTTTCTGTTTGCTGCTCCTAAATGACTCAGATGATGCTATTCAAATGAGTGAAGACTTCACAAGTAGCTTTTGTGTTTTTACAGTTGTTCCTCCACCTGTCTCTTACTCCAATCACTTCCTCTATTTGCTGTTTCTTTTCTAGTTGTACTATTACCATACATGTAAGTGGCTTTGCTGACTATAATTGCCTATTCTCAGTTTTCATTGTGTACCACAAATGGGCGTCCTGAATCAACAGAAAAACTGCACGCTACAAATAATTAAAGCTTCAAGTAAATACATGTTTACTTATCTGATTACTTACTGCTCATTTGCATACCTCGCATTGTGACACGCTAAACTGGCATCCTTTTCAACAGTTGTCACCTTTCTAATTAGACTTTATTACTGGCTTTGATCTTATGCATTGTGTTTTCCTTCATTCAAGCATGACATCCAAAGGCTTCACACACAGATCACTATAAACACACATTTGCACCAACTACGCAGAACTAAATGAGTAGCTTTTTACTCCCCGAACTAACAACACTCATAGCTTCAAGGCGCTATGCACATACTAGAGCACGCTGCATTTATGTGCACGTCAGTCTGGTTTCGCTAATTTCGATTAGAACTATAGATATGGGTGCACATATAAAACCAGGAGATACAGTTGCAGTCATATAGGACTATAAAAAAATACCTTCATGTAGCAATTCTCAAGCAGGATGTTTTCCAGCTTTTGGTCCCAGTGCACAACACGCTCTGAAAGACTAAGGAAGGGATGGGGCAGAGAAATGGTTACAGACAGAAATGTGCACACGCAGGGTGGCCCCTCTCCGTCACCTAGGGGTTTGCTTATCTCGGGGACAGTGGCCATGGGCAGGAGACGTGTCAGGGGCCTGCTGAGGGGCGGAGGAAGGAATTGATGGAATCCTGCAAAGAGAATTAAACAGTAGGGAATCTTTTCGGAATTCCTTCCCAGCTCCACGGTGTCAAGGCAATATGTTCTCCCTAGGCAGCCAAAAACAATGTCTTTCAGTGTCGGAAATCCTCGGAAGACGACCCGAGGAGCCCCTTTGAATCCTGTGAACTTTAGCCCTGATAGAGAGATCTGTTTGCAACATGTTAGAAAATTCCCAGTCCTGTTCTATCAGTCTCAGCAGCTCGTATCCACTGCTTGGAAATACTGCATAGAGTTATGAGCTGTGGGGCTGTGGATCGGCGGTATTGACAGAAGACTTCAAATTCGGATGTTAAAACAGGGTCACTTGGAAAAACACTACGCCAGTAAACGACAGGCCTCGTCTATAGTGCGCTGTGCTGCGTGCCGAGGTGAAAGTTTTTTGTGAGAATATAATATTGACCAGCAGTGTTATAGAATACCCACAAATGGAGCCTTTCAGAGTTAAACGTGCCAACTCCCTAATTGTCTTAAAAATACTATGTCCTAGAGAGCAGGGGGCTCGGCTTCAGACAACATCAAACACGTTCTTGTATCCGGCTCACTCAGTTTTTTGAAGGTGCGCCCCTTGCGCTTGGTGAAGAGTAGATATGAGCGCAGCCTTCTAAAACGTGTACACGACGACGCGTGTGAAATTAATAAACATAAAAACATGAAGTAAATTCAATTTATTGCGGGCTCGTATTACCTCAGCCGCACCACGGCAAGGCGCTGTGTGCACCTGGCTTTTGTCTATCAACGGGAGTCAGGATGCCTAAAATTGAAGTTTCTGTTCTCTTTCGGAAGTCTTTGCGCCCTTGTTACAATGTGCCCAGTAGCTCCCGTGCTTGCTAAACTCAGCTGAGCACTGGACTGCTCCCACAAGTAAGCAGGAAAAAGAGGGAGAGCCGGCATCATCTGCCAGACTGTCTCGCACCCTCGCTGTTTTGGAGGTACTGGCAGCAGCATTCTAAGGAGCAGGTTTACCAAGGACTCTGTTCGCGCCAAGCGTGCAGCGCGAGTCCTTGGAAAAGAAACCAGTCTCTGGGAAGCCCCTGGTGCACTGGAGTGGATGCCTGCTTGTGCCCTGGGGGCACCATAGAATGTGTGCACTTGTGCCCCAGGGGCACTGTAAAGTTCAGCTACTTGAGAGCAACACCGAAGACACGAGTCGTGCTGGAAATGCCAAGGCAGCTGTGCGTATGGACTGCGTGCGCGTTGCTGCTCGTTCCCGGAGAGGGGGTGGGGAGAGACAAATTAAAACAAGATAAAGAGGGAGGGCATTTAACAGTTATTAATGTCTGACAGCATGTGAACAAAAAGAAAAGCATCCATCCCCTTAACCTCCCCCAACATGTTCAGATCCAATGACATGCCTGCTTCACGCTCTCACTCAACGTTTTATGCAAACAGCGTTTAGTGCCAACATCCTAAATATTCCGATTGGCTGGCCTACTTCCAGCATTCCATATGTGGTGCTAATGAACATTTCCACAGTTCATACCAAAATAAGTTCCAATGTTCCAGTTGAGCCTTTCCTCTACTGTTTCACATTAGGTTGTTTCTTTCCAGGAGCACACATTTAGCCTCCCATACTGTGGCAATTGCTAAATAACTATCAGCAGTACATGTCCAAATGTGTGCCTCGTTGCCTGGTAATCTTTCGGAACTGGTAACATCCTCTATTTATCACTTAGTAATCCTCAGACAAGCTCATGTTTGCCAACCATCACTTCAGTAGTCATGGGGCATACTCGGATTTGCCACCCTTCACTTGGTGTTATCCTTCAAGGTACGAAAGCCTTAGCAGAATCTGGCCAGGCAAATAAGCAGAGTAACTCTGGGGCATTTCAATCCTCTTATGTATCTCTAGTTGATTTCTCTTGCTTATAGTTCCACTATTTTTGGGGGCTGTAGTATTCAAACATCCAAGCAGTGATAGCCCCAGGACTGAACAGGCATCGACATTCCAGCCTAAACTGCATTTATACTACAGGCAGGCTAAAGATTAAATGTAGATGCAACCTGCATCCATCTGCCCAGTCCTATCTATGTTGTAATTCTAAGGCGGTTTGTGCGATATCTGGCTGCCTGTGTGTTGCTTTATACGAGTCTGTGGTGCACTCAGTATGGGTTTGGTCCATGTACTTGGTGTGTGCTGCTATGATAATCTGTGTATATGAATGACTGCATCACAATCTGTATATGCATCGAAATTTGTACACCACTGCTCTTGGGGTTAAGGATGTCTGTGTACGTGTGAACTATGCTGTCTGCAGGGATGTTGTGTGGCCACATATGTGCACTATTCAGAAGCCAAACCCACTAAAATGGTCCTTGGGTAGGAAAGAAGGGGTGATAAAAGATTTTTTGAGGCAAAATTAAAAAGGCAGTTGGGGTAAGCATCCAAATTGTGGTCAAAGTAAGCAAGGAAACAAAAACAAATGAACAGTTCACTCCACCCGTACGTACATTAGGATCGCAGGCCACCAAACAAGACATTGAAGGGTAAAGAGTTGCCGCTCTTACTCTGTAATCCTCTTTGCCAGCTCGGTACAGGCAGCCGTCGAGTTCACCGAGAAGACCCGGTAGCCTCCTCTTGCTGCGTTCATGGCCGAGTAATCGTTTGAACCTCTCCAGACACGCGAGTGAGAAGAAGAAATATTTGTGAGGAGCCAGGAGCTTCCTGGGCATCCTCATGTACATATAAGAAAGTACGCTGCTCCGCCCAAGTCCCAGAGGTGTACAGGCTTTGGCCAACCGCTATGAGCCCAAACTAAGTGTCCCAAGAAGGAAAGGTTGGTATGAAGGAAGGTACCCCTCCCCTTTTGTGGAGGCGTAAAGGTAAAATGTCCCTTCTGAGAACTGAGCTAGCTTGGGCTTTTTGCTCTGTACTTGGCTTGAATCGGTGTGGGTAGACTTACACGGTATGAGCAATGCATGCCTTTCATAGGAGGGGCAGGAAAACAGTTTTATAATAAAAATCCTTTTCAACTGGACAGCGTAGGGGGCGAATACACCCCTAAGGAGGGATACATGTTTTCAGAACTGTGGCTGTGACCTAGGGAAAGGAGAGTCTGGGAGGAAGTATAGACCCCACGAGGGGAAAAGGAGTAAACAGAACCTCGCGATGGAGCGAGGGAAAAGTGGGCTGTAAGGGACACAAAATACGGAACGAGTTGCAGTGAAACCAGAAAAGGCAGTTTTGTGAGGCGAGCACTTGAGTTAGGGAGGGATTCCTAAGGAACTACAAGATCGGTCAGAGGTAGGACTTAGCACTGGGGTAAACAACCGATCGAGGGGCATGTACAAAGGGAGATACAAGGAGAACGAGCAAAGGCGAGCGATCCCTCCTCAGAGGGAGGCTAAACACTCTCTCTCCCCTAAGAAGGCTCAGACACTCTCTGTAGAAGCTCTCCCTTCGGTGTGGACTGTGGGGCTCTTGGGCACCTCGCAATCCGGGTGATCTCTTTGCAGGGCTCGCACAGTTCCCAACATCCGGGTTCTTGTCGTAGCTTTCTCGTGTTGCTCCTCTCACTAGGCTAGCAGAGAAAACTTGACAAAGCCTCACAAACGTCCCGTCTCCAAACAACCAATCAGCAAGCGCGGCCTCAAGGACAAATCATTACGCCACAGGGAGAGCTTACAGTTCAGAACGAGGCTTGACACTCGCGGAAACGGACCGAAAGAATTGACATAGAAGAGTTCTTCCACCACCGGCACCTCTACATATTGAGAGTACTTTGGAGTACTAATACTAATCCGGTCCGGACCGCACCAATGCCTCAGTCAGTTATCCAACCAGGCATATTCTCTCAAGTCAGGAGCGGGTAAATATCTCCTAATACGGATTGTAAAATCTACATTCCGAAGAATACATACATATGTGAAGTAAGCGTTTTCCATTCTTGCTGGCGACTGACGAAAAACGCACTGTCAATGATGAGTGAAGTAGCAGGAAATTTTGAGAATCGTAAAATTCAAATTTACAAAAAAAAAGGTAGCTCAACAAAACAACCGAACATTGGCGAAGCTAATGGTTCTGGTTTGTGTACATTGGAAAGAAGTTACACGGACACAACAGCATGGGCAGCAGCTAGGGTTGCCACCTTTACTGGAAACATGAAACTAAACAGTGGTGCGCGCGCACCACAGAGGAGCGGGGGGAGGGAGCGCGGCAGCGGCAGCGAGACGAACGTGCGCTGCTGCGCGTGCTGGCCACCGTCGGGAATGCGCCCGCCTTTGCCCAATCGCATGCCGTTTTTGTAAAAAAAACGCACGCTCCAGCCAATGTGGGCTTCCCAAAGCAAAACCACACGCACGAGCGTGTGGGCAGCTTTCAGAAGCCCTTTCTAGAGGTCTCGCGCTGCGCAAGCAGTGCTGCGCACTGCAACGCTAGGCGCAAGACCTAAAAAGGAGTTACATGTAGATGCTTCTAGAGGAGATTACACACTGAATGTTTATTCTAAACCGCCTTATAAATATGTTGACATTATGGATGCTAGGGATTGCTACGTATGAATGCAATTGCCTGCATCGGTAGCTAAGGGGATAACGTACCATCATCTCCCTTTGACATATGGAGTTACCTGTAATTTATTGATGAGCTTATTCTACAGAAAAGGTCATATTCAATACTGTTCCTCAAATTATGACTTGGTTCTTTCAGATGTTGCTGTGCTGAAGCACTTGAATAGACAGCCTGATGCTAAAAATGCTGAGATAATGGGAAATTTCTTTAGACCTACTATGACACTGGACACAGCTTATGCACATAGACACAACTTAACTTGCATGCTAACAGATGTAGAAAAGAAATTCAGTAGAAGATAGAAGAAGAGACATCTTGGCTAAAGCAAATCATTCAAAAGTACCACACTGGGCTAAAGAAGAAAGTGAACACAGAATAGTCGGAAACATGGCAACATTAGTTTTAGATTGGTAACATAAAGAGAAGTTATGCATTCACATTACAAAATCCACAACTGACACAAATTTTGTAGGGACTAGTGAATGTGACTATACATGTGAATTTCTAGGAAATTGGGGTTTGTATTTAGACGGAGGAGACCCTGTTTTTCCTGGAGTCTATTACATTTGTCGGAAAAGTGCATTTTACAGGTTACACAAGAGATGGTATGGAACATGTTACATGGTGATAGTTTTTCCAAAAATGTATCATGTGGGACAAATTGAGGATCCGACAAGGGAACAACATGGGAGAACAAAAACAGGTGCTAGTGCTAGTGAAATTGTAGGAGACATTTTTGGTGCTTTGATTCCATCTGTAGGAGTGATACTCAACTCACACAAGATTAGAAAGCTTTCTCCTGTAGTTGATATGCTATCTACTAGTACAGCTGGAGGATTCTTAGTTATAAATACAGAAATGGTTGTCATCAGATCAATGGCTTTGCAAAATTAACTTTCTTTAGATGGCCATCTCGCAAAAGAGGGCGGAGTCTGTTGGATGTTAAAAGTTCAGCAATGTTATACTTACATTCCAGATGGGAGTAGAGTAAAGACCTAAAGAAATACAGTAGCATCATTACTGACCTGAAGAAAGATTTGAAAGGGTTGACAGCAACAGGTTCTTGGGAAGCAGTAGGGAATGGATTTTCTGCTATAGGCAGATGGTTTGGAAACCTAGGGAGTGGTATTTTTGGAAGCATCCTTAAACCTTTAGTGATAATTGCTCTTTGTGGATTATTTCTGATTGTAGGCCGAGCCTTTACTTTGTTTGAGTTGAATGCTCAAGGAATGGATAGAGCGATCTAGATCTTTGAGGCAGTTCAAGTGGGCCTTATTTTTAGCGGCTATAATATTTATCAGTATCCCCTTTAATGTGGCCTTGAGAGCGTCCCGACGTGTCATGGAAGTTGTGTCCTCTGGGGTGTTTTCTTTAAGGAAGTTGGTAAAAGCCATTTTTATTCATGCTACATTGTCAGGGTTGTCCAGAAGGTAATCGTTCAGGCGCCATTCGCGAGGTAGTGGAGTAGGGTCATTGAGTGATATTTGAGTTGAGACACAGGCGTGATCAGAGATCACGATTGGCTCAATCTTCGGGGAGTGGCAGAGATGAAGTAGAGAGTTACTTACCATGATGTAGTCAATCTGTGAAAGGAGTGGTGTGATGAGGAGTAAAAGGTATAATCGCTCCCAGTGGGGTTATAAAGACGGCATCAGTCCACTAGGTTATTATATTTACAGCAGGATGTCATTTGTTTATGCACTCTATTAGCTATAACTTTGAGGGCTGAAATCCTATCTAAATTACCATCCATTGGTAGATTAAAGTCCCTGCCTAGGATAATGCCCATGCTGTCTGAAAGGTCTGAGCGTTGTCTATTGAGATCCCTCCAAAAGTCTGAGGCGTTGTAATTTGGTGCATAGATGTGATCCCGCCTTTTCACCTTGGAGATGAGCCATCTGCCCGTTTGATTGTGGATGTGTGAGATGACTGATATGTCTGATTTTTTGGAGACTAGCATTACTTCCCCATACTTTTTGTGCGGGCCGGGGAGATGCCAACATCTGAAATCCAAGGGCTTTGCGTCATGGATGGTTTTAAAGTGGGTCTCTTTTAGGAGGATGATATCCCATATCAATTTCTGACAATAGTTTACCACAACTGTTCGCTTAACTGGTTGGTTGTGTCCCTTCTAGTTTAATGAAAGTATGTTCAATGTATGGGCCGTAGGGGGAGTCTGGGGTTTCCATGATTAAATTATAGCAGTATGAGAGGCACAAAGCCTATAAGTTGGGATAGGTGGCAGAGTATGTGTGTCAGAACATCCTAGACGCTACTTTGTGGAGGTTGGCATTCATGTGAAGGTGTATGGTCAGGGGTCCCGCTCGGTGGGTAATGTCGTAAATACCGCTCAGGTAGCCGGGGGAGTGGGTAAGCATGTCGAACAGAAAGAAAAGGGACAGGGCTGGTGAGAGGAGTAGTAAAGAGAAGAAGAGCCAGAGGCACAAGAACTATAAGCAAAAATATAACAAAATTAACAAAACCCAATCTTGCCCAGCCACCTCCCAACCACAGGAATGCATAGGCAACACATTCCCCCACCAATGTTCTAAGTGAGGAGTTTTGGGCCTCGAGGAGGCCTATCCCAAATCCGTCCGGTAGGCTGCCCAGCTCTGCAGTTGCTTACGTTGTTACCTAACTCTGGGGGAGGGTCAGAAGAGGGATAAATAATAATGTAATAAACCCGTTGAACATGGCTACCAATTCGTCATTGTGTAGCCAAATGAGTTGCACCGTTAACTGAAATTTGATTGATTGGTAATGCTAACTCCCGTCACCTGTTAGACGGAAAAAAAAGGCGATTGGAGGACCAATGGTAAGCAAGTGCGCCCTCTCATACTAGTGGATATTAAAGCAATCACATATGAAAGACGCATTAGTTTTAAAGTATTTGATTGTACAGTCAACAGGGCCTGATTTAGATCTTGGCGGGTTACTCCATCACAGCGCTGACGGATATCCCGTCCACCGAAATATAAATCCCATAGGATATAGTAGGATTGATATTTCGGCAGATGGTATATCCGTCACCGCTGTGACGGAGTAACCTATCCGACAAGATCTAAATAAGGCCCAACAGTCTTTTAGAAATACTTGAAATACTGAATCCATATTTAAGCCATGGTTTACTGGTTGTAATTTGTTAATCCAGTAGGTTTCACTCCTCCTCAATGTATATTCTCTATTTCCTTGTCTTCTATGCACAAGGATATGTACAATTCCACATAATTTGATTTTGTTCAAGTGTTCTCTCTTATTGCATTGATCCAGGTGGATAGACATTGGGTATTTTGTGTCTCCATTTCGTAATGCTTGCAGATACTCTTTACATCTGCCTTTTAGCATCCCCTTAGGCGTGCATACGTAGATTTTTTGGCATATATAAGTAATCACATATACACAAAAAGTAGTCCTACAATTAATGAAACATTCAGTTTCATATTCACGATTGTTCATACTATCCGTGTAGCTAGTTTGTTGAACAAGAGTGTACTCACAACAGATACAATTTCCAAATTTATGAAACTCCTTTGGGTTCGTTGGAAGTGAGGTCCTTATATTTACACTGTCTTTTTGGTATGAGATTGTGTCACTCAGGCTCAGAATATTTCTTAGAGTTATGTTCTTCGTTTGTGTAATTTGAAACTTGGCTCTGGTGTAATGTTTAATGTGTGAATTCAATTTTAGTAAGTGCCAACGTTTTGTTTTGGTACATTTGTCTTGATTAAATTGAATATTTGGTTATGAATTTGATAATGTGTTTTCCAGGGGGTTTGGATATGTTTCCATGCTTATTCTTGCTTAGTATTTCATTATGTTTTGTGGGTTGAACTCTCATTACTGCTTTATTGATCACTGTTTCGGAGTAGTCCCTGTTTTGAAATCTGTCATATATAATCTGCTTCTCTTCTTCAAACACCGTTTCCTCTCTACATAGTCTTTTCACTCTTAATAGATCATTGTATGAAATATTGGACTTGTGTTGTTTGGAATAGCCAGAATTGCATTTAGAATGCTGGGTTGTAGAGGTTGATTTCCTAAATAACTTTGTCTGGGAAGTGTTGTTGACTATACAGCCTGCACAATCCAAGAAAGTGATGATTTCTTTACTGTATTCAAGACTTGGTTCCACATTGTGATAATTCTTATTTAATAAGTTGTGAAGTGTTTCTGAACCCCTGCTTTCCCCTTTCCAAATTTAAAACATACTGTCAATAAAACAGGCCCACAGTGTAATGTTATCATTGTATTGCTGTATGTTATCTTACATCAGTCTCTCCCTTTTGAATTTCCCATGAATAGTTTTGCATATGACTTATCTAACAGATTTCTGATGAAAATGGAGCTAGAGGTTCTCAATAAAGGGTTATCCTTCTCACAACTGGTACTCGTAGACTACTTTGACCAGCAAACTGATGCCTATAAATGTGTATGTCTTCTGATGCTGACGAAATTCTTTGAGACATTTCCAAATAAAACTGGCTAATCAGTGGAAAACACATGGTGGCCTTTTTATGACCAAAATGCAATAATCATTACACACTAGTGTTCTGTAACATGAATCTGGACCATAGCGTAGAGAACCATTATGACAGATGGGAAACACCATAAACATAAGCTACTGTTCCATGATGGCCGTCTTTAATTTAATTAATTATTTACATTGACAAAACTAATGCAGTAGACGCAACTCTCTACCAAGATAACTTATCGGATTTTGCCCTTTTGACTCACAGGTAACACTGAGACTCCGGGACATTTTTTAGAAACTAGAAATATTTATTTTATTATTTACTAGACTTCTCAATTTATTAATAGCTGCAATCACTATTTTTCTTTGTAGGTCGAAACACAGTTCCTTTAATGGTTATCAGCACCTAAACTCTTTGATCAAGGGACCAGTTTTCCTACCACGAAGTCGAAAACACCTACCTCATGTACGCCATACAGATTTTTTTGCTGTAGATTGCAGTACTACCCCACTAAACTAAATCAGATTGCATGATAACTTATGCAGTGGCCATACAAAAACTAATACAATTCAAAAGTCGTTTTACCATGAATCATGAACAAATAGTATTATTTCTTATGTTTTCTACCCAAATAGAACACACTTATTTTTGGTTACAACTGGATAATTAGTGTGAATGACAAACACAGTGTGGGAACATATATAACTCATGCCACATATCATAGTAATCACAACCTGAAAATTGCTTAGGCTAGTGATGACATACTCCTGCACTTTAGGACACTTCCAAGTGAAAAACATTGGGTTACAACGTCTTTCCTGAGTTAACATCACAGCCTAAATGAAATTTACCTGAGTAAGTCGTTTGTTGAAACATGTGTGAAACATGTGTTGGCAATTGAAATTTGGATTCTTAGAGTATTCTCAATAATTGGGAATATAAGTTTACTGGGCATATCTATCATTTACTATTATTTATGTTTTTTATCACTTTGAAATAGAAGTATATGCACTGGAGTCTGAGTAATACAATTTCGACAAAACAATTTTTAGATATCCAGTTCTTTTAATATAAGGAAGAGACATACAAAAATAAAACAGGTCCAACGATTAGATATCAAATATTGAAGAGCGATTGTCCCTGGGCATAGGACTAATTAATTTGGAAGAACTTAGGGTGCACCGGTACAGTACCAGGAGTGGCTCCTAGAAGCTCAAACTCATTTTACGCGATTAGTCTCCCAGTTTGGATTGAGAAGCAATACAGTTCACAAAACCTGGATGCAGAGGTAGATGGAGTTGATATCTCAGTCTAAAATGGAGCATTAAGCTTCAAATTTTGCAAATGAAAGGAAGGGTTTGTACGTAAATGGCCAGGCAGATCAAATAGAATTTACAGTTTGGTGGACAGGTTCCTCCATCACAAACATGACGAACATCTCTTCCACCTTATTACAAAAGCCACAGGATATAATGCACTGCTAATAGAGCAGACAGATGATATCTGTCACGTTTGTGATGGAGTTAACACTCCTCCAAACTCTGAATCAGGCCATTAGTGCCGTAGTACATGCTAAAGTCGATCTTCAGGGTAAAACCAGCTGGGTAAGACAACATGAATCTTAGGTCTTTTGAAGTTCAATGTTGCTATTCAAACAAGAGACTAGCAGTAATATCAAAAGTCATTTATAACTGGAACATCCTTGAACTCAGAAGAACTGATATAACAGGTATTTTTCTGCATTGGTTTGAGGGTTGCACAGTTGATCTGTTTTTAGTGGAAAGGTCTTTGGCTCAGGCTAAATCCTCATGGACCTTGTAGAACATTTGCTGGGTTTGAAAAAGTGCTAAATATTTGTGAGCCAGTTTTATTTTGCTCTAACACAAGTATGATTACTTATTCAGATGTAACTGGATAGAAATGCATTGAAGGGAGGATCGCCAGTCTGGTGCCACTTGTACGACAAATTTTGCCCGGCCCAGGCAATTTACATTCTGTCATTGTAGGGCAGTTCACAATTTATTAAAATCAATGTGAATATTCATGAGCCAAGCCATACACATTGTAGGGCAAAGTTCTGTGTTTTACATAACAACATAAATATTTGAGAGCCTATATGAGGACAATTATGGTTACTTCCTCATGCGTAACTGCATAGGACATTGCTAAGCTCAGACAATTTACATACAGGTATTGTAGAATGGTGCTCCAATTATTAATATCAATATGAATATTTATGAGCCAAGTTAATATTCAAGACAGAAAAAATGTTTATTTATTTCTCTAAAGCTCTTCAGGAATGCATTGGCTGGAGGGTGGCTGAGCTGTCAAATGTTTTGGTGAAAATGTGGCTTGATTCAGGCTAATTCCCCATAAACCTCGTAGGGGAATGTGGTGTGTTTAAAAAAAACATCATAAACATTGGCAAGCCACATGTGGATTTCCAAAAGGACAAGTATGTTTACTTATTCAGATATAACTGCATAGGAATGCATTGAAGAGAGAGTCACCCATTTGGTGTTACCTGCTTTGACAAATGTTGCTCAGCTCAGACAATTTACATATGGGTACTGTAGAGGGGTGCTCCATTTATTAATATCAATATGAATATTTGGGAGCCAAGTTGAGTTTGATGAGAGAAGGAACACATACTTATTCTTCTGTAGCCCCACAGGAATTAATTGACTGGAGGGTGGCAGAGTTGACACATTTTGTGGTTGAAAAGTTGCTTTTCTCAGATTAAATCTTCATAGACTGTGCAAGAAGATGTGGTTCGTTTCAAAAACATAATAACTATTTGTGAGCCTATATGTTCTTCCTATCGCACAAATTTGATTACTTATTCTGATGGAACTGCATAGGAATACATTGAAGTAACTGTCACTCATTTGGTACCACCTGTGGTTACAAATGTTGTTCGGCTCGGCCAATTTGCATATGGGTGGGTTAGAGGGGTGCTCCATTTACGAATATCAATATGAATATTTGAGAGACACTTTGATCTTTAGGAGAAAAAGGACAATGAATTATTCAACTATAACTCTGTAGGATTGCTTTGGCTGGAGGGTGGTAGAGTTGCCACATGTTTGAAATGTTGCTTGTCTCAGGCTAAATACTCATTGACCTTGTAGGGGGATGGGATGTGTTTGGTAGAAAACATAAATATTTAAGAACAATGGTGATTTTTTATTCAGACGTAGGAATGTGTTTGACGTGAGGGTTACCCATTTGGTGGCCCTTATTGGCACAAATGTTGCTCAGCTCAGAAACTTTACATACAAGTAGTGCAGATGGGCGCTCTATTTATTAATATCAACATGAATATTGAGGGTGGCATAGATGCTTGGCTCAGGCCAAATCCTTGTGGATCTTATAGTGGTATTTGCTGTATTTGAAAAACAACATACCAATAGTATGACAATCCAAAATCTGATTAAATACAGTTGTATGAACTATTTAATGTTTAGTGAATGGAATGTGTTTTATATTATGCAGACTGTGAATAAGATGCTGTCCGAGTAACAAGCTAACTTCAGCCTGCAAATAAGATGCTAGCTTAATCATCATGCAGTGCAGCGGTGAAGAAGGCGGTGTGGTACTGAGGGTGTTACCCTGTAGATGTCAGGGAGAGATAGTGGCATGGAATTGGTGGTGGGTTGTAGTGTTTTGTAATAATGTAGTGTGATGGAGGAGGAGTATTTAGATGGTTGAGAGTGGTCATGCTGTGGTAGGTGGGAATGCAGTGCTGCATTATGGTACAGATATGGTACTGGGTGGGTGTGTTTCATGCAGGTACAGTGTAGTGGTGTGGAGAGATCGTGCAGTGGCAGATGTGGGGAGGAAGTGCTGTGCTGGGGCAACAGTGTTGTGGATTTAGGGTGGTGAAGTTAGTTGTGTGGTCCTGTGGGTTTTAGTGCTGTCCTGGCCAGTGCTGTGGAACTGAGGTTCTAGGGAGTTGCAGTATATTGATAAGGGACGGTTGTACAGTACTGGGGTTGTTACTGCAGTGGCTGTATTGTGCTGGTGGGGGAATGGTAGTGTGGTGGTGTGCCTAATGATGGAAGCAGAGGTGGTGGTAAATGATAGTGAGTTGCTGGTGTGACAGTGCAATGCTGAGTCATGGTAGTGCATGTCATGGGTTATAATGTGGTGAGGTGGAGATATAATATTCTATAGTAGTTTGATGATGGTGGTAAGAGGTTGTAAGAGTGGCAGTGCATTGCTCATTGATTGTAGAAAGGTGATGTGGTAGTGCAGTATTTGAGGGTAGTAATGGGCCGTTGATTTATGCAGTAATATGTACTGGCAGTTCAGTGCTGTTTTTGGTAATATGGATTGGTAGTATGGTACCTAGGGTGGAAGTGTATGTTGGTGGACAGTGGTCATGTAGTTATGGGGGGTGGTACTGCAGTGTTGGGGCTAGTGTTTCTCTGGTGGAGGTGGGAGTGCTGTGGGGAAGAGTGGTGGTGGAGTGGTAGTATGATACTGGAAGTGGTAATCTGATATGGGGGAGTCTACGTGGTGTGGGAGTGGCAGTGAACTAGTGTGGGCTAGCAGTCTGCTGGTGCTAGTGGGTAATTTGCTGTGGAGTAGAAGAACAGTGTGTGATAGTACTTTGGTTTATGGAGAAGAGCCGACTAGTTAGTGTGGTTTTGATGTGCTGGGGATAGTGTGGTGTAGAAAGTAAGCATAAGGGGTGCATTGTGTTGAGCAGCAACAGAGCTCTTCTACGGATCTTGCAGATGCACTATGAATAATAGTTCTTTCTAGTCAAATCTAAGTAAAAGAGTATCAACCCCACTGTAGACACAAGGCAAACAAGCTATACTCCCCAGATAATCAAAAAGCAGCCCCTAGTTCCATTTAGGACAAACTGCTCTCTCACAGCTTCTTCTTTTAGAAAGTGTCAGGTTAGCACCCACCAGACTTTTACAATTCTACATTTAGATTCTCCTCTTTCTCTCAAATGGCTAACTGCTTCACTCGCAGTTCTTGCTATGAAAAGGCACTTTGTCAGTCATATGTTGAATCACACCACGCACCTTCATGCATTCCAGCTTGTGAAGCACTGCAGCGCTTTTCTTTGAAGTCACACCTAACACAACTGCACAACCCTATCCACTCCACTCTAATCCACTCTAATCTACTCCACTCCACTCTAATCAACTGCATCCCAATCCACTCCACTCTAATCCACTCCACTATAGTCCACTCCACTCCATTTTAATCCACTCCACCCTATTCCACTCCAATCCACTCTAATCCACTCCACGCCAATCCACTCCACGCCAATGCACTCCACTCCACTCTAATCCACTTCCATTCACTCTATTTCTCTCCACTCTAATCCACTCCGCCCTAATCCACTTCACCCTAATCCAATCCACTGTAATCCAATCCACTCCAGTCCAATCCACTCCGCTCTAATCCACTACAGTCCAATCCACTCCACTCCACTCTAATCCACTCTACTGTAATCCACGCCAATCCAATCCGCATGCATGCCAATAGACCTGATTCATTCGGGAGACTCCCGATTTGTTAGGCATATAACAGCTTTATTTTGGCTGTCTCCCGTCTGAAATAGCATCTGCGTCAATAGAAAAGACTTTGCAGAAATACATTCTCCTGATTATTATTTTTAAATCTTCCACTTTCAAAATGTTGGCATGTATGAATCCACTCCAATCCGCTCAACTCCACTCAATCCACTCGACTCAATCCACTACACTCAATCCAATCCACTCTAATCCACTCCACTATAGGCCACTCCACTCTAATCTACTCTACGCCACTCCACGCCACTCTACTCTACGCCACCTTCTGACACTCCACTATACAACACTCCACTATGACACTCCACTAGGACTTCTCTATGACACTCCACTCTATTCCATGACACTTTACAACACTCTATGCCATTTTACACAACTGCAATATACGACACTCTACAACAGGGTTCTCCTACTGGTAGCTCTCCAGCTACCTATAAGTAGCTCTACTGTGTGCAACCCTGCTTACTAAATTTGAAGCTTTTCTTTGGTTGAATTAATATTTGGAAACCAAAATTTAAAAGTGGGGACCTATTGGTTTTGACAAAGCTTATTTCCTAATGTTGGCCTCCAAGCTGCATGAGTTTCTAACAAGTGATGTGCTAGAGGCCGGAAATGACTGCCTCCTGACGTAATATTCATTCCTGTGCTTAAGAATATCGTTGATGAGTCAGTCTTCCAATGCTAAAATAAGAAACCCTTTCAGTCCCGGAAATGATGAAATCTGGCGCGTCCTGCGCACACGTAGCCACACCTCAGGATGGGCATCAGGTTCGGCAAGTCACTAACGTAAGCTACAGGATGTAAGACTTTGAAGAAAGGAAAGACGGCGCTTACATTCCACAGAAGGGTTGGGTAGAAAAAACTGCTCAGAGAAGTTCATTTGGAGGAATGTTACCTCAGAGTGACGTAACCGCAGGGCGTGTTTCACAGCACACCGGGCACGGCAGGTTTCCCAAAACTGTAGGCTTCAATACATTGCAAGAAGGAAACAAAGCCCCAAGACTCTAACGATTGCACTTGAATGTTCAATGACCTGTAATGAACGTATTTCTTGTGAGTAGTGATAGAGCGGAAATTTACAATTTTAAAGACGAACAGAAACTGGACATGACACTTTTGAGAGAAAATACAAATAGCTGCTAAGGTTTCAGGCTACTATGTGTGACATTTTCATAATTGTAGTGTAATTATGAGTGACATTTCAATGACTATGAGTGACACTTTCTTGCGCGCAAAATTAAGCAATGAAGACAAGAAAAACATATAAATATCAGAAATTACACCCATTTGAGCAAGGAGAATCTCTACGGGCCCCTGACAGACATTAAATTATGACGCCCAGTGACAATACCCGACAATCACAATTTCAGGGATAGTAGAATAGTGATGCAGGCAAAAATGCACAGGTTAAGAAACAGTCACAAAGAAGAACTTACATACAAGAAGGAATTATAAACTTGTAAAGTATGAGAAACAGTACCAGAGTGATAAGCATAGTCGTACACAATATGCACATGGTATAAAAGGTCAATTTGTATACCAGCATTTGTTTGGAATGTTGAGTGGAAGCTATTATGCAAAGGATTTACGGCCTGTCACCCTAAATGCATTACAATTAAACACTTCTACTAATTCACTGTGCCTGTGTTCACTTACATTCTTACTCAAACTCGAAGGTTTTGTGCCCTATAAATAATTTTTACCTAATTCATGAAAGATTTTATTTCGACGCTAGTTCAGAAGTCTGCTTTTTGCTTAGATTGAGTTTCCATCGCTTTGTAAAGTATCAAAAATATTGCTCTATAGTAGTGTCAACTCAATTATTAAATTCAACCCACTTAACAAAAGTAGTATTTTGTGCAACACAAGTGATACATGTGAAATACACAAGAACGAACACACAGCTCGTAGGAGGCTCCTCTATTACAGAGAGAAGGTGATTGGAGGAGGAAATGCTGCCTGCACGACTAAAGCTTGGAGAAGTGGCTCTGATTTACATGCACTCGCACGAAGCAGACATTTTTTGCCGCAACAGGCAGGCGAGTTATGCAAACAGAAGTTGGAACTTGTAACATATTAAAGATTGTGGTCGCCATCGAATAATACTTTGCTTTTCTCTTGAGTGCCAGGGTCGGACTGACCTATAGGACAGTACGGCAGCGCCAGAAGGGCATTGATGCACGTGCTTTTTGCCAGTGGTGGAAATGGATGTGCCGTGTTGTTTTTGCACTGGTGTAAAGTTATCACAATACAGCCCTCGATAACCTAAAAAAGAACCCTCCCGTTGGTTAAATGCCAATGTAATAGTGACATCATTCATAGTTCCGTCAGTCGTGTTTGTTGGGGGTTAATAAAATAATAAACACTGTAGGAATTAAGGATCACTAGCCTCGTTCCCATCTTTACACTCTTGCGCCTCACTTCCCCTCAACTGATGCTTGCTTGAGTTTGTCATTACTCTTTTCTATAATTTAGTGTCATTTATTAGAGCTTTGGGGAATGGGCGGGAATACTCCTTTTGTGTAAAGGTAATGTGGATTTAAGAGCCAGACTGGAGCCCAGGACACGTGTGGAATGGTGAAAGCTGCTGTCCGCATTCAAGGGAATACAATATTTAGTTAAACGTGAAATGTAAACGGAGCTGTCCCTGACATTGATTACCTCAAGGGGCTACACTGAACCACAGTCCCTGCTGCACAGTTAGTTGTTGTGCGGGCTCGGCTGCCGCTGCGTCACTGCTCTCAGTCAGAACAGTCATCCGACCTGATGGAAAGAGGGCTGAGCATATAACATTGAGCACCTCGAACTCCTCAGGCCAGTGCCGCCAGCTTGCCCCCCTGCGGCCCGCCTTTACGTGTCTCCTCTCGGCTGCTTAGTCATTGGACAAATCCTTACAGTCACTCTCATGACGTTGGGTCACGTGAATCAGAATGTTGGGACCGGGTAAAATGTATCCAGAACGGAGCGCAGCTGAGTCTGCCCCCAAGCTGCGAGCAGCGCGAACCAGCGCTGCCAGCTTTGCTCAGACAGACACTGCGAACTACTATATTGCAGTGCTCCTGCTTGACACTGTGGAAGCTCTATAATGCGTGATGATTATATGATTATTTTTAATGCGGTGATGCGGGGACTTGCCTTCAAATGCGTTAGGATCACGCGTGATGCGTGGCACTTGGCAGGGCTGAATACATAAATGTGCGAAAATTTCACGTTATAGGAAAATGATGAAAACAAAGAATTTTAGTTACTGCATCGTAAAAGCATGCAGAAAAAGAGTAGTTTAAATTATATCATACATACAAGTGACATAGGTCGTGATATATGAAAGAATAGAATCTTGTCCTATTAACGTGTGTTAGAAATCTAAACATGATGAAATTCTCACGTTATTGAATTTACTTCTATATGGTTTACATTTTAGATAAAATAGAAGAATAACTAGCTAAATGTATGAAATAATATAATTAATTTGATTTCGATGGTGAATTTTTATCAATTTAACAATTTTATTTGATAATGTGTGCACCATAAATGACAAACAGAAATAGGTGCTACACCTTCGTACTAAAAGATGCTATAGCGAAACTTTCAGTAAATGTTCTTTACACATGTGCTAATAATAATTGCTTGAAACAAAAACGTAATCTATATTTTCAAAGTGCATATACATGTTGGCACTTATAAATGTAGTAGTTTTCTATTTCTCACAGGATACCGAGCATTCTCGTTCAACGTGTATGGAGAGATACACATAACTTTACTGGGTACGATCACATACACTGATTCCGCATTTTTTTTTTTAATTGATGCTGAAATGCACCCTCACCAGTCTATACAAGAAACTGAAGGAAAAATACTACCGGGCACACAGTACACTTTCCAGGACGGAATTACAACTGTCTTTAAGGAGGACTACTAAAGAACAGACAGCCTTGATGAAGTCGCAGGTTAATCCCATGTGCGACGAAACACGTGTTGGAATTGTGGCTAAGAACAATATCAACCGAACAACAGATTGAAAGAATAAAAAGGACTACTGAGAAAATTTCAACATATTTAAATGGACTTTATACATTTTATATTGGCGTGTGTCAGAGGCTTAGATGACACTACATTGGTGATCTTTGATCACAGACTGGGGAGTGGGGTGAATCCCATTACCTTCTGAGCACCACATTGATATTGATCATAGAATAGATATTGTGTGGATTTCTTGTTGAGCACCGTTTCCCATCTACTGTTCACCCATAAGAGAATACAAAATAATTTTATAACTAGAAAATATTTTGTGATTTACTGGACAGGAGGATATTACATTCAGAAACAAGCATTTGTAAAATATATACTAAACAAACTCTGAAATTTCTTGTATGATTAGGTGCTTTACGTAAAATGTTTTAGTTGTTATAAAGAATAACATGGCACATGCACCTTATCAGCTCATAAGTACACAAACAAGTTCGTACAAAAGGGCGAGTTAGTACATGAACGCCCTCACACAGCTGAATGCAGGCACATACACTCCCAGCAAGAGACAAAAGCTTGAAACACTAGAGACCGATTCAACTCAGGATAAATGAACACACCTTTATTTCTGGTAAATTAAATATTTGACATAATGCATATGTATAAGTGTGTGGCATTATGAATTCATATTCAACAAAATTATACGATAAACACGCTGCTGCAAGAGTGCGCAGCCATAATAAAGCTGAAGTTCACGTTTAGCTCATGCTAGCTTGCCTACGCCGATGACGAGAAACGCGTATGCTTTTGATGCATCTGCGATCTCCTGAACAAATAACATAAACACTCGAAGGTGTTAGCTACCGGGTAACGTGTGCAAGTTTATTTCTTTTGACTGAGACACAAAAACAGAGTGTGGAGTGCTAGGAACATGGGTCCTTGTCGGTGTGAGGAGGGGTTTTAAAGTGCCTGGGATGATAATTAGGGCCTAGGGTTACTGCTGAGGGGCTCAAGCCAGACATATATCTTCATCAAGACAAAGACTGCAGATCTATGCAGGCCACTAATCATAACATTCAAACTCCATGCAAGAAACAATCATCAAAAGCAGAATTAAGAGAGCACCGGGATGCATTGGACGAGCTTGGGGAAGGAGTAAGCGGGGAAGGAAGGAGCAATACAGAGCACAGGGTGGGTGGCATTTGGGGGGTGAGCAGCACACAAAGGAGAGACATGAAAAACACATGCACTCTATGTTGTTACTAAAAAAGAAAAAACGTGTTCCTTAAATGTGAGCAGTGGAAGGATACGAGTGAGCTAATCAAAAGGAGGCTATGCTCCAAGGGTGGGAGAACACAGGGAGAGGAAGGCAAGCTATCAAATAAGAGGCAAGTATGAGAGTGACAATAAAGCCAACCAATGGCAAGCTCTAAGCCCCATGTCAGCTCACAATAGGTCTTTTGCAGAAAAACAGCTTGAAATGTCTGGTAGGCGAGACCTGAAAATTACCCGACATTCAAGGATCCGAGTCAACAGTACCTCTGAAATAAACTTCTATGGCTGGTGTTCAAATTTTACAAATATGTGCTGTCATTATCAAGTACTGGTCTTGCCAAACTTTATGATGGTGAAGGGTAAAAATCTAACATCTAGTGATTAAGTTGTGGTAAGGCAACAGTTAAAACTAAACTAACATGAGATGGCAGTCTAAAAATTGTAGTAGGCGGAGTTCAGACAAAAAGTGATTTTAGCAGGCTACCTGCCCTCAAATAACTAATTTTATTCGAAATAAGTGCGGCATATAGAGATAGGGAAGATCACATCAACACTGCTAATGTATTCTTTGTTTTGTTACAATTGTTAGATATTCTGTGTTACACATCTTGTGTAACAAAATGTGTGTAATTGTCTCACTTCTTTCCATTGTAATACATTAATATCCTGACCTTTTGGCCTTGATTAAGAAATGTATAAAATATTCTAGATGCACAGTGTAGTAGTCTGTGCTTATTGTGGAACCTCCCTGGTTTGGAACCTCACTGCGTGAGGGTTCTGCACCGGGTGTTCTAGCAGAGTCAGTTGGTGTTTGCTGTTGCCTCCGCTGCTCTGCCTCACGGCATATTGAAGGAACACGTTGCGGTTATCCTGTACGGAATTGGGGGCAGAGCGGCGGAAAACAAGGTCAGTCGGAAGCTGAAACGCATCAGGAGCTCTGCGTTCCAGCAACGAAAACGCGGAGGCGTAGCTGGCGTCAAGAAGTGCAGTTTGCGTCGCCAAGTTACTGCGTTTCAGTTGCGGAACGCAAGTCTCTCTTCCTGGTGTGCACGACATAGAGCTCCCTTTATTGCACAGAGGGGAAGCTGAAGAACGGAGCTTGCTTGCCGCCCATTTGTCAGAACATACGTCATAATGCAATGAGACGTGCGGCAGAGTGTGCAATCTTCGTGTGCACAGGTACTGTACAGCGTTTCCAAGCGAGTAATGAACCTTTTGTAGCACAAGTACTGCAGTACTGTAGAGGGAGGCACGGCACTTGGAGAGTTACTGTGTTTTTCAGAGTGTGCACAGCAACCTGTCACTGTGTACAACAAGTGTACATTAGTGATTAGCAGCAAATTTGGGAACATTTCATTAGAATGTAACAAGGAAGTACCTGTGGGTGTATTACCACAGGCTAGTTAGTCAACACTGTTTGGCAAACACAGTGTCCTTGTGTTATTTTGCCAATGTTTTAGTAGTGTGCACTGTGCCAGTGAAGTTTTAACTTTTATCGTTATTGACACAGTTCAAGACTTTAGAGCACATTTTCATCTTTGTTTTTTTTTTTGTGGGACCAGTTTTCTTTAGCATTCTGCTCAACCATGCAAGCTGTCACACCCCCTCCACCATTTCTGGAGACACCTGGTGAACCACCCATCAAATGGAAACAGTGGTTTGATGGGTTTGAAACATACCTTGGTGCGATTGGAGCGAATAGATTCAGAGCAGAGCGCAGGAAGTACCTTTTGCTTCACTCTTTGGGTTTTGAGGGGAGAGCTATCTTAAAACATCTTCCACCACCTATCATTGTTGGTGAGGACGTCCTCGATGAGTACCAAGACACTGTTAAAAGGCTGCAGACAAGGTTTGACGTTCAACCCAGTCTAGTTGTACTCCGTCACAAATTATTTTTACGTGTGCAAAACACTGGTGAATATGTTGACAATTACATTACGGCTCTAAGGAGGCTTGTGTCAGATTGTCAATTGGAGAACTTTGTGGACCAGTTGGTGCGCGACCAGTTTATCTGTCATTGTACAGATAAAACCATCAAGCAAAAGCTTCTTTCTATGGGAAATCCTACTCTTGAAGAAACTATCAGGGTAGCGAAGAGCATTGAGACGTCACAACTGTCAGCGAAGGAATTGGATGGTAAAACCAGTGAGCGTGTCTCTGCTGTTAAAGTCAAAGAAAATAAGGACAGAGACAGTAAAACCACAGACAAACCACGTCCCAATTTGGGAGAAAGGGAAAATGCTTGCTTTTCACAAAGTAACATTTGTTTTAGATGTGGGTATAAGTCTCATATGGGAAATAGTAAATGCCCAACTAAGTTCGTGACTTGTAGAATCTGTAACAGAACGGGACACTTTGCTAAGGTGTGTCAGGCTAGCAAGAACAAGACATTCTCACAACCCTCTTCGGTCAAGTGTGTTGTTGATACAAGCATGTTTAGTGATGATGAAGAATTTGTCACTAAAGACCTTAGTGACATGGTATCAGTTGTACAAGATGATGGGGTCATGGTGGGAAATCCAGAAATGTGTGTTGACCCTTATGTGGAGATCATGGTCAGGGATAGAGTGTTGAAACTCCTAGTTGACTCTGGCGCTCGTATCTCCATGATCACGCAAGACCTCTTTGATGAAACATGGCCTTCCAGATCCCTCTTACCCCCTGATCATAAGGCAGTCTCTTACGAGGGGCGTGAGATCAATTTGTCAGGGTACATTGAAGATATTCTGGAGTTCAGGGGAAGGAGGATTGCTGGAAAGGTGTATGTGGCACGCAAAGGCTTGAACATCTTGGGCTGGTTCCACCAGGGATTATTTGGAATGGTACTTAGGCTTGGGACCACAGAACAGGTCCTTGTTGTAAGGGACAATCCAGATCTTGAAGATTTAGTCAACAAATTTCCTCACGTGTTTTCTGGTGAGCTAGGCAAGATTAAGGATTTCCAGCACAAGATTATTGTGAAAGATGGCACTATACCCATCAGACATAAACTGAGAAATGTTCCCTTTAGTGTTAGACAGGACTTAGAGAATGAACTTAATTCTCTGTGTGCTAAAGGGATAATAGAACCAGTTAATTCCTCAATTTGGTTATCTCCATTGGTGGTTGCACGTAAGCAGAACGGGGAGCTGAGGGTCTGTGTGGACCTCTGCTGTTTAAACAAAGAAATCTGGGTGGATTCCCAACCACTACCCAATATCAATGAACTGTTGGCAGGTTTGAAGGATGCTACAATTTTCACAAAATTGGATTTGGCATCGGCCTACCATCAGGTAGAGTTAGCCCCTGAATCTAGGCATCTCACCGCATTCGTTTCCCCTTTTGGCACCTATCAGTATGTCCGCATGCCGTTTGGCCTTGCGTCGGCTGCATCAGTTTTTCTGCGGCTGATGAATAACATGCTGAAGGGGATCGAAGGCCTATCTGTTTTCCAAGATGATGTCTTAGTTTTTGCACCCAACAGGGGTACCCATGATGCTATTCTTCATGAAGTATTGTCTAGGTTCTAGTCCAATGGTGTGGTGTTACGTAGAGACAAATGTGTTTTCATGACCAGAGAGGTTGAATACCTGGGACATTTAGTCAATGATAATGGAATTCTCCCTAAGACCAGTCTAGTATATTCAATATGTCAAATCCAAAGCTCCCTCTGACAAGACTAGCCTCAAGTCCTTCCTTGGTCTGTGTGAATTTTATTCTCGGTTTGTACAAGATTTCGCGAGTAAGTTGAGGCCTTTGTCACAAATGCTTATGAAGGGTGTTGCATTTGAGTGGAGTGATGAATGCCAAAATGTTTTTGAGTGGGTGAAGCAACAACTAGTGTCACCTAAGGTTTTAAAACACTATGATCCCTCTCTAAGTTTCACTCTCACGGTGGATGCTAGCAATGTCGGTGTGGGAGCTGTGCTGACCCAGAACAAAGGTGGTGAGGTCAGGACCATTGGGTTTGCCTCCAGAGTGTTGTCTCCTTCCGAAAGTAAATATTCTGTTATCGAGAAGAAACTATTGGCGTGCTGGTGGGCAGTGATGAAATTTCGAAATTTCATTTGGGGGAGAAAGTTTTATCTCCGGACCGACCACAAGCCCTTAGTTTTTATTCTGAGTGGCAAGAATGTCAGAAGTTTCACCCCTAGGATTGCACGTTTGTTCTCAAAACTTCTGCAATTTGATTTTTGTGCTGAGTACATTCCTGGTAGCAAGAATGGGTGTGCGGATTTCCTCTCACGTTCTTCTGACATTGAGGAAGATGAACATGTCATGGGTGAGGAGGACAAGGAGGAGTTCATTGTTGCCGCTGTGGATCTCCCACGGTTGTGTGCTGTTTCTGAATGTGAGTGGCGTCAAGCCCTTAATGCTGACGTTTCTTTGGCTTTGGTCATGAAGTATATAGAGAAAGGTTGGCCAAAGGAGAGAAATCTGAATTTTGAGTACAAAACATATCTCCAAGTGGCGGATGAATTATCAATAGAGGATGGTTTGTTGATGGGAGGAGACAAGCTTGTTCCCTCTCTTTGTTTGAGGACTGCTTTAATCAGGCATGCTCATGAGGGGCATTTGGGAGCTACAATGACTAAAAAAAGGGTACGTCTCTCCTTTTTGTGGCCCTCCATGGACAGGGAGGTGGATGAAATTGTCAAGTCACGTGTGATCTGTTCTAGCTATGACAAAACTGCCAAATTGCGCACGCCCCCCCCTTTCTCCAATTGAATTGCTGTCTGCACCATGGGTGAAGTTGGGGCTTGATATTGTAGGTCCTTTCCATGCACTTGATCCATCATCTAAGTTTGCTTTAGTCATGATGGACTATTACTCCAAGTGGCCAGAGGTCAGGTTTGTGAGGGAGGTGAGCTCTAGGACTGTTGTCGAATTTCTTAATGACGTATTTATGAAGGAAGGTTTTCCTGAATTTCTGCTGACGGAAAATGGTGCCCAGTTTGTTGCTAGTGAGGTTGAAGATTTTCTTCATACTTGTGGGATCATGCACCTCAAAAGTTCACTGTACCACCCCCAGACCAATGGTCTAGTTGAGCGCATGAATAGGGTGCTTGGGGAGTGCATACAGTGGGCTCTTGCCAACAAATGTGTCGTTTCCAATTCTCTGAAAAGCATGCTTTGGTTCTATCGAACCACTCCACATTCAACCACGGGTGTTTCACCTTTTGAGTTGTTACGTGGTTGGAGACCCACTACCACCTTTTGTCCTAGTTGGATGAACAAGTGGGTCAAGGGTAGACAGTGGTCGGATAACAGTGTGAGGAGTCATGTAAGTATGACTCAAAGCAAGCAGAAAAGATACTTTGACTCCAGGAAGAATGTGAAAGGCCTCGAGATCTGCTGTGGTGATTGTGTCCGTGTGAAGAAACCTGTCCATGTGAGGAAGGGCTTTTCAAAGTTTAGCCCTTCGTTCAGGGTTGTAGATGTGAAAGGCAATTCTGTGAAACTTGAGAATGGACAGTGGTGGAACAAGTGTTTTCTGGTGAAAAGTTGTGCTTTTGGTGAAGGTTTTGGAAGTGAAAGTAATGAGAGGAGTTTAGAGTGTGTTAGCCAACCTGCCTTGAAACGCAGTTCTCGAGTTAGGAAGCTTCCTACTCGTTACAGAGTCTAATCTGTTTCCTTTTGAAGCTTTTTTCTTTTCAGGTTTTGTATTTTATTGTTGTTCTTTGTTTAACCTTCTTTTCCTTTCACAGGTACCGTCAGTTTGTTCGTTCGTTTGTTTTTTCCCCTTTTTTTAGGTTTCCTTATGTTGTTTTGTTTTAAGGGAAGACCCATGTAGTAGTCTGTGCTTGTTGTGGAACCTCCCTGGTTTGGAACCTCACTGCGTGAGGGTTCTGCACCGGGTGTTCTAGCAGAGTCAGTTGGTGTTTGCTGTTGCCTCCGCTGCTCTGCCTTGATGGTCCAGCTGTTATATGAATAAATACAGCTTCATCTTACCTGGCGTCTCCTGGTTCTTTACGACAGACAGGTCTCACTTATTCTTAAAATACGCAAAACTTCTGCCTTGGCACGCGCATGTGCAGCAGTAGGCGTTCCCAGGGAAGTGACAGGGAAGCGATCAGGAAAATAAAATGCAAAAGATGCTCACCCAAATGCATACACATGTAGTCAGTCGCTAACGTTCGCAACGCTTCCCTCACACTAGCCAGCTCCACGCAATGTAACTCTGACTGCACCAGTTGTAAGTGGGGCAGATAGTGTGGGGTTGTGCACCATACACTTCTCGTTCACAAGGAAGTCTAGGAATGGTAGACAAATCAAAGAGGATGTTGTCACTGATGAAAAAAGGGTTAAAAAGTAGTGTGTGGAGTCCATACAAGTAGGGTTAGGCTAAACAGGTATACACCAGGAGAGTTACACTAATAGTACACTTCCCTTGTATACTCCTATAGGTGAGTGAACAGGCGTAAATCTGTACCATGTCAGCAGTTATGACTTCTGTGCGAGGTTTTCATGGAGCAACCATAGCAGCTAAAATTAGCCTTGTAGTCTCTAACCTGATGGTGTCTGTACACTAACCATGCTGATGAACAGTTTAATTAATTGTGTGCCACCTGAGCTCACTCTTTGAGGTTTTTTTTTTACCTTTACGTTTTTACGTAAGCTCATACATACCTATGCTGTTTGATCCACTATACATTTGCTGCTTGAGCTGACATGCTTGTATATGCACTCGCAAGTAATTCCCACATTGTTTGTGACTAACTTTTTTCCCCGCTCTGTTTTTATGTCTCAATTTTGATCATTTTATTGTATGGGTCTTATATAGAAGTTTGTGGTAATAAGATTTCAGTCAAAAAATGTCTAAACTCTTGTCTGCCCCATGCGCATTCTACGCCAGAGGAGGGCAAGGGTAGGCAGCTTCTCCGATGATAGACACAACTGTCTTTCTGCCATCTGCACCAAAATCGGGTTGGCTGCCCCCTTTAGGCCCGCTGGACCACCATTGATATCAGATACCACAGCACCAAAGATGATGGGTCCAATATGTTGAAATAAGGTGTATGGAATTATTAGTTGTTGACTAGTTAAGCAGATTATTCTCTAAATAGGACGGCGACCTTGACCCACAAAAGTGACAAGCTTCATCATTGGGTCCCTCATCACTGTGGTTCTCATTAAAATAGCTCTGCAGGAGCTATTTGGTTTTGTTAATGTTTTTTACAGATGTTGCATAGCAGCGCAAGCTGCTGTACAACAAGACTCAAAGTAAATAAGAACAAAGTGTTATGGAGCGGCCAGCGTTGCCTGCATCATAGTGTTTTTTTTTTTACTTTGTCCTATTTCACAGCAGCCCGCACTGGTGTGCAACATCTTTAAAAAACATTAACAAAGCCAAATAGCTCTGCACAAGCTATTGTAAGGGGTATGTGATGCTACAGTCAGAACTGCCGCCTGTGGACCTGGGGAACTGTTCCAAGTTTCAGCACAGGCACAACATCCTGAGATTTTGGGCAAATCCTTCAAACTCCCCGTGTCAAAAAATAAAAATGAATGTGTCCTTGTGTAAAGTAAATGGTGCTCAAATAAAGCACTCCAGTACTTTCGGGTCAAGTTTGTGCTATATAAACCTTTCAAAAATAAAATTTTAAAAAATAAACAAGAGAGAGGAGGGCAAAGGGTGGGAATCAATGGCGGAGGGTTGAGTGGGTTAAAAAGAAAGACGGGGTGACGAAAAGTAAATAAAAAAAAGATTACCTCAAGGGGCCTGTGGCCAGTGGAAGGACACTGGCCACAGGAAACAGAACATGGCCTATGCTCTATGCAGGGACAAAGCGATGAAGATCAAAGCTGGAGGTGCCGGCCAATAGGAAGCAAGGAAATGAGAGTGATGTAGGACCCAACCAATGGTAAGTAAAGGTAAGTAATGGGCAAGCTCTAAGCCCCTTTTAGTTTTTTGTTTTTTAAAGAACAATAGCTATTGCTGACAGTGCATGCGCGCTGTAGGCAAAACCTAAAAATGAAGCAACCACACCTGGTCTGCAATGGTGTAGCATCTTGTTCCGTGACTTACTGTGGTATAACAATGCACAGATGAATAATAATACCCTCCTTTGGAGGTAAGAAGGTAAATCACTCACCAATTGTTTATACCTTATGCAATAAAGGCAGCTATTTTTCCAGTTGCTGCCATAAATTCTTAATTGCCTGATGAGGCTTTTTTTCTTTTCAGTGAAGTCACTCGTGAACAATCTCTTAGCACTGGGACGCTTCCTGTTTGCACTCTATAAATGCTTTTTCACTTCATTGTAATGAAACTTTTTTATTGTAACATGCTCTAGCACCTTTGGTTAATGTCCGCCCTATATAATAAAAAATAAATAAATAAACTCGTGAACAAGGCATAAACTAAATAGGTGCACCACCACACACACAGTTGCCCACAACGAAGTGACCTTAATTTATCAGGAAAGTAAGTATGCCCTGTTCTCACTGGTAATAAAGTCTGTTCTAGCCACCAAGCACATACCAATGTCTTGGAGCATCGCTGCTATTGATAACAAGCATTTGCAATGCAATAAGTCTCGCCTTTGGGAACTTATACGTTTGTAGCTATGCAGCACATTATCCTGGGTGCTACAACATCTAGCGTTTTTTAACGCGGAAGTTTTTATTTTATTTTTTTGCAGGTTTATATAGCGCGAACTAGACTTAGAGGTTTTGGAGTGCTCAACGTTAGCCCCAGTTACATTACACAAGGTGTTGGGTAATAGTGCTCTGTCTGAGGTCCAATCTCATGAACAGGGTAGCCTTGCCAAATTCTCTGCTCTTGGAGGTATGGGGGATGGGAGGTTGAATGACAGTAATGCGCCCCTGTCTTTTATATAGCTTTTTCAGAAGCTTTGCAGCTTCATGAAACAGCTGTCTCAGTGGATCTCATGTTTTTTTTTAACTTCGGAAGGATAACAGGCTGAAGAAGTCAAACGTGTTGGCAAAGCTATCGTGCTATACATGGAGCTCTGCAGAAGGGGCTTGAACCCACTAAGCTGCATGGTCAGCTTTAACAAGATGTAGCCTACTGCCTGATGCTTCCCTTTTGAACGGGGAAGAGGGAGCAGCTGAAGTGACCCATAGAATGGTCAGGGGTGCAGGCAGTGCACAAGATCACAGCACTCTCCTTCTTACTAATGTAAGACCTCAGAAGCAAACTCTCCCTCTGCCCGCTCACATCTGCATAACAGCATTAGAGTCTCCACGGGGTGATTGTGAAATGTGTGGCCTCTCCAGCAGCGACAGACGGGAGATGATGCTGTGTGCGTGCGCGCCCAGCTAATTGAATAAATGTCCTTCACTCACCCTACCAATATGGATCATCAAACCATTCAAATAAAGTTAGCTAAATCATTCCAACTAGACGCATCACCCATCATACATATAATCTTATCTAGCAATGTCAGTCTCTTGGAAACAAACTACACAGGCTGGCATGGACAATCTACCACGCAGTTCAACGAAAAACCGCCATGTCATTTAGCACACCCATCCATCCACGAATCACATTACAATTCTTATCTGGATCGACCTAATTTCCTTTTCACGTTAAACATCAGGAGCCAATATGAAATAAGCTTTATGCTATCAAATCTGGTGTTTGACACACACACAGCATAACAGCAACACAGAACCAGAATGCCTTATGCATATTTGCCCAATTAACCTTAGTCAGGGCAGGTATATCTTAAAGCCACTGCATGCAGCAGCCTTTCGATGCCACCAAAAATAAACTGAATAGGGTGCCAGGTTGCAACAAAGGTCTTGAAATGACTTGTTTGCACAGCAAAAGGGAGTGCTCATGTAGCAAAATATAATTTAGCCCAGGACACTGAAATCCATCTCTGGAGCTGACTTCGGTGTATCAATCAATCAATCAATCAGGGAATTGTAAGCGCGCTACTCACCCGTGAGGGTCTCAAGGCACTGAGGGGGGTCCGCAGATCTGTTTAGCAGAAGAGCCAGGTCTTGAGGGTCTTCCTGATGGTGTTCAGGGAGGGGGAGCGCCTGATGTCTGCCGGTAGCTCGTTCCAGGTCTTGGCTGGAATGTGAGAGAAGGATCTTCCGCCTGCTCTGGCTCTGTGGATGCGCGGGGTTTCGGCCAGTGCGAGGTTGGAAGATCGGAGGTGTACTGTAAAACTTGCCCCGTACATGCAGAGATTCCAGAACATAATGCCACTCCTTCAAAGTGACCACCTGGTACCGCTGACTAAAACACTGGTGAAGGTGCACTTCTATTGTCGAAATATAATCTAAATCAGACTCTCCAAGTAACTCCTTTATGGAGTGCACAGTGTACAGAATCAAGCGGGCATGTTGTGCCTGAACTTTTGGAAATACAATATTTTTGGGATATATTTGACAGGGAGCGGCTGTGGCGTAAGCTCCAGAGCTGCCGATCTCAGAGCTGGGGAACTGGGTTCAAGTCTCGGCGTCAGTAATTGTGCCGTCAAAAAAAAAAAACAGAAAGTCACTAAAACAACGCAATGAAACAAAATGAGTTTGAGGAATGCCCATTAAAAAAAATATGAATGCCGATAAAATTGTAAAAATATGCAGACGCAGCGTAGCGATGGCCGACCAGGAGGAACCGTGATCGCTAGCCAACCAGAACAAACAATGAGTGAAATCGCCTGGGTGGGAACTAAGCACCCAAAGCCAGGGCAAAAAAGAAACATTATCCAATAGAAGCAGAGCTTTCTAAAGGACAGTGCAAGTAACCAATTAAAAGCTAATAGGAGGGATGAAAGCTCATAGAGTGATTACTCCATGTCTTGCAGACAGTGCATGCCCGCTGCATAGGCTTGACCTAAAAAGGAAAACCATTCTGCACGTTCACAGATCTTGCGATATAATGATAGCAGAGAGGTTCTAAATTTGTGATCGGGCCCCCTCACATTTTGGCACAAGTACCCTTTAATGATGGTTCCTTACTCAATATTGAAGGTTACTCCGCCCTTGTGACATCCGTCCACCGAACGATAGAGCATTCTTTTCATTGCCCTGTTTAAAGGAGAGTCAGACACAGAATGGAAACTCCTCCATCACAGTGAACAAAATGAAAATGTACTCAAATGTTTTGTGATACTTAATTAACTTTACTTTTCATTGTACTTACTTTGAACAGTCTCTTTGTTCCTTTTTGCAGCATTCATATAGCGCTTACTGCCCTCATTTGGGGCACTGAAGTGCTTACCTACTACATGTGTTGCAATTACACCATGTGGGGTGTATTATTGGAAGGGTGTTGTCTTTATTTTGTGATCCTAAGTGGGAAGTGTTTCCATGTTGTGCGCGATGAGCACGGAGGTGCGGATATCATGTATGGGACGCGGCTCACAGCAGTGTGGTGGATGATAAAGTGTGAGAGACAGACGCTCAGTTTTATTGTTTTCAGTATGCTGGTAGCTTTGAACACGTCTGCAGGCCCCTTTATGTTATTTCATATGATATAATCTGCTGTATTGTTTTTTGAATTGTTGATACTTGCACCCTTGCAGCAACTCCTTTGAAGTACTGCCCTGATTTACAGTAATTTAACCAAATGGTGCATTTACAGTTCACCCTTCTGGCTGTATATCCACCCTAAGGACCACCAGGCCCTATCGCACAGTTTGCATCTAGCCTCAGAGAACAAGTAATTCAACCGGCGCTGCGTTACTCTAAAGTGCTAGTGTTAGGAGACATGAACCTACACTTCGACGCTATGGATAATACCGCAGCGCAAGAGCTCTGTCAAGAACTGGCTGCGCTGCAGTTGGTGCTGCAATCCTCCCTCCCGACCCACCAACATGGCCACTTGTTAGATCCAATTTTCGCCAACTGGGGGAGCTAACGGTTGAAAACCCTAACGCAGTCCCATGGACAGATCATTATATGATCCCTTTTAGCATTATGATACCTAACACTCCACCCTTGAAGAAGTCAAGTGCAGGGAGACTACAGAGGAAATGGGCTAGATTCTCAGCAGCCAACTTTAATCATGCCCTTCAGCGGGGCGGGTCACCTGGGGGACATGATATAGAAACTGCCTGTAGCACGTTAGACGAACAGATCACTGAGGCGCTAGATAGTGTTGCCCCATGGTCAACTAGTGCACCAAGGAGACAGTCAAAATCTGCCCCTTGGTTTAATGAAGAACTGAGAATCGCCAAGACCTCATGTAAGCGTTTGGAAAGAAGTTGGAGAAGAGACTTTTCAGAGCACAGGAAGGCAAACTACAAAACTAGTCTCAAACACTACCACTCGCTCATTAGGAAAACTCGGGCCGCTTACTATAACACTAAGATAGAGCAGGCTGATAACTCCTCCAGGGAGCTATTCCTAATTTTTAAGGACTTATCGTCACTTACCAGAACCACAGCTCCTAGCAGCGACTCAGTGGAGTCTTGCAACCTGATAGCAGACTTTTTTGCAGAGAAGGTAGCAAGGATTTATTCCACCTTCCCGGCGGAGGCACGTAATGGGAGCGCACAGTGGACGGGAGTGTGTAACATGGAGGAGGCATTTCGCCTCTCCAGATTTAACCTCCCCTCCTGCGATGATCTCAAAACTGCGGCCTTGAGTATTAAGTCCTGCTCACCAAGGGACCCTATGACACCTAAAACTCTGAGGGAGAGTATGGAGATCTTAGCCCCTTATATCAGGCACCTCCTTAAACTCTCCTTTGATTCAGGGGTGGTCCCACAAAGGTGGAAGGAAGCGGTGGTTATCCCCATTAAAAAAAAGCCGGGTGTGAGTGCAAGTCAGTTGGAGAACTTACGACCGGTTTCGCTCTTGCCATATTTTGCTAAAATAGCAGAAAGAGTGGTCAATACTCAACTGACAAAGCACATTAACCAGCACAGCTTACTCCACCCTACGCAATCGGGTTTCCAGGCTACATACTCCACGGAGTCAGCACTGCTTCTGTCTACAGAAACCATACGCAGACATGTAGACGAAGGGCAGACGGTGGCGTTGGTCCTACTGGACCTCAGCGCCGCATTTGACACCGTCGCCCACCTATTACTCTTACAGCGCCTCATGGAAGGAGGGCTGGATAATCTGGCCTTGAAATGGCTAAGATCCTTTTTACAGGATAGAAGCTTCCAAGTGTCCCAAAGACCGTATTATTCTAAGAGCATTAGGCTGGCTCAAGGGGTCCCCCAGGGCTCCATACTTAGCCCTACTCTTTTTAACCTTTATATGACCCCTTTGGCAGACATCATTGTAAAATACGGCATTAGTGTCGTGTCATACGTGGATGACATGCAACTAGTGGTGTCCCTATCTCAATCCCATGAAGAGGCAGCCATCAATTTCTCCTCCTGTTTACAGGAACTGGCAATCTGGATGGCAAATAACTGTCTAAAGTTAAACGGCAGTAAGACGGAGGTCCTGATTGTGGGTAAGGCTCCCTCGATATGGTCATCGATGTGGTGGCCGCGGATTTTGGGCCCCATCCCCACCCCCAGAGAACAGGTCAAGAACTTGGGGATGTGGCTGGATTCTAAACTTTCATTCGATCACCACACCAGGACGGTGGCCGGGAAGTGCTTCGGAATAATGAAAGGCCTTCGGAAGATCTTAGATGTGCTCCCCGTAGCCGCCAGGAAAACCTTAGTCCATGCGTTGGTGACTTCCCGCCTGGACTATGGGAATGCTCTATACCTAGGAGCCAGTGGTAAGAGTGCCCAGAGACTACAATGCATCCAGAACGCGGCGGACCGCCTTGTTCTGATGCTCCCCAGGAGAGCTTCCTCCAAAAATGCCCTCGCTGCCCTACACTGGCTCCCGGTGAGGGAGAGAATCCTTTTTAAAGCCATGTGTATCAGTCAACGCATCTTGCAGGGTAAGGGACCTAGCTACCTACGTAGTCTAATGTCTCCCTACACTCCTACCCGGGCCCTACGATCCCGGGGGACGGGACAGGTTAATATCCCACTAATTAAAAGAGTGAGAATGGGTGGTTGATCCTTTCGCTACTTAGCCGCTAAGCACTGGAACGCCCAACCTCCTGCTCTCCGGATGGAACCCTCAGGAAACCTCTTCCGGAAAAAACTGAAGACCTGGCTCTTCCAGAGATAGGCTCACCACTTAGCTGGCTTAGAGTTATTTGCCACGGACAGGGCGCTTTGCTGCAGCGCGGGGACACACTAGTGAGTGTAACCAGGCGCTTTATAAGCTCACTTATTATTATTATTATTATTATTATTATAATTCGTGTTTGCAATTTAGTGGAAATCCCACCAGCAGCGGCTCCTATTGCTCCACCCAGCTCCGACATTCCATAAAAGTAGTGGTGCTAACATGAGTCACGTGCACTACCTAGAGATAATCCAGGAGCAGCGTACCATCACGCTGTCCGTTTTACAATGTTATCTTTTTGTTTTGGATGAAAGTTTACCACTTGAACACCCAGTGGTAGACTGATTGGATGGGCTTCTCATACACGCCTTACAATGCGCTCAATGTGTGTGCATCATTCACTGGCAGAGCAAGTCATATTCTCTGTGCCCACCGTCGCCATGTTGGAATGGACTTTTTAGGAAGTACGACATGTAAACATAATTTAAAAAAATGAATGAAAGATATGGGAAACATTTTTATCTCAACCACCTCCTCCAACATTTGCCTGGCAATGGACAGAAAAGAACCATCTTGATCTACAGGCTATTTTGGGAAGAATGCATAATAAAACATGCATGGCATCCTCCAAAAAATTATATGTGAAGGCTTTTATAAGCACATGGAGGAGAAATTAAACAATTCTACCACAATTTAGAAATCCAGTGGAAGCCATCATGTAAGAAGAATGTAGTAAAATGAGGATAGGTGTTCATTTATGTGAAAATGTATTGTGTTGGCAATGGGCAGACTACCCCATTTACAGCCCTGCCACTCCACAAACACTTACACATGCTTCTATTGTCTCTTCACTTATACTCACTCCCCTCTTCATCCCATTCCCATGAACGTAAATATAATGTCGAGCTGTGTTTTGCATCCCTTCATATACAAGTAATCTGAATATCGTAACTTAGAAGGTTCTCTTGGGGGATCCAGAGGAAAGCACCAAAAATCTAGAAGGAACCTTAGCCAATATTTTGCAAAAGAAGAGAGATAAAATATCTAGCAGCCCGGGCAGTATTCAAGGGAGAACATATGCTCTCACTATTGGTCCATGATGAAGTGATGTTCTGCCCAATTCAATGTCTTTACTCTTGAGAGGCCATTTTACCTCCTACTTTCTTTTCTCCAATGAAATTAAACTCGGTTCCCTTTAGCCTCTTCCCATAATGCAAGACTTAATTCATTTAAATTTATTGTAATGCACACAGACTTTACAAACATTCTTAAGCAATATTACATAAATACCAACACATCAAGACGATTGTACATCTATACAATTTAACAGAAGGTAATGACATTTATACCATCCCTTTACTTGAGTTTGTGTGCATCTTTAGTACTTTCTCCATTCCCTAATCTCCCTTTCCAGACATGGCATAGGTAGCCAAAATGAATGGTGGTATTCTGAACCTGTTCACACTAGGGCTTGCATAGTAGGGCAATTATTATACAGTCTCTTTATTCCGCTTGCCTTTTAACGCAAGATAGCACATAGCCAGTAGTACGACGAAACTGCGGACTCATTGCCTACGAGCAGTCAGGATCCTTTTCCCAGCTAGCAGTGGCCGGTATGGCCTTCTTACTCTCTACTGTGCCTGTGCATTATTACATCCTCAACATGTCACTAGTTGTGCCAAAATTACTCTGCATGATCTATTACCTTTCACCTCTAGCAAGGGTATCCATATGATCCTGAACATCGCACGCCTTATGTTTTGAGGAATCTGAACAATATGTATTTGCAAAAACTCCAACATGACAATATCAGACATTGACGATATTAGAATTCACAATCTTAAAATGTTACCCTTTTAAGTTAATTTTACAATGTAATATAATGTATTCCTTATTCATGTTCACAAACATTGCTGGTGCAAATTCTGTGCGATTTCTTACCATTATAAAGAACACACTGTACAACAAGGTGAACATGTTTTGGCGGACAAGTGATGAAATCTTTTTCCAAAACATTTACACCACCAAATAATACTCTGCCACGTATTCAGAACATGAAGGGCCTTATACCATTGGCAAAGGCTGCATGGAATGTCTTTGAAAGTTTTCTCAGATAAAGCTTGTTCTTATGCTTTGGAAATTCCCTACTGCGTCTTCAGTGCACAATGGCAGTCATATAACAAGTATGCTGTTATAGAAATCTACAACAATGAAAGTTTCCTGTGCCCCTGTATTGTACATTCCAATCTAATTTTAAGAGCTACTTTCCCCAAAGTTTTATAAACACAATTTTCCAAGAACTCTGTAAACTAAAATGGGACATGAGCACCCCCCAAACTCATCGAAGTGTGTCCCTTTCAATCTTTGGCAGTCTTGCATTCTGGACCTAGGCTATTCTAGGGTTCATCGTCAAGTGCACAGTCAAAAGAAGACTGAACATTGAATGACCACTCAGTAGGCCTTTAAATTAAGAAAGTGATCTCTCTGGGCCGAGCTATGCAGCCGACTCCAGCTTGCTGTATTCACCCCCGGGCTGCACAGTTAGTTGAGCAGAGTCTTCCTGATCATCATTTTGAGGTTTTCGAAAACTAGCTTGAAACCTTAATTTACGTTCTGGATCCGGGCAAAACAAGAACTCGTAAACAAAGGCAGCAAGGACACCGCCCATGAAGGGGCCAATCCAATAGACCTGTTGGAGAAAAGAGACAGCGTTTAAATTTTTTTAACAAGGATTCCAGATCAGTAGAATGAGTCCCTATAATTGCTACTACAGAATTGTTAATGGAGGCACTTCAAAAAGTATTTTTTGTTGCAAGCTACCCCTAGCCATATTTGAAGTCATGGAACCGTATTCATTGCCTGGAACCGTATTCATTGTCCACTGGAGGGACAAAATGCTCCTGGAACTCAGGCAAATGGCGAAGCCGTTCATGACATTTAGCTCTGGGAGATGCCTCATGCCATCTAGACATTCTGTATGATCTTAAAAACCTCTTCACTATGGTGACCCGAATAATTTACCAGACCTCATGGAAATACTTGTTGGAGGCCATCAAAGACTCTTTCTGATGGTAAACTTCTAAGTGTGAGAAATGTGCATAATATGCTGAAACACAATTATGCGAAATTACACAAGAATTATGTGAAATTACAAGAAATACCTAAAACTAGCATTTAACCCTATATTTTATAAATGGATTCGAGGATGTATTTTGGCTAAAACAATAGCACAAAAAAGCGACACGAACAACAGCCGCTCGCATTCTTGTTGTTCGAATTGTTCTTGTGCTCCTACGCTTAATTGTTCTGTGATCGCAACATAATTATGTCACGTAGCACAATGGCATATTTACGGGTATTTGGCGTACCAAGCAAAAAATGTATGAAATTATTAAATATTATGCAGGCATAACGGAAATTTCGCCCAGGCCTACTTTGTAAGCCTGACGGAAACTTTATTCTTAATGTAAAAATTCTCAGCCCTTTCTATCAAGTAAGTGAAAAACATATTAAAGGTATAAAGAGTAATAGTTACCCAGTGGCTGTGCCAGTCATTAAAGACCAGACTTGTTCCGAAGGATCTTGCAGGATTCATGCTTGCACCTGTGTATGGAATCTGCGGGGGAACAATGCAAATAAATGAATAAAAAGAAAGAAATATTCAAAAAGCAGAAATATCAGAGAAATAGTTTAACATACATATGTTTAAAAATATTCTAACCATACAAGAGCCAGAGTGCTCGGGTATGAGCTGGAGTGTATGCCTGCCTTCTCTTTTGAGCTTGCCTAACAGTGGACGTGACAATACTCCTGCCTTTAACTAACGCTTTTTAAAGGTTTACAAAAAAATAAATGAAAAAGAAGTTCCGTTTCTTCTGACATGTGGCTACGTATATTTAATATGTGCTATGAAAATTAAAATAGCTAGCCTTCTGTCATGTACTGTAGAGCGGATGACTTTAGACCCCTAAATGCATATTGTGTTCCAAACGTTAACGTTCAAGAACCTTGATATCCAAGAAGTGCCTTCTGTTGCACACAGTGGTGGACAGGGCTCGAGCAAGACTAATTAGTCTCATTAGTGATATATTAATAAGCCTGTCTTGGAGTACAAGAGATTAATTAGTGAGTGGAAACTTCATGAACAAGGTTGCTCTATAAATGTAGTTACACGCACAACAAACTGTAGCGTGCGAAAAATCTAGAGGCTTCAGAAAAAGAGGAGAAAGGTAGGCGGTAAATTTGAAGCTCATTCAGCAACAGTGACTACTATAATATCGGCATGCACTCAATGGCAATAGCAAACATCTCCCGCCGATCTGTGAGAACTGGAGTTGCAACAGCATTTAACCCATTCCTTCAGTAGGGGCGAACTGTGTTTGACCTGATTTTCGAAATATTGACGAAGTTGTAGGTAGATATTTTTGCCTGCTCGGTATTTTTGATTCTGGATGTTTGGCAGGTTCTTCCGGTTGCGCGCACATTCCTTTTACACAGTTTGACTGAGGTGTTGGTTTGTGCTACTGAGAGGCTACAACAAAGTCAGTTGTCTTCCGTCGTTTAACATCATTCTTTCATCATGGGAGAAATCCATGCCAGTTTTGGTACCCAAAGAAGCAGTATCTTGCAGAACATGCGAGTCGCTACAGAGCACTCTTCAGACTTTTTCACTGGGTTTACCCCAAAGTGCAATGGAATTTTAGTCAGTGCTGGCGCTTCTGTAAGGCGAAGTAAAGCAGCAGCCTTAGTGCCCCAACTAGTCATGATGTCAATTTACTACAAAAGGCCCGAAAAATAAGTAATACATGTAATTCTTCCCATCCTGTAGCTAGAGAGAGTTCCAGAAGGCCGGCTACCTCGATACTGGCAAGAGGAAATTTTGCAAACACCTTTGAGAGCCTCGAACTAGGGGAGCCCTAGAGTAGGTCTCACAATTGGGATCTTCTCTGTATGACCCATTATCAGAAGTGAACGGGCCCTTGGAATCCCAACGAAATGCTTCCGGAGCTCCCAATTGGGGTCGTCGGACAGCTTGGTGGAAAACCTACCTGCTTGACGGCACTTTGAAGATGTGAGACCTACTCTTTACACTTATTTGTTTCACCTGAAACAGGATTTATTACCTACATGAATGGCACTGCTAATTAAGTAGATTAGGGCTCTCTTAGTTGGTCCTGAGGAATTGCCTTTGACTCTTTGTGAGCAGACTTAGGAAAGAATCCTTCTAGGTTCTATATCTGCTCTTAATTTTGGCATGAGTTCTCAGCATAAATTAAAAAAATGTATTGATAATCTATAGCCAATTTTAACCTTACTTATCCCAAATTTACCATCTTACCCTCTATCCCTCCTCCAAACTAGGTGCAGGACATTACACAACTGCCTTCTCCAGGCAATTTTGGGTAAGGAACATACCTGCGCCCCCCTAGTTGGGACCCGCTGGGCATTGCAGCACCCACCCAGCGAGGAGCATGGCCCGATGATGAAGCATGCCACTTCGGTGGCTTGTGTATCCGATATGGGATGCTTCCCCCATCTGACCTAAGTAATTGAAATACAAAATAAGTATCAACCCCTCCCTGGAACAGCACACCGTCTAGTGTGTTAATCCTTCGTCTGATGCCTGACACAGTAAAGGGATACTGCATGTTCATTCCTGCACCACCCTCCACCCTGCTCCATGGTGATCTTTACAACATCCGGGGCTAGAACATGGCCACACACCTCAGCCTTGATCTCCAGACTCCAAGACGCACTGTGCTTCCACACAAGCTGTACCAATGCATTCTGACAGCTCTTCTGGAATCTAAATCAAAGGCAGCTCTGTGGAACACAGAACTCTGCCAAAGCTCCTCTACCGACCTGTTGCACATAAAACCAACTGCTACCACAACAGACATGAAGGGGCTAGATCACAGAACATTTTAAACTGGTGCTGTTTCATATGCTTTGCAGTAAGTTAAGGCAGTGCTTGCTGCAAATACCTTTACCACAGTATTATGAAAAGAGAATTTTGGAGGTGATGCTATTTGATAAGAATGTTTGTGCACATTTGCTGTGTGGAATTAAGTTGCGGTGGTGATGTGTTATGTTATTGTTGGTGCTGCATTTTTAAATGTGCTTTTGTTGTGTTGTACTGCTGTTGTTGCAGTTTCTTTTTTAATTATGTTGTTGTGTTATTCCATGTTATATTTTCATTTTGGTGTTAAGTTCCTTTGCGTATGTTATTGTGTTATGTTCTGTTGCTTACTTTTTATAGATCAACAAATACTGCTATATTTCTGGCCAAAAGTAGCACATGCCTTGACAGTTCCTGTGACATGCAACCATTTACCACTGTCTAAGGTGGTAAAACAGTGCAGCTCAAGCTCTTCAACTATTTAAGACACCAGTCAGCCCAAAACTGTGGCAGAGACTGGGTCTTAACTTAGTGCTCACTTCATGTGATACTTCCCAAGGGCGTCCTCCTTTGAGCAGCCTTAATGGTGACACCAAGGATATCATGTGTACAGAATCATCACTCTTCTCCCAACAGGCCAGGCAGCTTTGTCAGTGAGTAGTGGGACGTTTCAGAAGTGCACACTGCTGTTAAAAGTTCAGTTTCCAGGCCTAGCCAACCACCTGCTCTCACGAATGTGAAATCAACAATTAAATTCCTCTTAAGTGTACCTAGACAATGCAAATTACAATGCATCATCGCATGCAGGTCTGCAGGGGCTGAGCCAGAAGAGAGGTTGTGCTGCTGAGCAAAGGATCACTTTTGGCAGGCACTCACAGCACTCAGAGCAGGGGTTACAACAGATACTTTGAATTTCACACAAGTGCCTGGCGAGAGCAGTGGCCTGCCTGGCAAGGGCCCAAACAGCCAATGAAGGGAAGCAACAGAGCAGCATGGAGTGCCGGCTCTTGCACTGTTGAGCAGTGACTTTCCGGGCAGCAACACATAGTCTTCTAGTGCTGCTAGCAAGAAACATTATTGTGATTGGTAAGACGTGTCACAATATGGCGTCTTGCCAACCACAAATGCAGATCCACTTGTCCCCTTTTCATCACTCTATTCATGTGCAGCTCGCGCTCCTGCTCCCAGCATCCCACTCTCCCAGTTCTTGAATGATACAATAAAAAGGGCAATGTTTAATATTGGTGTGTGCAAATCCATGGAATAGCTGCAGTTATTGAGAAAAAGTACTTTTTTTACCCATCACCAATACAAGATCTACATGGGAAAACATTTAAGCATCCACGAACAGTCATCGACTAATCCAAAACATGATTGATACATCATTGATGCAAAGGCTGAAGGAGGCTTACCTAAACAAGCCAATGTCTGGGCGCTGCTAACTGAAAGGCTACCAAGAAAAAGCATGTCAGAAAGTCTACAGAAATAAGGTGCAAGCTCCAATATGCTTCGACTGATGCCCCAATGCCAGTCAGGTCATCTATCAAAGGTTTCTACCGATGGAGCCAGCGAAGGCTCCATTGGAAGAAACATGACAGTTTTCCCAACTCTAAAAAGAGCAGGAGTTTTGTTGTCAGGTTAATCCACCCGACTCTTTCATAAGACGCCATCTTCATGACCAAAATAAGAGGATGTAAAATAAAACTTGATAGTGGTCATGATTCTTACTTCTCAGTGCTCTGAGTAGCTTACTTTTTAATATACAAACGAGCAATTGAGCAGGCATGGAACAGACCTGCTTCCCCCAAAACAATATGTTTACTCTAAGAGTCAAAACGAGGAGGACGGATCGAACCTTCACCTGCTAAAACATGGCCATATGAAGCCTAGCCATCCATTGACTCCTAGTACAGTTTAGAATTAAATTCAAAATCATTTGCACCTCCCTGAAGTCTTAATAAATCAAGGGGCCATGCAGCGCTACTTTTACTCAATCAAAGACAACAAAGGCAGAGGGTTAAGGCCCACACCTGCTCAGGCCAACCATGAAGCAGTTGTGAACCGCAGGACAAAAACAGAAAAAGTAGAATTCACCGACTGAAGAAAGGCAGATCAAAGGCTAACTTTGAATCTTGTTCGAAATCTACCTTGATTTCACACAAGTGAGCTACATCTGTGCCCCCTGAACTTTGAATCTACCACTTTGCAAGCACCCAAACTGTAACCCAGGAGATAGATTGTAACAGGTGCAAGCACAAAAGACGGTACTAGTGAGCTATTGTAACTGTACATTAGCGATCTGAAATTCCCAAAGGGCACAAGTATTTGGCATTTTAGTAATCAGAACAAATAAATAAATATATAAATCAGTCCATAAATAAATATAACTGCTGAGTAAGATAGAAACCAGATATGTATGAGCAAGGTCAAGTTTTAAAGACTTCTCTCCCTACCATTTCCCTTCTACCCCATCTACCTCTGTAGAAATCCACCCAGTTACTGCTTTATTGTCACTTCTTTGATACTTCTCCTTATTCTGAAGCATATATTTTTTCTGAATATTTCCCTTTGTAGGCCTCGTCTAGACAGTGCGTGTGCTGTGTCTTCAAGACTTTTTGTTTTCTAAGAGTGGGCTTAGAAGCTGGCCATTTTCATGTGTTGTCCCTTCCCTGGAGCATAGACACATTATTTGTCCTAGTTCTGCTAAAAAAAAATTTAGGTGCTACTTTTTCTTAGCGTTTAAGCACTCCACCAGGGTGCATCTTTTTTCAGCTGCTCCCTCGTGTACTACTCCCCTTCTGTGTTCCACCATCCCTCATCCGTGTTGCTTGCCTCCAACATGTATGTTGCTTGCCCCACCTGCCCTCCCTCGTCCATGTTGCTTGCTTCCACCTGCCCTTCTTTCTTCGATTGTTGCCCTTGTTCTTGCTTACTCCCTGGGCCTCCCACCCTACGTTGTCCATCGGTTTGCCCTGTCACCCTCCAAAGTCCGTGTGCTTTCAAACCATCCTTTTCCTCCCACCCTTCGTTGTCCATGCGCTTGCTCCCGGCGCCTCCTCCTTGTTGCCTCCTGACTTGACCCCCACCTTGTGGCCTCCAGCCCCCACTCCCTCTGTGTTGTCTCCCGCCTCCCACCCCACAATAAATGATGATGCAGCAAGCGCTTACCCATCATAGTGCTTTTCCCCCACACCCTCCATTGTATGTCTTGCTCTCCCCACATGCCTTCCCATCCTCCGTGTTGCCTCTGCGCTGCTGTACAACATGGCTAAAAGATATTGACAAAGTCATTAGCTCTCTCGTAGGCGAGACCTATTGACTTTGTCAATGCTTGTTAGTGTGTATGGAGAGACTGTTCCATTTGTGAAGTGCCATATCGGAAGAACTGCTCTCAGAGCGGAAACTGAGCTCTGATGAAAAGCTGGGAGATATGGGAGCTATACATGACATTACACCCCTGAGTGAGGTTTCGACGTACAGTCATTGGCTGTGCAGGGACAGCATAAGCCCTCTAGGAAAAGCAACATAAAAATCAAACAGGAAATATTCACCTACACATACATTTTCTTTCAGAAGCGTGTATTGGAAGCTAGGGAGGAGTATTTAATCTTATGGGTGAAAGAGTGCCTGAAAAACATTTACGATTACTGGTAGAAAAAGAGTAGCCAGCAAATTTAAAGGAAGGGCTGAGGCAGAGACGAGCCAAGGGCCCATGCATAGGCTATGCCATGAAAATGTTCTGCTCGTAAACGATGCAACAGATGTCATGTAAAAAATGCAAAAGCCTCCTGAAAAAAATCCCAAAAGTGTATTTCGTTAACACACGGAGGCATTTCACCTTATTAGATCAGATGATATCACTCCATTGAGAGGTATTCATTAAAAGTGATAGTGTTTAAACATGAACTTAGAAACATTCCTGCTCCCTTGCCCTGATGACAATGCTGTTAGTTAATAAGTCAGTTGTCACGTGTATCCTATAACCCTATATGTGAGCTAAATTCTGATTATACATGGAGCAACATGATAGCCTGTTAAGGGAAACACAGGGTTTGTAAAGCACACACTCCTAAGTAGCGTATTTGGAGGTGCTCTCGTGTGATAATGAAGAAAAAGGAGACTCTGTGAAATAAAATATTGCCCTAGGATCACACAATTTGGACAAACGGAGAGGCCAAGATTGATCCTAGGTTTTCTGGTTTCACATTTTCAATTCATCCACTAGGTGGGTATCTCTTTCTCCTTTTTTACATCAAAGGTTAATGCTCTGGGCAGATTTCACGCAACATAGTGCAGCAACCACAGTTGTTGTGCTACTTTGTGTGAAAGGGAAAACTTTATATCTACAAACAAATGGCAGTGCTCCTCTCTTCCCAAGTGCTGCCACACGTACAAACCGTTGTGCATCACAGCGCATGATGACTAGTTTAAGTTCTGTACAGGAAAGGTACTCCTCCAGTACAAAGCTCTATGCTTAGGTTAACATTAAATTGTTTTCAACGTTGTATGTGTGCTGAACAGTGCACCACACTTGCAAAGTCTGGTGAAATAAAACATTTCACTGCACCTTGGCACAAAGTCCTATCTGCCATCATTAAAAAGACTTTGCGTCAAAAACCATGGGTGGTAGCCCGAGAACGCCCATGTCTTACTCATGAAAGCGCTATCTTGCGTTACTTTTAGGCAACTTTCCTGTGCAAAACAAATTTTGTGCTGGAAAGTAAATAGTTTTTCAAAACTTTGTTCTGCTTTGATCACCTTTTATGACTGTTCACCATGCACAACTTAGATAACTCTGCCCATTTGTCATTAATTCTTGGTGCATGAGATTAGAGCACTGGTGGCAGGCAGAAGCCACATGAAAACTCTGCTTGTTTTGAGCTTTATGATCCAATAGGGCCTCGAGCTTTTAGTGGCTTGCCCACGTCTAGTTTCTGGTTTGAGAGACTTAAGTCAGCAACACTTTACTGAGGGGGCTGAGCTGCATGAGAGTTGGAAGTGTCCTCTATGCGAGGTACGATGTGCCATTCTCCACCTGTTAGTATGAGCAACTGCACCAAGACATGATCTGCACCGAGGAAGGGCCTACAGTTCTCTAGGGGACCCTGTGCAGGTGATGTGGAAGGGAGTAGTGGCAGGTTTGAGACTACCAACAAAGATGGAGGCCCTTGATATACATTGTTGTGCACGCTGAGCCCTGTCTGTCGTCTGTCTCATGGAACTTGTAGACAGACATTCAAGTGTGAATGTGGCCAGGGTGCTTTCCGTGAAAGACTTGAACCTTATCTGCGTTCTATAGAAAGCGGTAGATATGTCTCCTCGCAGGGACTCCTCCCTGCTCTTGGTCTTAGATGTTTACCGTGCATAGCCTAAGGCGTTCTCTGATTTCAGGTTCTCGGTGCTTTGTGGCTCACAAAGCTCTTTTTTGGCACGAGTGTGGATATAGAAATGCGCCATCCTGTGCTGTCCTTCTTCGGGCTACTTGGAGACTCTGGGCGCTGCGGGCACAGTGCTGCGGTGTAGATTGCACTATCATTTGCCCAAAGGAAACCCCACCTGCTATCAACTCCCTCTAAATGATCGTACTTATGAGTCCCCAAGAAGAACGTGGGAGGGGGGATTTAAGGGGAAATGTTAGGAATTATGTTGATAACCTATTTAAATCAATGCCCTTTTTTGTTTGTTTATCTCTGCACTAAACTAGCTGTTTTGGTATTATTATGTCATTTCTGGTTGTGCCTGCGTGCACACATCATTATGCATAGACTAGCATGTGCTAGCAGTATGAAAACGAAAAACACCACAATGTAATGGCTATAATAATCTGGCAATAATATATGGTGTTCAATAAAGTTTATTTTAAAAAAAGAATGAGACCCCAAGACTCACTCCCTTCTGAAGTCACCGGGACAGGGCATTGGGGTAGGAGTCTGGTTGACTATACTATGTGTGTGGATTTTAAGATTAGTGACCATTATGGATGTTAACGTCAAATACTGTGCCTTAGTTTTTAAAGGGGTCACTTTCTAGTAAATAAAAGGTCTGACTGTGATCACTCAGCTGAGGATCACAACTCTTACTCGAAGTACATTCTCAGTTACCTGTTAGCTGAGGAACTTCTTAATTAACACCTGCCCTTGAATTCAAAAGGTCATTAGTATAGCAGGGAGTACCAAATATTTCTCCCTCAGTGCTTACCCAGCAGTTTTTATAATTACTCCGATCATCAGTCCTGTTTATATCAACCTTAGAAGAATGAAAGACAGACTCAGCACCATAGTCATTCAAACGTGACCACTCCTCTCTCCTTGAGTAATCTACGTTCCCAGCTGAGGTGTCCAGCTGTAGACACCGTTTTCAATTTTTAAGAACTCCAAATTGGACCCCGTGCATTAAGTCAGGGGCCTATTGTAAATGTACCACTTCCATCAAGATACTAGCGCGAGTACTAAATAACCAGACAGCCTCACTCGCGACTGGCTGCTTAGCAGTTCTTTCGGATAGCATTCTACTGCATGTGCAGAGCTACCCTACTCTGAGTCACAGAAGAACTAGGAGACACTTGAGGTCCGCCAGGCTCACCGCCCTTGTTCTGCTTGACCTCTGCAATGCATTTTCATAGCATCGTTGACCTTGACATAACAGTCCAGTCACTGGCCTTGCTGCCAACATTATCAGGCATGGCTCGGTTATGGTTTGTTGTGATGGGCTTTGTCCAGATAACTCAATTGGTCTATTTAACGCCAGGTTTCAACGTGTGAATCCGCTGTACTCTTGGGTACTGTAACCTCGACGTTTGGCACTTGATATCAGGGACTAGTACTTATTTTATTTTCACATGGATGACATTTGGATTCCCCCAAAGCTGCAGGTTGGCTTTGAGTATCAGCCCAATCCAGCAGTCACCTTCTACAAGCAAGATGGGGACAGGGAGACTGTTTTTGTCTCAGTTACCCAACAATGAACGTATGAGTGTAGGCATGGAGCCTCTATGCCCTATTCTGTACAATCTGGCCTGCTCGGACGCACGTATTCTGGCCACAGCGTCTGTTGTGGTTTTTTACTTCAAGTCATTATTTCGCCTATTGGTCAAATAACACTCAAAATGGGCCACACTTCATATTTACTTCTTTTGTACAGTTTGGCATTGCTTTTCATCTGAGAACATAATCTACATTATTCAAACTACTTTTATGAAGAGAACAGACTTTGTAACATCTCTACAGATCCTACCGAACAAAGATGGTCCAGAATCCACCCACCTGTCTTGTAATCAGTTTGAGTTGCTACAATTCTCATTCCACCGCAGCTCCAGGTGAAAAGACTTTAAATGCAAAGGCATCACCTGGCTCTAAGACTGCCTTACCTTATTATAAGTCTAGATTTAGAGGCCCATCTGGGAATGTACCAAGACAAAGTCCCTCTTCATAATAGAAAGCTCCAAACACTTCCAGGTCGAGAAATGGCTTTTAGATATAAAAGTGGCCAAAATCGTCACACGTTGCAAATGTGAAGTCACACCAATTCACAATAAAATAGAACAAGAGTTATTAGGCCATAATTCACCAACAAGACACTTTAATGCTAAACAACAACACCCGCTACAATTACAGCAACATAACAGATTAGTTAGCGGAACAGATGGGTCTTCAGGGCTTTCCTAAAGAAGCAGGACAAATGATAGATATGAACCTAAGGGAAGATCATTCAGTGGTTTTGGATCAAGCAGCGAGAGAACTTTCCCCCTGAATCTAGCTTTCCTGATATGCGGTATCAGAAAATGTAAGGGGGTATTAGAACGAAGACCCCATGAGCAACAGAAATCTCTCCTTGCTTCAGAGTCCTGATATCCGGGTACCAGCTATAGCTAGACTGCAGAGCAGACTAGAGAACCTTACGGAAGTAGTGGTTGTTTTTCACCTGCACGGAGGAAATACTCTACTAGCAGGCATCCCCTACTCCCCCATGTCGCCTGCATGGAGGAAACACTCTTCTCAGGCATCCCCTACTCCCCATGTCTCCTGCATGGAGGAAACACTCTTCTCAGGCATCCCCTACTCCCCCATGTCTCCTGCATGAAGGAAACACTCTACTAACAGGCATCCCCCACTCCCACATGTCTCCTGCATGGAGGAAACACTCTTCTCAGGCATCCCCTACTCCCCATGTCTCCTGCATGGAGGAAACACTCTTCTCAGGCATCCCCTACTCCCCCATGTCTCCTGCATGAAGGAAACACTCTACTAACAGGCATCCCCTACTCCCCCATGTCGCCTGCATGGAGGAAACACTTTGCTAGCAGGCATCCCCTACTCACCCGTGTCTCCTGCATGGAGGAAACACTCTTCTCAGGCATCCCCTGCTCCCCCATGTCTCCGGCATGGAGGAAACACTCTACTAGAAGGCATCCCCCGCTCCCCCATGTCTCCAGTATGAAGGAAACACTCTACTAGCAGGCATCCCCTACTCCCCCATGTCTCCTGTATGGAGGAAACACTCTTCTCTGGCATCCCCGCTCCCCCCATGTCTCCTGCATGGAGAAAACACTCTACTAGAAGGCATCCCCGCTCCCCCATGTCTCCTGCATGGAGGAAACACTCTATTAGAAGGTATCCCCTACTCCTCCATGTATCCGGCATGGAGGAAACACTTTGCTAGCAGCCTCCCCTACTCCCCTATGTCTCCTGCATGGAGATACACCCTACTAGCAGGCATCCCCTACTCCCCCATTTCTCCTGCATGGAGGAAACACTCTGCTAGCAGGAATGCCCTACTCCCCATGTCTCCTGCATGGACGAAACACTCTACTAGCAGGCATCCCCTACTCCCCCGTGTCTCCTGCATGGAGGAAACACTCTGCTAGCAGGCATCCCCACCTACTCCCCCATGTCTCCTGCATGGAGAAACACTCTTCTAGCAGACATCCCCTACTCCTCCATGTCTCCTGCATGGAGTAAACATTCTACTAGCAGGCATCCCCTGCTCCCCCGTGTCTCCTGCATGGAGAAAACACTCTACTAGCAGGCATCCCCTATTACCCCATGTCTCCTGCTTGGAGTAAACATTCTACTAGCAGGCATCCCCTACTCCCCCGTGTCTCCTGCATCAAGAAACACTCTTCTAGCAGACATCCCCTACTCCTCCATGTCTCCTGCATGGAGTAAACATTCTACTAGCAGGCATCCCCCGCTCCCCCATGTCTCCTGCATGGAGGAAACACTCTACTAGAAGGCATCCCCCGCTCCCCCATGTCTCCTGTATGGAGGAAACACTCTACTAGCAGGCATCTCCTACTCCCCCATGTCTCCTGTGTAGAGGAAACACTCTACTAGCAGGCATCCCTACTCCCCGTGTCTCCTGCATGGAGGAAACACTCTTCTCAGGCATCCCCCACTCCCACATGTCTGCTGCATGGAGGAAACACTCTACTAGAAGGCATCCCCCGCTCCCCCATGTCTCTTGCATGGAGGAAACACTCTGCTAGCAGGCTCCCCTACTCCCCTATGTCTCCTGCATGGAGATACATCCTACTAGCAGGCCTCCCCTACTCCCCCATGTCTCCTGCATGGAGGAAACACTCTGCTAGCAGGCATCCCCTACTCCCCATGTCTCCTGCATGGAGGAAACACTCTTCTAGCAGACATCCCCTACTCCTCCATGTCTCCTGCATGGCGTAAGCATTCTACTAGCAGGCATCCCCTGCTCCCCGTGTCTCCTGCATGGAGAAAACACTCTACTAGCAGGCATCCCCTATTACCCCATGTCTCCTGCATGGTGTAAACATTCTACTAGCAGGCATCCCCTACTCACCCGTGTCTCCTGGATGGAGAAACACTCTACTAGCAGGCATCCCCTACTCCCCCATGTCTCCTGCATGGAGAAACACTCTACTAGAAGGCATCCCCTGCTACCCCGTATAAACTCCTGCATGGAGTAACACTCTACTAGAAGGCATCCCCTACTCCCCCATGTCTCCTTCATGGAAGAAACACTCTACTAGCAGGCACCCCTACTCCCCCATGTCTCCTGCATCGAGAAACACTCTACTAGCAGGCATCCCCTACTCCCCATGTCTCCTGCATGGACGAAACACTCTTCTAGCAGACATCCCCTACTCCTCCATGTCTCCTGCATGGAGGAAACACTCTGCTAGCAGGCATCCCCACCTACTACCCCATGTCTCCTGCATGGAGAAACACTCTTCTAGCAGACATCCCCTACTCCTCCATGTCTCCTGCATGGAGTAAACATTCTACTAGCAGGCATCCCCTGCTCCCCCGTGTCTCCTGCATGGAGAAAACACTCTACTAGCAGGCATCCCCTACTACCCCGTGTCTCCTGCATCAAGAAACACTCTTCTAGCAGACATCCCCTACTCCTCCATGTCTCCTGCATGGAGTAAACATTCTACTAGCAGGCATCTCCCGCTCCCCCATGTCTCCTGCATGGAGGAAACACTCTACTAGAAGGCATCCCCGCTCTCCCATGTCTCCTGCTTGGAGTACACATTCTACTAGCAGGCATCCCCTACTCCCCGGTATCTCCTGGATGGAGAAACACTCTACTAGCAGGCACCCCTACTCCCCCATGTCTCCTGCATGGAGAAAACACTCTACTAGCAGGCATCCCCTACTCCCCCATGTCTCCTGCATCGAGAAACACTCTACTAGCAGGTATCCCCTACTCCCCCGTGTCTCCTGCACCAAGAAACACTCTTCTAGCAGACATCCCGTACTCCTCCATGTCTCCTGCATGGAGTAAACATTCTACTAGCAGGCATCTCCCGCTCCCCCATGTCTCCTGCATGGAGGAAACACTCTACTAGAAGGCATCCCCCGCTCCCCCATGTCTCCTGTATGGAGGAAACACTCTACTAGCAGGCATCTCCTACTCTCCCTTGTCTCCTGTGTGGAGGAAACACTCTACTAGCAGGCATCCCTACTCCCCGTGTCTCCTGCATGGAGGAAACACTCTTCTCACGCATCCCCCACTCCCACATGTCTGCTGCATGGAGGAAACACTCTACTAGAAGGCATCCCCCGCTCCCCCATGTCTCCTGCATGGAGGAAACACTCTGCTAGCAGGCTCCCCTACTCCCCTATGTCTCCTGCATGGAGATACACACTCCTAGCAGGCATCCCCTACTCCCCCATGTCTCCTGCATGGAGGAAACACTCTGCTAGCAGGCATCCCCTACTCCCCCATGTCTCCTGCATGGAGGAAACACTCTTCTAGCAGACATCCCCTACTCCTCCTTGTCTCCTGCATGGCGTAAGCATTCTACTAGCAGGCATCCCCTACTCCCCCATGTCTCCTGCATGGAGAAACACTCTACTAGAAGGCATCCCCTGCTACCCCGTGTCTCCTGCATGGAGTAACATTCTACTAGAAGGCATCCCCTACTCCCCCATGTCTCCTTCATGGAAGAAACACTCTACTAGCAGGCACCCCTACTCCCCCATGTCTCCTGCATCGAGAAACACTCTACTAGCAGGCATCCCCTACTTGCCCATGTATCCTGCATGGAGAAACACTCTAGTAGCAGGCACCTCCTACTCCCCGTGTCTCCTGCATGGAGAAAACACTCTACTAGCAGGCATCCCCTATTACACCATGTCTCCTGCATGGAGTAAACATTCTACTAGCAGGCATCCCCTACTCCCCATGTCTCCTGCATGGTGAAACACTCTACTAGAAGGCATCCCCGCTCCCCCATGTCTCCTGTATGGAGGAAACACTCTGCTAGGAGGCTCCCTACTCCCCTATGTCTCCTGCATGGAGGAAACACTCTACTAGCAGGCATCCCCTACTCCCCCGTGTCTCCTGCATGGAGGAAACACTCTTCTCAGGCATCCCCCGCTCCTCCATGTCTCCTGCATGGAGGACACACTCTACTAGAAGGCATCCCCTGCTACCCCGTGTCTCCTGCATGGAGTAACATTCTACTAGAAGGCATCCCCTACTCCCCCATGTCTCCTTCATGGAAGAAACACTCTACTAGCAGGCACCCCTACTCCCCCATGTCTCCTGCATCGAGAAACACTCTACTAGCAGGCATCCCCTACTCGCCCATGTATCCTGCATGGAGAAACACTCTAGTAGCAGGCACCTCCTACTCCCCGTGTCTCCTGCATGGAGAAAACACTCTACTAGCAGGCATCCCCTATTACACCATGTCTCCTGCATGGAGTAAACATTCTACTAGCAGGCATCCCCTACTCCCCCATGTCTCCTGCATGGTGAAACACTCTACTAGAAGGCATCCCCCGCTCCCCCATGTCTCCTGTATGGAGGAAACACTCTGCTAGGAGGCTCCCCTACTCCCCTATGTCTCCTGCATGGAGGAAACACTCTACTAGCAGGCATCCCCTACTCCCCCGTGTCTCCTGCATGGAGGAAACACTCTTCTCAGGCATCCCCCGCTCCTCCATGTCTCCTGCATGGAGGACACACTCTACTAGAAGGCATCCCCGGCTCCCCCATGTCTCCTGCATGGAGGAAACACTCTGCTAGCAGGCTCCCCAACTCCCCTATGTCTCCTGCATGGAGGAAACACTCTACTAGCAGGCATCCCCTACTCCCCCGTGTCTCCTGCATGGAGGAAACACTCTTCTCAGGCATCCCCCACTCCCCTATGTCTCCTGCATGGAAATACACCCTACTAGCAGGCATCCCCTACTCCCCCATGTCTCCTGCATGGAGGAAACACTCTGCTAGCAGGCATCTCCTACTCCCCCATGTCTCCTGCATGGAGGAAACGCACTGCTAGCAGGCATCCCCACCTACTCCCCCATGTCTCCTGCATGGAGAAACACTCTTCTAGCGGACATCCCCTACTCCTCCATGTCTCCTGCATGGAGTAAATATTCTACTAGCAGGCATCCCCTGCTCCCCCGTGTCTCCTGCATGGAGAAAACACTTTACTTGCAGGAATCCCCTATTACCCCATGTCTCCTGCATGGAGTAAACATTCTACTAGCAGGCATCCCCTGCTCCCCGTGTCTCTTGGATGGAGAAACACTACACTAGCAGGCATCCCCTACTCCCCCATGTCTCCTGCATGGAGATACACTCTACTAGCAGGCATCCCCTGCAACCCCTTGTCTCCTGCATGGAGAAACCCTCTACTAGCAGGCACCCCTACTCCCCCATGTCTCCTGCATGGAGGAAACACTCTACTAGCAGGCATCACCTACTCCCCCATGTCTCCTGCATCGAGAAACACTCTACTAGCAGGCATCCCCTACTCCCCCGTGTCTCCTGCATCAAGAAACACTCTTCTAGCAGACATCCCCTACTTCTCCATGTCTCCTGCATGGAGTAAACATTCTACTAGCAGGCATCCCCTGCTCCCTCGTGTTTCCTGCATGGAGAAAACACTTTTCTCAGGCATCCCACGCTCCCCGATGTCTCCTGCATGGAGGAAACACTCTATTAGAAGGTATCCCCTACTCCTCCATGTATCCGGCATGGAGGAAACACTCTGCTAGCAGGTATCCCCTACTCCACATGTCTCCTGCATGGACGAAACACTCTACTAGCAGGCATCCCCTACTCCCCCGTGTCTCCTGCATGGAGGAAACACTCTGCTAGCAGGCATCCCCACCTACTCCCCCATGTCTCCTGCATGGAGAAACACTCTTCTAGCAGACATCCCCTACTCCTCCATGTCTCCTGCATGGAGTAAACATTCTACTAGCAGACATCCCCTGCTCCCACGTGTCTCCTGCATGGAGAAAACACTCTACTAGCAGGCATCCCCTATTACCCCATGTTTCCTGCTTTGAATAAACATTCTACTAGCAGGCATCCCCTACTCCCCCGTGTCTCCTGGATGGAGAAACACTGTACTAGCAGGCACCCCTACTCCCCCATGTCTCCTGCATGGAGGAAACACTCTACTAGCAGGCATCCCCTACTCCCCCATGTCTCCTGCATCGAGAAACACTCTACTAGCAGGCATCCCCTACTCCCCGTGTCTCCTGCATCAAGAAACACTCTTCTAGCAGACATCCCCTACTCCTCCATGTCTCCTGCATGGAGTAAACATTCTACTAGCAGGCATCGCCCGCTCCCCATGTCTCCTGCATGGAGGAAACACTCTACTAGAAGGCATCCCCCGCTCCCCATGTCTCCTGTATGGAGGAAACACTCTACTAGCAGGCATCTCCTACTCCCCCATGTCTCCTGTGTGAAGGGAACACTCTACTAGCAGGCATCCCTACTCCCCGTGTCTCCTGCATGGAGGAAACACTCTTCTCAGGCATCCCCCACTCCCACATGTCTGCTGCATGGAGGAAACACTCTACTAGAAGGCATACCCCGCTCCCCCATGTCTCCTGCATGGAGGAAACACTCTACTAGCAGGCATCCCCTGCTCCCCGTGTCTCCTGCATGGAGTAAACACTCTACTAGCAGGCATCCCCTATTACCCCATGTCTCCTTCATGGTGTAAACATTCTACTAGCAGGCATCCCCTACTCACCCGTGTCTCCTGGATGGAGAAACACTCTACTAGCAGGCATCCCCTACTCCCCCATGTCTCCTGCATGGAGAAACACTCTACTAGATGGCATCCCCTGCTACCCCGTGTCTCCTGCATGGAGTAACACTCTACTAGAAGGCATCCCCTAATCCCCCATGTCTCCTTCATGGAAGAAACACTCTACTAGCAGGCACCCCTACTCCACCATGTCTCCTGCATCGAGAAACACTCTACTAGCAGGCATCCCCTACTCCCCCATGTCTCCTGCATCGAGAAACACTCTAGTAGCAGGCACCTCCTACTCCCCGTGTCTCCTGCATGGAGAAAACACTCTACTAGCAGGCATCCCCTATTACCCCATGTCTCCTGCATGGAGTAAACATTCTACTAACAGGCATCCCCTACTCCCCATGTCTCCTGCATGGTGAAACACTATACTAGAAGGCATCCCCGCTCCCCCATGTCTCCTGTATGGAGGAAACACTGTGCTAGCAGGCTCCCCTACTTCCCTATGTCTCCTGCATGGAGGAAACACTCTACTAGCAGGCATCCCCTACTCCCCCGTGTCTCCTGCATGGAGGAAACACTCTTCTCAGGCATCCCCCGCTCCTCCATGTCTCCTGCATGGAGATACACCCTACTAGCAGGCATCCCCTACTCCCCCATGTCTCCTGCATGGAGGAAACACTCTGCTAGCAGGCATCCCCTACTCCCCCATGTCTCCTGCATGGAGGAAACACTCTACTAGCAGGCGTCCCCTACTCCCCTATGTCTCCTGCATGGAGGAAACAGTCTGCTAGCAGGCATCCCCTACTCCCCATGTCTCCTGCATGGAGGAAAGACTCTGCTAGCAGGCATCCCCACCTACTCCCCATGTCTCCTGCATGGAGAAACACTCTTCTAGCAGACATCCCCTACTCCTCCATGTCTCCTGCATGGAGTAAATATTCTACTAGCAGGCATCCCCTGCTCCCCCGTGTCTCCTGCATGGAGAAAACACTCTACTAGCAGGCATCATCTATTACCCCATGCCTCCTGCATGAAGTAAACATTCTACTAGCAGGCATCCCCTGCTCCCCCATGTCTCCTGGATGGAGAAACACTATACTAGCAGGCATCCCCTACTCCCCCATGTCTCCTGCATCGAGAAACACTCTAGTAGCAGGCACCTCCTACTCCCCGTGTCTCCTGCATGGAGAAAACACTCTACTAGCAGGCATCCCCTATTACCCCATGTCTCCTGCATGGAGTAAACATTCTACTAACAGGCATCTCCTACTCCCCCATGTCTCCTGCATGGTGAAACACTATACTAGAAGGCATCCCCCGCTCCCCCATGTCTCCTGTATGGAGGAAACACTGTGCTAGCAGGCTCCCCTACTCCCCTATGTCTCCTGCATGGAGGAAACACTCTACTAGCAGGCATCCCCTACTCCCCCGTGTCTCCTGCATGGAGGAAACACTCTTCTCAGGCATCCCCCGCTCCTCCATGTCTCCTGCATGGAGGAAACACTCTACTAGAAGGCATCCCCCGCTCCCCCATGTCTCCTGCATGGAGGAAACACTCTGCTAGCAGGCTCCCCAACTCCCCTATGTCTCCTGCATGGAGGAAACACTCTACTAGCAGGCATCCCCTACTCCCCTGTGTCTCCTGCATGGAGGAAACACTCTTCTCAGGCATCCCCCGCTCCCCCATGTCTCCTGCATGGAGATACACCCTACTAGCAGGCATCCCCTACTCCCCCATGTCTCCTGCATGGAGGAAACACTCTGCTAGCAGGCATCCCCTACTCCCCCATGTCTCCTGCATGGAGGAAACACTCTACTAGCAGGCGTCCCCTACTCCCCTATGTCTCCTGCATGGAGGAAACAGTCTGCTAGCAGGCATCCCCTACTCCCCCATGTCTCCTGCATGGAGGAAAGACTCTGCTAGCAGGCATCCCCACCTACTCCCCCATGTCTCCTGCATGGAGAAACACTCTTCTAGCAGACATCCCCTACTCCTCCATGTCTCCTGCATGGAGTAAATATTCTACTAGCAGGCATCCCCTGCTCCCCCGTGTCTCCTGCATGGAGAAAACACTCTACTAGCAGGCATCATCTATTACCCCATGCCTCCTGCATGAAATAAACATTCTACTAGCAGGCATCCCCTGCTCCCCCATGTCTCCTGGATGGAGAAACACTATACTAGCAGGCATCCCCTACTCCCCCATGTCTCCTGCATGGAGATACACTCTACTAGCAGGCATCCCCTGCTACCCCTTGTCTCCTGCATGGAGAAACCCTCTACTAGCAGGCACCCCTACTCCCCCATGTCTCCTGCATGGAGGAAACACTCTACTAGCAGGCATCCCCTACTCCCCCATGTCTCCTGCATCGAGAAACACTCTACTAGCAGGCATCCCCTACTCCCCCGTGTCTCCTGCATCAAGAAACACTCTTCTAGCAGACATCCCCTAATTCTCCATGTCTCCTGCATGGAGTAAACATTCTACTAGCAGGCATCCCCTGCTCCCTCGTGTCTCCTGCATGGAGAAAACACTCTTCTCAGGCATCCCACGCTCCCCAATGTCTCCTGCATTGAGGAAACACTCTACTAGCAGGCATCTCCTACTCCCCCATGTCTCCTGTATGGAGGAAACATTCTACTAGCAGGCATCCCCTACTCCCCATGTCTCCTGCATGGAGGAAACACTCTTCTCAGGCATCCCCCGCTCCCACATGTCTCCTGCATGGAGGAAACACTCTACTAGAAGGCATCCCCCGCTCCCCCATGTCTCCTGCATGGAGGAAACACTCTGCTAGCAGGCTCCCCTACTCCCCCATGTCTCCTGCATCGAGAAACACTCTAGTAGCAGGCACCTCCTACTCCCCGTGTCTCCTGCATAGAGAAAACACTCTACTAGCAGGCATCCCCTATTACTCCATGTCTCCTGCATGGAGTAAACAGTCTACTAACAGGCATCCCCTACTCCCCCATGTCTCCTGCATGGTGAAACACTCTACTAGAAGGCATTCCCCGCTCCCCCATGTCTCCTGCATTGAGGAAACACTCTACTAGCAGGCATCTCCTACTGCCCCATGTCTCCTGCATGGAGGCAACACTCTACTAGCAGGCATCCCCTACTCCCCCGTGTCTCCTGCATGGAGGAAACACTCTTCTCAGGCATACCCCGCTCCTCCATGTCTCCTGCATGGAGGAAACACTCTACTAGAAGGCATCCCCCGCTCTCCCATGTCTCCTGCATGGAGGAAAAACTCTGCTAGCAGGCTCCCCAACTCCCCTATGTCTCCTGCATGGAGGAAACACTCTACTAGCAGGCATCCCCTACTCCCCCGTGTCTCCTGCATGGAGGAAACACTCTTCTCAGGCATCCCCTACTCCCCTATGTCTCCTGCATGGAGGAAACAGTCTGCTAGCAGGCATCCCCTACTCCCCCATGTCTCCTGCATGGAGGAAAGACTCTGCTAGCAGGCATCCCCACCTACTCCCCCATGTCTCCTGCATGGAGAAACACTCTTCTCGCAGACATCCCCTACTCCTCCATGTCTCCTGCATGGAGTAAATATTCTACTAGCAGGCATCCCCTGGTCCCCCGTGTCTCCTGCATGGAGAAAACACTCTACTAGCAGGCATCCCCTATTACCCCATGTCTCCTGCATGAAGTAAACATTCTACTAGCTGGCATCCCCTGCTCCCCCGTGTCTCCTGGATGGAGAAACACTATACTAGCAGGCATCCCCTACTCCCCCATGTCTCCTGCATGGAGATACACTCTACTAGCAGGCATCCCCTGCTACCCCTTGTCTCCTGCATGGAGAAACCCTCTACTAGCAGGCACCCCTACTCCCCCATGTCTCCTGCATGGAGGAAACACTCTACTAGCAGGCATCCCCTACTCCCCCATGTCTCCTGCATCGAGAAACACTCTACTAGCAGGCATCCCCTACTCCCCGTGTCTCCTGCATCAAGAAACACTCTTCTAGCAGACATCCCCTACTTCTCCATGTCTCCTGCATGGAGTAAAAATTCTACTAGCAGGCATCCCCTGCTCCCTCGTGTCTCCTGCATGGAGAAAACACTCTTCTCAGGCATCCCACGCTCCCCGATGTCGCCTGCATGGAGGAAACACTCTACTAGCAGGCATCTCCTACTCCCCTATGTCTCCTGCATGGAGGAAACACTCTACTAGAAGGCATCCCCCGCTCCCCCATGTCTCCTGTATGGAGGAAACATTCTACTAGCAGGCATCTCCTACTCCCCATGTCTCCTGTGTGGAGGGAACACTCTACTAGCAGGCATCCCTACTCCTCGTGTCTCCTGCATGGAGGAAACACTCTTCTCAGGCGTCCCCCACTCCCACATGTCTGCTGCACGGAGGAAACACTCTACTAGAAGGCATACCCCGCTCCCCCATGTCTCCTGCATGGAGGAAACACTCTACTAGCAGGCATCCCCTGCTCCCCGTGTCTCCTGCATGGAGTAACACTCTACTAGAAGGCATCCCCTAATCCCCCATGTCTCCTTCATGGAAGAAACACTCTACTAGCAGGCACCCCTACTCCACCATGTCTCCTGCATCGAGAAACACTCTACTAGCAGGCATCCCCTACTCCCCCATGTCTTCTGCATCGAGAAACACTCTAGTAGCAGGCACCTCCTACTCCCCGTGTCTCCTGCATGGAGAAAACACTCTACTAGCAGGCATCCCCTATTACCCCATGTCTCCTTCATGGTGTAAACATTCTACTAGCTGGCATCCCCTACTCACCCGTGTCTCCTGGATGGAGAAACACTCTACTAGCAGGCATCCCCTACTCCCCCATATCTCCTGCATGGAGAAACACTCTACTAGATGGCATCCCCTGCTACCCCGTGTCTCCTGCATGGAGTAACACTCTACTAGAAGGCATCCCCTAATTCCCCATGTCTCCTTCATGGAAGAAACACTCTACTAGCAGGCACCCCTACTCCACCATGTCTCCTGCATCGAGAAACACTCTACTAGCAGGCATCCCCTACTCCCCCATGTCTTCTGCATCGAGAAACACTCTAGTAGCAGGCACCTCCTACTCCCCGTGTCTCCTGCATGGAGAAAACACTCTACTAGCAGGCATACCCTACTCCCCCATGTCTCCTTCATGGAGGAAACACTCTACTAGCAGGCACCCCTACTCCCCCATGTCTCCTGCATGGAGGAAACACTCTACTAGCAGGCATCCCCTACTCCCCCATGTCTCCTGTATGGAGGAAACACTCTACTAGCAGGCATCCCCTACTCCCCTATGTCTCCTGCACCGAGAAACACTCTAGTAGCAGGCACCTCCTACTCCCCGTGCCTCCTGCATGGAGAAAACACTCTACTAGCAGGCATCCCCTATTACCCCATGTCTCCCGCATGGAGTAAACATTCTACTAGCAGGCATCCCCTAGTCCCCCGTGTCTCCTGGATGGAGAAACACTCTACTAGCAGGCATCCCCTACTCCCCCATATCTCCTGCATGGAGAAACACTCTATTAGCAGGCATCCCCTACTCCCCCGTGTCTCCTGCATCGAGGAAACACTCTTCTCAGGCATCCCCCGCTCCCCCATGTCTCCTGCATGGAGGAAACACTACTAGAAGGCATCCCCCGCTTCCCCATGTCTCCTGCATGGAGGAAACACTCTGCTAGCAGGCTCCCCTACTCCCCTATGTCTCCTGCATAGAGATACACCCTACTAGCAGGCATCCCCTACTCCCCCTTGTCTCCTGCATGGAGGAAACACTCTGCTAGCAGGCATCCCCTTCTCCTCCATGTCTCCTGCATGGAGGAAACACTCTGCTAGCAGGCATCCCCTGCTCCCCCATGTCTCCTGGATGGAGAAACACTTTACTAGCAGGCATCCCCTACTCCCCTATGTCTCCTGCATGGAGGAAACACTCTGCTAGCAGGCATTCCCTGCTCCCCCATGTCTCCTGGATGGAGAAACACTCTACTAGCAGGCATCCCCTACTCCCCCATGTCTCCTGCATGGAGAAGCACTCTACTAGCAGGCATCCCCTGCTACCCCGTGTTTCCTGTATGGAGAAACCCTCTACTAGCAGGCATCTCCTACTCCCCCATGTCTCCTTCATGGAGAAACACTCTACTAGCAGGCATCCCCTGCTACCCTGTGTCTCCTGCATGGAGAAACACTCTACTAGCAGGCATCCCCTACTCCCCCATGTCTCCTTCATGGAGGAAACACTCTACTAGCAGGCACCCCTACTCCCCCATGTCTCCTGCATGGAGGAAACACTCTACTAGCAGGCATCCCCTACTCCCCAGGTCTCCTGAATCGAGAAACACTCTACGAGCAGGCATCCCCTACTCCCCCGTGTCTCCTGCATCGAGAAAAACTCTACTAGGAGGCACCCCTACTCCCCATGTCTCATGCACGGCAGAAACACTCTACTAACAGGCATCCCCTACTCTCCCGTGTCTCCTGCATTGAGAAACACTCTACTAGCAGGCATCCCTTTTCCCCGTGTCTCCTGCATGGAGGAAACACTCTTCTAGCAGGCATCCCCCTACTCCCCCGTGTCTCCTGCACCTACTCCCCCGTGTCTCCTGCATGGATGTAACACTCTACTAGCAGGCATCCCCACTTACTCCCCCATATCTCCTGCATGGATGAAACACTCTACTAGCAGGCATCTCCTACTCCCCCATGTCTCCTGCACGGAGGAAACACTCTGCTAGCAGGCTCTCCTACTCCTCCATGTCTCCTGCATGGAGGAAACACTATACTAGAAGGCATCCCCTGCTAACCGTGTCTCCTGCATGGAGGAAACACTCTACTAGCAGGCATCCCCTACTCCCCCATGTCTCCTTCATGGAGGAAACACTCTACTAGCAGGCACCCCTACTCCCCCATGTCTCCTGCATGGAGGAAACACTCTACTAGCAGGCATACCCTACTCCCCCATGTCTCCTGCATCGAGAAACACTCTACTAGCAGGCATCCCCTACACCCCCATGTCTCCTGCATCGAGAAACACTCTAGTAGCAGGCACCTCCTACTCCCCGTGCCTCCTGCATGGAGAAAACACTCTACTAGCAGGCATCCCCTATTACCCCATGTCTCCTGCATGGAGTAAACATTCTACTAGCAGGCATCCCCTAGTCCCCTGTGTCTCCTGGATGGAGAAACACTCTACTAGCAGGCATCCCCTACTCCCCCATGTCTCCTGCATGGAGAAACACTCCACTAGAAGGCATCCCCCGCTCCCCCATGTCTCCTGTATGGAGGAAACACTCTATTAGCAGGCATCCCCTACTCCCCCATGTCTCCTGTATGGAGGAAACACTCTACTAGCAGGCATCCCCCGCTCCCCCATGTCTCCTGCATGGAGGAAACACTACTAGAAGGCATCCCCCGCTCCCCCATGTCTCCTGCATGGAGGAAACACTCTGCTAGCAGGCTCCCCTACTCCCCTATGTCTCCTGCATGGAGATACACCCTACTAGCAGGCATCCCCTACTCCCCCATGTCTCCTGCATGGAGGAAACACTCTGCTAGCAGGCATCCCCTTCTCCTCCATGTCTCCTGCATGGAGGAAACACTCTACTAGCAGGCATCCCCTACTCCCCTATGTCTCCTGCATGGAGGAAACACTCTGCTAGCAGGCATCCCCTACTCCCCCGTGTCTCCTGCATGGAGGAAACACTCTGCTAGCAGGCCTCCCCACCTACTCCCCCATGTCTCCTGCATGGAGAAACACTCTTCTAGCAGACATCCCCTACTCCTCCATGTCTCCTGCATGGAGTAAACATTCTACTAGCAGGCATCCCCTGCTCCCCCGTGTCTCCTGCATGGAGAAAACACTCTACTAGCGGCATCCCTTATTAACCCATGTCTCCTGCATGGAGTAAGCATTCTACTAGCAGACATCCCCTGCTCCCCCATGTCTCCTGCATGGAGATACACCCTACTAGCAGGCATCCCCTACTCCCCCATGTCTCCTGCATGGAGAAACACTCTACTAGAAGGCATCCCCTACACCCCCATGTCTCCTGCATCGAGAAACACTCTAGTAGCAGGCACCTCCTACTCCCCGTGTCTCCTGCATGGAGAAAACACTTTACTTGCAGGCATCCCCTACTCCCCCATGTCTCCTGCATGGAGGAAACACTCTGCTAGCAGGCATCCCCACCTACTCCCCCGTGTCTCCTGGATGGAGAAACACTCTACTAGCAGGCATCCCCTACTCCCCCATGTCTCCTGCATGGAGGAAACACTCTAGTAGCAGGCATCCCCTACTCCCCTATGTCTCCTGCATGGAGGAAACACTCTGCTAGCAGGCATCCCCTACTCCCCCGTGTCTCCTGCATGGAGGAAACACTCTGCTAGCAAGCATCCCCACCTACTCCCCCATGTCTCATGCATGGAGAAACACTCTTCTAGCAGACATCCCCTACTCCTCCATGTCTCCTGCATGGAGTAAACATTCTACTAGCAGGCATCCCCTGCTCCCCCGTGTCTCCTGCATGGAGAAAACACTCTACTAGCAGGCATCCCCTATTAACCCATGTCTCCTGCATGGAGTAAACATTCTACTTGCAGACATCCCCTACTCCCCCATGTCTCCTGCATGGAGAAGCACTCTACTAGCAGGCATCCCCTGCTACCCCGTGTTTCCTGTATGGAGAAACCCTCTACTAGCAGGCATCTCCTACTCCCCCATGTCTCCTTCATGGAGAAACAATCTACTAGCAGGCATCCCCTGCTACCCTGTGTCTCCTGCATGGAGAAACACTCTACTAGCAGGCATCCCCTTCTCCCCCATGTCTCCTTCATGGAGGAAACACTCTACTAGCAGGCACCCCTACTCCCCCATGTCTCCTGCATGGAGGAAACACTCTACTAGCAGGCATCCCCTACTCCCCATGTCTCCTGAATCGAGAAACACTCTACGAGCAGGCATCCCCTACTCCCCCATGTCTCCTGCATCGAGAAAAACTCTACTAGCAGGCACCCCCTACTCCCCCATGTCTCATGCACGGCAGAAACACTCTACTAACAGGCATCCCCTACTCTCCCGTGTCTCCTGCATTGAGAAACACTCTACTAGCAGGCATCCCCTTTTCCCCGTGTCTCCTGCATGGAGGAAACACTCTTCTAGCAGGCATCCCCTACTCCCCCGTGTCTCCTGCATGGATGTAACACTCTACTAGCAGGCATCCCCACTTACTCCCCCATATCTCCTGCATGGATGAAACACTCTACTAGCAGGCATCTCCTACTCCCCCATGTCTCCTGCACGGAGGAAACACTCTACTAGCAGGCTCTCCTACTCCTCCATGTCTCCTGCATGGAGGAAACACTATACTAGAAGGCATCCCCTGCTAACCGTGTCTCCTGCATGGAGGAAACACTCTACTAGCAGGCACCCCTACTCCCCCATGTCTCCTGCATGGAGGAAACACTCTACTAGCAGGCATACCCTACTCCCCCATGTCTCCTGCATCGAGAAACACTCTACTAGCAGGCATCCCCTACACCCCCATGTCTCCTGCATCGAGAAACACTCTAGTAGCAGGCACCTCCTACTCCCCGTGCCTCCTGCATGGAGAAAACACTCTACTAGCAGGCATACCCTACTCCCCGTGCCTCATGCATGGAGAAAACACTCTACTAGCAGGCATCCCCTATTACCCCATGTCTCCTGCATGGAGTAAACATTCTACTAGCAGGCATCCCCTAGTCCCCCGTGTCTCCTGGATGGAGAAACACTCTACTAGCAGGCATCCCCTACTCCCCATGTCTCCTGCATGGAGAAACACTCCACTAGAAGGCATCTCCCGCTCCCCATGTCTCCTGTATGGAGGAAACACTCTATTAGCAGGCATCCCCTACTCCCCATGTCTCCTGTATGGAGGAAACACTCTACTAGCAGGCATCCCCCGCTCCCCATGTCTCCTGCATGGAGGAAACACTACTAGAAGGCATCCCCCGCTCCCCATGTCTCCTGCATGGAGGAAACACTCTGCTAGCAGGCTCCCCTACTCCCCTATGTCTCCTGCATGGAGATACACCCTACTAGCAGGCATCCCCTACTCCCCCATGTCTCCTGCATGGAGGAAACACTCTGCTAGCAGGCATCCCCTTCTCCTCCATGTCTCCTGCATGGAGGAAACACTCTACTAGCAGGCATCCCCTACTCCCCTATGTCTCCGGCATGGAGGAAACACTCTGCTAGCAGGCATCCCCTACTCCCCCGTGTCTCCTGCATTGAGGAAACACTCTGCTAGCAGGCATCCCCACCTACTCCCCCATGTCTCCTGCATGGACGAAACACTCTTCTAGCAGACATCCCCTACTCCTCCATGTCTCCTGCATGGAGTAAACATTCTACTAGCAGGCATCCCCTGCTCCCCCGTGTCTCCTGCATGGAGAAAACACTCTACTAGCGGCATCCCTTATTAACCCATGTCTCCTGCATGGAGTAAACATTCTACTAGCAGGCATCCCCTGCTCCCCCATGTCTCCTGGATGGAGAAACACTCTACTAGCAGGCATCCCCTACTCCCCCATGTCTCCTGCATGGAGAAGCACTCTACTAGCAGGCATCCCCTGCTACCCCGTGTTTCCTGTATGGAGAAACCCTCTACTAGAGGCATCTCCTACTCCCCTATGTCTCCTGCATGGAGATACACCCTACTAGCAGGCATCCCCTACTCCCCCATGTCTCCTGCATGGAGAAACACTCTACTAGAAGGCATCCCCTACACCCCCATGTCTCCTGCATCGAGAAACACTCTAGTAGCAGGCACCTCCTACTCCCCGTGTCTCCTGCATGGAGAAAACACTTTACTTGCAGGCATCCCCTACTCCCCCATGTCTCCTGCATGGAGGAAACACTCTGCTAGCAGGCATCCCCACCTACTCCCCGTGTCTCCTGGATGGAGAAACACTCTACTAGCAGGCATCCCCTACTCCCCCATGTCTCCTGCATGGAGGAAACACTCTAGTAGCAGGCATCCCCTACTCCCTATGTCTCCTGCATGGAGGAAACACTCTGCTAGCAGGCATCCCTACTCCCTGTGTCTCCTGCATGGAGGAAACACTCTGCTAGCAGGCATCCCCACCTACTCCCCCATGTCTCATGCATGGAGAAACACTCTTCTAGCAGACATCCCCTACTCCTTCATGTCTCCTGCATGGAGTAAACATTCTACTAGCAGGCATCCCCTGCTCCCCCGTGTCTCCTGGATGGAGAAACACTCTACTAGCAGGCATCCCCTACTCCCCCATGTCTCCTGCATGGAGAAACACTCTGCTAGCAGGCATCCCCTGCTACCCCGTGTCTCCTGCATGGAGAAACCCTCTACTAGCAGGCATCTCCTACTCCCCCATGTCTCCTGCATGGAGAAACACTCTACTAGCAGGCATCCCCTGCTACCCTGTGTCTCCTGCATGGAGAAACACTCTACTAGCAGGCACCCCTACTCCCCCATGTCTCCTGCATGGAGGAAACACTCTACTAGCAGGCATCCCTTACTCCCCTATGTCTCCTGAATCGAGAAACACTCTACTAGCAGGCATCCCCTACTCCCCCATGTCTCATGTACAGAGGAAACACTCTACTAGCAGGCATCCCCTACTCTCCCGTGTCTCCTGCATTGAGAAACACTCTACTAGCAGGCATCCCCTTCTCCCTGTGTCTCCTGCATGGAGGAAACACTCTTCTAGCAGGCATCCCCTACTCCCCCGTGTCTCCTGCATGGAGAAAACACTCTGCTAGCAGACATTCCCTACTACCCCATGTCTCGTGCATGGAGTAAACATTCTACTAGCAGGGATCCCCTGCTCCCCGTGTCTCCTGAATGGAGGAAACACTCTACTAGCAGGCATCCCCTGCTCCCCGTGTCTCCTGCATGGAGGAAACACTCTACTAGCAGGCATCCACTGCTCCCCGTGTCTCCTCCATGGAGGAAACACTCTACTAGCAGGCTTCCCCTGCTCCCCGTGTCTCCTGCATGGAGGAAACACTGTACTAGCAGGCACCCCTACTCCCCATGTCTCCTGCACGGAGGAAACACTCTACTAGCAGGCATCCCCTGCTCTCCGTGTCTCCTGCATGGAGGAAACACTGTACTAGCAGGCATCCCCTGCTCTCCGTGTCTCCTGCATGGAGGAAACACTGTACTAGCAGGCATCCCCCAATCCCCCATGTCTCCACTGAAAAGTGCTTTATTGCTCGAATGATCAAGAAATATGAGCACAGCACACCAACCTTGGTGAAGGCATATTTTCTCTCCCTGCGGGCTCACATCATCCTCAACCCTTGCTGTGTCACCTCGGGCGGTAACAGTCACCACACCACCCTACCTGACAAAAAATCCATTGCAGCACACAGTGCCATGCCAGCATCAGACTGTCAACCAAATGCCAGAGGAAATAAACCTTCGTATGCTATGCAGCAAGGAAGGAGTAACATATAACCAGAAACCAGGCTAACTTGCACTTTCCTCCGGGTCCAAAATGATCTAAAACACATTTCTTGAAGGAAGAAATCATCTGCCATTAGGGAACCTCCCAACTGCTCTTGTTGCTTGAAGCTGCACTTGAGGCGCGCCTCCTCCAGCACCCCATTATTATGTTTAGGGTCTTGAATCTCTGCATTTCCCCAGACTATGTGTATACGTCGCTTGCCTGATAGCTTCATGAATTCTAAGTTCCAATACACATATACACAGCTTTGATTGAAGAATACAACCACAACCTTTACCAGACCACACGAGCCACCTGCTGTTTGTCCTGCACTCACATACGTATATTTTGATAAAAATGTAAATAAAATGACGTTTCTCCTTTTCATTTTCCTTTATCTGTTTCAGATATACAGTGGTTTAGCTTGGTCGACATCTTATTCATTTTGAATTTTCTTACTTAATTTTTTAGCACCATGTGTTTTGTATCCTTACGCTGATTATGGAGTTTTGTTTACAACACTTGGGACCCGTTTCCTGCAATACTTACTGCAAAAAGATGACCGATGGTGACCGAAAATCCAATAATCATTGGCACTGGAACTTTAATATCTTTTCTTTTTTTATCGCAGGAAGCAAAGATTGTGAACACCAGCTGGAAGGTGATGAGAGATTCAATCAGCAGGGCCTGCCCGTGCGAGATGCTCTTATTCACCTGTGAGACAGAAGAAATCGAAAAAAAAAGAAGTGACATCACCTTTTTTAAACCTAAATATCAATACGATTTTAGAAAGACGATAGATGGTTCAACTATGAAAGTTTTATATAAAAAAATGTTGCCGCACCGTTCCCTGCCAAAGGGCAAGCCTCGACAGCAAAACACCTCAGGAAATAAAGACGGCTAAAACAACTCAGGGCAAGATTGAAAAAGACAATCCCAACGAGCAGCTGTCCAAAACCGAAATGAACGAATAACCGTCGTGAAACATAATCTTAAGGTATCAAGTGTATAAGTCCATTCAGTGATAGTTTCAATTACACTGGAAAAAACTAGTTCACAGTGTGCCACGAAGCTGTGCCACAGACTTAATCAACTGACACACCAGGTTGAGAGCAAAAATAATGACAAACTGAAATAAAGACTTTTTGATCATTTTGATTTACACATTCGTGAGAGATATATGTAATTTAAACAGTCCCTGGAGAGGGAAACCTTCAAAGCGTCATCTCTCGAAATACTTACTGTGGTGAGTCCAACGGGGTGGTTGTCCGTGGGGGTGATGAGAAATACCACACCGGTGGCGGCAACGGCCCCGAGGCACTGGATGATGATATAAAAGAACCCTTTGGCGAAGGAGATCTTCCTGGTGCACACCATGGCCAGTGCTACTGCAGGGTTCAAGAAGGCTTCACAGATATGTCCGAAGCAGTGCACCAAGATGGCGATGCTGAGGCCAAAGCAGAAGGCGATGTGTGTATTGCTGGGTCCGGGGGAGGGGGGAAAGGTCACCGTAGACCCCAAACTCACAATAAGGAACAAAAAGACAGCCAAAAATTCTCCTCCCATAGATGTCCAAAACGGCCGGGTCCACACTCCTTTGAAGGCCGTCATTTCAGAATCTCACTGTTCACGCGTCCGGGTGCTGCAGGCCTGCTCTGGTTGTGCACAGGAGTGCTCCTAGCTGAGAGTGACTCGCAGCACAGATAAGGGGTGGGGGAGAAGGTATTTATACCGTACAGCCAAAGAACAAGTTTAGCAAGTGGCGACGTGTAGTCGAAACAGTGCCTTACCTGGAAACCAGAAACACCCACCCTCTGTGGATTCTTTGTCCAGCGCCCCGGGGTGTTTTTCTACATAACAGCTTCCTGTCAGAGAAAAGTCTTTTACAGGTTCAAGTAGTTCTATGTGAGCAAGTATGCAAACCGCAGTGTATTCACCACGGTGCTTATGAGATCTCCATGTGCCTATCAAGCCTGGTTTACCAACACACCAACCTTTAAGTAGTGCCAGGCATTACATTGTCTGTCTGGATGCAAACACCCACACCTGTTGCCAAAATCAACACTCAGATGTCGTTATCAGACTGGCTACCGTTGCCCGAACATGCTCTGGCGATACCGCAGGAGGCCACAGAAAGTTCTGTGATGTCACAAGTCTGCGCCCACAAAGCAGAACAGCAAACAGAAGGGAGACTCTTTGTAAAATGTGTTGGTACTGCTGCAGTTTTTACAGGGTAGGTAAACTCAGTGAGAAAAGGTGTTTTCATTTCCGGGGACTGAAAGTAGAATGGTGGGCCCCGGGGGAAGCAAAGTCGCAGACTAGTCTTCCCCCGGGGTCTTTCGCGCAGGAAGGACTAGGCTGGGGTTAGGGGGTGGGGTTAGGGAGGGGTATAAGAATGCAGGGGAGGAAGGCAACTTCCTCTTCCTGCATTCGGCACCATGGGGAGGGATAGAGTTAATTAAGGAGGGTTAGAGTTTATTAAGGAGAGCGGGGGTATGGGCGATTGCTGGCGGTGACGGACTGCAGAGCTTCCTGCCTGTGGTGCTGCTTACTGTGAGCGTGGGCAAGCTGCTGGTTCTGCGGAGGCGGGCCGAGCCGGGATGGCTGAGGTGACGTCGGAGGCCGTGAGGGAGGCCCTGCGGGTTCTTGGCCGCGCCGGCCGTGAGGACCTGCTTCCGCCCGGCGAGTTAGAAGAGGCGTGGGTTGGGATGTCCAGGGCCCGAGGGCAGCGTCGGCCGGTGTGGCGGCAGCGGTGGTGGCTTGCATGGACGAGCCACGACCAGCCAACAGAGGTACGTCTGGGAGGGGGCAGTGAAAAAAGAGGCGGCGCCACGCGGCGGCTGGCGCCGGAGCCTGCCCCCGCGTCTAGGTGACATCGCGGCTGAGTTGGGCGGCCACTCGCGGGAGGGGTCAAGCCGGGTGGGCTCCAAGGGCCCAGGCAGGGCCCGGATGCCGAAGGTGACGTGGCTGGGGGCGGGGGACCGGGACTCTGTTGCTGGTGGGAGCTGGGCCGGTGGGGAGGCTGGGAATGGCGGAGCAGGGGGGCGGGGCGGGCTCGGGTGGTGTCTGGGCTCAGCAGGAGCAGGTATCGCAGGGGACGGAGAGAAGTGGCGAGGAGGGTCAGTGGGTGGACGCTCCCATTGACCTTTCTAGCAGGCCTCGGACGGGCCTGGCCAGGCTCAGAGGAGGCCCGGGGAAGGGACAGACGGGCGCCCCACAGGTTGGGCTGGTGGGGGGGGCCCCAGGGGCTGGCACAGGTTGGCGCAGCGCAGGGGGAGCCGGGGAGGGGGGCGGGGGATGGGGGCTGCTCTTCTCCTGCTTTCCCCAGGTGGGAAGTATGACCCTTGAAGAAGGGATTAAGGAGTGGCGGATAATACGTGAAATGGAGCTGCGGTGGGCGGAGATGTGTGAGGCCAGGGGCGAGGTGGGCTGGGATGATGGGATAGAGGGGCCCCCTATGCCCACATCTGAGGAGGAAAGGTGGGCTGAGCAGGAGGAGCGGGAGAGGGAGGCCAAGGGCAAGTGGGTGGAAGGGGACGGGCGTCGCCAGTCAGGGGTAGGGACGGCCAGTACGGCTCTGAGGCCAGATGGTGCCGGGGCCTGCCCAGGTTGGAGCGACCTTGGGGGCGGGGGGGATCCAAGCCGGCGGAGGTCGGCAGAGTGCTGGGGGGCCCGGCGGGGCACAAGACGGCCCCGGGACGCCGGCTGGAAGTAGCAGGGGTCCGCGGCGGCCTTCCCTCCATCACGGGAGCGGGCATGGGCGGCGTGTGTGGCAAGTGGTGGTGGAGTGCATGCAAAGAAGAGTAAGGGTGTGAAGAGAGCGGTGCGGGAGGTGCTGTGGACGCCTGTTGAATTGGAACCTGAAGTGGAGTTGGATTATGGTGCGGAGAGCGATGAGTTGGAAGAGGGGGAGGTGCGGGATGACGATGACTGGACGCAAGGACTTGGGGGGGCTGGGGAGAAGAGCAACAGCAGACTTGGTGTTTTGTAGGCAACAAAGTCGACGAGAGGCAAAGCAAAAGCGGACAACACGAGGACGAACGCCGGCGGAGGATGGACCGGAGAGACACAGACGGCCTTGACAGGTGAGAGGGCATGGTAGGCGGCCTGGGACGGCGGGCCGAAAGAAGGGAGGAAAAAGGCCTGCCGGTCAGTAGGTGTGGGAGAGGGGTCAGTGAGGGACGCCATAGCGCCACTTCAGGGCCCAGCAGGGTTAGCAAAGGGGGCTAAGGCGGGGGGGGGATAAGAAGATGACGATGGCAGGCGTCCAGACGGACAAGACAGAAGGGGCAGAGGAGAAGGGCAACAAAGGAGATGACAAGCATCACAAAAAATTGCCGTACATGGGTCTGGCCATGCCACTGGGGTCACATTTATCGGATAAGATGAGAAATAGAATCTGGAAACACGAATATGTGGACGTGTTTAAACTCCTGCACAGGGAGATACAAGCGAAGGAGGGTTCTAAAGAGGAGGAATGGGAACTCACGAGACGGCCAAGGGTCCCCGTGAATATGGAGAATTGGACGTCGGCTTTTCTCATTTATGCTAGTATCTATTGTGAAAAGCATCTGGACCGGGCCATAGCACTGTTGAAGTACATGGATATCATCAGAAAGGCCCAGATGCATTTCGGGGGTTTTGCCTGGCTGAGTTACGATGAGGAGTTTAGGGCCATGATTAGTGTGAACCCAGATAAGCCTTGGGGGGAAGTTGACCAGGAACTGTGGATGCAGTGGATGTCGTCCACACAATCCTCAGCGTCCACACACACAGCCAGTGGTTTGCCAGTGGCGTACAGGTCCTTTCCGCCGCGGCCCGCCCACGTCGGGGCGGGGGGAAGTCATCCCAGTACAGGGGGCGCGGGGACACAGACCAAGACTGGGGGAAACAATACCGGAGCCTGTTGGAGCTACAACAGGGGCTATTGCTCGCGATACCCCTGTAAGTTTAAACATGCGGGGGCCGACACACGCTTACACAATGCTTTACCTTGGCCTCGCCCTCTGAACAATGGCGGGCCACAAAAGGGAAGGGGCAGGCTGGGCAGAAGGGCGCCTACACCAGTTAAGGTTGAGGCAATGGGTCCGTGGCTCTCTCGGTACCCCGACAGGGAGGCAGCTTTGAAACTTCAGTGGGGTTTTACGGAGGGCTTTCAGGTGGGATATCAGGGCCCCCGGGAAAGGAGGTGGGCGGACAATTTGAAATCGGCCAAGGAATTGCCGGAGGTGGTGGCAGCCAAATTGCAGAAGGAGGTAGACGAAGGGAGGATAGCGGGCCCGTTTGCAGACTGGCCAGTGGATGATTTGATAATTTCACCGCTGGGGGTGGTACCTAAGAAGGAGCCGGGTGAGTTCAGACTGATCCACCACCTCTCGTGGCCGGAAGGGACGTCGGTGAATAATTTCATCGCGGAAGCAGATTCGAGGGTACTGTATGCCTCGGTGGACGATGCGATCCGCCTCGTTCGGGCGTGTGGGCAGGGAGCGGAACTGATGAAGTGTGATGTAAAATCGGCCTTTCGCTTACTGCCCATACACCCTGCCGATTTCTCACTACTGGGGATGCAGTTTGCGGGTGCTATTTTTGTGGACAAGGTCTTGCCCATGGGTTGTGCGATTTCCTGCGCGTTGTTCGAGATGTTTAGCACGTTCTTGCAATGGGTTTTTACACAGATCAGCGGGCATCAGGAGGTCTCCCACTACCGCGATGATTTTCTCTCCCTGGGGAGGGAGCACACAGGGGACTGTGGCTGGGCACTGGCACAATTTCAGGAGATGGCACAACGCTTCGGGGTGCCTTTGGCACCGGAGAAAACAGCTGGGCCCAGCTGTCAGTTGACATTTTTGGGGATCGAACTAGATTCAGTTCAGTGGATGGCCCGGCTGCCAACAGCGAAGGTGACAGAGATACAGGCGTGCCTGTTGTGGGCGATTGGGGAGAAGAGGATTGAGTTGAGGGCGGTCCAACAACTTCTGGGTTTCCTGAACTTTGCGTGCAGGGTGGTGAGGGCAGGACGGACGTTCTGCAGGCGGCTCGGCATGGTCATGTCGGGTGCTGTCTTACCACACCACAGGATCCGGATTTCGATGGGGGTCCTGGCGGATCTGAGAACATGGCTGACTTTCTTGACTGATTTCAATGGGGTGTCGCTGGATTTTGTGGAAGAACGAACGATTTGGCAAGTACAGATTTTCTCTGACGCGGCTGGGGCAGCCGGCTTTGGGCTCTTTTGGGACGGCAGGTGGTGTGCGGAGGTCTGGCCTGCCCATTGGGTGAAGCAAGGGAGAAGTATTGCATTCCTACAGTTTTTTCCTCTGTTGGTGGCTCTGCAAGTGTGGGGTACTGAATTTCAGAACCGTTCGGTGCTGTTTCATGTGGATAACATGACTGTTGTCGAGTTGGTCAACCGGCAGAAAGCAAGGGATCTGAGGGTTCTGCGGCTCTTGCGCAGCTTTATGCTGAAATGTTTGCAGTTGAATGTGGTGTTTCGGGCAAAACACGTCCCTGGGGCGAATAATGACATTGCGGATGCTTTGTCTCGTTCGCAGTGGCGTCGGTTCCGGCGACTGGCACCTGGAGCGGAACAGTGCAAGACCGAGCTGCCGGACGGCATTTGGGCCTGGGGGGAGTGAGGGTTATAGGCCTGGTGGAGAAGTCTGAAGCCGACACCACGAGACGCAGCTACAAGCTGGCCTGGGCAGAATTTGGATCCTTTATGGGATGGAGCGGGAGACGGTGACCGGATCCCGACCGACGGTCGAGCAGGGAGTTCTACAATTTGTTTTACATTGCATGGATAAGGGTTTGTCCTCAACAACGATAGCTGGGAAACTGGCGGGGGTATCCTTTTATGGCAGTTTGTTCCTGGGGTTTGATCCGGCAAAGGATGTTATCATTAGCAGAGTGCTAAAAGGTTGGGGCCGGGAGAAGGGTGGTGGGAGGAAGGGAGCGCCAAGGGAGGCGATTACTTTTGAATTGTTGGTCAGGCTGGTTGGGGCGTTGCCTGGGTGTTGTTATGACGGTTCAGAAGTTGCTATTTTTCATTTATGTATGGTGTGGATTTTCTTTGGGGCCTTTAGGGTGTCTGAGTTGCTGGGCACAAGGGGGGAAGGGGGGAGGAGGTATGGGGAGGTCAGATTGGATGGGGGCCGCCTGGGAATTTGGCTGGGGCATTCGAAGACGGATCAGGTGGGGCGCGGAAAATGGGTCTGGCTGAATGAGAGTGGCTGTGCGGAAGCATGTCCGGTGGCAGAATGGCGGAGTTTTTTGGGACAGGCTAGTGTGCCGGCGGGGGAAGTTTTCTGTCATGCGTCTGGGGCACGGGTGACAGCGACCCAGCTGTTGGCGGTTTTACGCATGGCTTTGAGGCGATTAAGTATGAATCCGGCTGGTTTTGGTACTCATTCTTTTCGCATTGGGGCGGCGACGGCGGCGGCACGTCTCGGATGGTCCTGGGATAGGATTCGGCAGATTGGGAGGTGGAGGTCTAGGTGCTGCGAGCGCTATGTGCGGAAGTAAGGGGAATTGGGGTGGTAGGGATGGTGAGGAGCAATTGAGAGAGTGATGAACTAATGCTTCTTTCTCGCCATAGGTTGTGTGGGTGGCCCGGGGAAAAAGACGGTCACCTGGATCTTTGGGCACTCATTCGTGCACTGGGCATCAAAGTATGCTGAGCAGCAGGTATACGGCCGTAACCTGGGACTCAAAGGAAGCACCATGAGGTGCATTGGTGAGGGAAAGGAGGGATGCGCTGGGGCGCACTCTTGCCATGGCTCACGAAGATGGTTTGGCAAAAAGGTTGTCTGGACCTGCTAATATTGCATCTGGGGGAAAATGATCTGATTCGGCTGTCGTGTTTGGCGTTCTTACAGCTGATGCAAAGAGACTTGGAGATCATGAAACAGAGGATGGCGGGGACATGTATTGCATGGACAGAATTTGTTCCCCAGAAAGTCTGGAGGGGGGCTGTGAAACATGGGGCAGTGGAGAAAGCCCGCAGGAAACTTAACAGAGCGATGAAGGTTTTTTGTGGGGAAAAGGACATTAAAGTGATTGCACATACTGGACTGCGACTGGAGGAACCGCTACTGTTCAGGGACGATGGTGTGCACCTTTCGAGATTGGGAAGCGCATATTATTTGATGGAGATGAGGGATGTTATCAGCAAGTTGTGGAATGAGGCCATTTGGTGCAGGAGGAATGTGTGATTAGGCGGGCGAAAGGTGCACAGTGTGACACGGGTGGGGCAGGTAACCGCCCTAAAGGGGGTTCCCTGGTTGGCGGTACTTTGGAGGGGTGGGGGAGTCACTGACGGGCGCACCCATCCCTCGGGGGGGAAGAGTGAATGATGGGGGGGGGCAGATGCATGAGTGCAATGGCAGGTGCTACAGGGGAGGATGCTTGAAGAGAAGTGAAGAAGTGGATGAAGAACTGAAAGGGTCATGGAGTGGAATGAGATGCGAGTTGGGAGTTACGTAAAGGGAGTGAGTGGATGAAAAGGTTGATGTTGGGTATTGTTATCGTTAATTGATGTTATTGGTTATGTATTTGGTTGTGCAGCCTGGTCCTAATAAATGGCCTTTTACGCTTAACAACAGCGTGGAGTGGTTATTGCGCGATGGTGGGCCCCGGGGGAAGCAAAGTCGCAGACTAGTCTTCCCCCGGGGTCTTTCGCGCAGGAAGGACTAGACTGGGGTTAGGGGGAGGGGTTAGGGAAGGGTATAAGAATGCAGGGGAGGAAGGCAACTTCCTCTTCCTGCATTCCGGCACCATCGGGAGGGATAGAGTTAATTAAGGACCACCTGCCCACCCTACAGTTTATGGGGGTGAAGGAGCTGGGTAGGCAGAGCATGCTAGTTTAGGACAGGTTGCAAGGGTTGGCGGTACTTTGGAGGGGTGGGGGAGTCACTGACGGGTGCACCCATCCCTGGGGGGGGGAAGAGTGAATGATGGGGGGGCCGGATGCATGAGTGCAATGGCAGGTGCTACAGGGGAGGATGCTTGAAGAGAAGTGAAGAAGTGGATGAAGAACTGAAAGGGTCATGGAGTGGAATGAGAGGCGAGTTGGGAGTTACGTGAAGGGAATGAGTGGACGAAAAGGTTGATGTTGGGGATTGTTATCGTTAATTGATGTTATTGGTTATGTATTTGGTTGTGCAGCCTGGTCCTAATAAAAGGCCTTTTACGCTAAACAACAGCGTGGAGTGGTTATTGCGCGAGAATTTCTGAAAACTTCCAGAATGCTTTCGCAATATTTAGGTAATGTTGTTAAAATATGCTTTAGAGGGGAACGTGTTCTGTTTGTCGTTTTCTTTTACACGCAGTCAACCTAATTATTAACAGTGATTTGCTCAGGGGTTACATAGTATGTCTGCATGGAGCAGGTGACTGAGGCATGTCCGTAAAGGCCATACAGCACACAGGGAAAACCCAGAGTAGGCCGACAGCAGGATTGTGCTCTTGGGGAGGAGGGTGGGCTAAGAGATCCTCAATTCGTCCACCAGTGAAAGGGGCTGTAGTAACGGAGCTTATACTTGTTAAGGTAGAATGTTAGCATGTAGAGGGTTATTAGATCACTTAGAATGTGTATATAGGTAGGAATTTAGAATGTGTTTAGTCATTCTGACTTTGCTCTGCTTGCTGCTGCATGCACCCTTATTGCTGTACTACTTTGCGTAAATAAAGAAGAATAACCACCTCATTCCTTGTGTGATACCTACAAGAATTTTGGCGACGGGCTGGCGGAGGACCTATCCTGCGATACTGGCACATTGGAGCATTATTTTTGTATTACATGCTCACAACTACAACCTAGGGATATTATTTGATAATACCCTAGCACCTTTATTTCGTTAACCAGTTACAAGGTGCCACGCTGCGGCAAACGAAAGCGCACATTTGCGGAAAATCTGAAGCTGCGGAATCTCCATTGAAGTAAGTGCAGCGCCGCGCTGGCCAGGCCTTACTTACAGTTACTCTTAACGACTTCTTTGGAGTTTTTCAAACCCCGCAGTCATCGTGCGCTCATTTGTTCTATCGCCATGGCTCTTCATCTCGCTATGACGCGGCACAGGTTGTGACGACAGCATCTCCTGAGCTTCACAACGCGTTGGACGTCTTAGAGGTCAGCTGATGTCAGCGCGCTCTAAGGTCACGCACGGCGGCCATTTTTGCTCGTATTAGTGAATTGTTCCTGGTGCATCGGCATTCAACTCTTCACCGGAGTCCACATTCTGTTGGGAGTACACGGAGGTGATCCAGCGCGCGGACAATGCCCAATCAGGGATCAATACTCAATAATATAGCAGAACAATGCCCATACACACTCATCCAAATCCTATGCGCTGGGGTCAATTTTTATACAAGTTCAATTCTCTTTCTTATATCTGTTCATATATGGCATTTTCCAAATACCTATCTAATTCATATATCAACTTTTCCTCTACTTGGTCGATTAACCAATTAGTTGAATAGTTGATGGTAATGATACTCTTTTATCTAACTAATCATTCGTAAACTAAATAACCACAAACTCTCGTTGAAGTTAATAAAGTTTATCTCAAATCATAGAATAAAATGCTCAAATGCATATGGTCACAAATGCAAACAATGAACTCACAAAGGGAGAGAAAACATCAGCAATCCAAAAGAGACAAACTCATCAATAAGCAATGACAATGTTGCATGAAGGAGTGGATAGGTAAAGAGACAAAAGTTTCAGAGACAAAAATACATTTGCAAGTAAATTATGCAAGAACGAGTTAGAATAATACAAACCCAACGGATTTGTAGTGAAAACCACCCCTCAGGCCTAAGTGGTGGTGGGGATCCCCCGAAATAGAGTCAGGGGACAAAGATTTCAGGGACAGGATCAGGACAGGAACAGCTAGGCCTCTATGCAAACCGACGGACTGCGACGCATCTCCCCTCTCTCAGCCTTTCCACCTATGACTCTAACCACACCCCTAAAGGCACCCCAATTATACCCTAAAACCTACATGTCCGTCCCACATCAGTTGAAACATTCAGCGTAACTAGACAGTTGATTGGTGGACTTTGGGGGTGGAATGTCACACCATGATGACTTCATTCACTTTTAGGCTTATTCTTTGTTTTATGCCCGTTCCCACCACCTCATACATTGTACATTCACATGATCTGTTACAGGTTACAATTTTATACATTTTCGAGCAATGTCTTCAGGAAAAGTCCTTCTATCCCACGACCCGTCACGTAGTTTGGCAGACGATCATCACATCGGCCTTCACCCTCTTTCATCTCCTCTGTGGTGCTCAGCGCTTCAGCGTGCCTTTGTCTTGACAGCATTTACTCTATTTCCTAACCCCGCCTTCACTTCAGATAACTTAAGAAAACATGGAGTTCATCCAGCCCACTATAACTAATAGAAAATGAACATTCATTAATTATGTGATAAAGTAATTTTCACTGTTTACCACCCACCTTTGTTCTATTCCCTGTTAATGTTTTTCCTAGCATAGCCTTATGCAAAACGATATTACTTATTAATTCAAAGCAAGCTGCAACATGCAAACTATGAAATGCACATGCGGCCTAGTCATGCATTATTTCTCGTTTCTTTCAAAGCATAATGTAAATACAATTTTAGTTCTTTCATGTGTTATCTCACATTAGTGCATGCATGCGCAAAGCAATTTTCTCTCGTGTTCATGCAAGGTGCACGTTAATTTTCTATTACTACTTACTGTTAGTACGTGTAATGGGGGTTATCATTTGAGCAGGTTTTCTTTGCGAAATCCTGCTCCATCAGAGGACATGAATTTTCTCCAAATTTGATGGTACTGTTCCACATTTTTTGACTTACAAGGGTGTTTTGCAGATTATTATATTTTTGGTTGGCAATTTGCATTTGTACTTATACGCTTACTGACTGAAAGGCACTCTTTACCTTTCTGATGGATTTTTTTACTACCTGACCAGTCACAGTTGTGTTGAAGGTTAAATTTTACGGTGGAGACATTGATTATACGACAGAGTGAAATTACATTTCCTAGCAAATTTGAAGTTTTTATTGTGCATCCTTAGTACTGTTCTGCTCTACCTTGTCCACAAGTACAAGCACAGCTGTGGGTGACTTTAATGGATCTGCTATGCACATTAACACTCCTAAGGAATTTTTACCCACTCCGGGGGAACCGCTTGTCTCATGAAGTGACTGGAAGGAGTACTTTCTTAATTATATAGCTAATCTTGAAGATCTAAGTGGAAACTTTTCTCCCGAAAGCAAAAAAGAATTCTTATGTATTGCTTAGGTCCAGAAGGTTTACGTTTATATAATGAATTACAGAAACATGAAAGAGTTGGGGGAGATATGGATTTATTTAAAGCAGCAATTTTAGATCTTGATGATCATTTTTCTCCCACTGTTTGCATAGCTGTAACTAGACATTCTTTCTTTCAGAGGAAACAAGAAAAGCATGAAAATATTGAAGAATATGTTTCAGCTTTAAAGAAATTAGCAAGCAAATGTAGATTTGCGCAATTACACGATGAATTCATTCGAGACCAAGTTATCATGTATACTAAAAACAAGACCATGCAAGACAGATTATGGGTGGAAGGTGAGGGGATTCTTAAAGATATAGTTGCCATGGTAAAAAGGCTGAGTTGTCTGAACGTTGTGCGACCTAGTCATGCATTATTTCTCGTTTCTTTCAAAGCATAATGTAAATACAATTTTAGTTCTCTCATGCGCTATCTCACGTTAGTGCATGCATGCGCAAAGCAGTTTTCCCTCGTGTTCATGTAAGGTGCACGTTAATTTTCTATTACTACTTACTGTTAGTACGTATTATGGGGGTATTCATTTGAGCAGGTTTTCTTTGCGAAATACTGCTCCATCAATCCCCCCTTTGATAGCTTTCTGGAGCCATCATAAAATACCTACCATACCGAGTGCCATCTTCAATTTTATCTAAAACTCTGTAATCTTCCCTCTTTTTATGGCACTTTCATCTACATCTTTCATCATTTTATAGTATTCTTCTAGCTCAATTTCCTTTCTTTTTTTCTCTTTCTCGCTCTTTGTTTACTCTCTGATTCTGTCATTTCCTTTTCCCACTCTTACATTTACAACATTTATATGTTGTTATTATCACTAAGACTATTATGGCTATCAAAATAAGTGGCATTATTATTTTTCCTAATAAACTATTTCCAAAGGTAGTAAACCATTTACCTATAGAGGAGAAACTCTTGCCAAGTCTCTCCCAAACACTGTCAACCTCCAGTTGGGTCAAATCTTCATGTAATTTTGTAATGTTTCTTATATATCCCTCAATTCCTTTACTTTTGTCCGGGATATATGTACAGCAGTGTTGAATTTTCAACATGCCACAGACTCCACCCTCTTTTGCCAATAAAATATCAAGGGCAAGTCGATTTTGCAAAACCATTGATCTAATTGCAACCATTTCTGTGTCAATCATCAAGAACCCACCAGCAGTATCTGTTGATAAACGATCAACCACTGTGGACAATTTTCGAATTTTGTGCGAATTCAAGACGACTCCAACTGAGGGTATCAGTGCACCAAAAATATCACCTACTATTTCTGAGAAACTTGCTCTCTTGTTACGTGTTAGTCCATGATTTATTTCACTTAGTTGGTTACTATTTCGGTCTACATGGTAGACTTTGGGAAAAACTATTGCAAAATAACAACTACCATACCAATGCGCAGGCAACCTATAATAGGCTTTCTTACCACACACATAATAATTTCCCGGAAACACAGGATCAGTCCCACCCTTCAATCCCCAACCTCCCGTAATTTGGAAAGTATGCTCACACTCACTAGTACAGATGAAATAATTGTTATAATTAGTCTTCGTTCTAAGCAAACATATTTTTCCCTTCTGATGCCAGTCCAGAGACCTTGCAGCGTATGTTTCGCCTTTCTCATAATTTCCTTCCCTGAAAGCCCATGGTGGAACTTGTGACTTCTGTTCAACAGCCTTTCTCTGGAAACTTTCCCTTCTACTTTCTACTAATTCTATAAATATCTTTTCTTCAACCTGCAAACTACATGTTAAATTATTTTTGTAAGCATATTCTACATCTAAAGCTTTAGTAATATGGAAGAACTCTCCCATATAGTGTGCATTTTTACTACTCAAAACCTTATTAAGTTCTTTAATAATAGGTATTTCTGAAAACACTAAGGGGCCGATTCCGATTCGGGCCGGAAATCTCTCCGACCGAGCCGGACCCGGAGAGAATTCTGACCGAATCGGACTCTGGCAGTCCGACCGAACGAGTACGATGCGCACGCATGCACCCGGACTCGATTCGGTCGGACTCCCATTGAAGTCAATGGGAGCCGGTCGTACAACGCGTACGCGGGCTCCCATTGACTCAATGGGTGCGAGGCGAACAAGGGCACCCCCTACAGCGGGTACACGTTGAAGCGCATCGTGCCGTACACGCACAGGTAGGGGGGACCCATGGGTCCCCCTGTGTGCGACTCGCGTGGCTACGCGTACAGGGAGTCCGACGCGGACCCCCAAAGTCCGGCTCCGACAGCTCTTTCGAGCCGGACGGCGCGAGTCGGTCGGACTGCTCGCGGTGCGCATCGTACTTACCCGGCCGGGGAACGTCTCCATTGCGCGGTGCGAGTTGTGTCCGTGCGAGTCGGTCGGAGCGTGTTGTAGCCGCGTTCGAGTCGGTCGGCGATTTCGCGGGCGCTTGCATCGTACTCACTCGGTCGGACCCGCGTACGATTCGGTCGGGAAACAGGGCTCCGAATCGGATCCGGTAATGCCGAATCCGATTCGGAGCCCTACCGGCCGAGATCGGAATCGGCCCCTAAATCTATAGTAAAGTAGTGATATTCGAGCTTCCCCATTACATAAAACAAACTGGTTAGGACACTACAAGACACACCATATGTTAAAGGAAGGTGATGATACGTCACCCCCTCTGAGACAGACGAAGGTAATTGCATGCACACATAACAATCACTTACGTTCATTGTATCTATATATTCATATAACAATTTAGTAAACACATTTAATGAGAAATCACTAATTGATTTATCATGATGGAAAATGCTTCCATCCATTTGTTCTTTGTTAGAATTTGGTATTCTTTTAGTAACATCATTCACTCTTTCACTTGTCACATCATTAGTATTATTTCCATTATTAGTTATCATTAGGATAGGTACAAGGACAGTTAGTAATACCCACATAAACGTTTATAGCAAGACACTACATAAGCAAGCTTTAATACATCTACGTTTTAGACTAGATTTTGGATGTTCAGTCACCTTTTCTTTAGCCATTTTGTATTCTACCAAAAATATAAAATTCTAAATCTATAAATACTAAGCTTTACTAAAAAAACATTCTAAAAAATTCTAGGAAGAGAAATATAGTGTAATCCTACACTTCAGACTTTCTTCTTCACCCCTTTCTTTTAATTTTCTTTTCTTTAGGTCTTCAGAATCTTTGTTTCTTTTTTCCAACTGACAAATGCTGCATCTTAATTTTTGTCACAGTTCTTTTAAGGTGGTCTCAGTTTGCTTTCATCCACTTGTTCAGTGTCTGATTTGTCTCTTTCTTCACTCGGATCTGAGCTTTCAATTTCTTCCAAGATCACGTAGGTCCATTCTGGTGCTGTATATTTTCTACTTTGAATTCTTGCTCTGCTTGTTTTTCGCACTAATTCTTCTCCTGACTCTTTTTGGTCTGTCTGACTTGAGACCTCATTACTTTGCTCTGGTCTTTTCCTTGACTTTCTCCTTACAAGAGTGTATTTCAGTCTTTTCACCCCACCTGGCCAATTATCACCTTTTCTTGCTTTTTTAGGGTGGACTACTTTTTCACCATCTGTATCTTGTTCACAGGATCTTTTATTTGGCCTTTTTTCTATCTGTCCTTCTTTCTGCTCTTCAGCAACTTCTGTTTCAACAATACCTTCACTGACTCCTTGTTCAATAGCGAACTCACTTTCTCCTGGTTCAATAGCAGTTTCACCTTCCTCTGGTTCTACAGCAGTTTCCCGAGACCCAGTAACTGGTGCCCACTTTACTTGACTTGTGCTCGGCTGTTCATCATCAGTTTGTTATTCACAATCTGTTATTCTAGATTCTTCAGCTTCACAAACTTCAACCTCTGGTCTTTGACTTTTGTTTACCAGTTGCTGCTCTTGTCTTTCAAGTGGACTTGGGACTCGTCTGGTGTGGCTAGCATGAATCCAATTTTGCAGACCACCACACTTCACCGCTGTTGTCGTCACCAGAATAACTTGGTAAGGACCGCTTCACCTGGGTTTTAAACACGATTTCCTCACGTGTTTCTTGATAAGAACCCATTCACCTGGACTCAGATCATGAGCTTGATTCAGCTGTGTTGTTGTGGCGTCTTCTCCAACCTGGCGAGACACAGAATGCACCAGATCAGCCAATCCTCTGCAATAGTCAAGCACTAGTTCATCAGATATATTCATCAGTTTGTTCGCTGGTATGTATGCTTGTCTCATTGCTCTTCCCATGAGGTCATGAGATCCCATTAGGATCTCATGACCTCAAACTTAACGGCGAAAAAACGGAGCTCTTACTGCTGGGCGACCAATCTACATTTAACCCCAACACTCTGTGGCCGACCTGTATGGGACCAGCTCCTTTGCCAAAAAAAGAGATAAAGAGCTTGGGCATCTGGCTCGACCAGGACCTTACTTTCAGAACCCAAGCAAGGAAAACCGCCGCAGTTTGCTATGGTCTGCTCCGAACCACGCAGAAAATACTGCCTCTCCTCCCCTGCCACTCTAGAAAGCTCCTAATCCAGGCGCTTATTCTCTCCAGACTGGACTACGGCAACGCCCTCTATCTGGGGGCCCCCAAATCAGTCATCGCTAAGCTACAGGCGGTCCAGAATTCGGCAGCAAGACTTCTCACAGGCACAAAAAACCGGTGCTCTGCCAAGCCTGCCTTAAGATCCACTCCACTGGCTCCCGATACAGGAGAGAATTCATGTTAAAGCCCTTTGCATCACGCACAAAATCTTCCAGGGCAAGGGTCCTCCTATTATAAAAACCTGATCAAACCATATAAAGCCAATAGAAAACTACGCTCTGATGATCTTTCCCTGGCCGACACCCCAAAAATTAAGAAGGCACGGACAGGTGGCCGCCTCTTTTCCTATAACGCCTCCAGACTCTGGAACTCCCTCCCTCTCACCATCCGCAGGGAAACCAACCACTTGACATTCCGCAAACATCTGAAAACTTGGCTATTTCCGTAATTCCATCTGCCCTCTAGCCACCTCCGCAACGCTGGGATGCTTCCGGGTAGCCATGCGCTATACAAAAACATTTTTCATTTCATGTGGACTCAAACCCGTCTTTTTGTCAGGAATGCTTCTAAGACTCATCAGTACAAGGGGTAAAGCGTCAGGCCATTTCAGTGTTGTGGATGCACACACCTTTCCTAACCTAGATTTTATTGTGTCATTTAACTGCTCAACCACTCCAGATGCTTCAGGTCGATAGGCACAATGCAGCTTCTGTTCAATTTGCAATGCTGCACAAATCATTCGAATTATCTCATTATTAAAATGAGTTCCTCTATCTGTCTCTAAGGTGACTGGAAATCCAAACCTAGGAATCAGTTATCTCAGCAGTAGTTTGGCGACAGTTAAGCTGTCATTCCTTCTTGTCAGATAGGCTTCCACCCAACGAGAGAACAAACAGACAATAACTAGCACATTTCTCAGCCCATTACAGGGGGGAGCTCAATAAAATCAAGTTGGAGACATGTAAATGGTCCTCCTGCTCTTCCAATTCGTCCCCAACTAACAACTGTCTTTCTGCCTGGATTTTGTTACTGACAAATTTTGCACCTCTGGCAAAGGCTCTCTGCAATGACCCCGAACCTCGGGTTATACCATGACTGCTTGAAGAGTCTAATCATTGCATCTCTTCCAATATGTGCAATTCCATGATATACCCTGGCCATATGGGAAAGTAAAGAATCTGGCAGGACTGGTCTTTCATCAAAATAGACCCACACTTCATCTTCTGCTCTCTTTCTACAACCAGTATTTTTCCAGATTTCTTTTTCCTCATCACTTGCCTCTTCCTGCATCTGCCTCACTTCATCCCAAGTTTCATATATGTTTGTGAACAAAAGATGACATTCGGTATTTTCCCTTTCAATTGATCTGTTTAAAGCCATTACATTTTGTGCACAGAAACGCGCTTTTTGGTCAGCGTATCTGTTGCCCTTCGTCACATAATCATCTCCTGATTTATGTGCGGCACATTTGGCCACTGCAATTCTTTTGGGCAATTGCAAAGCATCCAATAATTCTTTTACAGTTTTGCTGTTACGAATAGGAGAACCTGAAGAAGTCAGAAATCCCCTTTGCATCCATAGCTGTCCAAAATCATGGACAACCCCAAACCCATGTTGGCTATCCGTGAATATGGTCACCCTCAGACTTTTGGAAATTTTGCAAGCTCTAATTAGAGCAATCAATTCAGCAATTTGAGCAGAATTTACCTCTTTTATACAGGATGCTTCTAGAACTCCCGCTATGGTGCAAACAGCATAGGCAGTACATAATTCGCCTTTCTCATTTCTCAGACATGACCCATCCACAAATATTTCACAGTCTGGTTCTTCTAGAGGAACATCCTCTATATCAAACCTGGGTTTGGTGCACAGTTCTGTCACATCCAAACAATCATGATCTGCTTCTTCTCTCACTTCCTCACACCGAGAACTTGGCAATAGAGTTGCCGGGTTTACAGTTGTGCACCTTACCACAGTCACATTTTCAGCACCCAGAATCACTCTCTCGTACTTAGTCAGCCGACTAGAGGTTAGATATTGAGTCCGGGTTCAAGTTAAAAGGATCTCAACAGAATGTGGCACATACACTTTGACTGGATATCCCATCACAGTCGCTTTGCTTTGTTCCAAACTCACACAAGCTGCGACTACTGCTTTTAAACAGCCTGGCAACGCTGCAGCCACTGAATCCAGAGTAGCAGAAAAATATGCTACTGGACGTAGTGCCATTCCATGTTTCTGAGTTAGGACTGAAAGTGCACATCCATCTCTTTCGCAACATTACAATGCACACTCCTTGGTATAATCTGGCATTCCCAATGCAGGTGCTCGACAAAGACTGTTTCTCAATTTCGTAAAGGCTTCCATACTTTCGTCATCCAACACAATCGGATCTTTCACATCTTTTCTTGTCAACCTCTGTAGAGGTTTTGCAATCAATGAAAAACCACAGATCCACTGCCTACAGTATCCAACCATTCCCAAAAACATTCATACTTCTTTCTGAGTGGTAGGTGGGCTCATTTGTCTGATTACGCTAATTCTTTCTGGTGTCACCTTTCTGACTCCCTTTTCGATTTTGTGTCCTAAATACTGGACTTCTTGTTTACAAAATTGTAATTTTGCTGGTGACACTTTGTGTCCTCCTTCTGCCAAATGGTTCAGTAAGGCAATGGTATCTGTCACATATGCCTCTCGAGTCTTTGATGCCACAAGTAGGTCATCAATGTACTGAACCAAAACTGAATTTCCTGGCATGATCAAAGTTTCCAGACATCTTTTCAGAATCTGGTTAAAGATTGAGGGACTCTCTGTATACCCTTGAGGAACTCGGCACCATGCCAAGACAAGGTCTCTGAACCAGAATGCAAAAAGATATTGGCTCTCCGGATGCAAGGGAATCGAGAAAAATGCTTGACACAGATCAATCACTGTGTACCATTCTGAATCGCATGGAATTTGGTAAAGGATGACTGCTGGATTTGGTACTATGGGACAGCAAGGTACTACAATCTTATTAATCTTTCTTAAATCCTGTACTACTCTATATTTTCCGCTTGGCTTCTTAATTCCTATAATGGGTGAATTACAAGGACTACTCATTATCTCTCTCAAAATTCCCTGTTCAATCATTTGATCAATCACAGGAGTGACACCTGCAATTACGTCTGGACTCATTTTGTACTGAGGAGTGTTTGGATACACAGCACCCTCTTTCACCGTAACCTGAATTGGGTCTACGTTTGTCATTAGACCGATTTCTTTTCCTGTAAAATCCCATACATCAGACCTCACTGTACTTCTTAATTCTTCAGGTAAACTCTCTTCTGTGTGAAGTGAAAACAACTCATCCACTTCTGTCCCTTGCTTCGCTAACATCATTTTGAATTCAACATCCTCATCAGGAGTCTGAAATGCAATACCATCTGGCGTACAATAGATGGTACAATTCATCTTGCATAGCAAATCTCTACCTAAGAGATTTACTGGACTTGAGTCACATACCATGTCTCTGAAGTTTCCAATATGAACTTCTATTGGATTTGTGACTGGGGTTTTAATGTGCTTATTTGAAACTGCTACAACTTGGATAGTTTCTCCCGAGAGGGGTAGGTTTGGAATTTCTGCTGCTCTCACAGTAGAACGGGTAGCACCAGTGTCCACTAGGAATGTACTATCATTACCTTCGACAAATGGACCTGACTGATCTACCGCCAAAGATGCGCCAAGTACGCACTCTTCTTCCCCCCTCAGGCACCGTCATTGAGATGAGTCTGAATCATTCTCATTGCACTGCAACCAATATTGCCGAATCATTTGCACACTTTGATTCTTACCGATCTGGTCACCTCCGTGAAATCCAGTGTTCACACCGTACCTCTGCACCTGAGCATTCACATTATTTGGCATAGGAGCTTGTGGCACCTGTAACTGTGGGGTAACTACCTGCTGCTGCTGGTTCACAACCACCTCATTCTGCATCTGTGGATTTAAATTTTGATTCACCCCATTATTCTTTTGAGCAGACCTACACTCATTCTTCCAATGTCCAATCTTTCCGCAAGCATGACAAGGAAATTTCTTCCTAGCCTCCTCTTTACTCATCTTACCTCTACATTTACCTCCATTCGATACCTGACCATTTTGATTCTGACGATTCATTTGATAACTTGTCTGGGAATTGCTATTTACCTCTTGTTGCTCTGCTACCTTCACTTGTGCCCACATAATTTTCTCCTTTAGTTTCTTGTGTCTTGACTCAATGTCATCGCCACAATACTTTGCATATCTCAAAATTTCATCTATTGTTTTGCTCTGCCAACAAATCAAATGTTGCTGAATCATATTACTAATCTCTGGTTTTAATCCAAATACAAAACGATACACAAAATGTCCCATATCCTTGTCTCCAATATTGTCAAATCCACTATACTGTTTAAATACTTGTAACAACCTTTCATAATAGGCATGCACTGACTCCTTTGGTTCTTGGGTCGTTCGGTCTATCTTCACCCAATTTGTTTCCTATGGGGAAATTTTCCCTTTCAAGTAAGTGATTACGTGGTTATACTTTTTCATCACCTTTTCGGATGGTGCTCCTGTTTTAGGGTCTCTAGGATACTCTTCTTTTGGCCAATCAACAGTGATCTTACATTCTGTCCACAAGTCTGCCGGAACAACAATTTAAAACAACCCATCTAAATCCTTTAACAAAACCTTCGAGACCTTCACAAACCTTTCTACCTGTTTGTACCATTCTTCGGGTTTCTCTCTTAGTCTGGGGAAATCATTCGTAAATGATAATATATCCTGATTTGACCACGGAACATGAACGTATCCACCACCTGGTACTTCTCTCATCGGACACGCCCTTTCAACCTGTTCTGTTTCCTTTAATGGGAACATAGACACTCCTTTACTAGCTGCTTCTTCCTTCTTTCTTACCCATCTATTTCTCCATCGATCTACATCTCCCCATTTCTTCAAAATGTTCATCAACTCCTTTATTTGTAACCTTTTTCCAAACGCATTCAAACTCTCCAGATCCTTTTCAGTAAATGCCAATCTGTCAACACCTTCGACTTTTCTATGTCTTTTTTTTTCTTCTTTTTTTCCTTTATTTGTATTTAAAATGATACACAAATAACTCACATTTGTAAGTAAGAGACAATCAGCGATATGTAAAGGACCAAGTCACAACAAATTATACGTACAGTCACAATAATGCACAACGTTTCCATGCGCAACCCCATTACCTTTCACGTCAGTACAGGCCTTGAATACATCATGGTATAGTATGCGACAGGAATGACATATCATTCATATATTTCCTTGGGGGAGAGACATCCACAAGGGGTGGGGGTCTTCTGCTTCAGGGGTACACAGAAATGGAAGGGGCATTGACCAGTTCCCGCCCTCACGCTGCTGAGTCCCCTGATTCCTGTTCGTCAGTGATTGGGTGTGCCAACAAGTATGCCTGGAGTGGGCCCCATATGTCCCTTGGGCGTGTAGCAGACGGGAGCAACTTGGCATATAAGCTTGTCTGATCCTGCCATGAAATCATATCACCAATCCATTCCTTGAATTTAGGTGCCCTCCCTCGACCCCACCGACAGGCCACCCGTCGTTTTGCCAACATAAGTCCAAAGGACACAAATTTGCGGTGCTTTGCCGGGATCTGCTCAACATAGCCAAGTAGTGCCACCAAGGGAGATCTCGGGATGTGTATGGAAACCATGTGGTCTAATGCAGTGAAGACCGTATAGCAATATTCGTACACACCTGGACAATCCCAAGCTAGGTGGAGGAAGTCAGCAGATTCCGTTCTACATCTGTCGCATCTACTCGTGTCCCGTAGCCCAAATTTATATAGCTTTAATGGAGTATAGTAACTTCGCTGAAGAAATTTGTAGTGAGTGATGCGTAGGCGGCTATTCGAGGAAATTTGTTCTGTTTGTTTACAACAAAACCCCCATTGCGTGTCAGTGAGAGGGTGTTCCAGTTCGGCTGACCACTTTTCCCGGGCAGCACATGTGGAATAAGTAGCATCTGTATACATGGCGAGGTATAATGCGGACATTAGATGTGAGGCTGTGGGTGTGCGTAGTACATGATGTAATGGTGCGAGCATCACAGGCTTCACTGGATACTCCTGAGTGCAATCTTTCAACCCGTGCCGTACGCAAGTATATAGAAATGTTTCCATAGTAGTGGGTGGGGGATCCGAGAAGAGTTGGTGTAAGGTGCGGAATTTACCATTTCAGTATAAATCGCCCCAGTGGCGAATATTTCGGATCCGGGCCATCTTTCGAAACACCCCTTTCTGCAGCAAGGGCATCTGTGGATGGTATACCAGTGGAAGCAGTGGCGAGTATAAGCAGGATGTTTGTGCTCTCTTAGCAATGTGGTGCCAGGCCTTGAGCGTTCACTCCACGGAGGTGGGACGTGATTCCCGGGGCTTGAGCGTTGAGAATATTACCCCCTCTAGCGGGATAGGGTTTGCGAGCCAATGTTCGGTAGCTACATGAGGTGTGTACCGAGGGGGGCTGAACCAAAAATGGGCAAAGTGTGCCTGAGCGCACATGTAGTATAATTCGAAATTGGGAATATCAAATCCCCCCTGTGCATATGGGCGCATAAGTGTATCCCACTTTATCCAGGGTTGCTTGCCTCCCCAGACCAGCCTAATCAGTTCCGCAAGGAGGCTAGAGAAAAAATGTCTCCCCGGGTCATATGGGATATTTAAGAACAAATATAAAAATGTAGGTAAAATTACCATTTTTATTAGGGAGATGCGACCCGCCATGGTCAATGGAAGTGCATTCCAACGAGTCACGCATCCGGTGATATGGTCCATTGTACGCCCATAATTCAGCCGCATCAGCTCCTCCCTCTCCGCCGTAACCGTGATCCCTAGATATCTCACCTCGTCAGTACACGATGCTATGGGATAGTCTATATCAAAGGGTGTAGCAGCTGCAGTCAGTGGGAAAACCTGGGATTTAGCCCAGTTTATATGGATACCTGAGATGCCACCAAACGAGACATGTCCATTTATTTGGACCTTGGCTGTCGGTGCCGTGTATAGGAGTCTGATATAGGTCATGAAGCTGTTGGGGATCCCCATACACTGAAGTATGGTCAAGAGGTAGCCCCATTCTACCGAATCAAAGGCTTTCGTGGCGTCTAGAAAGACCGCCACGAGTGCCAGCTTGGGGTCTACATTTTGAAGTATGGAAAACAATGTCCGTAAATTATGAGAAGTAGCCCTACCAGGAATGAAGCCGGCCTGGTCTGGTAAGACCAATTTCTCCATAAGGAGCTTGAGCCGGTTGGCTATTAACTTGGCGAGTATCTTGGCATCTGTATTAATTAGCGAGAGGGGGCGATATGACTCGCAGCGATCTGCGGGTTTACCGGGCTTTAAAAGTGAGATAATGAGCGCTTCTCTCATCGTCTCAGGTAGGAGCTGAATTTCCTGGGCTTCCAGGAAAACCTCTTTTAAAACTGGGAGGAGCTGATCAATGTACATTTTGTAAAACTCTATTGGGAGGCCATCGGGCCCAGGGGCCTTCCCCGATGTCATCTGCATGATGGCTTCGCGAAGCTCATCATCTTCAAATGGTGCCTCCAAAAATTCCCGCTGACCGTCTCCCAGCCACCCCAGCGCTATGTCTTCAAGGTACTGTAATAAGTCCGGGGGGGGCATTTTGGCATGAATTATATAAATCCGTATAGAACTCAGTGAAGGCGTGTAGAATATCCCGGCTATCTCTGTGTCTCACCCCATCGCTTCCCACCACTTCTAAGATATAGTTAGAGAAACGGGCTGGTCTTATCTCAGATGCCAGCGCCTTTCCGGGTCATTCCCCCTCGCCATATCTTCGCCCTTAAATTTGGCTTCCCGATCCGCTGTGTCGGTATAGTCAGATAATTTCTCTCGCAGGAGTGCCCTTTGGGCGCCCGATGTCTCGCTCCACATGTTTTGTTCCAATTTCTTAATGTCGGTTTCTAGAACGCGTAGAGTGCGTCGTAGATCGCGTAGCACCCAGAAGCTTTTGGACATGCATGTGCCCCGCATGGTTACTTTAAAAGCCTCCCAAACTGTATTAACATATTTAACCGAGTCCTTATTTCTGGCAAAGAATTCAGCTATCTCCTCGCCTATCTCTGCTTGAAAAACCGCATCCAATAGTGCTTCCGGCACAAGTCTCCAACATCGTGGAGCCATAATTAAATTGGGTGGCACTATTGTCAGACACACAGGCGCATGATCAGAATACGTCCGAGCCATGTGTTCGACCGATTGTATCCAAGTGCTGACCCCTCTAGAACATACCCAATAATCCAATCGTGACCAAGTTAGGTGTCCAGCCATGTAAAAAGTGCCCTCTCTGGCAGAGGGGTGGGCATAACGCCATGCATCTACAAGCCCTTGGTCAAGAAATAATTGAGAGAGGATATCCTGTGTGTTGTTATAGTGCTGTGGGAGAGGATTGGATCTGTCTAGTGAGGGGCGTAGGGCAACATTAAAATCCCCACCCCATATGATGTGAGTTGGTCCCACCTTGATTATCTGTCCCCATAAATTAGTGAAGAAGTCTTGAGTATCTGTATTTGGCCCATAACAACAGACAAGAGTAACCGATTGGGTGCCCAGTGTACCCCAGAGTAAGCAACTGCGTCCATAGGGATCACTGTAAGTGCCTCCCATTATAAAAGGTGTGGCCTTTTTTATCAGTATCAGTGTACCCCGTGAATATGTAGAGTATGAAGAGAACACCCTGGTGGAAGCCCATTTGCTGCCAAACCATGAGTCACGGCGTGGATCTATATGTGTTTCCTGTAGCATCGCTATCTGTATATTATGCCTGTCTAAATACGCCAATATTTGGCGACGTTTGCGGGGGTCCCCCAGAACTCTTACATTCCACGTGAGCATCTTGATTCGTACAGGTTCAGTGTTTGATGACATTACCAATGACATTCTTAAACAAAAGATAGGGTTGTGTGGCATTGCTTGTGACTCTGCACCCCACCAGTATAAATGGTCCACAAGAAATAAGCATGGCGAACGATCGCCGTCTCTTAGGCATAATTACATACATTAACATCCCCGTCCCTGCCCCTCCCTCCCCCATATTCTCTTGCAATCCGCCATTAAGGCGAGTGTCCAAATTCCAACCCTCCCCCCCCACAACAGCACCCCAAACGTGCCGGTATACAAGTGCCCACCCAACTTCCCAAACATCAAAACCATACTATGCAAAACCTAACGATCGCGGCCTAGTAGTAGAAGTCTCTATCAAAGAGAACTTAGAGTAGAAAAACAGTAAGGGGGATCTCGCATAAGGGGGGGGGGGCCAGTGGGCTACAACAGCCCTTCCCATATTCCAACTCCACTGCCTTGCAGTTCCCACAGTTCCCGTTGTAAGGGGGGGGGCGGAGCGGTAAGAGAAGGGAGCTTGGCGATGAGTATTTCAGTACAACCAGTACCTGATCTAGAATAGCATAAAGAATCGTCAAGGAGGACAGCCCCTGCCCACAATCATATAACAAAAGTAGCCTGTAAAACCCATTAGGGCACTTAGCTGTTCATGTTCGTTTTGTAGATGATTCAATACAGCAAAGAACAAGGGCGACCCCATTGTCCGCACAGTGGGGGTCAGGGCGGCTGGAGCACGGCAGCCCGGTGGGTCCATCCAGTTATTCAAAAACGGAGAGGGCAGGAATCCCCCCCCTCTCATCTGGTAGAGAGAGCAGTCCGTAGGCAGGTTAATCCGATGTCGGAGATGGAGATCTGGATAGACGATCCTGCCGTGGCGATCTCCGCTGCGTAGATTTCAGGAAATCTTCCACTTGCTGCGGGGTATTACAGATGATTTGTTTGCCGTTGTGTGTAATCCGGAGCCGTGCGGGATACATTAGGGCGTATTCAATCTGAGCCTTCCGTAGTTTGATCTTTACTGGGAGAAACTTCCGTCTTGCTTCCTGCACAGCCATCGTGAAGTCCGGATAAATGGTGTATTCATTCCCTTCAAAGTGCAGGTTTTTTTGTTGTTCGAGAGCTTTTCTGAGGGCCACATCCCGATCCCGATAATTTAACAGCCGGGCTATTATGGGGAGCGGAGTACCTCCCGGAGGGGGGCCGGGGGCCCAGGGAGCGGTGCGCCCTCTCCACCACCATATGCGCCGAGAAGGATTCCGCTCCAAAAGTGGTAGTCAGCAGACGTTCTACAAACTCCTCCATACATCAGGTGTTGGTGCTTTCTGGGATTCCAAGAATTCGACGTTGTTGCGGCGACTTCTGGCCTCCAAATCTTCATTCTTAGCCGCTATGACTTTCAATATTTTGGCCATTTGCGATACCTGCTTCTGTATCTGGGATGTGGCATCCTCAGTATCCGATATCCGTCGTTCTGCCTCTTTAATTTGCCCATCATGCTTGTGGACTTTTTGCACGAGAAAGTCCAGTCTATTGTTCATAGTGTCCATTTTCCCGGAAAGGTCACTAAGGCTGTGTTTCATAGCCAGGAGTAACGTTTTAACGTCATCTTCCGGGGTCGGCGAGAGGGTGTGAGACTGGTCCGTGCTAGTGGGACCAGAGTCTGCCGAGGTGGACCTAGTAGAGGTTTTTTTATTTTCAAAGGTGAGGCGGGGCTGGCGGCCATCAGGCTTCCCCATCATGGATTATGATGTTGGGGTTGCTGCTCCGCTGGCTTTGTCGTCAGGTGTTGCTTTGTTTCTGCCCGTCGTTTGTTGCCTGTTGTTGTCCTCACTTTCTCCTTGTTTTGCTCACTGCTGTTCTGGTCCACTGTTCAACAGCCCAGTGCACAATGCCGCATGAGGGGCCCGGGATGAGCAGGTGTAATTTGGGGATGAGAGGATCCTACAATATCCTACACAGGGGTGGAATGCAAGTCGTATAAGTTTATTGCTGTGTAACCCTTGCGTTAGGGTTGCCAGGAGCTTGTGAGCATGCCACTTCGAGCCACAGCAGCTGGTGCGGTTAGCGATGAGCAGGCTGATCAAGGGTCTATCTGAGACCGTGTCGTGGGAGGCCGGCGCCTGTACCAGAATCCACTTTGCCGTTGGGTCTACTCCCGGGAGCGCATAGCGGGGGTGGAATGCAAGTCGTATACGTTTATTGCTGTGTAACCCTTGCGTTAGGGTTGCCAGGAGCTTGTGAGCATGCCACTTCGAGCCACAGCAGCTGGTGCGGTTAGCGATGAGCAGGCTGATCAAGGGTCTATCTGAGACCGTATCGTGGGAGGCCGGCGCCCGTACCAGAATCCACTTTGCCGTTGGGTCTACTCCCGGGAGCGCATACACGGGGGTGGAATGCAAGTCGTATACGTTTATTGCTGTGTAACCCTTGCGTTAGGGTTGCCAGGAGCTTGTGAGCATGCCACTTTGAGCCACAGCAGCTGGTGCGGTTAGCGATGAGCAGGCTGATCAAGGGTCTATCTGAGACCGTGTCGTGGGAGGCCAGCGCCCGTACCAGAATCCACTTTGCCGTTGGGTCTACTCCCGGGAGCGCATAGCAAGCACGCGATGTCACAGCCGCACAGCCCCACAAGCCATCAGTGAAGAAGAGACGGAGACGCCGTGGCGTGGCTTGCCAGTTCCCCCGCTATCTCCCCAGTGGGGTGGGCTCAGCAAAGTTCGATCCCCGTCTGTGCACCTTCCCAACCGCGCGAGCTATTTCTAAGCCATCTCCGGCAATGGCCACCTGTCGCACTCGGATTCAGGCTCCACACGCGCAATCCAAGCGCAGATTTGTACTTCCAGGAGTCCAATGCGGCCTTTACAATCACCTGTCCCGGCACAGCGTCAGAGGGATCAGTGCGGTACTGTGCAGTGAAAACTTACAGCGTGTCAGTGACGGCGGTGGCCCGCCCGGGGTGCACCCCTGCGCACGTCACCATACATGATACCCCACAATGGCCGACAATATTAAGCTCAAAGAGCAGTCTCACAGGGGGGGGTCGCATGGTGCGGAGCGGGAGTCCCCCAATCCCCTGCAGCGCCAGTCGCCCGCTCCGTAAGCAGCAGGAGAAATGGCGCTGATGCCCGTTTCTCCCTTCTTCGTCCCACCGCCTCACCTGCTCGGTGTCTCTCCGCAGAATTTGTCTCACACAAACACGCGGTCTGCAGATCTGTCCTCCGCTCTCCGCAGTGTGTACTTTGTACAGCTGGGTCAACAAATATACGGTTCAGGGCCTGGCACCACGTGGGATCCCCGGAGCTCCGGTAGCGCTCCACGCCGCCCTATAGATCCAGAGCAGCGGTGCCTCAGACTCCCGCCTCCAACATCTCGCTCCAGCCGCGCCACCACTCCACGGACAGGCGTGATATTTACACAGTGGCTGCTGCAAAGTTCAAGGACAAGGAGCCTCCGCGTTTCAGGTCGATCTGCAATGGCAGTGCAGGATAAATTACAGATTTAAATTGCCAAGCCTCCAGAGCCTCACGAGTGTGCGGCCATCTTGGATGTGCGCCACCTAGCGCCCCGACTTTTCTATGTCTATTCCATACTCACTAGCAGCTTTGGATATTTTCTCATGAAGATTCCTCGCTCTCCAAGTAATGCTTTTACACAAGAACAATAATTCATCATCTCGATAAGTCCCTAATCTGTCTGGACTGATTGTACCAATAATCATCTCTTCCAAATCTACCTTCCATTGGCTCATATTTATACTCTGTGTTTGTGTTACTTTCTTTTCCCTTTCTTTTATCCAATCATTCAATTCTTCTGATGAAGGACCTGCTGAACTCCCTGTCATTGGAGTGACATTTGTCTCTATTCTTCTTGGATTTATTTGTATATCTCTTCTAGGGGTTTCTGTTATCATTTCACAAACTGGAAGATCTAGCAATGTAACATTTGTGTCAGCCTGTCTATTCTCATTGACTATCGTCTCCATTCCGCTCCTCACTTTACCCATTGGAACTGCTAATGTATGTACTTTAGGTGTATTTGGGTTTTCTCCAAACTTAGGAACTACAGGACCTATTGTAACCGGTACTGTCAACGCTTCTGCATTTAGACTCAACTGATTTATTTTCTGAATCTGCTCTACATTTGCCTTGTTTAGCATCTCAAACTCTTTTTCTCTCATTATCCTAGGCATGTCCGCAATCTGTGGAATCAATGGATTTCCCATAAAGGGTGCATTCGGAGTCACCTCAACTGAATTTTCTTGATATGGCGGGGGTCTTTTGGTCATAATATCCTCTAATAACTCATCATCGGAATCATTTCGTAAACTTGAGTTTCTATGTTCTTCTTCTTCTCTTTACATTTACCTCCTGTCTGTTAATCAGCAACTAAAACTGGATATAAACCCTCGGTTACCACAGCTCTCCTCCATCGTTTCATTGTGTCTTCTCTTCTCTCAAAAGGATACCTCGACATTAAATTTCTATATCTCCTACCTCCTTAATATTTCTCTCTCACCATGGCTTCTATTTCCCATTCCTCTAATGCTTCATACTGTGTAGGTCTGGGATTCAGCTCTAATGAATTCATTCTATTTCTCAAATTCTGCAAAATCCTCATATTAAACGAACCATGCTGTGGAAAAGCTAAAACACCATCATCCTTTGTATACTCTGCCCAATTCTCCAACCATGTACATGTATGATATCCTTGCTCTAACATCATATAAGAAGCAGGCGTACCTGGAGGGGGAATAAGAATTCCTTCTCTAGTCACAATCGGTTTATCCTTTTTGAAGAATTTCTTTATTTTCTCAAACAACTTCATTTTTCTGACTTTTTACACTAACGTATTTCAACAAACAAACAAGGAAACCTTTCCGTAAGTCTACTTATTCTATTCGTCAGCTCTCGTCCTATACCAGCGTGACACACACCAACCAACCAATCAGAACACCACTACGTAAGCACAGTCCCAACCAATACTAGCGTGGCTCACACCAACCAACCAATCACAGCTCAGTACATGCCCGCTGCTTGTCCAATACCAGCGCGGCCTTTCTGACGTCAGTATTACTCCTTCTACTGACCCTCCCTTTACAAAATAATACGGCAATGTTTTTCTAAGCACTCAATCAAAAATTCGATTAGTAACAACATAAAACAATGCTACCTTGTCTGTTCCACTAAATAAAGAGATAGTTTTCACTTTTTCCAAGAGGTTTTCTTCACTACGAGTCCTAATAACGTCCAGCGTTATTTTACTCTTCAAACAAGCTCCGGGTGGACCTATTACTCCTCTAGGGATAAGGCCAAAGTTTCGCAAGAGGACTTTTTGGTGTGAAAAGAGGTCTTGGTACTCCCCTGGGGATAAGGCTAGAGTTTCGGAAGTGGACCCTTCACTATTTCAGACACACTACTCACATACGAAATTTCCCTAAATATAACACCCCAGCCCTCCGTAGCTTGGGTATTATTACAACAGACAAATTACTTCTGCAGTGTGATTTCTTTACCACACTCTTCTTCTGCCTATTTCAGGCTAATTCCATTCCCAGCATTCCTCAGGTAACTCCGTACCTGTACTTCTAGACAACAAAGAACAGGACACTAACTTTTTCGAGTTAAAACATATAATCAATAATCATTAATCATTACCAAACTAATCAATAATCAAACCGTCCTCTGCTACCAGGAAACTGATCCAGCGCGCGGCCAATGCCAAATCAGGGATCAATACTCAATAATATAGCAGAACAATGGCCCATACACACTCACCCAAAACCCTGATGCGCTGGGGTCAATTTTTATACAAGTTCAATTCTCTTTCTTATATCTGTTCATATATGGCATTTTCCAAATACCTATCTAATTCATATATCAACTTTTCCTCTACTTGGTCGATGAACCAATTAGTTGAATAGTTGAAGGTAATGATACTCTTTTATCTAACTAATCATTCGTAAACTAAATAACCACAAACTCTCGTTGAAGTTAATAAAGTTTATCTCAAATCATAGAATAAAATGCTCAAATGCATACGGTCACAAATGCAAACAATGAACTCACAAAGGGAGAGAAAACATCAGCAATCCAAAAGAGACAAACTCATCAATAAGCAATGACAATGTTGCATGAAGGAGTGGATAGATAAAGAGACAAAAGTTTCAGAAACAAAAATACATTTGCAAGTAAATTATGCAAGAATGAGTTAGAATAATACAAACCCAACGGATTTGTAGTGAAAACCACCCCTCAGGCCTAAGTGGTGGTGGGGATCCCCCGAAATAGAATCAGGGGACAAAGATTTCAGGGACAGGATCAGGACAGGACAGTAACAGCTAGGCCTCTCTGCAAACCGACGGACTGCGACGCATCTCCCCTCTCTCAGCCTTTCCACCTATGACTCTAACCACACCTTTTTATACCCTAAAACCTACATGTCCGTCCCACATCAGTTGAAACCTTCAGCCTAACTAGACAGTCGATTGGTGGACTCTGGGAGTGGAATGTCACACCATGATGACTTCATTCACTTTTAGGCTTATTCTTTGTTTTATGCCCGTTCCCACCACCTCATACATTGTACATTCACATGATCTGTTACAGGTTACAATTTTATACATTTTCGAGCAATGTCTTCAGGAAAAGTCCTTCTATCCCACGACCCGTAGTTTGGCAGACGATCATCACATCGGCCTTCACCCTCTTTCATCTCCTCTGCTGTGCTCAGCGCTTCAGCGTGCCTTTGTCTGAACAGCATTTACTCTATTTTCCAACCCCGCCTTCACTTCGTATAACTTAAGAAAACATGGAGTTCATCCAGCCCACTATAACGAATAGAAAATGAACATTCATTAATTATGTGATAATGTAATTTTCACTGTTTACCACCCACCTTTGTTCTATTCCCTGTTAATGTTTTTCCTAGCATAGCCTTATGCAAATCGATATTATTTATTAATTCAAAGCAAGCTGCAACATGCAAACTACGAAATGCAGATGCAGCCTAGTCATGCATTATTTCTCGTTTCTTTCAAAGCATAATGTAAATACAATTTTAGTTCTTTCATGCGTTATCTCACGTTAGTGCATGCATGCGCAAAGCAATTTTCTCTCGTGTTCATGTAAGGTGCACGTTAATTTTCTATTACTACTTACTGTTAGTACGTATTATGGGGGTTATCATTTGAGCAGGTTTTCTTTGCGAAATCCTGCTCCATCAGAGGACATGAATTTTCTCCAAATTTGATGGTACTGTTCAACATTTTTTGACTTACAAGGGTGTTTTGCAGCGCATTATTTTTTTGGTTGGCAATTTGCATTTGTACTTATACGCTTACTGACTGAAAGGCACTCTTTACCTATCTGATGGATTTTTTTTACTACCTGACCAGTCACAGTTGTGTTGAAGGTTAAATTTTAGGGTGGAGACATTGATTATACGGCAGAGTGAAACTACATTTCCTAGCAAATTTGTTTTTATTGTGCATCCTTAGTACTGTTCTCCTCTACCTTGTCCACAAGTACAAGCACAGCTGTGGGTGACTTTAATGGATCTGCTATGCACATTAACACTCCTAAGGAATTGTTACCCACTCCGGGGGAACCGCTTGTCTCATGAAGTGACTGGAAGGAGTACTTTCTTAATTATATAGCTAATCTTGAATATCTAAGTGGAAACTTTTCTCCCGAAAGGAAAAAAAGAATTCTTATGTATTGCTTAGGTCCAGAAGGTTTACGTTTATATAATGAATTACAGAAACATGAAAGAGTTGGGGGAGATATGGATGTATTTAAAGCAGCAATTTTAGATCTTGATGATAATTTTTCTCCCACTGTTTGCATAGCTGTAACTAGACATTCTTTCTTTCAGAGGAAACAAGAAAAGCATGAAAATATTGAAGAATATGTTTCAGCTTTAAAGAAATTAGCAAGCAAATGTAGATTTGCGCAATTACATGATGAATTAATTCGAGACCAAGTTGTCATGTATACTAAAAACAAGACCATGCAAGACAGATTTTGGGTGGAAGGTGAGGGAGCCTTAAAGATATAGTTGCCATGGTAAAAAGGCCGAGTTGTCTGAACGTTGTGCGAAAGCCACCCTGTCACATGACAAGAAAGACATTGATGTTGTTGGTAAAATCTCTGAGAGTAAAGTAAGTTACAAAGGTAACCGTGACTTTAAGGTTGAGAATAAGAAAAGTTAAAATTTTGAACCTAAAAAAAAAGGTAATTTAATTTGTTTCAGGTGTGGTAGTCCTTTTCACTCAGCTAAATATGATAAGTGTCCTGCAAAGTCGGCAAAGTGTCTTGAATGTGGTATTATTGGACACTTTGCCAGAATTTGTAAAAGAAAGTCTAAGAAGAAATCTAAAAGTAAAGTAGCATGTGTACAAAAAGGAGAGCATGATAGTTGTTCTAGCTCCAGTGATGAAGAGGTACAAACGCAGTCTATCCAAAAGAATTATATGCTGAATATTCCTGACCGTTCTTCTTCCAAACCTATGTGTCAAGTTTCTTTGGGTGGAATTTCAATTCAGCTTGCTGCAGATTCAGGGTCCCCATACACTATTATTTCTCAAGATGTCTGAGAGAGGCATTTTACGAGCAATATTGGTAGTTGGCTAGAACCTAATAATATATCTCCTGAAAGTTACACAGGAGAGAAAATTGATCTTTTAGGCTTTAGAGTGCTAGTTTACCAATTCAAGGGAAGACATTCTACTGGTAAATAGTACATTGCCAAAGAGGGACCATCTGTTTTAGGATGGAAAGACCAGAAAGATTTAAACATCATCCTAGATCCCAACAGCAAGGAGCAAGTACTTATTTCATGCGACATTGAGGATACTAAGAAATGGGTTTTGGAAGAGTTTCCTACAGTCTTTTCAGGTAATATGGGTAGACTGAAAGGGTTTACTCACCAAATACGACTGAAGGAAGGAGCTATTCCAAAGGTACATAAAGCACGTAATATCCCTTTCATTGTCAGGGATGATGTCAAAGCTGAATTGGAAAAATTGTTAGAAGCTAATGTGATTGAACCAGTGGAAGCATCAGAGTGGGTTTCTCCATTGGTTGTTGCCCGCAAATATAATGGTAAGGCATGTTTATGTGTTGACTTGAGGTACCTAAACAACAACATCTTAGTAGATCAATTTCCCCTACCCAGAATCGATGAGATGTTGTCTTTGACTCGGCATGCCAAGTGGTTTTCCACTTTGGATTTGTTTGCAGCGTACCATCAAGTGGTTTTAGATACAGAGAGTAGACATTTCACTACGTTTTGCACACCTTTTGGATGCTATAGATTTAAACGCATGCCGTTCGGTTTAGCATCCGCAGCGGCAGTTTTCCAAAGGTTGATGTCAAAATTGTTCAGTCACATTCCTGAGGTTGTCTTCTTTCAGGATGACATCTTAATTATGGGAAAGAACAAAACTCTCCATGATGCTACTCTCAGGGAGGTTCTCATGATTCTAAGAGATAATGGTTTGGCTGCCGAAGGTAGCAAATGTAAGTTTGCTGAAAGATCTGTCACATATTTGGGGCATGAAATTTGTGACAGTGGCATCAAGCCTAAAACCAAACTTGTTGATGCTATTGTCAACTGTCCTGCACCCAAATCCAAAGATGAACTCAGGACCTTCCTGGGTTTAGCTGAATTTTATTCTAAATTTGTCAATTATCTTTCTCAGAAAACGTATGAGATGCGCCAGTTGATGAAAAACAAAACTGCATTTGTTTGGAGTGATGCTTGTGAGAATGCATTTAAGGAAATTAAGACTGCCATTGCTAATGCTCCCACTTTGCAAGGTTTTGACCCGAGTGCGGATACCTTTGTCACCACTGATGCTAGTGGTACTGGTTTGGGTGGTGTGTTACCTCAAATGGATGAGCAAGGTAAAGAAGTAGTTGTGGCCTTTGCGTCACGCTCTTTGTCCCCAACGGAGGAGAAATACTCCGTAATTGAATGGGAGACTTTAGCTTGTGTTTGGGCCATGGAACACTTTCGGAAGTTTATTTGGGGAAGGAAGTTTATTCTTCGTTCTGATCACAAACCCTTAACCAAATTGCTTACAACAGAAGGTCTATGCAGGGCCTCTGCTACAATCGCTGGGTTATCCATGATGCTACTAGATTTTGTTTATGAAGTACAGTATGTTCCTGGCGTTAAGAACGTTATTGCTGATTTCCTCAGTAGATTGTCCCTTCCTCTGAGAGAGTTGGATCAGAATTCTTGGAATGATTATTGCGTTGCCAGTATTTTCTCAGATTCGTGTGGTTTGCGAATGGAGGAATGGGAACAGGAGTCTGTGAAGGATGAAATCTTACATATGGTTAAGGACAGAATCACAAATGGATGGTCTAGTAAACTGCAAGAGCAATCCAGACTTTAGAGCATTTTGGGAAGTGAGGGACGAGTTAAGCCTTGATGGTGAATTTGTGTGTAGAGGTGAGAAAATCATTCCTCCTAAACGAATGCGGCAAAAAATTATTCGCATTGGTCATGAAGGACACCCGAGTGTGTCTAGGACCAAAAGAAACATTAAAGCATTGTATTGGTGGCCCAGAGTGGATTTGGAAATTGAAAGGTTTGTACGTTGTTGTGTGAGCTGTGAATGTTCTGATAAGACTCAGAAAACACTCAATCCGCCAATGTCTTCTTTAGGTTGTCCTAAATTACCTTGGGAAGAAGTTGCCCTGGACTTCATGGGACCCATGGTATGGCAAGATAGTTGTTGCAAGTACGTTTTGGTGTTGGTAGATTTATTTTCTAGATGGATTGAGGTGGAAGTTGTTGAGAATGTTGATACTGCCTCAGTGATCAGATTTCTTGAAAAATGTTTCATTAGTGAAGGATTACCTGCTTCCATTCTTACAGATAATGGTGTGCAATTTAAATCGGATAGCATGAAAAGATTCATGGAATCTACTGGTATTGAGCAAAGATTTACAGCTCTGTACCACCCAAGAGGTAATTCTGTGGTGGAAAGAGTTAACAGAGTGATCAAAGGGGTATTACAGTTAGCGAATAAAGGAAATAAAAATTGGAATGATGAATTGGACAAGTTAATTTGGTCTTATAGAATTACAATTCATGACACTGTTGGTGAAAGTCCTTTTGGACTTATGAGAGGAAGATTCCGATACTGCAAGATTAATCCTGTTTGGATGGGTAGAAGTAGGAAATATTTTTGGGACAGCAATCAAGTTAGGGAGTGTATTTCCAACTCCCAGTGCAAAAACAAAGCTTATTTTGATGCCAAGCATGGCGCTAAAGAAGTGTGCTTGGATGTTGGACAACTTGTAAGAGTTAAAAGTGGCAAAAAGGTGGGAAAGTTACATGGTCATTTTTCTGAACCCAGAACAGTCACTAAAGTCATGCAGACCACTGTCCTGTTGGATGATGGTAGTGTTCACCATATGAATCGTATTGCCTTGGCACGACAACATGTTTCTTTGTTTAGGAAAGATGTCAAGGAAAAGGGAAAAGGCGATTATTGGTGGATGGATTCTTTTTCCAATGGGCCCGTTCCTTTGCCTGTTCTGGAAACAACTACTGATGTTTGTGGTGTTGAACCTGATTCTGGTTATGTTTATGAAGGTGATGGTCAAGATTTGTCAGCACCTATATGTGAATCTGAATTACCTGGTGAAGTTAAAATCATAGAAAGGTCTAGTAGATGTGGAAGACGCATCAAGACACCAAAGTCTTTGCAGGATTTCGTGTGTGACTAAACGTGCACTTTCTGCTTAGTTATTCAGTTCTTTCCTGCTTCCAGTTTGTGAATTAATTGCAATTTTCTTGTCTTTTTGTTTTTGTTTTGGAAGGGGGATGTGTAGTAACGGGGCTTATACTTGTTAAGGTAGAATGTTAGAATGTAGAGTGTTATTAGATCACTTAGAATGTGTATATAGGTAGGAATTTAGAATGTGTTTAGTCATTCTGTCTTTGCTCTGCTTGCTGCTGCATGCACCCTTATTGCTGTACTACTTTGTGTAAATAAAGAAGAATTACCACCTCATTCCTTGTGTGGTTACTACAGGGGCCCTGAGGGGATATGTAGGCTGCTCGAAGAAATAATGCTCTTGGATTTGGTAAAAGAGGGCCGGATATTAGAATATTTCATGACATTCTGTGGCTCATCCTCGTCACCATTGTTGAAAAAGGAAGACGCATCAACTGCAGGTAAGATCTTCCGATATAATTTAATTATGGTTCATAGGAAAATAAGCCACGCCAACTCACAGCCGCCTCTCAGATTCCTTCCTCCAACTTCTGCCCATCAAATCTGTTCGCCATTGTGATTCCATCCCCAGCATTCTAGGCACGCAATAGGTTAAAGTTACGTATAGAGCTTACTGCAACCCAAAAAGGTATCCTGGCGCTCAGGTAAAGAAATATGAGAATATACAAGGGCACTTTCCGTGTGAAAAGCCAGGTCTTTAATGATTTTCAAAATGTTAGTTATTGGTGGACCATTCGCAAGAAGGGGGTGTAACAAATTCCAGAGTCGAGCAGCGTTAACCAAAAAAGACCTTCCTTCCAATCTTGCTCCGTGGAACATAGGCACTGCAACCAACTGGGCAACAGAGGATCGAAGCTTGCGACATGGTGAGTGATGGGAAAATTTGCCTTGTAGTTAATGGCGGCCCTTGCCATATAAGGCACGATGGACCAAACAAAGAAAAATTGGGAGCCATTGCACGGTATTCAAAGCTGCAGATGCAGAAGATAGCTGAGGCCACTGTTAAGGCCAGTCATGCACCACAGTTCTGAAGACACAGAAACCATTTTAAAGCCCGGAAGGTGAACCGAGAAATAGGGAGTTACAGTAATCCAAAGGACTAAAAATTGTTGCCTGCACTACTAATGGCCGTACATGTGGTAGTAAAAAAGGAAGAATTTTGTGCAGCAGGCTAAGAAAAAAGGAAACAGTTGGTGAGCAGATGGTTGACCTAGCTAGTCAGCAACAACTTATAAAATAAAAACCTAAATTTCATACGGTGCCGACGGAGGTGGTGCAGATCCCAAGGAGGTTGGTCAAAAGCTATTGGGTAGGTCTGATGGAGAAGCATAGCCAGGGTCGAAGAGGACCCCTGTCTTGTCCGCATTAAATTTTAAGGAGTTGTCTGCTGGAGAAGCAGAACCTAGTACCCCAATTTTTAGGACACCCCCAAAACTTAGATCACCCCAATTCTACCTCTGAGGGCTCTGCTCCAGGTTGATCCCGCATTAAAAGGCACCCTCCCAACATCAATTTAGCAGAGTAATAATCATTAATAACTGGGACTACTCAATAACAGAGTTCTAGATCAGGAGAAAAGTTAAAGGGTATTATGACAAAATCTCAAAATCAAGCGATATAGAATTAATGTAATGAAGGTTCAAATGCAAAGTTATACAGAGCAGTCAAGAATCAAAGACGCAGGAAAATCATGAAGAAATTGGGCAGCATCCCTATTAGAAAAGGAAAGTCTTCTGGCTCACCCCCAAAACCAAGGGGTTATTATACAAAATTCTTGCATTCCAAACAAAGGAAAACCCAGTTTCATGGTGGCATGATTACACGTAAATTATTCGGCAAAACAGAGTTTTCTATGTCCCAATTAATTTCATAAGCACTAACCCATTCTAAGAGAACACCCAGCATCTTCTGTGTTATTGCTATACGGGGCTATCCAAATTACTATGCAACATTTCAGCAATGAATCTTCACACCAAGAAATAAGACAAGCCCAACAACGGAACTACAGTGGAAGGACCTTGAGAAATGTTACAGTTAGGAACACTACAAAGTTCATTCATAATACATGCACACTGTAAAATTCTATGACATCAACTTGTTTTCGCTCTGCAGAGCCTGTGGAGAAAAGAAGATGCGCAGGGGGACGAGATGGGAGGGGGAAGATCAGAAGTGAATGTCAGAACTGCATCCATATTAACCAACATGGTGTTTTATAAAAATATGGAACAAATAAATCACGTTAACAAACACACTTCTATACATTAATTTAAATTAATTCCTACTGTAATCATATTAATTCAGCATTTGCGTATTGGATCCACCATAAAAGTCATTATTCATCCTCATTTATTTATTCATGAAATATAAACCCAAAAAAACGCTTCCATAATGCTAATGTATCTATTTGGAAAGCTGTGCTATGTTTTGTAAAATGTTCTTCAGAGAATTCACTCATCCCCAGACCATCCTAGAGATGGTCAGTCTCGCATGGTGCAACATAGTGCAGGCATTAAACCATTTTCCTGGGATGCATTTAGCTCCTCCGGGCTTTGTGATTTGAAAGGCATCGACGTAACCACTTGACCACATACACTCCCTCTCCCTACATGTTGGATAATGCTGTGACTGAGCAATCCAGTTTCAACATTACTAAGTTTGATAAGGCTTACTATTGACGGATCTGGCCCCAGCAGTTCAAATACACATGATATTTATACATTGAGGGGCTCTGGGTCAATTGTCTTCAACTGTTCATCTATCATTCACATTTTGGTTCCACCCACAACTGCCTTCAGCATGGGAAAATGGGTCAGCCTACTTCAGCCACTGGACCTCTTGCCCTGTGGGGGATGGCCTGATCACATGTGCACATCTGTCTAAAGTACGCTTCATTACCAGGATTGGTGGGCAATACTTTACATGTGCTTTTTACATTAATTTTTCTTTTTTCTTTTATTAATCATTCTTGTGTGTTGAAAATATGCTGTCACGTAACAGTAATTCAAAGCCAATAATAACTTTTGTTTGTACTAATACAAATCATATTTTCCTGTGATGTACATTAAAACTAAAAAGGGTTTCCATACCTGTCCTGTGTACATCTGGTTGTTACGAAGCACCCATAATGTTCACTGAAAATGATATGTGAAGGTTATTTGAATTTTTTTATTTTACATTTTCATTGCAAGCATATGGCTGTCACATTTAGGCAGCAGCATGTTTTATTTTTTCTTGTTTTTACTCTTGTATCACATTCTTGCAATAATTTTTTTTTAAAATTGGCCTTTGCATCAGCTTGCCAATACAAGAACTATTGGCTTAGCCGATGCTTGTTTTTATATTGTTTCAAAAGGAACCATACATTTTTAGGTCGAGCATTCGAGATCTCTTGTATATACTTTAGTATATACTTATATGTGTATGTACTTTGTGGGCTCTGGAGATCAGCCCTAGGACTTGTCTGCTTCCGCTTAGGGACTTTTTTTCTGGTCAACTGCCTCTATTTAACTGTCTTGATAGAAAACGACCAGCAGAGGTCAATAAAATACCAGAATTGCTTTCTGCTGAGGGACTTTCTATTTTCTATTTTTCTGGCAACTGCCTCTATTTAACTTTCTTGATAGAAAACAACCAGCAGAGGTCAGTAAAATACCAGAATCACTTTAGCATTCTCTAGATTCCAGTCCATAGAAATTGTCTTCCATGAGCACCCGTAGACAATAATATTTTTTCCAAATCTTGTATTTTCAGTGATATCACCACCGAAAACCCTGATTTTATATTAAAAACAGAGCTTTGGACTATACCATTTCCCGCTGAAAGGCAATATTTCTCTCCATGTGTTCCCATACCTGGCGTGTCACGCAGTTTGGTGCTTACTTTCCCTCCATGTTAAAGAACAGTAGATGTTTCAGCACCCAGGTTAATGTGCTGCATAGCTAAATACATATAAGGTCCCAAAGGCGGGGCCGGAGCAAGACCACTGACTCATTGTCAGTGAAATTGCTCCCCCTCCCTCGCAACTCCACCATTAAGTGAGGCCTGCCCCTGCACTCTCGAGTGTTTGGTGCTCGAGGCCCTCCTCCACCCGCAGGTTCACCTGCGCCTCATCCCTGGTGGTCCAGTGGACCTCTATCTCCTTTCCCTCACCCCGTTTTTCACTCGTTTTTCTACCCTCATTTTTATTCTCCTTTCTGCACTTTTCTGCTCTTTTTCTGAGTATTTCTACTCTATTTCCTTTTCCTTTGTTCCTCCTTTTTCCCTCCTTTCCCGCCCGCTCTCCCCGCCGCTGCTGCCCCCGCGGCCCCTCCCCCCCAGCACGACCAATCCAGCTCCCCTCACCGCTCCCGCCTCCCAGCTGTCCAGCCCTCCCCGACCCCTACTTAATGGCGGCCGCTGTGCGGCCGCGCCGCTGGCGCGCCGAAGGAGCACCAAAGGCATGCCCGTCTGCGCCCGTCCACGACCGGACCGCGACCAGCGCCAGGAACCCTGGACCTCCGCACCGCCAACGCTATGACCCAGCAGCACTCCACGCACTCAACCCAGGCCGCAACAGCAACTGCAAGCTAGCCTCACCAGCGGACACCCACGGACCCTTCAGCTGTCACCGCTGCCGACAAACCTACAGCACCGCAAGGAACACGGACCCAGCACAACCCGACCGCAAGAACACACCTGAACCGAAGACCCTGCAATGCATCCTCCTCAATGTCCGATCCCTCCACAAACACACCACCGAAATCTGGGACCTCCTCGACAGCACCACCCCTGACGTAGCATTCTTCACCGAAACCTGGACCAACACCACCTCGGGACCGGACATCGCCATCGCCATCCCCCAAGGATACAAGATCTCCAGGAAGGACCGCCCCACCCGCGCGGGAGGAGGAATCGCCATTGTCCACAAATCCACCCTCCGCCTGAGCACACCCCCCCACGAGCACACAGACCTGATGGAACACCTTCACTTCAAGATACTGGCCAGCCCCACCGCCACCCTCCGAGGAACCCTCATCTACCGACCCCGTGGACCCTTTGCCAACTCCATCACGGACATCATCTCCCCGCAGGCCATCGCATCCACCAACTACACCCTGCTAGGAGACCTCAACTTCCACCTAGACAACCAACTGGACCCCAACACCACATCCCTCCTGGACAACCTCCACAACATCGGACTTTGCCAGATCGTGACCGAACCCACGCACTCAGCAGGACACACCCTCGACCCCCTCTTCACTACAGGAAACTCCATCACCTTCAGCCACACCACCGAACTCCCATGGACCGACCATCGTTGCGTCCACTTCACCTTCAGAACACCCACCATCCACAGACACCAGCACCTGCTCCCACGAAGAAACTGGACCAGAATCACTGACGACCAGCTCACCTCCTCACTCAACAACACCACCCCAACCATCGCAGAAAACGACGACCCCAACACCGCAGCCCGAACCCTGCATAGATGGATCTCGGACAGCGCCAACACCATAGCCCCCCTCAAGAAAAACAACAATACCCGCACCAAGAAAGCCAGATGGTTTACCACCGAACTTCGAGAGTCCAGACGCCGCCGTCGCCTCGAAAAGGCCTGGAGGAACACTAAATCCACAGAAGCTCACAACAACTTCAGAGCCGCCACCAACGCCCACCACCAACTCATCAGAGAAACAAGGAAAAAAGCGATTGAAGAAAGAATCTCCACCCACGCGCACAACAGCAAGGAACTCTTCAACATCATCAAGGAGTTCGCCCAACCCACCAGCGAGTCTACTGACATCCCTCCCTCACAAGACCTCTGCGACAAACTCAGCACCTTTTTCCACCACAAAATCAAGAGCATCTACGACAACTTCGATGACGACAACCAACACACTGAACTCTCACCAACCACCGCCGACACCCGGAAACCAGCGATTGACAACTGAACAGCCCTCACCACCGAAGACACACTGAAGACAATGAAGTCAATACACTCAGGAGCCCCCACGGACCCCTGCCCCCACCACATCTTCAACAGAGCCGCCGACACCATCGCACCCATGCTCCGCCACACCATCAACTGCTCCCTGGCGACCGCCTCATTCCCCGAATGACTGGAAACACGCCGAGGTCAACCCCCTCCTGAAGAAACCCTCGGCGGACCCCACTGACCTCAAAAACTACAGACCCATCTCCCTGCTCCCCTTCCCAATGAAAGTCATCGAGAAATCCATCAACAGCCAACTCGCCACATTCATCGAACAGCACAACATCCTCGACTCCTCCCAATCCGGATTCAGAAAAAACCACAGAACGGAAACCGCCCTCCTCCCGCAACAGACGACATCTGCACCCTACTGGACAAAGGTGAAACAGTAGCCCTCATCCTCCTCGACCTCTCAGCGGCGTTCGACACAGTCTCTCACCGCACCCTAATACGCAGTCTCCACGACGCAGGAATCCAGGACAAGGCCCTCAACTGGATCCGCTCCTTCCTCTCCGGCAAAACGCAGCGGGTCAGACTCCCCCCTTTCCTCTCGGACCCTACACCTACCACCTGCGTAGTCCCCCAGGGCTCCTCCCTCAGCCCGACACTCTTCAACGTCCACATGGCTCCACTCGCCCCCATCGTCAGGACCGACGGACTGAACATTGTGTCATACGCAGACGACACCCAACTCATCGTCTCCCTATCCAACGAACCCAACACCGCCAGACACAACTTTTGAGAAGGCATGGAAGCCGTCGCCAAATGGATGAAAAACAGCTGCCTACAACTAAACACCAACAAAACAGAAGTTCTCCTCATGGGCCCAAACCCTGACGCCTGGAGCGACACCTGGTGGCCCCCCGCCCTCGGAAACCCGCCAACCCCCACAGACCACGCACGCAACCTGGGATTCATCCTGGACTCCGAGCTCAAAATGGACCGCCAGATCAACTCTGTCTCGTCTTCCTGCTTCCACACCCTCCGCCTCCTTCGTAAGACCTTCAAATGGATCCCCCTCGAACATAGAAAGACCGTCACTCACGCCCTGGTCACCAGCAGACTTGACTACGGCAACGCACTCTACGCCAGAATAAACAAAAACCTCACCCGCAAGCTACAGAACATCCAGAACGCCGCCACAAGACTGGTCCTCAACCTGCCAAAATACTGCCACATCTCCCAGCACCTGCACACACTCCACTGGCTCCCCGTCGAGGCGAGAATCACCTTCAAGATACTCACCCATGCACACAAGGCCCTCCACTGCACCGGACCAGCATACCTGAACAGCCGACTCAAATTCCACGCACCCCAAAGGACCCTACGATCAGCCCAGCTCTCCTACGCCATGGTCCCCGCACCAGAAAGACAAGATCGGGAGGCCGCTCCTTCTCCTTCCTCGCGGACAAAGTCTGGAACGCCCTTCCGCTCCACCTCAGACAGACAACATCGCTCCCCATCTTCGCAAGAAACCTCAAAACCTGGCTCTTCGACAGACCCCCTTCTTGATGGAATGGATCCTGCACCCTCCCTACCCCTAGCGCCTTGAGACCCTTATGGATGAGTAGCTGCGCTTAACAAACTTCTGATTGATGATTGATTGCATTGCAAATGCTTGTTTAATGTATTTGTTTGTGTTACATTATTTTCAATTTGTCAAAGTTTCAAAAATTGGCAATAAAACAAAAATAGTTTCAAAACATTTCCTGGGAGAGCAGCACCATGGTTCCATTAAAGATCAAGGGAGATGTTTTTGTTGTACAGTGCTTTGCCATGCCTTTATGACTTTAACCATTCTTTGTACATTGTATTGTAATTTCTAAACATGCCTTGACAAAGCCAATAGTATATAGTTTTGTATCACGAAGAGTATTTTAATAAGCTTCACTAAAACACGAAACAGCACAGGCTGAATCAGTTGGAGCATACATTACTCAAAGATTGATGTGGGACAGGTAGCATCAGCTGCAGAGCAACATTTGCTTTAACACACAGAAAAAGTATTAGACAAGTAGCAGTCATGCACATGTGTGCATATATGCACATGCACGGTACATACGACATATGCATCAGCACTAGAGATACAAGTGTCCCTCACAAACATAAATAAATGTCACAAGCAGTGACATGCCGCACATGCCGAACATACACAGCTTGTACAGCAGCATTTCTTGTGTTGTCCCCATGTCCAGTGCAGTGGCGGGCTCCAGGAAATGGTCACATGGAAATGCAGTCGCCTATGGGGGTGGTTCCTAGCATCGGGTGCTGGGGCTATGCCCAACCCCTCTCATCCCTTTCTTATCATTAAACAGTGCTGAGGATTGGACAAGCGGTTTGAGCCTCTGAAGATGATTAATAGGAACCCAGCCATGTTGCCGAGCCAGGTCCATTGCACCCCTATAGGGAAAGCTAGAGCTAATTCTTGTTCAGCCCTTCGATCCCTAGTGAGATGCATCAGGCCCTGCAGATGACTCAGGCCCTGCAGATGACTCAGGCCCAGCAGTTGAAAAGCAAAGAAAGCCCGTCGGGGCGCAGAGCTTAGCATTTGCAATCATCAGAGGCTTGCCTTTCATGCCATTCTTTCTAAGACGTCATAAGCTGGGGTGAGGTCACCTGTAGTATTTCCACCACCAGCCTTTTACAAGATACAAAAGGGTGGAGTCAGACGAGGAGCATCCCCTTCCCATCTTGTCAACGGCTAAAGGTGGGGAGAGTGGATCTGAACCCACCCCAACCTCTGACATGTGAAAAAGGGTGGAGTGAAAGGCATTTTCAGTGTTATTACTGGCCAACTCCTCCTGCTAATGAAAATTAAACCAATAATGACACTGCATAGGCAGGCTGACTAAAGCATCAATGTGCTGCTTGATTTAGCAGCTAAGCTCCTGCAGGGGCGGCTGGTGGAATTTGAAACTGGTAGGGCGTATGCAGAACGAATCAACGCATGCGAGCGAGTGCAGCGAGCGAGCGAGACGGCAATAAGTGGGGTTCGGGGGGGTTCTCCCCCCGTGAAGAAATTTTTAAAAAATTGGCATCTTTTTGGTGCGATTTTCAGCACTATTTCTGTGATAAATGGACTACAAATTCAGTTCTTCTAGGCATTCATAAAAGAAAACTCATACATTATTTCAGAGAATTTCTGGGTTGCCAAGCAAGTCTGACTTCTGAAGAGGGCTAGGGTACTAAGCAAGACTGCTTTGGCTCTACCCTTTCCAATAGAAAACACTAGTTAGCGATGTGAACAAGTTCAATGGACAAATCTGGGGTCTAGGGAAAGTCCCTCTCCTGAGAAAGAAATTTTAAAAGATTGGCAAATGGTGCATTTTAAAGCAAATGAATGCAGCGATAAAGCAAGGCTTATTAAGCAGTGGGAACGTATAGTCTTGAAATATTAAACACATTAAAAACTGCCCTGTATCTTCTTGTATTAATTTGTTCAACAGTTACTGTAATATGTAAATTGTTCGGCATGACAACTTTAGCCCTTTAAAATGTATGCTTGCCCAGTGTCTTGCACTGCATGCAGCATTAACTTTGGAAAAATATGCTCTAACCAGACTTCGGGAAGCACCCACAGCTGCTGGCTGTAACCAGTCATATAGAAATATGTGCAGACAGGTCTTTGAGTGAGATGAAAAAAGTGGGTGCTCCCTATGAAGGAACATGCCAAATACATTTCTGTGATTCCCTAACAGTATTACATAATTACTGCCATTGGTACTACTGTTACTATTACTCTCACTTCTACTACTACTAGTATTACATAAGTACTGCCATTAGTACAACTGTTATTAGTACCCCCACTCTACTACTAATAGTATTATACAATTACTGCCATTAGTACAACTGTTCCTATTACTAGTATTAATAGTGTTACGTAATTGCTGCCATCCATTGGTACTACTGTTATTATTACTGGCACTACTGCTAACGGTGCTAGTACCACATGTGCTCACTTGCATTCCCATTCTCACATTATTCCATCCTGTGCTCTCCCTTCTCTGTTGTTGCAGATTCCAGGCTCTCACCCACCCTGTCCTCTCCCATCACTGCATGAACCAGCCCATAATATACTATGTCTCATTCTCTGATCCCAGTCACCATTCTGTCACCCTTCGGTGCCTTTCCCAACGTATTCTTTTTCATCCTCTCTCTATCCATCATTTGCTCTTTCCCATCCTCTGCTTCTCTTGATATGCTCTACCATTTGGTCCTTGTCTCATCCTGCACTCGTTCATTATACACTCGGCCAGCACCACTCTTTGTGCTTTTTGTCTGCACTTTCTCCCTCCCATCCTCTCCTATACTGTTCTCTTCGCATTGTATGTATGCTTCTCTCCACCCTGTGCCATGTCATTCTGTGTCCTTTCCCATCCTGTGCTCTCAGATTGTGTACGTTCCTATCATGTTCACTTCCCCATCTCTTTTGCCAATGCCAGACCCATTGACTTTGTCAATGCTTGCTATCCTTTGCCATGGGCTGCCAACTTATTGTGTCCCTTTGACCATAGGTGAAGCGCCCAGTATTAGCCTTTAACCAGAACACTTAGGATTTTGGCTGGATTACACAAGAGTTGAACTCTTGCTGAGTAAAAACTGGAGTAAGAGAAAATCAAAAGGCAAAGAATAACCTTGGGCAGAGCAGATTTCTCCATAATATCTTACAGAAGAAAACATTCATTTAACTTGCTCAGAGCAAATATTTTATTTGACCTAAAGAACTTATGTAGTTTTCATGTTCTACCTGCCCATACATAAAAGAAAATGTACAATTTACTGTATTCCAACATATCGTGCATATGATTAAAACCTAACGTGAAGCGTGCCATGCTGTTCTTGCATCAAATGAAATCAGTGCTCGTGAAACAGAGCAATGGTATCCCTTTCAGTGTCCAAGATGTCACCAAAGCGTTGGTGGGACAGGGCGCTTGGAACTTACCACGAGGCAATGTATTGGCGCTATGCAAAACAATATCATAAATCCAACTAGAGCGGGGACGCTTAGAAGTGGCCACGAGAAAGCATTTTGGCGCCATATAAACAAACAAAATCAATATCATAAACTCAACTATGGACCGGGCGCTTAGAAGTGGCCAGAGGAAACATGTTGGTGCTATACAAAAGGAACATTGCTATCCATCGCAACGAAACCATCACATCCTGCAATAATGTTAACTCCTTGCCTGCTGAGCTGCCCACATAATGAAAGTATCCAGCTTTCTACGGTCATTAATTCTGTTGTTTCAGGTGCTTGGTGAGGCTTTCGGTTTGTACAGGCAATACAACGGAGCAACATGAAAATAAAGTGACTTGTCCAGGATCACACAATAAGGTCAAGTTGGGTAGGTGGGATTGGAACTCAAGTCTGGATTTGCTGTACAACATAATCTACTTTCCTTCTTGGTGTGCACATATTATGCCATTTTTGATCACCATTTGGTAGAAGTGAGAAATGTCAGTGCGCAATATTTTGATGGAGGGGTGGATGAACACAGAGTAAAGCCAAGCCCAGTGCAGATGCTGTTACCACGGGATATAAATAAAGGTTAGATGCTTGTCTGAAATCAGCTCCTCTCGAACAGTAATTAGTTATTATTAATCAAACCCCCAACCACCCCCCCCAGGAGGGTTTTTGATTACTGTGCCTGTAACTGGGCTAGCCCCTCGAATAAAGCCACAGCTCTATAGCGCTCCGATTATGACAAAAACTCCTGTGAATCATGAGGCCGCAGTTTCACTCTGAGATTCCGAGTGACCTCACTCAGCAGGCGGGCAGCGTTGGGGCCAGGAGCCCTGCCATGGAATGGCATGCGAGGCTCATTCTTTGTCACAGGGACTGACTGCTTCTGGGCAGAGAGGGCTTCCACCCACCTCTCTGGCAGAGCACCCACTCTCACAGGCCACAATACTTACCCAGAGTCCCCAAAAGTGAAACTCTTTCAGTCTCCCCCTTCAGGTAAAGACACCCAGCTCTCTCACTCTCAGTAAACCCCACACACTCCATCTAACAGAGAAAAGCTGCAGTGAGCAGTAAACTGCTCCAAGTCTGCTGCTAGTTCCAAGGACCACCGGGGGCTTTGAAAGGAACGTTTTATTGTAGCAGGAGCGCCTAATAGACGAGGAGAAGCGAATAGAACACTATGTTGTGTTTTGGGGGTCCAGCTCATACCAAATAACAGCAATATTCACGCGAGTGTAGGGTTGCAGTTAATATAATGCGAAGCAGCTATCTGAATAATGTTTCTCATGCAAAAACAGAAAGCTCCTAGAAATAATCGAGGCTAAGCACTACCTACACAGAGCCATAGACGCGCCCACGAACGCCTTGCCAACGTTCACTTAGTTACTGAAAACACCACAACGTGAAAGCAAAACAACTAGAAATGGCGAAACGTGGGAATTTGAGTGGAAGCTCGCTAACTGACAATTTGCATTACAACTGACAATTAAACGTTGTAAAACTGAATACGACGGGGGGCGTGGCGATTCAAGAGACTTGTTACACTGACATTTGAGGGGGAAAAACTTCACAAATAGGAAAATTCATTGACTGACATGAAAATGTATTTCTGACTACTAAATAAACAAAGGAGACAAGATGACCAGTCCCAAGGCAGCATAAACAAGACTGTAAAACAACAGGTGGACTTCCTGCAGCCCTCGTCTGTGAGCATGACTGAGCAAACGCGGCAGTTAAGCATTTATTTACACGCATTTCCGTTCCTGTAGCGCTAAGCCAGCTTCTGAGCACTTGAACTCGAATGAAAAGGCGCTGATGAAAGTAGTACGGAGGTAGAAAAATAGTCACTGCGAATTACTTTACAAATCGGTAAATGCAGCCTCCGTCACCCTCCTAAAAGCTACGCAGCCCTTCATCCTTGCTGCACTGTCATAACTGCACGCGGAACCCGAAAGGAGAAAAGCTGTACCGTACTCACGTATCTCTTCAGCTTCTTCTCCGGGGGATTTGATGAGCCAGCCACGGCTCGCAGTACTCGCGGGGGTCGCGCGGGGGTGGGGGCCGAGGGAGAATAAAATTTAGAAAACAAAAACTTACCTGACCGCCTCTGCTCCTGGTCCGCGTTGGCAATGGCGCCTCTTCAAACAGGAACAGCACTGGAGTGGCAACCCCTCAGCCAATCCTGGCGCTGCTGCAGTGCCAGGATTGGCTGAGGGCAGGGTTACTCTTCGCCCGCCGCCTGCCCATTAGGAGCCCGAGGGGCTCCTAATGGGCATGCGCAAGCCAGTGGAAACACAAGTGCGCATGATTGGGCACAGGCGAAAAATTTGCACACCTTCCCCACTCATGCGCACTTGTGCTGCTGCCTGTCCCTGGCTGGTCTGACAATGCACGTCAGTCAACATGACGCCGGACCGCCCACCCCCTTCAGACTCTGAAGGGGGTGGGCGGTCTGACGTCATGCTGACTGACGTGCATTGTCAGACTCAGTTCTCCCTCGGCGTCTCTGAACTTAAGTAAACTAAGTTCAGAGACGCCGAGGGAGCTGCGGGCACGGGCGGGGGGGGCAACGCCCCAATGGACGCACCACGCCTGCGCTCCTGTCTAACTTACAAGATTCATGTGGTGCACAGTCGCCCTAAAGACTCAAGAACTAGAAGTTGGTATCCTCTAGAACTGGAGCATCTTGCAGTGAAGTTAATAACACAGCGGCCGGTAAGGGTGTTGGCACATGCACATCTCTGCACTGAGTAAGGACAATGAAAAGTAAACAGGAGAGTTCTTGCAGCATGTGTCTTTTGATTCAGTTCAAACTTGTACCTGTGACGTAGGCTCACTGAAATCACAACCACTCTAGGAGGCATAGCCATTGACCTCGTCCTCTGCACCCATAGAAGGGTTATCTGTAAGTCCACTAACAGAAAAAGAAACAGTTGCCACTAATGAACTGTTGTATTATTAAAAGGCCTTCTCATAGGGATGCCTCCAAGCCTTGGCTACCAGCAGAGGCTTTTTAGGTCGAGCCTAGCGGCAGCACGCATGCGCTGCTTGCTCTGCGAGACTACTGTAGTAGAGTATGGGAGAGAAGCCGCACCCACTCTCCTACCATATTTTTCATTGACTTGTGTCATTGTCTTTCGTAAATGCTGCCTTCGGATTCGTTGATAGGCTTGTTAGTTCCTCCTTAGTAAGGCCTTGTCTTCATTTGTACCCTCCCATGGCGACTGGACCTTTTACTTCAGTTGTTACACGGGACCTGTTATTTAGTCTGTAAGCACTATTTACTTTATTGAGTTTCTCTTACTGCAGGCTGGACATGAGTTGCTTCAACTGAAACCGCTTGTGTTTTTTTTAAGCAGCACAGCCACCCCCGTAACACAGGCGCCCGCTTTCAACCACTTTAACCCGGCATTATCTCGTGTCTGTTTCAAACCCCACCCCTCCCACCCCCCCTCAAGTAAAATGGATTTAGAAATGATTCGCGAATTAAGTCATGTGAATTCCAGGTAGCACATAATCCTGTGCTAATGGGCTGAAGCTGACAACAGCACATCTGTGTTACATGTCATCTGTACTAAAGCCACCTGACCAGTTGTTTTCAAAAGCCTGTTTTATTAACAACAATACCACCAAGACCACCACCAACACCAATACCACCAACCAATACCACCACCAATACCACCAACACCACCACCAATACCACCACTAATACCACCAAAACCACCACCACCAAAACCATTAACACCAATACCGCTACCACCACCACCACCAATACCACCGCCACCATCAACATCACCAATACCACCACCACCACCAATACCACCACCAATACCACCACCACTACCACCAACACCACCACCATCAATACCACCAACACCAATACCACCACCACCAATACCAATACCACCTCCACCATCAAAACCACCACCACCACCAATACCACCACCACCACCATCAATACCACCACCACCTCCACCACCACCAATACCAATACCACCACCACCAATAACACCACCACCACCAACACCCCCACCACTAATACCACCACCAATACCACCACCACCAATACCACCACTACCAATACCACCAATACCACCACTAATACCACCACTAATACCAATACCAAGCCTACCAATACCACCAACACCACCAATACCACCACCACCACCCCAATACCACCAATACCACCTCCCCCACCAATACCACCACCACCAATAACACCACCAATACCACTACCACCACCACCAGCACCAATACCACCACCACCAATACCACCACCAGTACCACCACCACCAACAATACCACCACCACCACCATCAATACCACTACCTCCACCACCAATACTACCACCACCAATACCACCACCACCAATACCAACACCACCAATACCACCAATACCACCACCAGCACCAATACCACCACCATTACCACCACAACCACCACCAATACCACTGCCACCAATACCACCACCACCAATCCAATACCACCATCAATACCAATACCACCGCCAATACCAATACCACCACCTCCAATACCAATACCACCACCACCAATACCACCACCAATACCACCATCACCACCAATACCACCACCACCAATACCACCACCACCAATACCACCACCACCAATACAACCACCAATACTGCCACCACCACCACCAATACCACCACCACCACCAATACCACCACCAATAACACCACCACCAATACCACTACCAATACCACCACCACCACCAATACCACCACCAATATCAATACCACCACCAATACCACCACCAATACCAGTACCACCACCACCAATACCGCCACCACCAATACCACCACCACCAATACCACACCCAATACCAATACCACCACCACCAATACCAATACCACCACGACCAATACCAATACCACCACCACCAATACCTCCACCACCAATACCACCAATGCCGCCACCACCACCAATACCACCAATACCACCACCAATACCAGCACCACCAACACCACCAATACCACCACCAATACCACCACCACCAATACCAATACTACCACCTCAGCGCCTCTCACTCACTAGTAATAGCAGGGGCACTGTACGAGGCCGGAGCTGCAGCCAAGACCATCCCTCCCTCCCTCGATGCCTGCCATAAAGCACAGCCCGCCCTGCACCAGGAGGTGAATCCAGGGCCATACTACAGCTGGAGTGTTTTTATTAGGCCAACGATAGCAATGACATTACGCAATGCCACACTCAAATCTCGGAGAGGGCAGGAAATAGCCCCCCTCCCGCTCTTCCTCCTGAGCCGCCACAGTGTAATCACAGAGTGCTTTGTTAGTGTTTATAGCTCGGAACATATGTAACTCTTACTCCATACTTTGTGTCTGTGTAATGTACAACACTTACACATCTTCTTCACTGCACTACTTATCACTACTTTGAAGACATTGCAGGCCGGTCTCTTATTTACAATCTAACAAGCGGTCGAGAAGGCCCTTTATTGCAATGCAATAGGTCTCGCATTTGAAAGAGTTTAAGCTATTAGTATTGTAAATGACAATGCCTTTTATTAATGTTTTAAAACCCAAAACATAAATAAAAGGCATTGTCATTTACAATGCCAGTAACTTAAACTCGCATGAATGCGAGACCTATTCCATTGCAAATGCTTGTTTACTGAAGGCCCCAAGAAAGTTGAAGAAACCCTCTTATTTCATAAGTTTAATCTGTGCCTCTTTATTGTAAACAAACAATTCTTAAAGCAATCCCGTTTTAAAAGTCAACAGAGATCTCTGAAGCTGTAAGAAAACAGTCTTTTGCTCTTGGTGTAAAAGGCACCCGCTTCACAAAATCTTTAAATGAGTAATGAATTCCATACATGATTTTTCAGGATAAAACATGGCAACGTAAATGAAAGTCACCTAGCATCATATATACATTTAACCTTGAAAATATGTCACGGATCCACTTTTGATCCAGCCTCATGCAACTACGTTGGACATCTACCCGGTAAGAGCTGTGGTCAATGCTCTGGGGGTAGGAGGGTCTCGCGCTTCACTTCCGCTTCCTGCACTTTAGACGCCCGGGGCAGCGGTCTAGTTGCTGTTCCCGGCGCCGGATAAGCTGCATAAAAGTGCCTGATGACGCGATCGCGTTCAGGCTGACTGGTGACCCGAGCAGAACACTCGTGAGAGCAGTAGCGGCTCCTGGTGGGAGTGCTACCGGGCGGTGACGTGGGGTGGGGGAGGGGCAGGGTGGGGGGTAGTAAACACCGGAATACGGATGAATGCAGGCAAGTAGACAATTGAATCAATAAAACGAATTTCGTTGCGCGCGCTGCATCGCATTTGGCGGTGCAGCGCGCAACGAAATTCGTTTTATTGATTTAATTGTCTGCTTACCTGCATTCATCCGTATTCCGGTGTTTACTACCCCCCACCCTGCCCCTCCCCTGCCCCACGTCACTGCCCGGTAGCACTCCCACCAGGAGCCGCTACTGCGTGAGAGGCAGAGTGGCGCTACCGGGCGCTTCATTGTTTTTTTTTTTTTAAATAACCTATACTGCTGCTATCGCATAGTGAAGGACACTGTTTTTATTTGACACTATTTTACCTGTTTTTACGTGCTGCGCTCCTCTACCCGGTAAGAGCTGTGTTCAATGCTCTGGGGGTAGGAGGGTCTCGCGCTTCACGTCCGCTTCCTGCACTTTAGACGCCCGGGTCAGCGGTCTAGTTGCTGTTCCCGGTGCCGGATAAGCTGCATAAAAGCGCCTGATGACGCGACCGCGCAGCGGACGCGCACAGCGGGTGTGCCGCTGGCGCGCCGAAGGGAAGCCCGTCAGCGCCCATCCGCGCCCGAACGGCCCCAGGGGCCAGGACCCCTGCACTTTTCCCGCCAGATCGCTACTGTTACTCTAGTGCACAGCTTCATCAGTTAAATAGCGCAATAGGAGCAACCTGCTATCATCCTATTTCGTGTGAAAAGTCAACGAAAAAGTGCCCATATTGCCCGTTCACACTCTCCTCCCGGACCATTACACCCTCCTTATCCACTGGCTCCTACAAACTCCTTCTACTGAACTGCAGATCTCTGCCCAAACATACTACAGAGATCTCGATGCTTCTGCAAGACTATGACCCAGAGGTCCTGTTCCTAACAGAAACCTGGCTCAACCCCAGCTCAGAGCCTGACATTGTTCAAACACTCCCCCAGGGGACTATGTGGCCAGCATGCATGGGCCCAGTCCCGGTCCCCAAGACCGAGATAAAGAGTCAGGGCATCTGGTTAGACCAGAACATGACATTTACGGTGCAAGCAAGGAAGACGGTTGCCACCTGTTATGGCCTGCTTAGAATGGCCAGAAAAGTGCTTCCTCTCCTTCCTCCCCAAGCCAAGAAAATCTTAGTCCAATCACTGATACTCTCATGGATAGAATATGGAAATGCACTTTACTTGGGGGCCCCGATCGCAGTAATCACGAAACTGCAAACGGTCCAAAACTGCGCGGCCAGACTACTGTTGGGAATATCAAAGCGCCTCTCAGCTAAACCTGCCCTTCGCTCCCTTCATTGGCTTTCAGTGAAAGAAAGAATTAGCTTTAAGGCCCTCTGTGTCGTCCACAAGTCCCTGCAGGGGAACGGGCCACCGATAATCTCGACCATGATCCACCCCTACCAAGCAAATAGGAAACTGCGCTCGGACGAACTTCACTTGGTTGAAGTACCAAGGATTAAGAGGGCCAGAAGCGGTGGCCGACTCTTTTCCCACAATGCAGCCAAACTCTGGAACGCACTGCCGCTCCATCTCCGCAGGGAATCTAGCCATCTTGTCTTTCGAAAGCAACTAAAAACACTACTGTTTCCCTAAGTCTCTCTGTCACTGGTCACTAGTCATGCACAGCGCTGGGAGGCCTCCGGGTAGCCATGCACTATACAAGTGTTTTTCATTTCATTTTCATCCTTGTTTTACAGTACCAATTGTGCACATGTGTCTTTGCAGGTAGGGCACAGTCGCATTCTCTGCATTTACCTCCATTTCACTCAGGACAATAGTTCCTATTCACAGCATACTTTCAAGTCTACCTGCAGGCCCTAGAAGGATGTCATGTGCCAAAAATGTATTTCAACTGGAGACTTGGATGGGGCTCGGGCCACTACACAGCCCGTAACACCTCTACTTTATGAGGGTAAGGCTGACAATGAGCAGTTAAATAGCAGACATCCACAGCATGCCCCAATTACCACTGTGTTCAATAAATTTACTCATTAATAAACATGTACCCATCTTTTTGTCATTATGTATGACATTTGAGTGGAAATGCTTAAAACACAACTGGATCATTGCCACTTCTTTTTCTAAAAGCAATCCATTTGATACTGGCAAACATTCCACACATTAAACCTGCAGAATCGAGTGCAACACATGGAAATTGTCTTGTTAAAAACACCTACTGAGACAGTTCTACCAACATGGGAAATGTTACTTCAGACTATCCTTAAAATGTTATTTTGCTGACAAAGGCCTCGGCAATAAATACCTCTTTGCATAAAAGTAATCCACATCTAAATGAATTGCAGGATTACAATTGTGAATTCAGTAATTTGCTTTTCAGATATTTGCTCAGTCCTTTTTAGGTCGAGCTAGACAGCGCAGCTGTCTCTTCGAGACCTGCTGTAATCGGTCTGTGGGCATCAAGTTCATCCCCTTTGTTAACATTGCTTGTCATTTGTCTATATCATTGTCCTTCAAAAATCCCTGATTGCTAGTGGTCAGTCCAGCCTCTTTATCCCTCCTTTCTCTCTTCTGTTCCTCCCACAGAGCAGGGACTTAGTACTGTTTCATTCCGCTATGCTTCTTTAAATGTTCTGTGGGGGACTATTTTTTTCTTGTTTTATTTGTCCTCTAGCAGCGCTCCTGCTCAGCAGATGGCTGCCTTTTCTTTCTTCAGTGAGAGCTTCAAAGTCGCCCCCTTTCATGCTCTATTGGTTTCCCTCTCCTGGTGAAGCCCTTCCTCCCACCCCCTCCCTCCCAGCAGCAACGCAGCGTTTCCCTCCTCCCACCCTTTCCGTGTCCATTTCGTCCAGGCACTCCCTAAGGCTAGCGCTCAGCTAATGGTTGCCTTTAATGTTATTCAACTGGCGCTGATTCATTTTTATTGCCACTACAGGATCCCACCTGGGAGCTTCAAAGCTGTCCGCTCTCGTGAAAATTGGTTTTAGCCTCCCGAATCACGTTGCGCCCCCCCCCCCTCCCCAGCACAAACGCAGCGTTTTAATCCCCCCCCACCCTTCCCATTTACATTGAGTGAGGCACTATCTGTGTCGTTATGTGAAAGGAGGGAACATTTAGGCTCTTTTTTAAAGGCGATGGCCAGGGTATAACGTCATCACATCCTGCCCTGCCGGGAAACTAACTTCCTGTGTGATGGGTCATTCCACTTTCGGATATTCAGGGTGGAGTTTTTAAACTACATGAACTCCCCAGTTCGTTTCCCTGAAAACTCACAGCTCCATACGATTTTTTTTGTGGTAAGCGGACAGTGATGTGGACAAATTCTTGTTGAAGACAGCAGCAAGATTTGTAGTTTTCGAAGGGTGCATGTTAGCTTGTTTTCATGACCTGAGTACATTTTGCACTCATACATCTTTTGGTGCACGCTTTGCTAAAATAAAAACATAGTATGTGCTCGGTGCATTATGTACGTTTTGCTTTACGTTTTTTGTCACCTATTAATTGGCGAGACAGCTTTATGTGTCCAGAATAAAGGATATAATGATGTCATTGGGTGTTCGGGCCATCCGGAGTCCTCCTTTGAGAACACTTGCCGAGGGGACCGGGTTCTGAACAGCAAATGGCCAATGACAGCTTTCTGTGAGACACACAAGTCTGATTAAAATGGTCATTCTTTCGATCAAATATTATTCTTTCTGATACTACACAGCGGAGCTAAGCTAACTCGTAAATATTGACTTCTATCACAAGGCCTTATTTCTGGTGAGTCACACTTTGTTTTCACAGGCACAAGTCACTTAAACTGGCGAGCAACTGAGGGGGATATTCACAAGGACTTATCTCCGATTTATCTCCACCTTAACTCATCAAAAGTGGAGATAGATTTAACACCCCATTCACAAGCGGGTGCAAACTGCAGACATCGCCAGTATTCCGGCGACAACTGCCCCAAAATTTAACCCCACTGTGGACACCACCAACTAACCCTAATGAGATGCAGAGTAGGCGTTCCCGTGCAAAAACACACGAAAAAACCACAACACCACTTTCACAACGAACTGCCAGATCTGCGATGCGAGTCAAAACCACGCAATAAGCCGCTGTAGCAGCAGGTATTTAACACCTGCCTTCTGCTGGTGTAAACCCGGACGACTACCTGCAGTAGGCAACGGAGCCCCACACACACCCAAACCCGAAGAACAAACAACGCCATGGAGCTACTCATCATGCAGCTCGGAGCCCCAATAGGGCCACAACACCCACCGCCACCACCCACAGGACCCGGACCCGCATCCCCCCCCCAGACCACCACAGAGGCAGCGCAGAGTAAGACAGCGGACCTACCGAAAACGCACCAGTCTCACAGACCTAACGCCCGAGGAAGTCATCGCCCACTACAGGCTCAAAAGGAGAACCATCATCCGCATCATGACCCACATCGCCCACAGACAAAGCTGCTGGCTGTGCTGCACCTGTTGGCCTCTGGTACCTTCCAACCAACAACTGCCAGAGTCGGAGGAGTCTCACAGCCAGCCCTATCAAAGTTCATCACACCTGTCCTGGATGCCATCATCAGCTTCATACCCCAGTACCTTCACTTCCTCCACACTGCGCAGGAACAGCTGGAGACAAAGCAAGGCTTCTACGTCTTTGCTAGCTTCCCACACGTGTTGGGGGCCATTGACTGCACACATGTCCCACTTGTGCCCCCTGCGGATACTGCACACCACTACTGCAACAGAAAGCACACACATTCCATCAATGTGCAGGCAGTAGTCGACCACCGGGGAATGTTCACCAGTCGTCGCAAACTACCCAGGCAGTGTGCACGATTCCTACATCTTCCAACAGTCCATCATCAACCAGCGCTTCCAGGCTGGCATCTATGGAAGTGGACTGCTCGTTGGTAAGTGCCAAATCAACACACCACACACCTCAAAGCCACCATCACACAATGCACAACTGTGGGAATGCACACGTGACCAAACCACATACAACATGTCAATCAACATGCCCACCTACCAGACATGACAACACAACTCCATGGTGATCCTGGGCTTCCCCTGCACACAATACAGCTATATCATGGCACCACAGCCACACAACAGCTGAACGTGTGGAGATGCGGAATGCAGCCATGTGCGAAGGATGCAAGTGACCCGTGAATGGGAATGTACACAACGACAAGTGAGGCGTGGATGTGCTGGACAGACATGGCTATGCAAACCACAGATATGTCCATGCAGACATCAACTGCTGGTGACTGGAGAGTAGTGAACATTGGACGCAACCATGTCACCCCAGGCCGTGGGTCAGATCGCGGAAATGTCGCTCGCTGCATCCCCCCGTGTGCGTGAGCGTAGTGGGTTGGCCCGGAGTACGCCAGGCCTACGCAGGGGTGTGGACACCCCAGGCCTGCTCACCCCAGGACGCTGATACCTAGACCAGGCCTGCCCGCACCAGCGCTCCAAGGCCGCACTGCTCACCTGCTGACACCTTCGTGAGTCAAAGAGGGCCCACCACGTGCCGGTGCTAGCTCCAAGACCCATGCCCGCGACCTTGGCGGCCTCCTCAGGCCATCGCTGTCCTCCGTGACACAGGCCCCCATTCGTTGAAACACCCCACCGCTGCAGCCCGGCTACACTGCAGTCCAGCATGTCCCACATCTTGAACTGAATCATCATCAATCAATGGCAGGGTCGATGCCAGTGTACGCAGGGGGAGGACTGAGAGGGAGATGCGTCACAGTCCGGTGGTAACACGGATCACGGTTACGGAGGAGGTCAACCAGTAGCATGGACTGACCTGGTGCCATTAACCCTGTGCGCCGTGGGTGACCGTCAGCCGCCGGCGGGAATTCGTTGGTGTCTGAGCCTGGGGGTTGTCATCAGCAACGGGCAGGTATGGACTTGGTGTCTGGCATGAGTCTGTGGCATTCATATCCGCCATGTTGCCGGTCACAGCTGGCATGTGCCCTCTGCATCATGCCCTGGGGGTACACCTCCCATTCTCCCCCGAGACACTCTGCGGAAGGCATCTCTGAGACATACGAGGCCCTGCTCTGCCCTCATGACCCTACCCCAGTCTCCCGCAGGTCAGCGTCCCGTGGCGGTGGGCCCGTGTCGGCCGCTGTGCATCCGGGGCCACTAACCCTGTGCGACTCAAGTCATGCTCCCTTGTTGATCTGACATTGCATTTCTGTGTGCCTGATGACTGTTGGAGTTGTTGCCAGCACCAGCTACTCCCTGAGGGCTGGCTTACACTCACCCCACACACAGCCACCACAAGCGTCACTGGATCAGTGGGCCTGCCATCACATCGTGCCGAACCAAGTATTGACTCTTTTCTTTCTGCACCGTCCCAGGTGATCAAGGATATGCACTCTACCCTTGGATGATGACACCCCTCCGAGACCCGAACACACCCGCCCAGAGGCAGTACAATGCGGCCCACATTCGCACCAGGGGCATCGTGGAACGCACATTTGGCGTGTTGAAGTCACGTTTCAGGTGCCTGGCCGTCACAGGTGGAAGGCTCCTGTACAGCCCAGACATTGTGTGCAAGATGATCGTTGCATGTTGTGTGTTGCACAACATCTGTGTACGCACCAATGCCCCATGGATCCCAGTTCCAGAAGTACCGGACGACGATGGGGACGATGGGGCAGGTGGCCCACATCCCACTGCAGCTGGAATGGCCTGTAGGAACACCATCATTAACAATTTCTTCTCATGAGAACGTCACATTGTGGCTGTCCCTGCCAATCATGGGACAGTACAAAATGACCACAAGCACAGTATGTGTGAATAAAACATATTTGCAGGTTACAGGTTGTACTTGTACATTGTCATGTCACAGTTTCCTGCTGTGCCAGATGTGATTTGCCATGTTGTGCACAATTGCGGCACCAATTGTGCCCTGTGTTCTGTTGTGGAGGTGTTGCTGTTTGTACCGGGATGTTGTCAATGTTGAGGTGCACTTATACTTATGTGCGTATGCTGCACAGTGGGTGCTTAGCTCCTGCGGTTCTGATTTGTCTGCCACTGATCCCTTTCAGGCGGTGTGCCTGTCAGTTCTGTGCTTCCAGGGTGCTGAGATGTTGCAGACTTAGGTAACTTGTGCTCTTTGTCGAGTTGTGACTCTTGGGCATGGTTTGTCCGCAGATGTGTCGTTGAAGTCAGGGGTTGTTTGTGCAGGTGGTTGTGTCAGAGTGTGACCTGCTCCTTTTCGGGTGTTGTCCGCACTCAGCCACCTCAGTGTCGTGCCATGTACATTGCCATGATGATAGGACTGCAGCCAAGCTACTGGTCATGTGGTGTCTCTTGCATTGTCAGTGTGGCTGATGTATGTGCATGTTCGCACGTGGGCATGTGTTGGTTGTGTGACTGTTGATGTGTTACAGGGTGGGTGCCCCTTTGGGCACAGGCTGTTCGTGGGACTACTTGGTGTTTGTGTGTGTGCTGGAGTGTTCCCGTGGGATCAGGGACATGTACCAGAGTCATTGTGGGTGTGCAGTGTGCCCTGCTGGATTGTGCATGTGTGCCATTGTGCCCATCTCCACCCGTCCCCCCACTCCCAGGTCGCTACGCACCATGTTGATGTGATGTTGGGCAGTGTCCAGATCACCAACTCATGTCACCGTCTCCAGACTGGTGAATGTGGCCACCATCTTCTCCATGTAATTCGGCTCCTGGTGTTCTGCTGGCCCCCTCCTCCGGGGTGCGTTGCTGCTTTCATGTTGGCAGCGAGTTTCTGCTTGGTTTTGCCATTCACATCAGTCCGGCGCCTCTTGTGCTCTTCCATTGTCCTCCTCTGCCATGGGGCGGCATTCACATGGTCCGAGGTGGTGTGCCATCTTTGCCTCTTTGTTGCCAATGACACGTTGGAGGTGACGTACAGTTGGTGGTGGTGTTCTGTCTCATCCGTGGTGATCATGTGGTTTTCCTGTTGACTGTACCCCGTCTTCCTCTTCCCATTGCCCTTCCACGTGCCCTGTATTCCTGGGTGTTCCTCCGTGGGGCTTGTGGGGTTCATGTTGTCCTCTGCAGTCGGTCAGGGTGCGTCCGTGGTACTCCGCAGTTGATTTCGTTTGTGGTGGCATTTTCTGTATGCTGTTCTTGTGCTTTTTCCCAAATTGCGCGTGGGTTTTGCTGGCCTCTCGCTGCTTATCGCTGATTTCCTCATCGCGCTTTGGCCCATCGCATGTTTTTTCGCATTGAGGTTTGTGTTTTTATCACGGTCGCAGTGATTGTATCGCGGACATTGGCCGCGTTTTCGGGGGACTATCGCATGGTACCGCCGTGTTGTGAATTCCTGGTTGACAAGGGGTTATTTTCCCGCGATAGGCTGCGATGTGTAAAGTTGCGTTAACATTTTTTGGAGATGTTTAGCACACGTTCTTGTGAATATCCCCCTGAGAGTTTTAAGACCACTGCACCAGAATGCACTGGGGTCACATTGAAGTGCGAACAGCTGTAATACTTTCAAACTCGGTCATGTGAGCGTGCTACCACTCATTACAAAAGCAGCCTTTCAGGGTAGGTGAGGCCCTCTTGACCCTTCTTCCGTTTATGTGAAGTGCAATAAGCATCTGTTTCTATGTGTTAAAATGAATGTAGTTCAGGAAAAGAAATAAAACATGGCATTTGACAGCATGCAGTACATTTTCAAATATATAAATACATTTTCCTGAAGGACAGCGGTGCCCTGGAAATGTTAGGGCCTGGGCTTACTGTCCACTTTTCCCCCTGATGACATCCCCGTCCAAAAGAAAACCAAAAGCAAGAAATAGGGCTCACTGACTTATTTCAAAATATGGTGATTTGATAGGCGTCTTTTGATGGCTAGGATTGTCTTTGTGTGGGTGATGTAGGCCCTTTGAGTAATTATGGTGCCATACAGTGTTCCTTTACATTTTAAGTCGCACACTGTCTCATATTTATATTGTTTCTTCAAACTCAATTGATATTATTGCTTGAAAAGAACGTAACCTAATTAATCAGATTAAATTACATTTATACAATTACTAGAAAAAGAACATAATATCAAAGAATAGTCATAAAGTTACAGACTGACAGTCATTGCTTTGCAATAACTATTCATAGGATTTGAATGATTTTTATTCTTTGAAGTTATGTTCTTTTCAAGGTGTTTGTTATAATTATATTATTGACAAAATATGTTTGTGTCGATTGTAACACAGAATTAATCAGAACCTCATCATATTCTTTCTAGTAATGATATTAATTGAATTTGATAAATCAGGTTCTGTCCTTTTCAAGCAATATCAAATGAGTTTGAAAAAAGAATACAATTGATTCTAACAAAGTGGCATTTTGTCACATGTATTATGTAAGGAGTGTTTTTGTCCCCACTGGATAATCTTGTAGAGTAGTATTTATTGTAAGCAGTTGGCCTAACACAACAGCAGCCAGTTCATGATGCCTTAAATCAATTTGGTGACTCAACAGTGCTCTTTAACAAAAGATCTCATTATGAAGAACGCAGTTTGGAAATTATAAATAGGGGTCAATCGCCCAATAGAGGGCTTGACTCCAAAGAAGTGGTGGTCTTGATAGATGCACAATGGGATCCAGAGATATATTGGGGAAGTGGTCTGAGTAGGGCCCTGGAAAGGGCACAACAGGGTAATAGGAGACATTCTGTGCGTAGGATATTGAGCCCAGGGATCTGGCACATTGCCCCATGCCCCTATGTATAATAAGATGCACATTTGTGCATCTTGCCTAGGGTATTTGATGTCTTCATGTTTGGTCTTGGGCAGTCCAATTTTATGGTGTATTTCCATCCACACCCTCGGGAATGGTCTTTTGGCTGATTACAATAAGGGTGAAGAGCATGATCCATTAACATGATTACTAAGGCAGGGTTCAACAAAGGGATAAGTCACACCACATTAATTTAAGCAGGCACCCCGAATTAGGTAACACAGCGCCTTCTAGTCTTGTAGCCTATCTATAATGTGCTTCTGTGTTGCAAGATAGAGGAGCTCAGTTAACCACTCAGTTTGTGAGGACATTTTGGCTGATCTCCAGTGACTAAGACTACAGACCGTAGCAGCAGAAAGTATGAAGCTATCCATCTGTGCCCTTGGGAGAAAGTGTCCTCTACGTCGGAGGTGTTGTGTCAGATGGCAAATGTAGCCTAGGGTTTGAAGGGACAATCACTAGTGGCATGCAAGACATGCCAAACCTCTTGCAAGAATGTTGACAGTTAGGGCAGAAACTAAGTGTTTGCAACAGGTTACACCCTGGGCGACTTGCATCTCCAGCATTGCTCATTCATACACAGTGCTTCACGTCTTTCTCTTTGCATTTTTTTTAAAAATATGTAAGTTATTTCCGTTGTTTATTTATTGACCATGGTTTCTTTGCTTTGTTGTTGCTCTTTACACGAAAGACTTCATTCAAAGTAAGTAAACATAATACTTTAATATGTTCCAATCACTACCACAGAGTTTGAGTTTTACGTCTTACTTTGCATGGTACCCATCTCACGATCGCTGTCCTTTATCTATTATTGCGGCATGTTGGTCAAGTGTATTTTGGTTGGCCAAAGGATTAATAATTTTTCCAAAAAACCTACTCCAGGATATGTGGTTTGCCGAGCTGCTTCTTTTGAAGAACGGTAATATTTTTATTTTAAAGGAATAACCCTCAGAGGCAACTGTTTATCTTTACAATGTATCCTAGAAGCTTCGAGGTAAATATGCTGAGAGTGTTGCCCTAGCGCTGAAGAGGCTGCTCAAACGTTTTACATTTTATGCAGCTAGCCACTAACAAAGGACCACACTTCATGAAGATTATTGCTAATAAGGGATTAAACTCAAAGGACCATTATTCTTTATCAAGCTTGGTAGGATGAAAGGCTGCATGGCCCCACTGGAAGCTCAACCTGACACCTTCAGTGTACACAAAGAGCTCTGCAGTCAATGCACTGGTTTAACTGCTGTCTCGCGGGCATTCATTACGTTGCCCACAATCTCCTCCTCTTCTTAGGGTGTCTTCTGCGTACACAGGCGGTCCCTCTTTATGCGCCTGTGGCCTGCTCTCCCCTTCTTTCTCTCTTTTTCACACACTCTTTCTGCTCCTCTGTCTGAAGTTCATTCATCACTTCATGCACAAACTACTTATCCCTCTGTATCTTCCTTTCTATCTATTCTGTGAAGCTCTCACCCCTATCTATTCAACATGCCACATAATTCCAGTACACAAATACACTACACACCACACACGTGACCTGCGTCACCGAGCCAGCCTGGGTACAGCATTTAATCTCCACATTTTCGATTAAAAAAGTGGACCAGTCAAACTTTGCTCCAATTACTACAAAGGAAATGCAAAGATCAGTAATGCTCTTAATTAATCATAGTACCAAGAAAGATAAGTCCACTATAATCACCAAAATAGCAGGAAACGGTACACCACAAACTGAGGGTAAACCACAATCAAACTTTCCCCATACTGAAGTAGAAATTTTACAAATCATAAGAAAAAGTTGGCTCGTTAGTGCACCAGGCCCGAATGGAGTACCACAGGCTATTTACAAACAAGATCCCAACTATTGGGCAAGTAAGATGCACAGTCTGTTACAGCTGATCGGCACATCTAGTCGTATCCCAGAGAGCTGGAGAGGTGCAATAATTAATCCATTATATAAGGGAGGGGAGCGCACAGACCCCGCAAACTATCGACTGATCGCGTTAATAGACGCAGAGGCCAAATATTATGCATCCTTGATCTTAACAGATCTGATTAATTGGTCCGACGAGTACAAAAAAATTCCTTTAAACCAGTCGGGTTTCCGACGGGGCACTGGTACAATTACAAATGCATTAGCAATAGGGCTACTCGCCAACAAAAAACTACGACAGCGACAAGTACTACATCTATGCTTCGTGGATTTTAAGGCGGCATTTGATCGTGTTAGTAGACGTACACTGTGGGCTAAATTGAAGCAGCAGGGTCTACCGGACTCAATTCTGAATCCAATGATGGATCTCTACACCGACACCTGGATGCAGGTTAAAATCGCCGACGGCCAGAGGCTAACAAGGAAGATCTACACAAATGAGGGTCTAAAGCAAGGATGTGTCTTGGCCCCGCACCTGTTCAATCTATTCATGGCCGATTTAACATCCAGGCTAGACGGGGTCAATTCACATCCGCCACGTCTGGGCACATTGCCATTGACACACCTGTACCACGCAGACGACGTTGTCCTCCTAAGCCAGACGAGAATCGGTTTGCAACGATCAATAAACGAATTAGCCGACTTTGCCAAAACAAACCTGATGGAAATAAACACAAAAAAACAAAGGTCATGATCATAACTCACAGTCTACCCAAACAGACGATATTTGCAATTAATAATGCAAAATTAGAAGTGGTTACCAGTTACAAATATCTTGGGATATATTTGGATCGAAGGTTTTCATTCTCCACGCACTACGAGGCCATACAAAAAAAGGGTACCGCTCTACTGTTTGCATTTTGCAGCATATCCAAATCGTTAAAAGGTCCACTGTTCACTCCACTACTCGCAGTCATTAAAGCAAAATTACTCCCAACCATCGCCTACGGAAGCGTGGTCCATCACGGAACCAGCGTAGCAATTCTAGACAACATCCAAACGAGAGTGTATAAAAGAGTATTTCGTCTGCCACGTGACGCCTCACCTGCTCAGGTACGTCTAGAGTTTGGACTACAGCAACAAGCACTGTATAGAAGGTATGAGGCAATCAAAATCTGGTACAAAATTTGGCTTAATCGTGATCTAGAAATCAATTCAGCACTCTGGGAAGGCTTGCAAAACGATCCAAAATCACACTACGCAAAGTACTTAAACGCCTCACTGCAAATAACCAGGATGGCAGACCTCTGGGATTGGAAACTACCTTTGACTTCTTTCCAGTTAATTGTGAAAAAGGCGGCAAAAACGCACTCACTAATGGAAGACAAAGTAACGTTAAGTCGACGTGCGCATGCATGGATGGTATTACACTCCTACACTAAGCTCGAGCCAGCAACATACCTGGGCCTCGCTTTTTCCCCTCACCTAAAAACCAAATTTTTAGAACTACGTATGGGGAAACTGCCCTCCAATGCCGATCTTCCTAATTGGAAGTCACAGGGCTCTAAAGCTTGCAGCCTTTGTGGGTCACCAATACAGGACTTCATACAACTAATCTGTATTTTCCCAATGTTAGGGTACCACCGGCGTTATTTGCTGAGGAGACAGTTTAATGAAAGAGGTATCCGCACCTGCAGATCTGCAATACTAAAAAGTCTGGACTCAAAGGATCCGCAATTAATCTGTCAACTGATAAAAATTTTAACCTGTTTTGCGAACTTAATGAAACAATGATACAGGCCACAAACATCATTTAGCTGCCCTTCTCAGTCTTTTAAGAGTTATACAGTTGTAAATAGAAATAGTGAATCAAATTTTAATGTATTGCATAAAGATGTGGTGTACTAGTTGTTTACACTCACTCCTCCTTTAATCTTACTTTTTTACATTGGGGTATTTTTTAAATGCAGAGAAATTGGATCTTATGTATTGGAACATTGTGATGGTTTTAACTAACTATACAATAAAGAATTTTTTCACTTTCACTACACACCACACAAACCCACCCCACGCAATTCCACAACTAACAATTCCAATTCAACCCACATAATTCCACTCCAAACCACATACATCCACTCCACTCAAAACCAAACACATGGGTAAAAGACATTGTAATTTACAACGCCAATAGCTCTAACTCTAGCACATGTGAGACCTACTGCATTGAAAATGCTAGTTTAAAATGATAGTTGACGCTCTGTAGACTATCTGACTAATGTGTTCAAAACCTATTACACAAATTGCATTCACTGATGTTAGAGAGGATCTGCAACGAATCACAGTGCAGTAGCCTGTTCTTGACTAAATCCACTGGCTTTATTATAAGAGCCTGCGGGCTAGGCTGTCAGTCATTGCCTGTCAATTTTTATGTTGAAACCTATCAGGCAGCACCGCTGCTTGGTTGCAAAGACATATAGTGGACATGCTGAAAGGTTCCCTAGGAACACATTCTGCCCAATTCTTACCATTGGCTGTGTGTTTTGTAACTCAATTGTTCTTGCTTTCTATTTGCTGGCTTTATTGGTTTTAGGCTGTCTAACAGTCCTCTTCCTCATTTTCATAGCCATGCCAGGGGCCTGAAAGTAGGAGAGTGGAGGGTGCTGAAGTATCCCAAAAATAAACATGCTGCAGTTCAGAAGTGGAATGAACAATTAAGTGGCCTTTACATTTCGTTTTTATCTTGTCACATTTGCTATGCATTCAAAGACAGAGATCAAATGTCAGGCTTTGTATTCTTTTGAAGGGAGCTTGGTGTTTACTGTTCTTTCTCTGACTGCAAAGTGAGATGATTTATACGACAATCTTACTGGGTGTAAAAAGACTGGAGGGATTTCTTTTTTTTTTCCAGCACACAACAAAATTGAAATGCATGTAAACGAACTGTACACATATTTCAGAATATTTAAGAATTAGGAAAGTACAAATGGAGCACTTTTTTTGTAATTTTGAAGTATGGTGGAAAAAAGGTTTTAATGCACTCAAAACAAATCAGTACACTAGGTGATGCCGATGTGATGCCGATTTCCACACAATATCGTTTGTGCACTATAGTTTAATCAGTAAGACTGTATGTTTGGGCAAATGTAATGGTAATTTTAATGGAAAATCTGTTGTCTGTAATGGCAGTGCTATACCACACAATGCTTTAGTAATGTATTTGCTGCAATGCGCTCCAAGGTGTACCACCAGCTTTATACTACATCCTTGCCACTCTGCTGCTGAATACATTGGCTACACTTGTTTTTTGAGTGACACATACACTTTTCACAATCCCTGTGTGAGAGAAATTGGGTAGTTGGTTGAGTGGGGTGTTAACTCAGCTCAAGCAACTGTCACAATCCCTGAGAAGGTAAACCACTAAAGTCACTAAACTAAGCTGTGCTTAACCCTTTGGTAGCTTGGCACAAAGCAGTCAGGCTTAACTTAGACAATGTTTAAAGTATTTATGCAGCACACAAACAGTAATAAACTGAAAACACAACACAAGAAATAGCCCACAGCAATTTAGAAAAATAGAGTACATTTTAATAAATTATTTGACACCAAAATAACAAAAATCCAATTAGTAGTCCCGGAGTTATGGATGTGTACGTTTAGGGTAAAAACTAGCACCTAAAAGATCAAAGCACCAACCGCAGGCATCTAGTTGCGCGAGACTAGGTCAATGTCGAAAAATATGGCCGCCCATGATAGAGCGTGAGTGGATGGATTGGACCCTGTCAGCGCTTACCTTTGATTTTGAAGAAATTTCTAAAAAAAAAATTCATAGAAAGTAAAGTGCAGCAGGGCAAGGTTGCAGGCAGTATCCGAGGAGAGGGAGTCAGCGTTGGGGAGCCACAGGATAAAATTGCGGTGAAGATTTCTTCGTTCAGACGTAGTCATTTTTTCGAAGTCAAAAATCTCCAGCGGCACAAGGCTGGAGGGTGTAGCCAAAGGGAGGTCCATGACGGCGAATATCCCTTTGGCGAAGGCCTGCTGAACAGGATTTTCTGCTGTGGAGAAGAACGTAGTAGGAGCTCCCTCAAAGTCAGGCGGACAGGAGAAGCACCTTGGGCGGATTGGCAAGCAGGTTGCTCCCGGTCTCCCCTCGGTTTTCAGAACAGCTTTTTGTCAAGAATGTCTTAAGTCCTAAGTTTGGGATTTTGGCTATCTGGACACTTTTAGCACCACCACCGAGGGCACAAGATTGCAGGTGTACCACTTGGGGGATTAGGACTCACTCAGGCTGGGTCCAGGTTTGGATTCAAGATGGTTGGAGCCTTTTCTGTCACAAGGCTCTGATGAGGAGACCAGACAACTAGCCCTTGGGGTTACTCTAATAGTAGTCACGGGTTCCGCAGTAGAACAGGGCTCAAATGGCAGGGCAGGCCTCTGAAGGTTCAAGGCAGGCTTCAGACAGCAAGGCAGTCCGCCAGGTGCAGCAAACCAGTCCTCTGATGAACACAGCAGCAGGCAGATCTGCGAGTTTCATTCCGTAGGTCCAGAAAGTGAACTGAAGAGTAAGTCTGAGGGTCCTATTTTTATACCTGGTGCCTTCCTTTAAGTACCAGACGTTTCTAGATAATTTCCTTTGAAGTTCTTGAAGTTTCCTGCCTCCCCTACCCTAGTTCCAAACTGACTGCAGGTACAATGCAATGCAGTGGTGACAACTGCTTTGTGTGAAGGAAAAGCACAGCCTATTCAGTTGCAAGGGAGGCTGTGCCCATCCCCTCCATCCTGCCAGTGATGGCCCATCCAGACACACCTAATCTCTCTATTGTGTGGCTGTCTGGGAAGAATAAACACCGTCCAACTATACTCAGTCATGTGACCCAGGAACAGGCTGTAGGCACCAAACAGGGCAGGAAAATGCCAACTTTCTAAAAGTGGTATTTTCAAAATTGTACATAAAAATTCGACTTTACCAGTAAAGATGATTTTTAATTACGATTTCTCAGATATCAAACAAATGTTTTACTGTTCGCAATCAAAAGCTAGCACTTATTAAATGTAATAAGGCAACCCAATGTTATCCTATGGGAGAGGAAGGCTTCACAGTAGTGAAAAACAAATTTATGAGTTTTTCACTACCAGGACATGTAAAACTTAAAATTACATGTCCAACCTTTACATTACAATGTGACCTCCCTATGGGCTACCTATGGCCTACATTAGGAATGATGCATATGCAATAAAATTGGAGTTGAAAGCTTGGCAAGGGGGTTATATTGCAGAGTAGAATTTGGCGTTTAAAACTGCATACAGGCTGTAATGGCAGACCTGGTACACATTTTAAGGGGCTACTTAAGTGGGTGGCACAATAACTGCTGCAGGCCCAGTAGTGGCATTACATTTTTAGGCCCTGTGTATATGGTATACCACTTTACTAGGGACATATAAGTAAATGAAATATGACAATCAGGTGTAAGTCAATTTTGCCATGTTTTAGGGAGTGACCAAAAGCACTTTAGCACTGGTTGGCAGTGGTAAAGTGCACGGAATCCTAAGGCCAGCAAAAACAAATTCAGCATAAATAGGAGGGGTGAAGGCAAAACGTTTTGGGGGTGGACCTGCAGAGAAGGCCAAGACCAACATTATGATTTCTGTCATGTAACATTAAGGGCAGCACCCCACTCTGAAAATGGTTCCAGCACCACTGGCGAATGCCAATTGTGAAATCTCAATTCATGCATGAGCCCTTGCTGGTACACATCTTTTCAACTATCCTGTTTCTATGCAGGTCTTGAAGGAAGAAATAGCATTTGGTCAAATATCTTCCAAGCACTTCTCAGCTTTTACTTCAGTACTGAGAGTTAACACACAAGTGCTGAAAAAGACTAGTCTTCATCAATGAAGCATACATCATGTGTTATTTGTAATTCACATCTCAGCAAAACCTTATAACCGATTTGAATAGGATCAGCTGAAAACAGTGCAGGGACACATTCAGGGGACTTTTTGCAAGTATCTTTAACTGCAAAGTGATATAATCAAGAGCAACACAAGGAAGTCTATGCATGGACATTACAACCGACTATTAGAAGAACCAATATGCTCCTTTTATCAGCGACACTTATAGTGCAAGTTTCGAAAAAGCAGGGGGGGTCCTCGTGAAAGAGTTTTAAAAGCACTTGTTACCTTAGCAGAGCCTGTTTCTAAGCATTCCTAATTTCTTAATGTTTACAGATGAGAGATCAAAGGAATTAGGAGATTGTAAGGCCTAAGAATCTATTTCATTCAAATTCAATAACCAAGTTACTGCCTTTGCACACTTGACTTGCTAAAGGTAGCAATAGCAAGAAGAGAAGGCTTACTCCACAGTGTGGTAGAGGGACAGTGACTCCGATACAGCACAGTATTATCAAATCTCTAAATTATGCGCCTAATCACTATAGGAGATAGAGGGCAGTATGAAATCCTCAAAATAACTCCATGACTCACAGTCCACATTATGTACATCCTTCATTCCACCTACACTCACCTGTCCCCTCCCCCTCACGGCATCAATACAGCCCTCTGCTGCACCACATACCATACTTTTTGGCCCCTGGGAAAATATTTGCTAGTACACATGGTGTACAGCATCACTAAAATCCAGTGGCAAAACCAATAGGTCCAAAAGACAAGACCAATTGGCTTTGCCAATGCTTGTTAATTTGAGGCAATAGCAGAGTGTCTGATTTTAAATGAAGCTGGAAAGTTTCTCAGGTTCTTGTGGACTTGTTAGGGCAAGAGTATCACACCTCTTCTCAAAAAGAAATTTCTGCCCCCGCAGCCCTTCTGTGCCTTTGGAAAAAGTATTTGCGGGAGCCTTACAATACTCCTACAGATATTTGCTTCACTAAAAGGGATTGTCAAGCTTTTCCACCACACCCATCAAATGAACATAAGGGTTCTGCCACGAGGAACTTGCACATGCTTGTCTGTACTCAACAGCATAATAAAAAATAAACAGCAGACCTGCAGTCCCATGGTAGCAACAACTTATAACTTGCTGCACCAAGAAACCTCCAGAATCCAGATATTAAATGTTTAGCCCCTGCTCCTACCAAATAGGTCTCGAAATGTGATAAGACCTCTCTGTATAAGACACAGTAAAAACTGGTGAAAGGAAATCTTCTAATTAAACGGCTCACTTGAGCAAAAATGTTTCTACTCATGCAGGCCGCTGCCTTTTTAAATTTGGAAATTTACATTCAGGTTGTTGGACCAATCGAGCACACATGCGGCATTTTCTGCAGGCCTGAAACCAAATTTGCTGAGAAACGCAGGAAGTTCTGTTTCCCTTACAGCTGCCACCCTTTTTGAACGGCCTAGCTTCATAGCTTCTTTTTCCAGAAACTGTTTGATCTGTATAAGCAGACTATTATGGGGTCTCTCAGAGCCCAGCCAGCTGATGATTCAACCTGAAATCATGTATGGTGTGCAGCAAGTTTGCCGTTGTCACTTGTTTTGCATCTAGATCCAATGGAAAGCTGTTATGTTATTAGGATTTCTAAAGCGCAACGAATACCCGAAGAAGTCTTGGCGTTATCCAAAAAGCATTGAATGACATAAAGGGAGGAAACTGGGAGGCTAAGGAGAGTTAACAAGCCAGGTCTTCAGCAGTTTCCAGAAGGCCAGAAGGTTGGGGGCATTTTTGATATGCAGCGGAAGTGCAGTCCAGCATTTTGAGGCGTCCAACAAGAAGCTCCTGCTGCCCCAAGCTGCCCGCTTAAATCTAGGGACACCTATGAGTTTGGCTTGAGTCGAGCATAAGGTCCTGTGAAGCAGCAATGCTGGTGGGTGAAGGCGGTGAAGTTGAAAAGGCTGCCATACAAATATTACTTCTGGACTTATATAAACCCTGTCTTTCTGACACTGGTGGACTAGTGAAACCAGCTTCTATCATACAGAGACCACACATCCTCTCTATATTTCAGAATAACCAAAACTAAATGTGGCAAGGCTCTATGCACAAAATAATTCACAGTAATCCCCACAGTCAAATGCAGAAATATCAAATTGTGTGCTCCAAGGAAGAGGGCAGCCACTCATACCCCCAAACTGGACCAGAAAAATCCGGTCCTACAACAAAAAACAAGTTATCCTGAGCACTACTCAGTGTGTATTATGAAATCAAAGTCCAGTCTGTCTTCTTGCAACTCCGATGTTTATTCCTGAGATATTCCCATCACAGATCACTATTCATCATTCCTTTACAAGTACAATCTTCTCCAGGTAGAAAAATAGCCAACACGTGTTTCGTCAGATCTGATGCGTCCGCATCTCTGACTTCATCAGGGCTATAGACAAATTGACAACATATGTTTGAGTCACACTAGAACTGTTAAATAAGATCCCCTTCACCACATCACCCATGTGTTCGGCGATCTCAAGGTGATTCATAAATAAAAACCACTCCAACATGAATGGTCACATTAGTTACCATGAAGATGTTTGTGTCATAGAAAGAGGGAATTGAATACAAGGTATTAATTATTTCATAAGAAGTTAAAAGAACAATCATTGTCGCATCAAGTGCGTACAGTGGGCCCGATTCACAGAACTAACTTACGACAAAATCCTAAACTTACTACCATTTTGGTATTCACAGAATGAATTTACTCATTTTGGTATTCACAGAATGAACTTACTCATTTTGGTATTCACAGAAGGCACTTACACATTTTGTGTAACTTACTCATTTTGTGTAACTTACACATTTTGGTATTCACAGAAGGCACTTACTCATTGATGAGTAAGTGCCTTCTGTGAATACCAAAATGAGTAAGTTCATTCTGTGAATACCAAAATGGTAGTAAGTTCATTCTGTGAATACCAAAATGGTAGTAAGTTCATTCTGTGAATACCAAAATGGTAGTAAGTTCATTCTGTGAATACCAAAATGAGTAAGTTCATTCTGTGAATACCAAAATGGTAGTAAGTTCATTCTGTGAATACCAAAATGAGTAAGTTCATTCTGTGAATGCCAAAATGAGTAAGTTCAATCTGTGAGTACCAAAATGGTAGTAAGTTTAGGATTTTGTCGTAAGTTAGTTCTGTGAATCAGGCCCAAAATGTCCATACTATAAATACAAAACAGTAATTATAAAAGTGCATCAACAACACACAGACCTATTGTATGTAGTGCATAAATCACCACCTAACCCGTGACTAGCATCAGTTCACTCTTTAGTTGTTCCGGATAATGAGCTCACCTTATACAATATCTCTCTAATCCAGACATCTACTGCTTGAGATAGACTTCTGTACAGTCACTAGTCTTCTATAGTCCTCCATCCAGGATATTCAATAATCACAATACGATTTCTCTAACCTGTAGGTAATATAAGTGCATCAGGAAACCGGCTCTATCACCCAAATATGTACTTCCTGCGACTAATCATAACACTAACTAGAATTGTGAACATCCGCATATTAGGGTGCAATAAATAACAAGATATCTTATTCTCTATCAAATCAATCTGTTTCAAATGCAAGACCCACGTCATGCCCATTGCATACATTATTCACGCTCTATTCCCCCAGTATTACTAACACCTATCGCTGATAATAAAAAAGGGAAATAAACATACACAATCAGACAGATTACACTACATCAGCGAAAGTTGCTGTAACCCAAAGTAAGTCGGTATTCTGCGGTAAGCTATCTATTACTGCGGAACCAAAATTGTATCCGATCACAAAGTCCCGCATTTCTTAGAATGCATGAGTTGCATCTAAACTGAGCTCATGGCTTGCTACGTATTGTCTACGGCATGTATGTTATATTAAAAGACACCCAATTTCACTCGGTGTCCTGGCATCTAATAGGCATCACAGTTATGCCCGTATACACGAGAAACATTATCAGTACTCACAAATGCAATTTACTTACATGCTAGGATAGGTGCTTTTAGAAATGAAGCTTGATTTTAATTGTTAAGGCATCTTTATGTAGCGGTTACCAGTAACGTTTAGGTAACTGACCTCGGGCCCGCTATAAATAAGACAGATTCAAGATGGCGCCCGAGCGAGACGCCGGTAAGGCGAGTGAGGAGTATTCTCTGCCACTCGGGTGAGTACTGATAATGTTTCTCGTGTATACGGGCATAACTGTGATGCCTATTAGATGCCAGGACACCGAGTGAAATTGGGTGTCTTTTAATATAACATACATGCCGTAGACAATACGTAGCAAGCCATGAGCTCAGTTTAGATGCAACTCATGCATTCTAAGAAATGCGGGACTTTGTGATCGGATACAATTTTGGTTCCGCAGTAATAGATAGCTTACCGCAGAATACCGACTTACTTTGGGTTACAGCAACTTTCGCTGATGTAGTGTAATCTGTCTGATTGTGTATGTTTATTTCCCTTTTTTATTATCAGCGATAGGTGTTAGTAATACTGGGGGAATAGAGCGTGAATAATGTATGCAATGGGCATGACGTGGGTCTTGCATTTGAAAGAGATTGATTTGATAGAGAATAAGATATCATGTTATTTATTGCACCCTAATATGCGGATGTTCACAATTCTAGTTAGTGTTATGATTAGTCGCAGGAAGTACATATTTGGGTGATAGAGCCGGTTTCCTGATGCACTTATATTACCTACAGGTTAGAGAAATCGTATTGTGATTATTGAATATCCTGGATGGAGGACTATAGAAGACTAGTGACTGTACAGAAGTCTATCTCAAGCAGTAGATGTCTGGATTAGAGAGATATTGTATAAGGTGAGCTCATTATCCGGAACAACTAAAGAGTGAACTGATGCTAGTCACGGGTTAGGTGGTGATTTATGCACTACATACAATAGGTCTCTCTATATTTCAAATTGCTGCAAAGCAATGGGGCACGCAGCAGCACATCTTCCTGCAGTACTTTGCTTGTGCTTGGTACCCGAACAGCAGTCCATGGCATCATGCCCTATCTGCAAGAGAGGGTGAGGAAGAATGAGGTTAAGAATGCAGGGAGAAGAGAGCTATGCTAGATACACAGGCAAAGAAGATCATAGGTGACAGCGATTGGAGTGAGAGGAAAATGGAAAGCTGTTAACAGGAGTGAGGTGAAAGGAATGAATGAAAAAGGGAGAGTTGGGGTGAGAGGAATACATATTGAGCAACAGAAACCCTCTATCAATTATTGTTTTGAGAGCCTTTTTAGAGCTGTCAGTAAAATGTGTCATTTTTGCAAATGTATGAAGAAATTTTACTGTAGAATATACCATTTGGCCTCGTTCTTTTCAAGAATTTCTTGGGGAGACCCCCTCCCAGAACCCTCTAAATATTAGATTTGCTTTTTATTACTGCTGCAATTCAGGTCACCAATTTAAGCCTTACCAGTTTCAAAATTCACCAGCCACCACTGGGTAGCCTGCAAAAAATAAGTGCGCATCCCTCAGTGCGCCGGTCTCATGCTGCCTGCTGGTTCCTTGGCGCTGAGTTAGAGATAAAGAGAGAGCAGGTGTTGGGAAGGGGGAGTAAACCAGTCATCTTTCCAGGATGATACTATGTGACGCACCCTGCTATGTCAAATATACCCTAATACTTTTCGTTCGCCGGAGATCAAACCTAAAAATCAGGCATCCACAGCAATGCACTCCTTGCTCTCTTAAGTACTCTTTGGCTGGAGGGCCAGAAATGGTGAGAGTGCAGTACACAATGGTTATGAATGTAATTGCCATTTCTAACCGAAAACTCTTAATACAAAGTGTTTACCGCAATCAATAAAAACCTAACCCCAGAATCGGTAATTAGCTGGTGCAGTACATACCTCACCCTATACCATTCCACTAAATGTCCAGAAAACAATATACTAGCAACAGCATTCAGCATAAACTATTCCTAACTGGTCAAAAGGAATTCCCATCAGAAACATAAAATAGATACGTTTTGAAAAGTTCGGGAAAAAAGCATGCGTGCCAACTACAAAAATATTATACTGAAGCAAAGGTATCGGCAGGCATATGCTGTTAAATTTAGCATTATGAGAATGATTTTATCAGCCATTCAGATTTTAAAGTTTGGGGTAGTACAATATTTAGAGTTAAAACATTCTTCCTTCACCGAAGTTGAAAGCAAAACTAAAGCACAAAAACATGGCCTTTGGGTAAAATGAATAAAACCCCATGCACAGTTTGACGAAGCACAGACATTAAAAAACAAAATGGGGTAAATGTATGAGATTCTTTTATTCAGTCCAGTCTTGCGCTTTTCTTTCTGGCGTTGTACACCAGTACAATCAGTAACATCTCACCAGCAGCACTCAAGGCTACGACGAAGGGGGCGACTGACATCATATCCGCTTCGGCTGTCGGGAAAGAAAGCTGTATGACAGCCAGGGACAGAAAGGCATTTTGCACCCCGCTCTCAATGGCCACCGTTTTGCTGACTGGGCCAGGCAGCTTAAAAAGTCTGGATGAAAAGCAGTGACCAAGTAAAAGCCCAAAAAGAGGAATCAAAAGCCCAATCAGGAGCAAGTCCAGGTGCACCCCTGTCAAAAAGTGGGAACCCATCTGAACCCCAAGGTAGATGCCAAGAACCACAAGCAGGGAGGTGAGAGGTCTAATGATTCGTTCGAGGTACTGAGCATACTGGGGGGCTCTTTGCTTAATGATTACTCCGACTGCTATTGGTGTTGCAATTGATAGGAGAGTCGCCATCATTTTTACCAGGGGAATATGCAATGAAGCCGACAACCCTAAAACCCTGCTGTACACATAGGAGTTGATGGGCATCGCGAACAGAGACAGCACTGTTGAAGAGCAGGTCATGGAAATGGCCAGTGTGATGTCTCCGTCCAGGAGCAGGGTGTACAGATACCCCCCTCCCCCGCCCGGGCAGGTGCAAGTCAGAATAAAGCCAAAAGCCAAGGCCCGGGGCAGCTGCCAGACCCGGGTCAGGAGAAAGCCCCAGAAGGGCATGAGGATGAACTGGATGGCAGCCCCGAGGACCACCGGCAGGGGCTTCCGCCACAGACTGCGCAGGGTCTCCGGCTCTATCTTGCACCCAAAGGCGCATTTGTTCAGCAGAACCACAGGTAAGATGATGACCAGGGCGAGTGCGGTGACATCCCTCGCGCGCATGGACAGGTGCCTGCTCGGGCGCCCACTGACCACGGTCACGTGCACGTCCTCCGATTCCTCGACCAGCCTGTGCTGCTCGCCCCTCACATCCCACAGCTGGACTTTCAGATAAGTGTCCCCTGGGCCTTGGGTTTTTACCACCACTAGGAAGTGGGTGGCGTTAGGGGTGCTTCGGGTCACGTTCACTACCTGCAGCACCTCCTGGTCTTGCACAGACACCACTATGTAGCTCCTCGACTCGTTCTCCACGTATCTCGACTCCACGGTAAACGCGCTTTGTGTCCCCGATGGAAGGAGGATTTCCTCGTGGTCACTGATTGAGAGGAAGCTCGGCTGCCTCCCCTGTCCCGAAATCACCAGTAACACCGAAAACACTACAAGCCTTGAGAGCATTTTCAACTAGAGTCGGCATCTGCAGCAGGAGGAGGTGTGTAGACGAGAGCCGTCCAGGGTCTCCCTGACAGTCAGGGCCTGACTAATGCTTGTCAGGAGGCACGCTAAGTAGCATTTCCTTATCATTCTGGAAAGCAAAGTCCACTTACCTGGAGGGGAATTACCTGACTTTCAAACATGCTACTCGAGTCACAAAACAGATCACAAAAATGCAGATAAGCTTCCACCCACACTTCCTGTATCGTCAACACAGTATTTAATGTCGAGTAAAAGAGTGGATTCGGTCGATCCTGTAAGACAGGAAACGTTTAACCCATTCCTTCATCTTTACATAAATATACATTGTCAACTAAAGAGGGCTAATCATGGCAGCAGAAACGTGAACATAATGCGTTCAAACTTCCGCACCGTGCAGAAACCTCTAAGAACAGCGTTGATTAAAAGACCTATGACAAGAAAAGGTAAACAAACTAAAACTCAGACGAGGAAATGCCCCAGGGACAGACTCCGCCCCCTCCCCAAAACCACCACTCCCTCACCTCATACCTTCATCAAAAACCTTGCTGATTATGCCACTTACTTGGTAAAAGGGCGTGTATTTCATGACTCTCAGACATATTTACTGATAATACTTACATGGCCTAATTTCCAGTATGTTTAACTATATAACTGCTAGGTCAGTCCCAAGGGTAAACCCAAGATAACGAGATCTATCAAACCTTTTCATTTTTCCACCCTTCTGTTCCAAGAGCATTCTTAATCACATTATCTACTTAGAAGTAGCAATGCTGGAAAAATAAAGAAGTGCAAAGTAGTAATAAACTGAGGTACATTCGAATTTTGAAATATTGATAGGAGCCTTTGCTAAATTTCATAAACAGACTATCTGAAATTGGCTTTTTAGCAAAATTCTTTAAACTATTGAGCTAGTTTTTCACTGTTTCGCCACATTTCTTTCAAGGACTTTTTGGGTACAAACCGGCCATAAGGCATCATAAACCGACATGAAGGGTTATTACTGTTTTGCGGACTGTGAAGTATTCAAATAGTGAGTAAATAATTCTTTAGTGCAAGGCTGATTAAAATCATTAAAAATAAATAACAAGTTTATCAGAAAAGCAAGCTCTTGTCTTCAGTAATGAAAACAAAACCAAGTTAGTTATAGTAGCTGTGTCTTAAAACCAGTAATTGTAATTCATGCACAGCCACAATGACCTAAAACAGACTTTTACAATTACAGTCCCACGCAGTGACCAAAAAGGCTGTGCACTCCGACAGCTTGTTAAAGGCACCGGGGAAGACTAAGTGGCCGTAGTTAAGAGAAGGAACTAGTTTTGCTTTTAAAACTTTCAAAATGGGTTCTGCGGTCGGACTATGAAGTTGCTGATTGAGTCTTCTCAGACTATAAATAATGCCGGCCCCCTTGCTTCTGAGGTGTTTCAGGTGGGCTGTGGGTTTGGCCCGCTCCGATAACCTGATACCCAAATAATTATAACTTGTGCATGTTCTAATCTGCAGGACCACTAGGCGCCATTGTGCCGTCTTCTTCCGATGGTACTTCCCAAAAATAAGAATCCTGGTCTTTTCCCGATTCACCAGGAGGTCGTTTTTTTAAAATTAAAACTATGCAGGGCATCTAGAGCTTTCTGTAGGCCGGTCCTGGTATGATCCATTATTACTATATCGTCTGCGTACTGGAGAATTTGAAGCCTCACATTACCCAGCCTTGGTGTTAGTAGACTAGCCCCCTCCAGGGCGTTTCCCAAATCAGCTGTGTAAAGATTAAAAAGTAGAGGGGCTAAGACACACCCTTGTTTTAGGCCATTATTAGTTGGAACCTTAGCTGTTACAGTCGTTTGGCTGGTCTTGATACGGACTCAGGTCCCCTGATGTAAGGCAATTATTGCCTTTAGCAACTGTTGGGGGATTCCCCATGAGTCCAGTTTTACCCACAGCTTCCCCCGATCAAAACGGTCAAAAACTGCACTGTGGTCCACGAAGCAACAAAAAAGGGGTAATTGTGATGGCTCGGCCACGCGGAATGACAGATGTCCCAGTGCTAAGATGTTGTCTGTAGTGGAGCTTTGGGGCCTGAGCCAGATTGAAAGAAGGGAAGGATGTTGTGATCTTTTACCCAGGCTTCTAGGTCTTTCAACAGTATTCTAGCATATGCTTTCGCTTCTACATCTAATAGAGCAATAAGCCGGTAATTTTCAGGTTTCGTACTGTCCCCTTTTTTGTGAATGGGAAAAAGTATTGAACCTTTCCACGACGATGGAACGGTAGAGGTAGCGAAAGCATATTTATAAAGTGGTGCTAACTGTTCAGCCCAGAATCCGTGTGAGGCTTTAGGGCCTGGAGCGCCGTCCGACCTCATTTTTTTAATCAGGGTGATTGTCACGGCCACAGTGATGATAGATGTTTTGTCGACTTTGTGTGTTACTGGGGGGAGTTGTTGTGGATGGGTGTAGATCATATTCTGGTGGGTTGAGTACAACTGCTTTGCATGGTTAACCCACTCAGTGGCTGCCACTCCATTTTCTTTAGTCTGACCGATGTGACTATGTTGCATGATGTATCTCCAAAGTTGAATGTGTCCCCTCTCTTTGAGAAGGGTAAATATTTTCAGCCATTCCGCCTCAATTTTCTTTGATTGTATTTCCCAAACTTTCTTTCGATGATCCGTGTGAAGCGCTGTTATTCCCTGTGTTTGGGGATTTTTAGCTCCCTTTCTTCTTGCCTTCAGGGCCTTTAAGAGACTGCGCTTCGTGTGAATTAAGGCCCTTGGCTTAATTTGTGTAAATGATCGTAAGGGATTATTATCCTGCACTTGTGAGATTCCGGTTCGTCCCCCTAGGGCTGATTTTAGTTCTGCAAGGAGTGTTTTCCAATGCTCCAGGGGGGAGCCAGCACTTGTGTCTATGGGGTGCGACTCTTTATACGTAATCCACTCCAGGAGTTTTGGTCCGAGATTTATCGACCATTTTATTCTGCTCAGTACTTCGTGACGCTCTTCCCCAGTTGGAGCTTCCAGGGTTTCCAGTTGTTTTGCGGTTTTCCCATTTAGCTGAAGAGTTACCCTCAGTGGCCTATGGTCGCTCTCCTCCCTGTTGACCACTTCGAAGGTGTTAAGGTATGTTACCAGGTGATCCGAAATAAAGATTTAGTCTATTGTGGACTTATCCCTAAAAGTGGGGAGAGGAAGCCAGCGAGGATCTACTGCTTTTCTGATGGTGGGGGCGGAAACCAAATTTTGAGTGTGAAGGAGCCGCTGCAAAGGGGCAGCTTCGGTGTGAGGTAGAGAGAGCATTTTCGAGTTCCCTAAATCCCGGGTGTTCAAGTCCCCGACAATAATTGGAAAGTGTGAGACATATTTGTTTATGAGGTGATCCATTTTTGTTGTCAGTATTTTTAAAACTTGTTTTTTTTGCTGAGAAGCCGGGTTTACATACCAGTTAATTAAAAAAGACGAATTGAGTTGTTATTACTTTTTAATCCGTTGATGAGTACCGCTTGCAGTCTAAGGTGTTAGTTGTTATTAAGGTTGTCTCAATTCTGCGAGCTTGGTTAATAAAGATTGAGAGCCCACCAGATGCTCTCCCGAAGATGTTACGTTTTATGGCTGCAGAGTGAAGTTCGTAATAACCTGGGAGGGTTAATGGTTCGGTGGCCCATGTCTCTTGTAAGCACAGGATGTCGTTTTCTCGAAGGAAATTGCTAGCTGTGTTGAACCCAAGCAGTCTTTTTAACCCAGCGACGTTCCAGGATGTGATGGACAGCTGTATGTTGTTTCCCGGAATTCTGCTGCAGGTCAGATGACGAGCAGCCTTTATGTTGTTAGAAATGCCGTCGTGGTGGCTGGTCTTCTGGGCAGGTCCGGGTATCCTGCCTGAGGGGATGCCTTGGCCTACTAATATGGACTGTCCTGTGTTCAAGAGTACTTGTTATCCTGTAGGCGTTATAAAATCTTGCTTCTGTGGCTAAACTTTTCCCAGAGCGGTTGCTCATGGTCCCCCCTAGGACCGAATGGACTTCCTTCATTGGCGGTGATGCTGCGAACACGTGTGGATATTTCTCAGGTACGGGGAATGCAATATCAATATCCCAGTCTGCCATTTGAGATATTTCTTCAGGTGTTAGCCCCACACGGGTGTAAACGACTCAGCCCTATCGACATTGATTCCCCATGGGAATCACTAGAGAGACTCAAAAACTTGACCCAGGCTAGGTCGTCCGAGTGGGTTTCTGTCAGAGACAGGATGTGCTTGAATAGTCGAAGTATGTTGCCCCTGTTTAAGATGTCGTGATGGCCTTTAATAAAGTATCTAGGTGTTAGGATTACCTCATGGGTGGTTTTACTGACTTGATTTGCTTTAGGCTGGGTACTTGAGCCAGACTGAGCAATGCTTAAATTGAGACTTGGGCCGTTTTCCCGTTGGCACAACTCTGGACGGAAAATGGAGCTTTGAGATGGCAGAGCAGTTGAGTCACGGGTCCTCTGAGGGTCAGGGGGGGGAAAGGGCCTGAGTAGGGTGGGCCCCGGTGCCGGATCCTTGTTCCTGGGGCGAGCATTGATAGCTTTTATGCTCTGACTTTGTAGAATTTAGTAAGGGAAGTGGTTGAATTTTTGTTGCCGGGCCTGAAAGGCTGAGCGTTTTCGGGGGATTGGCTGTGATGACCTGTCGGCCACTTGTTTGGCATCTGATGGGTTTGGTACAGTAGAGGTTAAATTGCTTGAGGCTTGCTTTTTAATGAAGATAGGGTAGATCCGTGTGTTGTCATTGTTGATTTGCAAAATTTGAGTATGGGTAGATAATAAGAGGGCGACTTTGTTTGAGGCTTTGGCCTTTTTCTCTTGTTTCTTTAATTTTTTCTTGGCCCTCCTCGAAAGAGGTTCATCTTTTCTTAACTGAGTGGGAGCATTGCCCTCAGGATCCTTCCCAGAGTGTAGAATACGGGTTCTGGAATTGAATCTGGGTGGGCTAGTGGAAAGTTTGGTAGATTCAACTAAAACTTGATTGTCGAGCTTTGTTAAGAAATTACACAGTTTGTTTGTGGCTGAGTTGGCTTGAAGGTCGGCACAGTTTGTGGTAGCTGCCATGCCACTATTAATTGACAGGCGGAAGGAGCCTTCTGATTGTGGCCTTAATGAATCCACCAAATCTGTCAAAATGTTTGGAAGTGTTGCTTATTTATCGATGAGTACTGCAGACAAGCAGGTGCAGAACCGATTATTCTGGTTATCACAGAGCTTATTCTCTATAAGGTCCACCTTATTACTCAGTTCCACTAGACGTTGTGCAATGGTGGATAGGAGGTCAATTTGTAACTCCATTTTGTTAGATTGCCAGAGTAATGCCCTTGCCGTAGAGTGGTTTGTTTCACCGGCTGATGTTGGACCCGAGTCATTAGTGAAACTGCTGTTGTGAAGACTTTGGCTTTGAAAACTTTGGGTGGGAGGAGGGGAATGACGGGATGCGTTGGGCGTTCTGAAGAGCTTAGGGGTTAACTCCAAAGTTAGTTGTATCTTTGATTCCAAGTTTTGAAGAAATATCGGTGATAGGTACCCAAAGTTTTGTTGATGATCTGACACTTCAGTCTTGGTTGGTCCGAGTTCTAAAAGCTCTGAGAGAGTTGGCTGAACGGGAGACTGCAGAGTGAGTTGTTGGTGACAGTGTATTTGGGCTGTGATAACCTGCTCGTGGTTTCCCAGGGTTGGAGCGGTGGTGTCAGCCAGACGGTCACTTACATATTTGTGTTTGTTTCCTGGGGAGCAACGCGGCCAAGAACAGGATTGAGACCGGCGTCTCCCTGAATATTTACTTTGTTCTTGAGTTGCAGGGGGATTAGTGTTGGGAAGGCTCCCAAGGGAGTGATCCATACCAGTTTTGGCCTTGACCCTTGCTGATCGGTCAGTCGGGGCGGAGGAATTCTCGTCATTAGGAGACGTTTGTATAAAAATTGGGTTATAAGACCTGCTGTTGGAGTCTTTAAAAAGAAATTTTGGTCGGGGACGGCATTCCTTGTGCTCCTTAATATTCTGGATGTTCCTTGAGTCGGAAGAATTGACTTTGCTAGAATGTTTTCTTGACATTGGGAGGCCCTTTTTTTTTTGTCATCCTTCAATTGAGGTGCCCAGTTGTCAGTGACTGTGTAGTGACGCTGTAAGCTTAACCTTCGTCCTTGGGGGCTTAAACTGGGCAAGTTTCAAGTTTTAAGATTCAATGCCCTGGGTCCTGGCGGGGTGGCTGGGTAGTTTTTGGGCAGTTCACTTCCCCTGGTTACTGCCCCCGCGAGTCACACCACCACCCAAGGGCCCGGGTGCACTCAGCTTGCAGCAGCAAAGGTGAACAGGAGTGGGGCCTCCCCCTCGGTTTTCCTGCAACCACGGGCCCCCTGTGGACCACCCGGTATCCCGCCACAGGTCGGCGACGATAACCAAGCCAGACAGGCAAATCCACACCGGGAGGCCAGACAAAAGGAGGGGGGCCAAGGTCAGTTATCACTGGCTCAGAGTTTTCCTCAGTGGGCCCAGAGAGGCCCGGGGGGCGCAGCAGGTCTCACGCTCGTCCCCACTTCCCCTGGCGTACTCCGCTCGTATGCCTCGGGCGTACCTCTCTGCTGCCTCTCTGCGGCCTCCCGGAGGCTCTGCGAAAGCCTGACTCCGGACGCCGTCGAGACGCCGTTGAGATGCTGCTCCTCACTGCGGCGCTGGTGATGAACGGCGGGTAGTGGCCTCGCGGCTGGCGACTGAAATCCTCCGCTCCAGGCCACGGGCTCCACACAGCCCCCCCACCGGAGCAGCCTCCAACTAGGACAACCGCCGAGATTCCGGGGGCCACGCCAGGCTCGATGAAGACCTGGCCAAATCTGCTGCTGCGGCAGCGGCGGGAGATACGAAGCCAAAGGGTGGAGTAACGTAGTGAATGAGTGGTATGCTACCGTTACTCACAGGGGACAGAAAATGCTACTCACAGAAGTAATAAATGACACACACACTCAAAAAATAAATCAGCGACTAATTTAGAGGGAAAAAAAATAGTTCTCGGGCTCAGCAGCTCTCCTTTGTCCTCTTCATCTTTTGGTCGGTCGAATCTGGGATGTGTTCCATGTCGACACTTTGATTTTCTTTGCACTAAGACACGAAGGCTGCAATGGCAGTTTGCACAAGCTTAGGGTGGCACAATTTGTGTTGCAGCTCTTAGTGACCTTCTTTAGGTAAAATGCCCTATGTACCAGGGGTACCACTTACTAGGGAGTTACAGGGGTTCCTAAAGGGTTGCCAATTGTGGAACAATCATACAGTTTAGGGAAAGAACACTGGTGCTGGGAACCAAGCAAACACTGTCAAAATTGTACCAGATACCAGGAAAAAGTGGGGGTAACCATGTCAAAAGGGCACTTTCCTACACACGGGTTCTTCAAATTTTCCTTAATTGATAAAGTTCATGCTTTCATCTTAAGAAAGTTGCTTACCTGTAACTGTAGTTCTCCAGTATTGGTATCTTTGATATATTCACATGCTAGAATCATTACCCGTTGTTGAAGTGCAATTTAAAATAAACATATATGCATATACACATGTATCCATCTAAATATATACATTATATCTATCTCTCTGTATATAAATATATATATATACATATATATAGAGAGAGAGATGTAAATAATTCCATTAAAGCTTGCATAAACACAGAATCAAACATGTAACCCAAAGAGGCTCCCGTTATAGAAGTAAGTGGAGTAATACAACCTGTCTAACCACTGCATCACAGCGCTATGCAGATTCCAGGTAATAATGCTGCGGAAATGTATGCACACTCTTCGAGGTCGCAGCACAACCTCTTTTCTCTCCGCATATCTTTTAATATCTAGCTTATGGAGAGATCTTTCCACTGGTGAGTATGGATTCGGGAAGAAAACCCATAATATTAAAAGTTCATTGAGGTGAAAGTCAGAAGGGTCTTTAGGAATGAATTTTGGAATGGTTCTGAGAATGACAGAATCAACCATGAAATGAAAGAAGGGCTCTTGAGTTGTGAGAGCCTGCATCTCACTAACACTTCTGGCCGCAGCTGCACTGACTCAATTTGCCGGAGCCTCCGGGCTTTACATTAACAAAGCAAAATCACAACTATACGCGATTGGGTCAGCGGACGAGTGGGACCGAGTGCAGCTCCCTGAGATGGGACTTCCATGGGTTGCGGACACACTGCGCTATCTTGGGATATGGATAAACAGAGATGAGACCACCTTTTATCAACACAATATGGGGAGGATACTAAGGGGTCTCCGCTGCAGTATTGCCTTCTGGAACACACTCAAACTCTCCCTGATGGGAAAGATCGCCTTGATAAAGATGGGGGTTCTGCCTAGATGTCTCTTCATAATGCAGGGTTCCTTTTTTGAACTCCCGCATCGGGTATTTAAAGAATTGGACGCACTGCTGATCCTACTGCTCTGGAACGGGAAACGCTGTCGGGTTAGCCTAGAGGTCATGAAGCGTAGGTGGGGCAAAGGAGGTTTAGAAATCCCAGATTTGGAACTTTATTACTTTGCATCGCAACTACAACATGCTATAGCCTGGTTGGACACGGACCCTTCCTGGGAAAGGTCCTTACTGGCAGACACTTATGGAGACCGACAGTTAGGCGCACTTCTCTGGCGGGCGAGGGGACAACGGGAACACTGTCCTCCGCTGGTGCGGCTCTTAGCTGCAATATGGAACCGAGTGGTCCGAAGACTTATCCGGGATCGGCCGTTTGCCCCAGAGGCAGATTTCTGGCTTATGCCGCCCTTCGCTCAAATTGAGCGGGTTATGTCGACTGACAGGTGTAAAGATGGGGGCTGCCTCATGCTGTCTGACCTCTATCCGGACAACAAATTCATTACCTATCAGGAGGCAGTGGCTACCTTTGAGCTGGGGTCAAGGCAATGCCTGCAATATGCTAAAATAGCGGCTACGGCTCGGCAATTATGGCCTTCGTTCCCGGAGGCCCCGGGGCACACCCATACCCTGGTCACTATGATCACCATGGCTGGGGGGCGGAAGTTTGTCACCCACCTATATAGGTCGCTGAGGGAAGATAAAAAGTCTGGACCCCTTAAAATAGAAGAGAAATGGCAGCAGGTGTGTCCGCAGGAGATCACGCCGCGGGACTGGGAGAAAATTCATGAGAGTGTGCGGAAGGTGTCGGTATGCAATCGATTTAAGCAAATCCAGTATAACATAGTACATATGACCTACCTCTCACCCAGGCGGCTCCATGCCATTGATAGCTCTAGAGATCCACATTGCCCTAGATGCCGCCACGATCGGGCGGACTTTCTGCATATGGTGTGGACCTGTCCAACAATTCAGACGTACTGGATGGAGGTCCTAGAGGACCTAAACAGAATAACAGGGTGGACGATGGCCACGAATGCGCGCTCTTGTCTCCTGGGCCTGATTCTCGTGATCCTAAACGTAAGACAAGTAGGCGGTTCATGGTTTTGGGACTTGTTATAGCTAGGCGGCGTATTGCGATCCATTGGTTAACCCAGCAAGGGCCCCTAGTGGCGAAATGGAAAACTGACTTGAGGGAGTGGGCTCTGGCCGAGGAGGGGCATATGCGTAACACTAGGAGAGATGACAAACTACCCGAGGTACTGCTGGCGTGGGGAATGATGGTCCAGGAGATAACGGGACAGGCCCCACATTCCACACAGGTATCATCAGAGGGGACGACTTCCCTCGGAGGGAGTCCCAAAGCCAGGGGAGCCGTGAGGAGACCCAGAATGGGCTTTGAGATACAGGGACCTCAAGTTATACAGACCCGGCAGGGGGGGGGGGGGGAGGGGGGATGTTGGGGGGGGATTGGGGGGCTGGGGGTGGGTTTAGTTACAGTTGGGTTATCATGAAACAAAGCAACGAAGCAAACCATGTTAGATTGGAAAACTTCAGTGGAAAAGAGTATAGGTTTAAATTCCTGAGTTTATTGTTGGAATGTTCACTGAATCGGCTGATTGTAGAGGAGATGTGTAATTGTATATGAACATGGTCTACAGATCTGGCAGAATAAACTAATAAAGAAATAAAAAAAAGAAGAAAAAAAAACACACATCTGGCCGCAGCGAGCGCTAGCAACAATGCAACCTTCCATGCGAGACATTTGAGGTCTGCTCAGTGTATGAGTTTGAATAGACTCTTCATAAGTTGAAAAAGAACTACGTTCAAGTGCCAGTCCGGGGAGGAGCCATTACCGGTGGAAAAACTCCAAACAATACTTTCATGAGATGTTTGATGATTCTGTTGCAGCGAGATGTACCTTGATAGAGTCATGCACCAACCCAGACTGAGCCAGTGAAAGAAAACAGGGTAGTATCTGCTCAGGTGATGCCTGTAGAGGATGCAGATTTTATTTCTGGCACCATAAGCTGAAACGTTTCCATTTGCGCTTATGTTTTTATCGTGGCTTCTGTCCTTGCTTTGGAGAGGTTATCCCTGCCATCCTGAGGAATATTCAGATCTTTGACTTCATGGAATTTAGGAGCCATGCGCCTAGGTGGAGAGAAGTCAAGACTGGATGAAGGACCTGGCGTTGGTTCATTGCCAATGCTGTCTGGGCCACATTGGAGCTAAAAGGATGAAGTGACACTGGTCGCTTTCATCTTGCTGAGAACTTTTGGTATTAGAGGTATCGTGGGAAAAGCATTGGCATAGATCCTGGGCCATCTGATTTAAATGAATCCCCCCACAATCCTGAATGTGGATGCCAACTTGAATAGAATTGGCATTTGTGATTCTTGTTTGTAGCAAAGAGATCTGGTGCCGGTTTGCCCCAGAGTGAGAAGATCCTGTTTAGCGCTGACTTATCAATCTCCCATTCCTGGCAGCTGTTCCTAGTTTTGCTTAGTATGCCTGCTAAGACATTACTTGTGCCAGGAACATGTTTGGCACAAAGAGTTATTCTGTGTGTTGTCAGCCAGCTCCAGATTTCCCGAGCTTCCTTGGACAGCATCAGTGATCTTGTGCCCCCTTGTTTGTTCACATACTGCATGCTGGTGGTATTGTCCGTGTGGCCTAACAGCTAAGATTCTGCTATGCTTGGCAGGAAAGCTTGGAGCCTGAGATAGATGGCTTTGAGCTCCAGGCGATTGATATGCCTGCTCCTCTGGAGCGGAGACCACTTTCCTTAAATTTGCAGGTCTTGCAGATTACTGCCCAAGCCCTTTAGCAAGGTATCCCTAGTTATTATGAAGCCGATTATTTGAGGTAAGAACGTGAAGCCCTCTGATAGATGGCAGATCTGGGGACCACCAGGATAGTGCTTTCATCATACCTGATGTGATGTTCACCCAGTCCTCGAACGATCCTTCTCTTTGAATCCACGATTTTGTAGCTGTTTCGGTAAGGCTCTCATTTTCAGGTGTGCAAGAGGAATCAGACTGGTCGCTGATAACATCAGGCCCAGAGGCTATTTGAACAGACATACTGAAACAGTCTTTTTTCTGGATAGTTTGAGAGCCAGTTGATTGAGCCTTCATTACCTGTCCTGAGATAGAAAGTCTTTGTCTTGGCCAATATCTAGAGTTGCACACAGAAACATTAACTTCTTGGATGGAATAGGTGATGAGTTTTGATAATTTACACTGAAACAACATTAGGCAACCTCTGTGGCATTGGACGGTTGAAATGCTGTAGGTACTTCTATCAACCAGTCGTGGAGGAAGGGGACTAGCTGAGGACTGTCCCTCCTGAGAGAAGCTGCCACAGGGGCTAGGCATTTGGTAAATGTGGAGAGTTAATTTGAGGCCAAATGGGAGGACTGAATTGTTAATGGGTGCTATCTACAGTGAAGCGTAGCTATTTGCAATGTTTGAGATGGATGGGGATGTGGAAGTAAGCATCCGGTAAATCTAGAGTTGGCCTGTGGTCTCCATGTTTAGGAGATGTAGGATGTCGGAGAGTGTGACCATGCGAAAAGACTGTGTCCATTAATACTTATTTAATTTCTAGAGGTCTGGGATGGGTCACCATTTCCCGGTTTTCTTGTCTATGAGGACAAAACGAGAATAGAAGCCCATTCTTTGCTGAGAATGTAGGACTTTTTCTATGGCACCTTTGCTTAGCATAGCTAACACTTCCTTCTGAAGAAGATGGAGATGAGGTGGGTCTCTTTATTTAGGTGGAGTGGTGAGCGGAATCTGGGTGAACCCCAACGTGTGACCATATGTGATGAGATCCCGGACCCATTTGTCCGAGGTGTTCTTACACCATAGATGAGATTTAAAAAAAAAAAAAAAGAATTCTCCCACAGGATGGTATGCTGAAGGGGGCGTAACCGGCCCTACAACATTGTCACTGCTTTCTGCCAGTGTTTCTGCCTGCCTTCTCCTTGGGAGTTGTTTGGGGTCGGCTGCCGCCATGCAAGCTGGTGTCAAGGGCTGCTGAGAGGGCTGATAAGTCTGATGCCTCTGGTATCTTCCTCAATACAAAAAGTGTCTTTTCGCAGGCCCCTGTAAAGGGTGTTTTTCGAAATTGTAATGCTTCCAAAGATCTAGCGGTATCAGTGTCCGCAAACAGAGCATCACCATTGTGTGGCATATCTAACATTTTGCATTTCAGGTCTAAATGTTGTGGCCTTCAACCAACGTTGCCGTCCAAGGACCGCTGACCCGGTCAGCTGTAGGGATCCTATTGAAAGTAAATCTATAGTGCAATCTATGATTTCCGACGAGGAGTTTTTGTCCTCCTTCAGAATCTCTCTTTTTTTTGCTTCTTCCCTTTTGTCTTCCAGCAGAAATTTCATGTACGACCACATCTGGCGGTCATACTTGCCCAGTATTGCCAGCGAATTGACCGCCCGTACATTAGTTTCGGACATGGTTGAGAACCTCTCTCCTATGTTATCAAGGCATCTGCTTTGCTTGTCATGCAGAGTTATGATTGGTGTGGAAGGGTTCTTTGAACAACAGTGAGCCGCTTGTGTGATGACCGAGTTGGGCTTGGGTGTTCACCAGAGATGGTGGTGAGCCTTCAGGCGCTTTGTATTTCTTATCGATTCTTGATAGAACTGCTGAGTGATTGTAATTCCTCCCAGATATAATCAACAATTCGAATAACTCTCACAGCCTGTTTGTTATTGGAAGTTGGAAGCCTTTGGCCACCTGTTCCATGAAGGTATGGAAACCACCAAAAATCATCTGGTGGGAAATCCACCAGTTGTTGCCAGAGGTGATGACGTCGGTATTAAATATTTGTCCCATTTATCGGGTACAGATTGTGTATTGTGAATGTTACCTTCTATCATCACCCGAGGTGAACAGGTAGTTCCGAGGAAGTACAGCAATATCTGACACCGGGGTCATTCTTGGATTGGCAGGAGCATTGGAGGATGCTGACTTATTGGAGATGATGTGACCTTGCAAGCTCAGGAAAGTGTAGTAACCCTGTAACATGCCCTGTAGGTCTAGTACTAGAGCTACAGGGACCTGAACCATGCACTTGAAGTTGGAGGCAGAGCAAAGTGGTGAAATTGCTCCACATATTGCCTCTCCATATACTGCTGCCTGTTGTAGGCATGCTCATATTAGTCCCATTCATTCTTGACATTAAGTTATGATGGACTATGTGGTGTCTTTGGTTTTTGTTGTTGTTGTTGTTTGTACTGTTGACAAGATTGCGGTCGACGAGGCCTTCGTCGTAGACGAGGTTATCGTAGATGAGGATTTCATAGACGACTGTTGTAGACGAAGACATCATAGACGATGCCCTTGTAGACAAGGCAGTCGTAGATGCCCGTCGTAGACAAGGCTGTCGTCGACGAACATCGTAGACGACCGTAGCAGATGAGGTTATCGTAGATGACCATCATAGATGACTGTCGTAAACAAGATCATCGTAGAGGAGGTTATCATAGACGACCGTCATAGACGAGGTTATTGTAGATGAGGTTATTGCAGACGACCGTCATAGATGAGGTCATTGTAGATGAGGGTATCATAGACCACCATCGTAGACAAGGTTAACGTAGACGAGGCTGTCGTAGATGGTGCCATCGTAGATGAAATTTTGACAGCGGTTTTGCCGTAGATGCCTCATTGTCAGGTTATGTTTCACCATGACTGGCTTCTGAAGAGTATTTCCCTAATGTAGCGTCATTCTTCAGGAGAGCGGGTGGGAGGACCGAGTCTTTAAATGATTCCACCTCTTTCGGACAAGCTTGACAAAAAATGCCAAGCATTGAGATAAAATACATATTGCCTTATTTCAAGCATCATTAGGTCTTGCAGTGTATATACCTTGGATTTGCCTAGTTAACGAAAGTATTTCAGAAATAACTCGTCCGAGAAAATGGAAAGTTTTGTCTGCCCAGACTCCAGCTTGGCAGGAAAAAATATTTTGAAACAACTACTTTGGCACCTGTCCAGGAATATATAAAATCAGGCACTAAATAACATAACCCCCACACAACTTGGCAGTGATAACCTGCAGAATGGATTCTGCCGTGAGAGCTGACATATAACTATAATTTAATTACTGCATAAAGGGCTTGCCCTCATTGCAAATTTTAATAAGCATGCTTCAGTCGCACAACAGAAGATAAATGAATGCACAGATAGCCATAATATTTTACCTGCTTTACCTCCACTCCATCGATGTGCCAAATCTTTTCCATTTTTTATTCCCAAAGCCTATAATTTAAGTTAGTTTGTATTTATTACTAGTCTATCAGCTTGAAAATTAATAAGTGCCACTACTCGGTGAGCTAACAATATTAAGTCATCAGTGCCCAACAGTAAGCTACTACGCCTGGGTTCCAATTCCAGAGGAAATGAACTGATGATAGAAATTGGTTGTTTGAGATCATCTTTATGAAATTTAAATATGATGCCAGGACACAACCTTTACTTGGGCATTGTGAGGTAAACACATTTAGTGATTTTTGGCAGCCATAACATATTTTGAGTGCACCACTCCAGAATGATGGCACCGCATCCAGAGGCCAATTGCATTTTGGCCTATAAGGAAACATGCTGTGAACAACAGCATATAGTCATGTTTATTAGAAAAATGTGTCCGGAGGAAAAAAGGAAGCATGTCTCCTACTGTTGCATATCAATGAGCAGGTCAACTTATCTGAACATTGAAGCCAGCTGTGTGGTGTCTTAGATAACCCTCTTCACCCTCTCAACTATGCCATTGGCTTGTGGGCTGTGCAACTATCCAAATGAAATGATTAATGCACCCTCCAAAAACGACTTCTGTCTTCTGTTTATCTACTGCTATCCTGTAATTGTTAAACAATTTTACTTACATGCTTACTTATTTGTCTAACTTAATTGCTCCCAGCCAGTAATTTGTACACCTTGCACCCTCTCTAATGATATCTTGCCTCACTGTAAAGTGCTCCGTCATCCAACGGGTAGGGAAGCACTATACAGAAAAACTTAAATAAACATCTAAATGTGTATTTTTCTCCATCAATTTTCTGGACATACTACTACATTCATTTTTTTCTCCACTGGCTTGTGAACTGCTTTTGGTACATACAATCCACAGAGCCAGGACCTTTGATCCAGCTGGTCACCAATAAACTGTTTGCTGCTTACCTGCATCACTTGCCATTAATAAACATTTCTACCTAGCACCCATCAGAGTCTTGTAGGGGACTGCCTGAGCAACACAGGCCACCAATAGGCGGTTGATACATAACCATGGTATTAGAGTGCTGTGAAAGGACTAGCCACACCACAGACATGAAGCAAAGTATACCGACCAGATGCGTGGAAAGTTCTGTACATCAGAATGCTTTAAGTTAACAGACCCACCAGTGGAAAGCCAAGAAAGAAGTGCAGATATACAGGAAAGTTAATGTATTTTTAAGTCCAAATTGATGCAAGGACCAGAGATGTGCACTACATACTGCATTGCTGTTGATAAGTCATGAAATACAGAGCAGTCGGTATCAACTGTTTAAAAAAACAGATTTTTCACAATTGAGTTTCAAAGTATTTTCTTTTGCACACATATTTAAATACGTATTTTTTTTTATCCTGAGTAGCAGTTAAGATGTTTGAGCCTACAACCTGATTGGCACTAATAACTATAAATATGCATCAACATCTTCCAATAATTCAGTCATTGTCAAGATATTCTAAAATAACGTTCCCGCCGTTATAAAGAGGATTCTCTGAGTGGGACAGCCAGCTCTCCAAAGTGTGGTCCAATGGCAAGGATTCCCCCGAAGATGGGTGGCATAGTCTTAATTTCTGAAAAGGAAGAACAAATAACGCAGGTAACGCCAGAGCCATAGGAAAGCAATGGCAGATGCCACTACTAGACAAACAGTAAGTTCCATGAGTGAAAAGAACATACGTTTAAAATCACTATTGTCAGCATTACAAGAGCAACATTATTATCTTTCTATAAAGAACAGGGTGTGAGAAATAACCTATTGTGAAAGAAAAATAAAGTCTTAGTGGTTCTAGCAGAACAAGAAGTGCAATTAATTTTACACCATATCTTATTTCATAAGGAAATGAAAAAGACTGTATTAAGTTCTAAGCCCATAGTAGTTCCATTTTAGATTTAGGTCTTTCTGTTTCAGAATCCGACAATTATAACATAAGAAAGAAGCTTTGACTTTAGTGGAAAAACATATTTGTGCCATGGGCAAGAGCTTCAAGATATATGGAGGAATGATCAATAATATTTTGTCAAATAGATGTTATAAGCAATTCATATTTGTTTCTGAACAAATTTGGGATATCAAATGTTATTTGCAACTCCTCAAAGGACGTAAACTGAGTGTCAAAGAGTAACTGAGGTATATTTGGAAAGAAGTATGGCATAAAATTTGTGAAATTTGTTCTATAACTAACTTTTTCTATTTTGCATATCTTTCTTGGTGGTTGCTCTAATGTTTTTCTACAAACATATCTATGGGTAGGTTTACTGATCTTCTCATTCACCATTGCCATCAAATTGCAAGCGATTACCTCAAACTGGAAGAACTTTAATAATATTGATTGAATTTAATTTGTCCATTTCCTATCCAAAACTAGTATTAATGTTAATACTTCGACTGAAGTTTTAAAACCTCCTTAAATAATTACATTCTAGATAGTTCAGGGTTTTTATGACATATATTACATACATAAAATAAGAAACATAGGGCCAGATGTACGACCGTTTTTTGCGGTCGCAAAGGGGCATTTGGCCCGTTTGCGACCGCAAAAAACGGATGCACAACGTACTAAGCCTATTTTGCGAGTCACTTATCTATTAGCGACTCGCAAAATAGGGTTAGCGACTCGCTATTAGGAAGGGGCATGCCAAGGGCACCCCTTCCTAATAGCGAGTGCAAATGCCATGTATGAGTGTTTTGCCGCAGTTTACCACCTACTTCAAGTAGGTGGTAAACCATTCTGCCCTCAAAAAATGAAACTGGAAAGTTTCATTTTTCTTTTAAATGCATCCCGTTTTCTCACGGAAAACGTGCTGCCTTTAAAAAAAAAAAAAACAGCTTTATTGACAAAGCAGTCCCAGACATGGTGGTCTGCTGACCCCAGCAGGCCACCATCCCAGGGAGTGCTGGCCATTCCCAATGGGTTCGCAAATTGCGACAGCCTCGTTAATATTCAAGGGGCATGCAATTTGCGACCCCATTGGGAATCGCAAACAGTGTCAGGGACACTGTTGCACACTGAATTTTGCGACTCACAATTTGTCTCAATTAGTGAGTCGCAAAATTCAATGGTGGTACATCTGGCTCATAGTTTCTAGTTCATGCTATGTAGGATTTCTGCTCTTTTTCTAGTTAAAAATTTAAAACTGCAATTTTTATATTACATATAGAGATTGGTTTGTTATTTCTTTGGTTACAGCTGCTTCTGTTTATTTTGAAATTACATCTTTTTAGGTATAAGTATAATACTTTAGACACATATCTCTTTTGGAAGTTAAAACAAGTTACTTACCCGTGCATTGTGGTTCTCCAGTATTGATATCTTTTATAGATTTAAAAATCCGTCGTCACTGCGCGAGTCCCAGGGTAACAGTAAAAATAGTAGTGCTAAAGCATTAGCTTTAATCTCCATTGAAAAATAATAGTATTTAGTAACCTATTTACATGGTTTTAAAACATCCAAACTTCAGCCAATCAGAGCAGAGACCCTGAAGTATCCATCCCCTGCAAAGTCACTGCCCCTCAGATTTCGAGCACACGTGTAAATAAAAACAACAGAGGTATGTAATGGTGAGCCTGAACGAGAAGGAGGGAGGGTCACATGTGACAGGTAAGTAACTTGTGGAGTTCCGCAGGGAGCATCCCTGAGCCCCACATTATTTAACGCCTATGTTTCATCTTTGGCAAAAATTGGCATGAAGTGGGGCTTCGGAATTTGCTCCTATGCGGACGACACCCAACTGACAATAGCCATCGGAAATGAGCATGATGACACCAGAGCCAAACTCAATAACTGTCTGACCGAGATGGCAAACTGGATGTCAGAGCACTGTTTAAAGCTCAATGCAGAGAAATCAGAAATCCTGCTTCTCGGTGGAGCCAATCACATTTGGGATACATCCTGGTGGCCCCTCTCTTTGGGCGCGGCGCCAGCTCCAAAGCAGTGTGTCAAAAACCTGGGCATTATCATCGATAATACTTTATCGATGAAAGACCACGTGCAGATCCTGTGTGGTAGAAGCTTCGCTACCCTGGAGCTCCTAAAGAGACTATTTCCCTGGATCCCTCTGGAAAGCAGGAGGACCATTACGCAGGCACTACTTGTTAGCAGGCTGGATTACGGAAATGCACTCTTTGTTGGCATGCCAGATTATCTTTTTAAACGTCTGCAGGTCATACAGAACGCAGCGGCTAGACTAGTGTGCAATGAGAACAGATACAGTCCTGCGACAAAATGCCTGAAACAACTCCACTGGCTGCCTATGCGCCAAAGAGCGCGTTTCAAACTCCTAGGACACGCTCATAGGGCACTCCATCACACAGGCCCCAAGATTCTACAGAACAGAATCAAGTTCTATGTTCCACCCAGATGCTTAAGGTCACGCTCCTTAGCACTAGCTGAGACCAAGAGAATAAGTAAAAGCAGGACAGGTGGACGCACTTTTTCGCACCTTGCAGCACTTCATTGGAATGAGCTCCCGCTGGAGCTAAGACTAACTGAAGAACACATGGCGTTCAGGAAGAAACTCAAAACATATCAATTTCCCTAGCCAAGCCGTCTGCCCCCAACTAATCATAACCTTTCAACGGACGAAACGCGTAGGCTGATCGTGTTCTGAATTTTTGTTGATGAACTTTTGAAATCACTAACTTGATATAACGTATAATAAAATACGGATTTGAACAAAGGAAGTTTGTTTGTGGATTGGATCTGTTAAGAATCAACATCCAATTGAAGATACTTATTATTGAACACGACGCTCCTTTCATTGAGGAATATTCATACGTGGTGTGGTTCTGCAGCGGTGAGCCACAGAAGGTTGAGCGTGATCGATTGATGGAATTACATTGAATTAATCTGGATATAATACTGCCCTGTGCACACTAGTTGGAAGCCCTCACCGATAGTCAGTATTTTGATATAAACAAAATTGAGCTTATTAGTTGCGTACCTTATGCAAAGAGACGCCGCAGGGTAGCTTGACCGACTGCCACATCTGCCTTTCTCCAGCGAGGCAATAATGCTTTGTGAAGGTGTGGGCGTTCACACATGTCGCTGCCCTGCAGATGTCAGGCAGAGAAACACCTGCGAAAAGGGCTGAAGAGGCTGCAATTTTTCGAGTTGAGTGAGCCTTCACCTTTGCAAATAGTGGATGTCCAGCCTGTTCGTGATAGAAGAGTACGGCTGAGGCAACCCAGCGAGCAATACTAGCCCATGTTAAGGCTTGACCTTTTCTAGGAGCAGAGAAAGAGATGAGCAACTGAGTTGATTTGCGGAAAGACTTAATTCTTTACAAGTAGAATTTCAAACAACGCTTATTGTCTCCGCTGTTGAAGAAGGATTGGGAAAGGATGTAGGCAGAACAACTGGTTCAATGAGGTGATACGATGAAGGCACCTAGGGAATAAATGAAGGATTAGTGCGTAGGACTATTCTATACTGTAGGAACTGAAGGGAAGGTTCTTTTATGGTGAAAGCCTGGATTTTGCGAATGCGTCTTGCAGACGTGATGGCTAAGAGGAAAGCCACTTTTCAAGAAAGGAATTTGAGTCACACTTGTGAATAGGCCCGAATGGAGGCCTCATGAGTTGTGATAAGACAGTGTTCAGCTGCCAAAGCACTGGAGGAGGCTTTACAGTCGAGTAAGCTCTGAAGAGACCCTTCATAAACTCCATGACAAGCCTGTTGGACCACAAGGAGAGTGGGCCAGAACGCCGCCTGTATCGGGAAATGGATGCCAAGTGAACCTTTATGGATGAATGAGAGAGGCCTGATTTGGCAAGATGCAGGAGTTATGGTAATATCTGCTCAGGCGTAGAAGGAAAAGGGATGATGCAACTGTGAAGTGCACCATGCACAGAATCTCTTCCATTTTGCCATGTACCACTTACGGGTAGAAGAAGCTCGAGCTTTGTGAAGTATGGATTTACATTCGTCAGATATCTTCAAATTTTTGAATTCAGCGTGGTGAGGAGCCAAGCCGATAAATTAAGAGTGTGAATCTGCGGATGAACCACTTGGCCCTGATTCATAGAAAGGAGATCCTCCGCCGGTGGAAATTGAATGGGAGAGCACTCTGATAAGCGATGCAGCTCGGTGTATCAGTATTGTCTCGCCCATGCCGGGGCGATGAGAATGAGTTGGCATGGCTCCTGTTTCATTTTTTGCAAAATCCTTGGGATGAGAGGGAATGGAGGAAATGCGTAAGCGAACATCCCTGCCCACGAGAAGTGAAAGGTGTTTTCCTAAGATCCTGGCTGAGAAGCCCTGCTGGCGAATAGAGTGCATTTTTTGTTGAGGGATGTAGCGAACAGACGTAAGGTTGGATAACCCCATGACTGGAAGACTCTTTGCAGTTGACTGTCGCTGAGCTCCCACTCGTGACACTGCTTGGTGTCCCTGCCGAGTCAGCCCACTCGTTCTGTACTTACAGTACATGTTCCACCTTTAATGAGATGCCATTGGTTATCAGCCACTTCCATATCTGTTGTGCTTGAACTGATAGTATTTGAGGCCTTGTGCCACTCTGTTTGAGGAGATAAAACATGGTGGTGGTGTTGTCCATCCTGACAAGTACTGAAGAGCCCTGGATCCTTGGGAGGAACGCTTGAAGAAATACTGCCTTTAGTTCCAAAAGATTTATGTGGCACAATGCTTCTTGGCTGGAACACTTGCAGTGAACCTGAAGATCCTGGAAGTGGCTCCCCATCCTTCCATGGAGGCATCTGAAGTCATCACCATTTGTGGTGTAGTTTGTAGGAAGGAGAGACCCTGAGAACTGTTGTTTGTGACCATCCAACAGGACATTGCCAAGGACTTTCATGAGGTTATGGAAATTATGTCACCGAACGAACCCCGATATTGAGCCCACTGTGCATCGAGCCGCTCCTGCAGTGGTTTCATGCGGGGACGGCAATTGGGGATCAATGGGATGCAGGATGATATCATCCCCAGAATAGCTTTGTATGTCCTTACAGAAACTGACTTTCTTGTAGAAAGGAGACGTGTTATCCTTTGCAGACGTAAGATCCTCTCTTTCGTGGCAAAAGCTTTTGAAAGCTCAGTGTCGAGAATCGCCCCTAGGAAAATGAGCGACCTGGAGGAGATGAGAGATGATTTTTCCTCATTGAGGCAGAGACCCAGCGACTGAAAGAGTTGCCGGCAGTATTGCATGGATTTCTTGGCTGTCCGGAAGGATGGAGCTTTGATTAACCAATCGTCCAAGTAGGTGAATACCTGGTGACCGGAACGTCAGAGAAAAGCTGCCACCGGGGCCATGCACTTGGTGAACACTCTGGGTGCTGACTTCAACCCGAAGGGTAACACTTTGAATTGATAATGGCACACTGCCACCTGGAACCTGAGAAATCTGCGATGCTTGGGATGTGAAAATAAGTATTGAGAAGATCGAGGGAGGTGAGATAATCTCCCTCCTCCTTAAGGAGCAGGATCTCTTGGAGAGAGAGCATTCTGAATGGTTGGTTTTTGATGAACTTGCTTAGTAGCCTAAGGTCCATTACCTGCCTCCGTTTTCCTGTCTTCTTCTTGATGAGGAAGAAGTGGGAGTAAAATCCCAGATTGTGCTGGTTGCGTGGAACCTCCTCTATTGCGTGCTTGGAAAGAAGCGATTGTATTTATTTTCTGAGAATTGGAAGATGACGATGAGATGTCTTCCATTGAGGAAAATTTGGAGGCTGCTGAACAAATTCCAGGGTGTGACCATGCCGGAAAACATTCAACACCCATTTGTCTGACGAGATGGACTTCTATTGACTTAAGAATTTTGACGAGGTGGGACCGAATCAAAATGGGAAAGTAGTAACAGGGGCCTGCTGCTTCTCATTGTCTCCTGTTGGAATCCTGAGACTTCACGGCTGATGGTTGACTACTGCACCCTGATGCCTTTGAATGTGCTGACGTGGTATTCGAGTGGTAGGTTTGGCTGGAATAAGAAAGGTGAAAGGTCTACTGTGAATAAGGTTGGAACCGCAGCTAAAATTGCAGCCTAGATAGATACTGACCTCTACCTCTGCCTCAAAAGGGCTGAAATCTCCACTCTGTAAACTGCAGAGCGATTTGACTGTCTGTGTCTGATTTGATGGATTGGAGAGCATCGCCAATGTGCTTCCCAAAAAGACATTCCCCATCAAATGGCACGTCTAACACCTTAGCCTGCACTTCCAGGCAGAAGGTAGAGGCTTTAAGCCATCCTTGTCGGCGCAACAATGCCACTCCAACCATCTGCCTTAAGGTGGTGGAGGAGATGTCCATGGCGATGGCAATCAACTCAGAAGAGGCCTTTTCTCCTTCAGAAAGTATGTCTCTTGCCTCTTGTCTTCCGGGAGATACTCCAACAGAGACAAGATGTCGGACCACATCTGTCGGTCATATCTCCTGTGGATGGCCATGGCATTGGAAGCTCTCATGGAAGTGGCCACCAGTGCAGAAAATCTTTTGCCTATATTATCTAGGCATAACAAAAAAACAAGGAACCCTGGAAGTCAGCGGGGACCAAGGGTGGCGTTGTGTTTAACAGAACAAAAGGTCCCACACAAAAAGAATGTAAACTTAAAATTTCACAATTTCATGATAAAAATTGGAATAAACAAATGTTTAAATTACAAGATAGGTATTTAATGCTAGTGTAGATGAAACAAGACAATATTAACACGTGGGCAACCGTGACAAGGCAGAGGAAATCGGCCGATTTCCTTGCCCCAGGCAAGTGACTTAAAATTGTGACTTTCCAATATACGTGAATATAAATAAACACAAGTCACAGTAGAGGTTACATCTCATACTCCACAACCAGTACAAATAGTAGTATAGAGTTAGGGATGTCTGTGTCGACGACGTTTCAATCCCGTAGAGAGTATCGGGATCTCATCAGGACTAATAGATAGAGCAGGTGCCTGAGAAGTTGCCTGGAGAAGTAAGAGGGAGGGGAGGGGGAAAGGGGGAAGGAGCAAACAATTAAAATCATGAAAGAGGAGATGTGAAAAAGGAGGGGAATAGGGAGGAAGAAAGAGATACTAAAGAAATTATAATAATCAATAAATAGGAAAATAGCAGTGGAGTAAATACAAGGAAGTGTGAGAGTGAAAGAAGGAAGTGGAGATGTGTGAGGTGAGGTAATGTACATATTACCAGAATAAGAAAAAGAGTGAAGAAAAAGGGCCACAAGATCAGGGGCAGTGGAACAGGGATAAAGAGTGTAAAGGGGAGAAAGTGAAGGAGGGTGAAAGTAAGGGAGGGATAAGAGCAAGAAGGACTGACCAAGAGTGCGGCAAGTCAAAGAGCCGCGATGAGCAAAGCCAGAGCTATTCCCCTCCTTTTTTCACATCTCCTCTTTCATGATTTTAATTGTTTGCTCCTTCCCCCCTTTCCCCCTCCCTCTTACTTCTCCAGGCAACTTCTCAGGCACCTGCTCTATCTATTAGTCCTGATGAGATCCCGATACTCTCTGCGGGATTGAAACGTCGTCGACACAGACATCCCTAACTCTATACTACTATTTGTACTGGTTGTGGAGTATGAGATGTAACCTCTACTGTGACTTGTGTTTATTTATATTCACGTATATTGGAAAGTCACAATTTTAAGTCACTTGCCTGGGGCAAGGAAATCGACCGATTTCCCTCTGCCTTGTCACGGTTGCCCACGTGTTAATATTGTCTTGTTTCATCTACACTAGCATTAAATACCTATCTTGTAATTTAAACATTTGTTTATTCCAATTTTTATCATGAAATTGTGAAATTTTAAGTTTACATTCTTTTTGTGTGGGACCTTTTGTTCTGTTAAACATATATTATCTAGGCGGCGCCCTTCCTTGTCTGGTGGAGATGTGCATGGAGAAAAGGGATTCTTGGCCCTTCGTTGTGCGGCCTGCATGATGACAGAATCAGGCCAAGGATGCCCAATGAAACACGTCGGGGAGTTTTCAGTGGCCTTATATTTTTTGTCCAGCTTCAGCATGACAACTGGAATGGAAGCTTGTGTTTTCATCAATTTGAGGCCCTCTTGCCACAAGAAATCCACTATAGGAATAGCACGAATGGTGCTCTGTGTGCCAGGTTTAAAGTCATACAGAAAGCACTCCGCTTTATTGGCTGGCATAGGGAGGTCAAAGCGCTTGGAGGCCCGCTCCAAGAGATCATGTAAATCACTAATATCCGCAGGTGGCGAATCAGCTACTGGCGGGGTAGGAGATGACGGCATTGGGCAACATAATCATCCCATTCGTCAGGAGCATCCGTATATGTATGGAGCTCACCCTCCTCCATTTGCTGGTCATCGCTGTCCTGTGGATCAACGGGGATGGAAAGAACTAGAGGGGCTACTTTATCCTCTAGGCGTTTGAGTACTTTGAGGAGCAGGGCTGGTAATAGGGACCTCCTGTGGAGGACGCGGAGCAGAGTTTGCGTCAGGAAAGCATCTGTAATAGTCATTAATCAGGATGTGCAGATCTGTAACCAAGGAGACGCTGACAGACGGTTCCTGGAGGTGTTGGTGCTCCTCCTTTTGCTCCTCATAAGGATAATGTTCCTGTAAGGAGTCTAGGCATTGGGCTGAGGGAGGACCCCTATCGGTGAAGGAGTAGACACCCTGAAGGTAGCTGAATGGATTGTCATCCGTTTCATCCTCCTTATCATATCCCTGGTATTTAACCTTTAAATAAGAAGGATTGTAGGCAGGCCCAAATAAGCCTTCATCTTCAGATTCTTGGAAATCCAGGAGGTGAGTTGGGGGCAATGGCGAGATTTTAGAAAAATCCTGGAACGCTGGCTTCTTTTTTCCCCTCCATCGACATCGACGACGACAAAGCTAAGGGCAACGCGGATCAGCCTTGTATGCGGCCGTCGATGGTGACGTGGCCGACGATGAAGGTCTCGCCGACGGGGACGATCTCGTCATCGTTGACGACGTGGTAGCAGCCCTCTCCTTGCTCAACGATGCTATTGCCGTTGACTTTGACTGTCGACGTGAACGTCGCCGACGAGACAGTCGACGGTGTGGAAACTGCTGTCGTTGCTGAAGACAGCAGAATCCTTGATGTTGGAGCCATTGACGGCCGGTCCAATAGTGAAGAAGGCTCTCAGAAAGGAGTATGTGGAGCAGACGGAGGTGCTGAGCCAGACCTCTGATGAGAAGTGGAAGGGTCAGCCTAGTCTTTTTTTTGGCTTTTTTCTTCTCAGAAACCTCTTTATCATGAGACTTCCATCTTCTAGAGTCCGTGTGAGCAGAAGAGGATTGTACTTCTTTTGTCTTCCTGGATGAGGAATGGGCCTTCTCCTCACGGTCAGAGCCTAAGTCAGAGGTTGACTTTTTTTTCTGGAGCCATAGCAGTAGTCTGCCCTCTCTGTCCTTGAGGGTTTTGGCAGAAAACGTATGGCAGTACTTACAGTCCTTGGGTTTGTGGTGAGGATAAAGGCAATATAGACACTCCTTATGAGGGCCCTCAGAGAAAAGTCTGCTTTGTCCACCGGTCTTGCAGGGCCTAAACAGACCTTTTTTAGACTCTGGCATTCTGTGTGAAATACAGCAAAACACACACTTCAACAGTACTTTAGGTGTTGATAGATGAAGAAATGATAGCTGGAAGCTGTAGGTCAAAAGGGTAATAAAGAAACACTGTGACTGAGCAGAGCTCAGGAAGACTCCCTAACACACGACGTGCTGTAAAAAATCTGAGGTATGGTGGCTCTGCAGGGGATGGATACTTCAGGGTCTCTGCTCTTTTTTGCTGAAGTTTGGATGTTTTAAAACAATGTAAATAGGTTACTAAATACTATTGTTTTTCAATGGAGATTGAAGCTAATACTTTAGCACTGCTATTTTTACTGTTATCGTGGGACTCCCACCATGACGACGGGAAGATTCAAGCATGTGAATCTATAAAAGATACAATACTGGAGAACATTTGGTTACTAATGTGAGAACTGTTTCTCAATAAAGCACTTTAAAGCTGAAAAAAGTGGCATACCTTGTAACACGTCCTGTTGTTATCATTTTTAAGGTTAGTCGAGGCTGCAGCAAAGTCCACCAACTTGCCGAGACTCCACTTGCTGCTGAAGAACAAAGGTTTACTTTTCTCTTTCAGGACCCTAGGTAAGAAGACTTGGAAGTAAACCCGCTCAGACTGCAAAGAAAATTTAAAATCTTTGTCACATTTGCACCATATGAATATTTAAATAGGCTTTTAAGTGACAACGTATGTGTAAATAACATTTATAGCTCATGCTTTGTAATGCTTGTTTTTGTTTTCCTACATCCGAAGATTTGACAATCAAAGTCGGGCTTATAAGGTGGCTTAACCTGTGACATACGCACACCAACAACAATACTTTATGATGAGACAATTTAACAAAATTTGGTATAAAATGCAGTTGTATGTGATAACATAGAAAAACGATTTCATGGAATACCATTACTGACAAACCCTTTCATCTAAACTGGCTTTTGAATGCTTATTTTTTTAAGTGTAAACGCAATGGTTGAAGGTCTTACTTTCAGAACCATTTTTGTTGGAGATGTTTATTTCGGTGCTTTACTTCAGGAGACAATATTTCATATTTATATCTTTGACATTGTCAAATAATTACTTTGGATGCTTTTAATTTGCTGACCTATCTCCACCGGTAAACAGCATCCATCACTGCCTTCACAACCTCTAAACACCATCAATTCCTGCCTCCTAAAACCTGTCACCACACCTAAACTGCACTCATCCCTGAAGACCTAAAGGCCCTTTCTACCCGTAAATTCTACCATCCCTGAACCATAAAATCACTCACTACCCCGAACTCCATCCATTCCAGAACCCCAAAAAACCCTTTCTACGCCTAAACCCCACCCATCACATACCCTTGAAAACACCTGAGCATACCCGAACTCCACCCATCCCTAAACTCTAGAAAACCCTTACCGCCCTTAAACACCAGCAGTCCATGACCCATAAGAACTCCTCATTACCCTACACTACTCACCCCTGAAACATAAAAACCATTTCTACATCTAACTCCACCCATCAATGAATCCTTATAACTCCTCACCACCCTAACCTCCACCCCATCCTGAAACTTAAAAACTCTTCATCATCCCAGCCCCTACACATAATTGAACCGTAAAAAACCTCACAGCCCTAAACTCCGCCCATCCATGAACCCAAAAACCCCTCAACACCCTTACACTCCACCGATCCCTGAAACCTAAAAACACCTCACACACCTAAACACCACATACCTGTGAACCCATAAAACCTCTCACCATAGGGTGACCAACTGGCATGGGTGCAAATTCAGGACGGTCAGTGTAAAAATTCAGGACAAAAGGTCAAAATTCAGGACAAAAATTCAGGACAAAAGGTCAAAATTCAGGACAAAAATTTGGGACAAAACATACGTTTTACAGACATATCAGAGGAGGTCGCACAATAATATATAAGTAAGTAAATAGACAACCAAAATAAATACAAGTCAAAATAAGTTTATATAAGGTTGAGACAATCGTGCACTTCAGTTTTTCAGTATGCACGCAGCTTGGCAAAGCAACATCAGGCCCTTTCTGCAATCAAGATTTGTGCTAATGTAACAATAAACATTAAATAGTATTTTTGTATTTGTATGTTGAAATCTGACTTTTAAATGTACAGTGAAAACGCTGTTAGTTATTTAATTTTATTTTCTCCAGCATGGCGCCAAGACAAAAGCAGAATGCCTTGCCCTAGTCTGATGCAGGAGAAGGCACACCACATGCTGTCACTACAATTGGGCCCATTGTCATTCTATAAGTGCTAATCAGCTGCAGTCTCATAATGACAATGGGCCAGGCCACAGTCTGTGCAAGGTCCCGGAGGGGCAGCTGCAGGCAGCCTCTTCAGTTTAAAAGATAAGTGCGAGAGGCCCGAGTGAAATCTTTTAAACTCATGGGGCCTCTCGCAGGGAAACAGCATACCTTACTGAAATTTCCCAATTCGATTTTAGTATGATGTCTGTAAAGCGTCCGTAATTTGGGGACCCCAAATTACGGACGCATTGTGGACATCATACTAAAATAACGGCCGGTCCGTGAAATTTACGGACGGTTGGTCACCCTATCTCACCAACCCTACACTCCACCCACCTCTGAATTCTAAAAACCAATTTCTATGCCTGAATGTCAATTATTCCGGACCCCTAAAAATTCCTCATCACCCAAAACATTACCGAATCCATGAACCCAAAAACCCCACAGTAGTCCTAATATTTTTCCTTTAAAATGTTTCCCTTAATACTAGTAATAGGCCAGTTCAGCCTTGTTTAGAGTGGGAGCACAGACACTTTGCTACTGGTTAGCAGGTATAATGTGCACAGAATTCTAAAGCCAAGCAAAAATACAGGGTCCAGCAAAAGGCAAAAAATATGGGGTGACCATGCAGAACCGGTGCATTTCCTATATACAGAATATAAACTAATATGTTTTTTTCACTGTTTCACTTGTTAATACATGTTTCACAGAACCTTCCAAAAGACGAAATAGCCCTGGTGAGTGAGAAAAGCCTATTGTAACAGACAACGGCAAAGTATTAGTAATGAGTAAGCAAGATAAAGCAGGAGAGCATTTAAGGTTATGAACAAGCATTCCATTTACATCTCAATAGTGACAGTAATTGCACTAAGGTTTGCAGTTGTTTAAACTTAGGTGCATGTTGGCACTCTTCGTACAAATATTTGTACAATACATTTGCTCTGAAAACAATTAGTGTTGGAGTTATTTCTTTATTGGTGTAACATATTTTATATGCGATTTGAATTTAGACATGTCATTGTTATCTTTAAATGTGGCAGCCAAGACTCGAAGGGCTGACACTTGGTCCCCATTTCATGTTTGACACTTTCAGCAACGTCTGAATTTACAGTCTGAGACTTTAGTTTTATTTTTCCGTAAGTATGAGCCCTAAATATCCTGTTGTTTAAAATCAAGAGACTGGCTGAACACATCACAAGTGACTTGGATTCAGTTGGAAGCTAATGACAGCTTAGCATAGGCCATTAGAAATGGTGCACTAGATTTTATAGCAGAGATTAGTCGATAGTAGTGGTAGTAAATCTTTTATTGTTCAATTAATTAAAATCATGACAAAAATATCTCTGAAATGTATAAATTATATACAAAATATAAAACAGCAGGTCTATCTATTAACATTTCAGTAATAATTGCTAAGAGGTTTGCTGTCTGAAAGATCTCTGTGGCATCCTCTGTACCAGCTGACACTCCTGCCATGGGCTTGAAACTGCCTCCATAGTAGTGGGATCTGTTCCTCACTGCACAGGCAGGCACCAAGTAGGCACCAGTGATCATCCCTGCTCCTAGCTGTTAAGCAACCTAGGATGCTTGAGTCATTATCTGGCATGTTGAAGCCATCATTAGCAATAATGGGGTGACCCTGTGTCCCTCAGAACCTGGGTATTCGCAATATATAAAACAAGTGGTTCTGTTGGGAAATTAAAATTACTTTGATCAATGCATATAATACAATTTCTATTTTCAATTTCGTTTTGTAGACATGTTTTTTTCACACAAGTAGAGAAAAGGAGAACACACCACAAAGACAAGAAAAATTATCAAAGATTCAATTATTTACTAAGTTGGTCATCATAACAAATAATAAATATGGCTGTCAAAAAGATTTTCCAGCGATATATTAGTGACTATAGTGCAAGACAAGTGACATGTAGTGATACGTGTGATCAATGGTGCTATACAGATATGACAAACATAAGTGTAACAAGTGTAGTAGATAGACAAGCTTATTCTTTTCTGTCCATTAATTTACACATGAATACAAGAACCAGATCTGATTTTACATTCGGGTCCAGGAGACTGTATGGACTAGAGTGATAATAACGTCGATGTTTCGACCCTTAACGATAGCGCAGCTTGATACGCGTCAGAAGCGGGTCTTCTTCAGGACTAGGACAAGAAGGGGGTTCGGACAGCCTGTGGGATTAATTAGAAACAAATCAGGTGTGTTCCAATAGTCCATTGGACTATCGTAAATTGCAGTAGCAAAGGAGATGCTTACCGCAATGTCCGAACAGATCGGAAATGGTGTCTGTGATCCTATTGTTTGAATAAATGCGGAAAAGTCAGGGTGTCCACCTTGATGGGAATGAAGACCTACACCTGGAGGTTGTGGTCTACAGAGAAATGGAGTGCAATTGGTCTAAAATGCGGCATTGTTATAAGGAATGATTATTCACAGAGCGAACAATGCATATGCGCCAGTGTGTGCAGATAAAATTGTGGCGTTGGGCAACCATTTCAAAAGGCGATCAAAAAATGTGTGCGAGCGTATGCAAGTAATCAATAGATAGCATTATGCATACTAGCGAAAGTGAATTCTCTACTCCCATGTGCCCAACTATATCAAAAACGCAAACAAGTGCGCAAACGTATGCACAATAGTGTGGCGTAATGCATACCCGTGGGAGGGGAGGTTGTGGTCTACAGAGAAATGGAGTGCAATTGGTCTAAAATGCGGCATCATTATGAGGAATGATTATTTACAGAGCGAACAATGCATATGCGCCAGCGTGTGCAGATAAAATTGTGGCGTTGTGCAACCATTTCAAAAGGCGATCAAAACATGTGTGCAAGCGTATGCAAGTAATCAATAGATAGCGTTATGCATACTAGCGAAAGTGAATTATCTCTACTCAAATGTGCCCGACTGTATCAAAAAAGTGAACAACTGCACAAACGTATGCACAATAGTGTGGCGTAATGCATACCTGTGGGAGGGAATTCTCTCGGAACACGGGTACTCCACCAGCCGGTTGGAGTCGTGCCGTACTGAGTCTGTTTTAAACGGTGCCGCCAAAAGAGATCACAATGCTGTGGGCATAAAGGAGAGTTCTGATTGAAACTATGCCCAGCGGAGTGAGCACAGCAGAGCCCGTTCTCCAGAGGAGCGGATTCTTAACTCGGAAGACGCGTCGTGAGTACCGTCTACCTCTGCTTTCTTCGAGTGAGGCCATGCTGAAACCGGTCAGTATTTCATAGGATGCTGCGATTGATGTCGTCAGCAAAGTGCTTAATAAACGCCCTACACCCCATTGGATTCCGACTGACTTTTTGTTAGAATTACTACACATCGCAATGACAAAAAATTACTTTATTTTCCAGGACACCTTCTATTACCAATGTAAGGGTGTTGCAATGGGGGCTGGGTTCGCTCCCAGTCTAGCTAATTTATTCATGGACCATTTTGAAGACATCAACATCTACGACCATTCAAATCCCTTCCTTGAAAATATCGCTATTTGGAAGTGATACATTGATGACGTGCTGATGATATGGACCGGCACAGAACACCACCTGATACAGTTCAAAGCATGGCTGAATAGACGATCACCAGACATACAGCTCACAATGTCATATAGCAATGAGACCATCTGCTTTTTGGACCTCACACTGGAAATTGAAGATGCACAAATTATAACGAACCTATACAGAAAACCATCAGACCGAAATACCCTGTTGAAATATGATTCCCATCACCCCAGAAATCTGAGGGATAATTTGTCATACGGCCAATTTTTAAGGCTGCAATGTAATTGCTCCAGACGGGGAGACTACTTTAAGGAAACAGACATCCTTATCACAAAACTGAGGGACAGAGGATACCCGAGAGGGTTGCTCAACAGGGCGAGGAAGAGGGCATGGTACCGCCCTAGAGAATCCCTCCTCGAAGTCCAACCCAAGGATAAGAATATGGACAAATTGGTATGCGTAACAACTTTTAACACAAGAAGTCATGACATTAAAAAAGTAATTAAAAAATATTGGAATCTCGTGGGAACAGAAATCAACATAAAAGAAGAACCCATGTTTGCCTTCAAACGTGCAAAGAATATCAAGGACTATGTGGTGAGCTCCTTCCTTGAAACTCCAAAGACGCCTGACATCAGACAACAATTGAGTTTACCACCAGTGTTAGGCCATCATAAATGGAGTAACTGCAAAGCTTGCAACCTTGCCTTGGTAGGTACTACTTTCACTCATCATGGCCGTACATACCACCTAACACAGCATACTAACTGTAACAGCCAGAACGTGATTTACGCCATCAGATGCCCCTGCCAGAAATTATATGTAGGACAACCCACTTAAAAAGTCAAAACCAGGATCCTGCAAAACTGTAGCAGGATTAGATGCAAGGTGCAGGGAGCCCCACTGGTGGACCACTTTTACGCAGAAGGCCATACAGCGGATGACCTCCGGTGGTGGGTTTTGGAGAAAATCACCCCACACCCAAGGGGAGGTAACACACTCTCCGCCCTTAATTTCAAAGAGTGTCGCTGGATCCATACTCTAGGCTCGGTCAATCAGGGACTGAACGAACAAGAAGGAACATACCACCAGATGGTTAGGCTATAACTGAGTCTCCTTATATAGTACACAGACTCGTATGGCCCGATAGATATACTGACTGCACAATCTGCTGTTGTCACATTGGTCCATACCACATGCTATGTTAGCATGGGGCAGTATGATAAAAAGGTTACTCTAGTTTATGAGCTAATCCGCAACTTTGTGCACATGTACCCAATAAAATGTACATACCCGATATATACTGTCTGTATGTAATATGTCTTAGAGAAAAAATGTACCGCAATGCGGATTTTCCCATATGTACGTTGTGATTACTTGAGTCAAGACAATTTAGTGCACTTGATGCATAATCTGTGTAACCTTATTTTGTGTAATGTAATATGTCTTAGAGAAAAAATGTACCGCAATGTGGATTTTGCGATATGTACGTTGTGATCACTTGAGTCAAGACAATTTAGTGCGCTTGATGCGTAATCTGTGTAACCCTATTTTGTACAACCATCCTTGACTTCAACTCACATGTGCCTCTGATGTATATGACATGTAAGACCGGAATGTATAAATTAGGGCGATTCTGACTATTATTAATATTAATTGGCGTTAGTGTTCCTAATTTTACTAGGGTGTACGTTATAATCAATATAAGACTGTCCCTGTACGTGTAATCACCGGAGCCAGGGCAATTAATTTGCTGTTGATACGTAATCTATGCAACTTCAGATATGCTCCAATATCGATACACTATGCGTATTGTAATCCACAGGACATGAGCTTAATTCCTACACCGACTAGTTCATTACGGACTTTTACCCTTACCCCTTAGCAGAGGAGTCAGCTTCTATGGCAGTGCACTGCTGCACCAACACGTTCACGTTGTTAAACAAGCCGGCTGACGTAAGTAAGCTGTCAAATACTGACAGGTTTCAGCGCGGCCTCACTCAAAGAAAGCAGAGGTAGACGGCACTCACGACGTGTCTTCCGAGGTAAGAATCAGCTCCTCTGGAGAACGAGTTCTGCTGTGCTCACTCCGCTGGGCATAGTTTCAATCAGAACTCTCCTTTATGCCCAGAGCATTGTGATCGCTTTTGGCTGCACCGTTTAAAACACAGACTCAGTACGGCACGACTCCAACCGGCTGGTGGAGTACCCGTGTTCCGAGAGAATTCCCTCCCACAGGTATGCATTACGCCACACTATTGTGCATACGTTTGCGCACTTGTTCGCTTTTTTGATATAGTCGGGCACATTTGAGTAGAGAATTCACTTTTGCTAGTATGCATAACACTATCTATTAATTACTTGCATACGCTCGCACACGTTTTGATCGCCTTTTGAAATGGTTGCACAACGCCACAATTTTATCTGTACACGCTGGCGCATATGCATTGTTCACTCTGTAAATAATCATTCCTCATAACGATGCCGCATTTTAGACCAATTGCACTCCATTTCTCTGTAGACCACAACCTCCCCTCCCACGGGTATGCATTACGCCACACTATTGTACATACATTTGCGCACTTGTTTGCGTTTTTGATATAGTCGGGCACATGGGAGTAGAGATAATTCACTTTCGCTAGTATGCATAACGCTATCTATTGATTATTTGCATACGCTCGCACACATGTTTTGATCGCCTTTTGAAATGGTTGCACAACGCCACAATTTTATCTGCACACACTGGCGCATATGCATTGTTCGCTCTGTGAATAATCATTCCTTATAACAATGCCACATTTTAGACCAATTGCACTCCATTTCTCTGTAGACCACAACCTCCAGGTGCAGGTCTTCATTCCCATCAAAGTGGACACCCTGACTTTTCAGCAGGACGCATGTATGCAGATCTCTATTTATTCAAACAATAGGATCACAGACACCATTTCCGATCTGTTCGGACATTGCGGTAAGCATCTCCTTTGCTACTGCAATTTACGATAGTCCAATAAGACTATTGGAACACACCTGATTTGTTTCTAATTAATCCCACAGGCTGTCCGAACCCCCTTCTTGTCCTAGTCCTGAAGAAGACCCGCTTCTGACGCGTATCAAGCTGCGCTATCGTTAAGGGCGAAAACGTCGACGTTATTATCACTCTAGTCCATACAGTCTCCTGGACCCGAATGTAAAATCAGATCTGGTTCTTGTATTCATGTGTAAATTAATGGACAGAAAAGAATAAGCTTGTCTATCTACTACACTTGTGTCACTTATGTTTGTCATATCTGTATAGCACCATTGATCACACGTATCACTACATGTCACTTGTCCTGCACTATAGTCACTAATATATCGCTGAAAAACCTTTTTGACAGCCATATTTATTATTTGTTATGATTACCAACTTAGTAAATAATTGAATCTTTGACAATTTTTCTTGTCTTTGTGGTGTGTTCTCCTTTTCTCTCCTTGTGTGAAAAATACACGTGTCTACAAAACGGAATTGAAAATTTAAATTGTATTATATGCATTGATCAAAGTAATTGTAATTTCCCAACAGAACCACTTGTTTTATATATGTTGAAGCCATCAGCAGCTATTATTTGGTGAAACGCCTTCACACAATCTTAATTCTGCTGTTCGCTCTGCAAAGCTGTTTTGTATATAAAACTAATGTAAATAGTTTCCTTGCCCTCGCACACTGAGTGATACAGAGGGTCGAACGCCTCTGATTTTACGTTCCACTCCAGTCATTTCAAATAGAGATATCCTAATACGTCTTGTGTCTGTGTACGGTTTACCAGCAACCATGACATGCCTGTGGACTATAAAGTCCACGGCATGTCAAGGTTGCTGGTCATGAGATTGATACTGAGGCTCTTTGTACTCTAATGTACTTGAATCAAGACATTGATTTTTCTTTTCGGGGTGGCTCACGTCCAAGGTTTGGCATAGGATGAGTTGGGAGAACCTAGTAGCAAGACACTGGAATAAAACAAAAAAACAACAAACAGCTGCAGTCTCTTACGTTTATTGAATATTTGTATTGAAGCACCATAAATGTAGGGGTTATCATTAAGTCCACTGGTATTAGTTAAATAAGTTGAAATGGTTTTAAAGCAAGGAAATTGAGATAAGGTGTGATACCTGGGGGGTAATGAGCACCGTGTAACAAGAGCAACGCCACTAGACAGCCACTGGTAAACGCTAGCCGAAATGTAATTCTCAAATGTTGCAGCACAATTTATCTTCATGGAGATAGAATAGAAATAGTGTGTCAAAGTGTAGAAAATCTTGTGGTTTGATTGACTGTTTTCCTACACGTAAATGTTTGCCTGTTGTATGTGTTTCCAACCTAAGACTACTTAAACCGTGTTATTAGACAAATGAAGGTTGTTTGTTAATGTAGTATAATTCATAAGCTTTCAGATTAATTCGGGCCACCTCTTCAGATGGCGCCAACTAACAAACTGAAATGGGTGACAAAGAGTTGTTATGGGTGCCCACACTTGCAGTTAAGATCACTGTAGAAAACTCCAAGCATTGGCTCAAAGAGCTACTCCCACCTTATGATACATACTAGGGAGTCCAACAGGTCATTTCTCTAAAGGAAAAATGGATTTGCAATTACAGCTTTGAGTAGAAGTGTTCTTTCCCACTAGATGTTTGGATGCTTCAGCCTGTCATAAAGTCATTGCAATATGCACTAGCTGTCCTGTAGCTATCAAAAAGATCATCACCAAGGGAAGAAGTAATGGTGCCCCAGGTCTAAACGGCTTGCTCAATTCTGGATGGCCGTCATGAGCAGTGTTTTTGACAGTGTTTTGTTAACCAGTCTGGTCCCTCCATCCTGGCAGGGCGCATATATCATCTCCTTGCGTATTCTTAGATCAGACCCAAGACCATTTTTCGTCTGTAGTGTGGCTAAGTTTTTAAGACATGCATGGGTAATTAGAAGGAAGGCCCTGACAGGAACGCAGCAGTCCACAGCCGTATGAGGCTTACGCATAGCTGACGTTGTGTCAGGGTATGACCTGATGCGCCTGCTCTATGGGCCATTCTGTTTTCAGTTACGAAGGACTACATCTCCCAGAATGACATGGGGGAGGAGTCACATGCTATTTAAGGCAGGAGCACGCATCACGTTGTGTGCGTAATTCTGGATTCGAGGAGAGGCATCAGTATGGAGGAAACCCGTTCGTCCTGAAGCAAGGAGCGGACCTATTTCACCGCACGGCTGCCGCCTGGACTTAGCGAAGCCTTTCCTCGTTCTTCGTCAGACTCGCGGTTCTTTTCCAAACCGGAGTCTGCGGTATTCTTGTTGCGAGCGCCGAGGAGGCGTTGCCTAGAGAGGGGCACCGAGGCTGCCTTCAGCTGTTTCCGAGTGTGACTGTGTTGAAGCTTCGTTTTTTCCTTGGAGCAACAGAGTATCTCGGGTGAGTGGAGCGTTCAGTAGGAACTGAACGCGCTCCATTTCATAACGCTTGGTTTGTTGTTTTATTCTTTCCTTATTCCACTTTTGGCAGCTCTTGCTGAGAGTGCAAATTACCTTCTTGGGATGCCTTCAGTCTAGAGGAGGAGAGTGTGACACTGGATCCTTTATCAGAAACTTGGATTAGGAACCCCCAAGATCTGGCGAATGACTTAATTGGCCGGATCCCTTGTTCCGAGACTGCATGGGTTATTGAGAGCCCTTATGAATTGATCTTTGTCATTGTCTTTGGAGCAGTGCCCTTCACTCTAATATCTATACTGGTGGCATTCCTGTTTATTCTGGCGCATCTATTATTTAAAGAAGGGAATTGACTAACAAGGGTAGGTACAATTAGTGGGAGGTATATAAGGGCCTGCAGAAGTGGTGAATGTGGAATAATCGGTGTGCTTTGTGTTGTAGGTGTATCCTCCTCCTGTGCGAGATGAATCGTGCCTGAGGTAGTGAGGTCCAAAGGAACACCAAGGCCGGTGGAGCTTGTGTTACAGGTACTAGTCCTCCCCTAGTGAGACCTTTTGAGAGTAGCTATGATTTTAGGCCTGCATTAATTGTTGTGTTTTTTGATTACAGGTTTCCCTTCCCGGCTGTTCCCACCCTAATTCCTTTCCCTCACTTGATCGCCCCAAAACTCTGTAACACAGGTGTTTGAGTTGGGGATGTCGAGAGGTGGACCCCTTTGAGCATCGATCGGATCCTGAGGAGTTCTCGTGGTTTGACAGAATTACGCACCCACGAAATTATCTCCTCCCGATTCGATCGATTCAGAGGATGGCGTCTTTGGACGAGGTGTTGCAGGCTTTGCTTGCGGTACAGCAGGAATTAGCAGCCTCTAGAGCTGAAACGGCTGCACTTAGGGAGAGAGTGGATAGGCAATCAAGGAACCCGTTTGATGCCTCCACCTCTCAAATCCAAGTACACGTTCCTCCGCCTATACCTTTGGCTAGCCCAGAACGGTATTCAGGGGATCCCGGGACAATACAGACCTTTTTGACACAGATAGCGTTGCACTTTTCGTGCAAACCCGCCTCCTTCCCTACTAATCATTCAAGGGTGGCTTTCGCCATATCATATCTGACAGGGGACGCTGCCAATTGGGCGGTCCCCTTGGTAAAACGCGACGATCCGGTATTGTCTGACTGGAGTGCATTTCGTAGGGAGTTTGAAAAGGTGTTCGATCGTCGGGCGACCACGTTTAGTGCTGACAGAGAGCTGTTGGAGCTGAGGCAGGGGAAGCAGGATCTAGTCACTTACCCGACTACTTTCAACAGGTTGATAGCTGAGACCGCGTGGCCCGAAGAAAAACGTATGTCTCTTTACTACCAGGGGCTACGAGACGACATGAAGGACGTGTTGGCCCAAATTGACCTCCAACCCACCACGTATACTGACCTGATGAATTTGACTTTACGGTTGGATCATCGGCTGGCAGAAAGGGGCGGGGAGCGTAAGAGAGGAGACAGGGCTAGTGGATATGGTGAGAAAGGGAACAGATCGATGAGCACTTCCGGTGAGGCAGGACCGGAACCTATGGAGGTGGGGGCTATCAGAGCACCTTTATCCAGGGCTGAAAGAGAGAGCCGCAGAGTACAGGGCCTTTGTATGTACTGTGGAAAGAAGGGACATTATGTGAGGGAATGCCCTCATAAGCCCAAGGGGTCGGGCCTATATCGCCCCAACAAGAAAGTGGCAGTCACTGCTAGTGTTAAAGAGAAAGCCAGTTTGGGGGGAGCAGAGACAGAGGGATCTTCGAGACAGGATGTACTGTTGCCTTCTCTGGCGGTTATTAACGCAAAGGATACTGAATCCCACATGCTTTTATCTATGATTCTTACCGCAGGTCAACAGATGCACCAGGTGGGGGTGATGATTGATTCAGGGGCCACTGGGAACTTTATAGACACTGGGTTAGTAGAACGGTTAGGGTTGGGACGCATACCCAGAGAGACCCCGGAGAAAGTGTTGGCAGTGGACGGTAAACCCATTAAGTCAGGTCCCATTATCGAACAGACGGAGAGAATAGGGTTGGTTACGAAGGGGGAGCAACAAGACCACGTAGAAGACATCACGTTGAATATTATTGAAGCACCACAATATGAGGTTATCTTGGGAATGCCATGGTTATGGCAACATAACCCTAGTGTGAACTGGAAGAAAAAGACCGTAGCGTTCCAGTCTGATGAGTGCAGAACGAACTGCTTGCATGCTCCTAGTAATCATCTTTTGGCTCTTTCACAGAGGTTCCATATAGCTACTGCTGCGGAACAAGAAACAGTGCTTCCTTCCGAGTACGAGTGTTACAGGGAGGTTTTCAGTGAAGAAATGGCAGAAAAACTACCCCCACACAGAACCTATGACTGCCAAATTGACTTAATTGTTGGGGCTACCATCCCTTCTTGTCGTGTGTATGCTTTGTCAGATCCAGAAACAAAACATCTAAGGAAGTACCTAGACCATTATGTTGAAATTGGTTTCATTAGGCCTTCTCGCTCCCCTGCGGCTTCGCCTCTTTTTTTATCTCTAAGGCGAATGGAGAATTGAGGGCATGTATCGACTACCGTATGCTTAACAAGAACACGGTAAGGAATCGATACCCTCTTCCACTCATCTCAGTGTTATTGGACCAGGTGAGGGAAGCCGTGGTTTACACCCGATTAGCTCTACGGGGGGCTTATCATCTGGTTCGCATCCGTGAGGGAGACGAGTGGAAGACTGCTTTTAAAACGCGTTATGGATTATTTGAATACTTGGTAATGCCCTTCGGGCTGTGCAATGCCCCTGCGGCCTTTCAGTTTTTCCTAGATGACGTGCTCAAAGACTTTGTAGACAAGTTTGTGGTTGTCTATATAGACGACATCCTGATTTATTCCAACAATCAGGATGTACATGTGAAACATGTATCTCAGGTACTTCAGAGACTCAGGGAACATAGCCTGTATTGCAAGCTGAGCAAATGTGTATTTCACACATCGGAGGTAGAGTTTCTGGGAGTTGTTCTGAGTCAGTCTGGTTTGAGAATGGCTGAGAGAAAGGTGGCTGCGGTGCAAGAGTGGCCTGTTCCAAAGACTGTGAGAGAGGTGCAGTGTTTCTTGGGGTTTGCCAACTACTATAGAAGGTTTATCTTGCACTTCTCTCTTTTGGTATCACCCATCACACGTCTGTTGAGAAAGGGAATACCTTTCGGTTGGAGCACTGAAGCCATGGATGCTTTTACGTATTTAAAAAAGGCCTTCACCACAGCTCCCATATTGAGACACCCACAAAGTGAGGCCCCGTTCATCGTAGAGGCCGACGCCTCCAATGAAGCTATAGGGGCGGTTCTGTCACAACATGACAGACATACAGGACAGTTACATCCGGTGGCCTTTCTGTCTAGGAAGCTGAACGCGGCTGAACTCAACTATACCGTGGCAGAAAAGGAATTGTTAGCCATTAAGAAATCATTCCAGGAGTGGAGGCATTACTTGTGGGGGGCCCAACATCCGGTCACGGTATACACAGATCACCGAAACCTGCAGTATATGAAAACGGCCAGACAACTCACACAAAGACAACTGCGCTGGATGTTATTCTTCTCAGACTATGATTTCATGATTACCTTCCGTCCTGGTTCGGAAAACCGAAAGGCGGACGCTCTTTCGCGACAGAAAGAGGTCGTTGAACCTCAGCAAGGTATCATGGAGGCAATAGTTGATCCCAGCAAGGTGCTTTGTGCGATAACCATAGATCATTTTTTGGATGATATAACAAAACACAAGACCTCGGCCTGGTGGCAAGGATGGGCTGATCAGGAGGCTGACCGTTCTCTCAAACATGGATTGCCATTATACAGGAACAAACTATACCTACCAACTCAAGAACTTCGGTTGAAAGCGTTCAATTGGTGCCACAACTCGCTCCTGGCAGGCCATCCAGGAGGCACTAAGACATTACACCTGGTGAAGAGACAATTCTGGTGGGAAAAAATGGCTCAGGACGTAACACAATGGGTGTCACAATGCGAGATCTGTGCCCGCAACAAGAGTGAGACAGTCAGGAGTAGAGGAAAACTGATACCCCTTCCCACACCGGAACAGCCATGGCAAACCATTAGCATGGATTTCGTCCTTGGGCTACCAAAGGATCAGGGGTATGATGCCATCATGGTAGTGGTGGACAGTTTGACCAAAATGGGACACTTCATTCCGTGCAAAAACTTACCAACCGCAGGGCAGACCGCTCAACTTCTGCTAACGCATGTGGTTCGGTTACACGGGCTCCCAAGAGTAATTGTGTCTGACAGAGAGCCGCAATTCATCGCAAGGTTTTGGCGAATGTGGTGTAAGGCACTCCAAGTCGAAGTGGCTTTGTCAACCAGTTTCCACCCCCAAACCGATGGGCAGACGGAGAGGCTAAATCAGTCGCTGAAGAAATACCTCCGTTGTTATTCCAAGGAAGCCAACGACTCATGGGTATCCCTGTTATGGTTAGCCGAACTGTCCTACAACAATGCCTGGCACTGCTCGATCAATGAAACGCCATTCAGAGCCAATGCAGGATTTCATGCTAAAATGTTACCACTAGCCATCCCGAGTGAGGTGGTGACGCAGCCTACGGTGATGCAGCACATTAAAAAACTACAGGACGTTCACAAGAAGGTGCAGGACAGCTTGAGGCGTGCCAAACAAACGTATAAAAAATGGGAAGACGCGCACCGGCAAGAAGGCCCTTGTTATCAGCCAGGTGATCGGGTATGGCTGTCCACCCGGAACATACGCTTCAAGGTACGCAGCGTGTTCCATCCGAAATATATCGGTCCCTACACAGTGCTACGCCGAATCAACCCAGTGGCTTATAAGCTCAAGTTGCCCGCTTCTTTGAGGATCCATCCGGTGTTCCATAGCAGCCTACTGAAGCCTGCAGAGGGGGCACGGCGCAAGGCGGTACCTCCGGTGCTCAGGGATGGGCAGCTGGAATACGAGGTGCGTCGGGTGCTGGACTCTAAATATCGTCAGGGGAGGCTATGGTATCTCATCTCCTGGAAGGGTTATTCCTCGGAAGATGATTCCTGGGAACCATGTACGAATGTGCACGCTCCACGTGCGGTGCGCGACTTTCACGCGCGTTGCCCTGGCAAGCCTGGTTCTAGGAGGCGCTTGGGGGGGTGGGCGTACTGTCAGGGTATGACCTGATGCGCCTGCTCTATGGGCCATTCTGTTTTCAGTTACGAAGGACTACATCTCCCAGATTGACATGGGGGGGAGGAGTCACATGCTATTTAAGGCAGGAGCACGCATCACGTTGTGTGCGTAATTCTGGATTCGAGGAGAGGCATCAGTATGGAGGAAACCCGTTCGTCCTGAAGCAAGGAGCGGACCTATTTCACCGCACGGCTGCCGCCTGGACTTAGCGAAGCCTTTCCTCGTTCTTCGTCAGACTCGCGGTTCTTTTCCAAACCGGAGTCTGCGGTATTCTTGTTGCGAGCGCCGAGGGAGGCGTTGCCTAGAGAGGGGCACCGAGGCTGCCTTCAGCTGTTTCCGAGTGTGACTGTGTTGAAGCTTCGTTTTTTCCTTGGAGCAACAGAGTATCTCGGGTGAGTGGAGCGTTCAGTAGGAACTGAACGCGCTCCATTTCATAACGCTTTGTTTGTTGTTTTATTCTTTCCTTATTCCACTTTTGGCAGCTCTTGCTGAGAGTGCAAATTACCTTCTTGGGATGCCTTCAGTCTAGAGGAGGAGAGTGTGACACTGGATCCTTTATCAGAAACTTGGATTAGGAACCACCAAGATCTGGCGAATGACTTAATTGGCCGGATCCCTTGTTCCGAGACTGCATGGGTTATTGAGAGCCCTTATGAATTGATCTTTGTCATTGTCTTTGGAGCAGTGCCCTTCACTCTAATATCTATACTGGTGGCATTCCTGTTTATTCTGGCGAATCTATTATTTAAAGAAGGGAATTGACTAACAAGGGTAGGTACAATTAGTGGGAGGTATATAAGGGCCTGCAGAAGTGGTGAATGTGGAATAATCGGTGTGCTTTGTGTTGTAGGTGTATCCTCCTCCTGTGCGAGATGAATCGTGCCTGAGGTAGTGAGGTCCAAAGGAACACCAAGGCCGGTGGAGCTTGTGTTACAGGTACTAGTCCTCCCCTAGTGAGACCTTTTGAGAGTAGCTATGATTTTAGGCCTGCATTAATTGTTGTGTTTTTTGATTACAGGTTTCCCTTCCCGGCTGTTCCCACCCTAATTCCTTTCCCTCACTTGATCGCCCCAAAACTCTGTAACACAGGTGTTTGAGTTGGGGATGTCGAGAGGTGGACCCCTTTGAGCATCGATCGGATCCTGAGGAGTTCTCGTGGTTTGACACGTTGGGCTTCTACGATAACATATCAAGGCTTTCTATATTAGGTGCGCAGCCTCCCTGCTCATTTTCTCGATAACGTTCCCCGCCTGGGTGCTAACTGGTTAGGTCTAGCAGAAACTTCACCACAAAATGGAAATTATATTGCTATGTTTTACCTTTTAAAATGTTAATCATGTATATTTAACTTTTACCGCTCCATAGACAGTTTTGTCTGCGATGCGCTGACAGCACGATAGATGCAGGTTTTAGTATGATACTAGTGTGGCCCGGTTGAATACATTTGCTGTAGCACGTTTAGGATGATGGAACTACTTTACTCTGTTTCATTCATCAAAAATGGTGTGTTTTTTTTCTCCTTTCTACGACATGAGTGGTCGTTTTAATGAGTATTAACGTTTACACAAGTGTAACATTTTTTATTCTTTTTTTGGGGCACCAAACGCATCAAAAGGGGCTTTTAGGATGGCCATGCTATTTTTATCTATTTTAGCTGTTACCTTGATTGGCCTTTTATCTGGAAATATTTCTTTTATCATAGTTTTTAGAAATGTATTTAGTGGATTTTCTAGTATGATCATATACTCGAACTTGAAGATTTGCCTCCTATGCACTTGCACTTCTTTGGGGTTGATTGTGGTACATCTAATGTCCTTCTTATGAACTCAGTCTCCTAATGTTATACTGTATGCACTGCACTTTTATGGTCGTAAATGACCGAAATAGAGTTTGAAAGTAAAAAAAAAATATATCATCTCCATCCATAAAAATGGAAGCAGGGAAGGTCCAGCGAACTATCATTTGATAGCCCTTCTTGATGTGTACAAACATTTTTTTGCCTTGTTAGTCCTTCAAGATCTCCAGGACAGGGCCTCTCATGCAAATATAATTCCATGGTTCCAGACTGGGCTCTGTAAAAAACACCAGGACCACAGATAACTCTTAGCACTGGCTCTCCTAATCCACTCAATATCGGTCCCCAAGCATGCATTATATGCCTTCTTTATAGACTATAAAAAAAGCTTTTGATAGCACTGATAGGTCAGGGCTGTGGCAGAAACTAAGCAACTGGGGCCTCCTGACAAAAATACTCAACACCATCATTCCTTTTTATTCGAACAACTGGGTGCAAGTTAAACTTAGCGAGGAAGGCACCCTGTCCAACAAAGTTCCCATTAATAAAGGTCTATAATAGGGCTGTGTTTTAGCCCCCATTCTCTTCAACATATTTACTGCGGACATAGCATCCGCACCAGAAAATTCAAAATTGTGCTCCCCAAAACTTAACATACCGTTATCTGTCATGTAGCATGCCGATGATATAGTTCTATTAGACTTTTCGGCCAATAGACTGTAATCCTCACTTAACAACTTGGCTGTTTACTGCAGTAACAACTGGTTAGAAATAAATCCATGAAAAAACAGAATAGTTACTATTACAAGGCTATGAAAGAATCACTCTTGGTCATGGAATTTGGAGACCACATCATCGATAAAACAACCGCATATAAATACCTTGGTATTGAGATTCAGGCCTCGGGCATCTCTAGCCTTCACAAGGAAGCCCTGCAAAAATAAGCCGTAGGGATAGCCGCCGGTCAATGTAAAGCTACACTAACCCTCACAGGACCCTGCGTGCATTGCAAATTATAAAAGCTACGTTTTTTCTCTTGCTTGTATATGGCCTGGAAGTCTTCCGTGACGAATTTGGGCAGTGGCTAAATCAGCAGCAGAGCTATTTCGCCAAATATTTCAGCTGCCTAATTCCTCTAGAGAACCTCAGATTCGAATTTGGCCTCACAGACCAAATATTGGGACAGAGAGCCAACCTACTGAAATTGTGGTTGAAAGTAAAACAAGCAGATGGTGGTACTTTCAAATTCCATTTTGAATGGTATTCCATTTAGGTCAAGAGCTATTCAAACTGTCATCACTCTGGCAAGAGGCAATTCTGACTACTCTGACTGACCTACAAATGACCCCTCTTTGGCCTTTGAACATCTCATATGTCTCATTCAAAAGCCTTTTACGGAAGACCATTAAAAACCAGTCAGTAAAAAGCGACATCCTTTTACTGAAATCCAAGCCTCACAACAGGTTTGTAGTAGCAGCCTATGGTAAGGTGATTCCGCAACCTTATCTGTGACTCTCTGTCGAAGTCCTATAAATGAAGGTTTTTAAGGCTGAGAATGGGTTTGTTCGATGTGGGCAAAATAGCCCAAAGATGGAAATTCACACGGGCAGGAGATCCCTGTTGCTTCTGCCCTTACCAGAAGGAATCACTGTCCACGTATTGTGCTCCTGCACTGGATTTGAATGGGGAAGGTCATTTTGGCATAAGCCATTATTTCGGGAACTGAACACTCGCTTATGTCAGGATGCAACTGAGCATAGTTTTCAGGACAGGGATTGCTGAAGGACAATGCGTTTTGTGAAGTTGTTGTCCACGGTGGCCGTAAGAAGTGACTTATTAGCAAACTGTGTGATCCCTGAAATGCAGCACACCTGTACCCTTGGTTAACATTTTAGAACTTTACTCTTTAAGTTTTAAACATTCAACATATACTTGGCTTACATGAATTGTCTGCACCGGAAGCATGAACTCAACGTGTTTTAGAGATTTGAATGGTTTTAATAAACTATCAAATAAAGATATATATATTATTATTTTATTATCACTAACTGTCCTTGTGTGTTCAATTGTTTTTGCTTTGGGTCATGTTAACGTTGTTGGATTCACAGCTCTTTTGTTTGCAAAGAAAAGGCATAGGCTTTCTTTAAGATGCAATGAAGACATGGTCTCCAAGTCAAAAGTATCGAGTCAGGAGTAATTTGCTGTGAATGCCTTTTTAGCTCACCAATTAAAGCAGACATTTAGGCCCCGATTCCGATGTCGGACGGACCGGAGCCCGTCTGACAATGGTTTGCAACTGGAACTGAACGACCTCCTGTTGTCGGTTCCAGCCCAGGAATTAGGATGCAAATCCTATTCTTTACCATGAGAGCATGCATTCCAAACGGAATGCATGCTCTCATGGTAAAGAGCAGAGGTGCAGTTCATCCCTGCACCCCGTGACAGGCACCTCAAGGTGCCTGCCATCGGGTGCAGAGATCGACAGGGTGGCACCATAGGTGCCCCCGGCGGCCTTGCACCCATGGGGGCCCTGCTGGGGGCCCCCAAAGACAGATTCCCAATGCCTTTCTGTGTCGGAAAGAGCTGGTCGAGGGATTACTGAAGGCCTTCCGAATGGCGGACGGGCTCTCCGAGCCCGTCGTAAGCCATTCGGAACTCCTGTTTGGAATAATTTCCGACCGACTCAATCAAAATGGGTTGGTCGGAAATTATTCCAAACAGGAGATTACGATACGGTAAGAATGGCTCCGACAGACGGTCGGAGCCATTTCTTACTGCATCGTAATCGGGCCCTTAATCTACTTCACCATCAAAACACTCTCTTTGTGGGTAGAGCTTAATTCTGTGAATGCAGTTTGTTCAGCAACACAGTCCTATTCCCAGCTTTCATACTGCTGTTGCCCAAGATATTTGTGTTCATTATGAGATTTCCCTTCCAAGTCCGCTGAGAGTAGTGCACATAAAGTCACCCAACAGTCACCAACTTCCCCTCCCCAAAAAGCCAGGACTATTGGCTTTGTCAATTTCTAGTAAACACTTGTTGAACAGTCAGTTTGGGAAGATATTCAATTCTAGGTACATTTATGAAAAATACAAGGATAACTGCTAACCTGTGGCACAGAGGTATTCCCAGTAGCATGCATTTTGAGTTTCATCAGTGCGACCTTTGCTGCTGTTTCACTGCTTTTGGCTCCTTTACGGCCTTTCTTTGCCACAGCTCCCTTTTTCGAATCTAGGAGCAAAAAATAAAAATAAATCAGAACATCAACTTACTTTTCTCTGATCATGTAAAGCGACCTGAAAACAAACCAACACTATGCACTGCATGCAAGTTTACAGAGAGGTTGAGATCAATAAGCAAAGGATATGCATGCGTCACAAATATTTTCCCATATAAAAGTATATAATAATCCTCTCCGCAGGCAAGGCCTGGGTACTGTTTTTTACATTCATATTTGTGTTCTACATGCACAAACCAAATGTCTGAAAAATGGGTAGCATTGCAAGCCGTTTCTTAGTTTGTGGAGGCTATCCTCACTGAAGAACCTCTGTTCCAGACAAGCAAATCCAGTGAAGGATTGCCCCAAAGTTCTGAGCTTAGAAAAGATAACCAAGCAGTCAAACATTCACCACTTTGAGGCGTTTATCAAGACCTATTTATCAGTGGGTCCACTCAAGCATCAGAATCGAAGCAAAAGAGGTTGCAGTGTGAATGGACCAACTGGTATCCTTGCAGATTTCTATTGGAGGTATACTCCATCTAGGAGTTGCTGGGACTTCAAAATACCTGGAGGAGGTGAAGTGGTCATTTAAAACATAACCTTAAACACAGAAGTAGGCACCTGGAGATTTCTTGCTAGGACATAACATCCCTTTCGCCACTTGGACCATAAGAAACTAAGACCCTAATCTGTAGGTGGGGATGATTGAAAATCCTTAGATTTCTTGATGAAGTGCTACACCCAGAGGAGAATCTACTGCTGGAATTTCGTCTACCATAAGGGCAGTAAGAGTGAGGAAATATGGTGAATAATATATTTCTCAGTAAACCAGAGTTCTATTGAAAGTAGCTCAATCCTTGACCGAAGTTGGTACATCACAAAAGGAGGGACAACTGTGGTGACCATGTATAAATCTATAAATCTTCAAAGGACTTACGCTATATGAATTCCCCCACTGAATTTTCGGAGTAGTTGCACCAGTTATGGAGGCAACATAGAACCAAATTGCTGCAAGCTTCCTTGGTTAAGATCTTATGAATGTAATGCCAAGCTTCAGCTATTTGCAAGTCTCTAATTTGCCTATTATCACTGGAAGAAAAAAGCAACCAGTTAAACTACATATAACATGAGAAGTATGGGTAATACCACAAACTAATTAATTTAGATTAGTAAATTCATCAATATCAAAGGCTACTAAGTTTGTAACCACAATAGAAGTTCAAATTTGGGCCAACTTGATCTGTGTAATATCTAATTTTAAAATATGATTTTCATAATAAAAATACTCTTCCACCCTTTGCAATGACTTGTCTTTGTGGGTATAACAAACTAAATATAGTTTAATTTGAGTTATGATCACTAAGATGTTTAATATGCGAGAACGATTCATGGGATGTACATGGTCAACATCTGGGAATACGTTTTCAAGTATCAGATTGGTGAAATGAGCCACAATTTATGAGCCAGCCTCAGAATGCTCAACTTTGACATGTGGATGGTGATTAGAGCAAGAGGAGGCTGCATTACCTACATTGCTGCCTACATCACCGTACGATAAATTTACATTTGATGTATACGCTTAAGGGCCAGCCAAATCAGGATTGAAAGAGTTTGCTAGTGGGCAAGTTCTTCAGTTGTATCTACTGTGGTGGTGGACAGTGTTTGTAGGACTTCATGGTCAACAGTCACTGATGGGAATCTCACTTTATGATTGGCCTGTTTTATTTTTATTCTGCTTAATGGCACTCAACATCCCCAAATTATGTTTGTATTTTTATTAATTACCTGAGGCCTTTCCCTTTCCCTTTTTTTCTTATTCTTCTTAATTGAAATGGTAGAAGAGGAAGGTTTTTGAGAATGCATAGCGTAACAACATCAAGGGACAAGGTGCAGACATCATCTTTAACCACTGAATCATGTACTGGATCATTTACGGAGTTCTCTAAAGAGTTCCCTGAAGAGCTCTGAGCATGGTGAAGGCGTGCAGGACCCTTCATTTGAAGAGAGTAGCTGTTTGCTCAATGAGTTTACCTCAGATTCATCTTCATTTTGTATGGATTTGGACCAGAGTGCCACTTTGACAGAACTCAAAGTAGTAAGTATAAATATTAACATGTCAAGACAATGATCTTCAATAGTAAGTTGCTTTGCTAGCAATTTTACCTTTGAGGTTAAAATGTTTTATTTCATGTTCATCATGACCGAAACAAGAGGATCAACAACTACAAGTTAAGGCATAGGGGAAGTATATTGAAGGGACATATCCTCATGCATCTTTGACAACACATAATTCATTACAGGCAAAATGTAACTAAAGTTATGGTCAAATGATAATTGTTCTGGCTGTTCACCTACTGCAATATTTTTTGATTAGTAATAAATATCAAGTTCATTGGAAGCAAAATTCAGACTCAGTATCGTCCCAATTTTTAGGTTTCTCCTTTTGGACGTCATTTATAGCATGAATGAAGTACTAGTATAGTATGGTATGGTATTGTACGGTACGGTATTGTATAGCCTGTCATATGGTATGGCGTGGTATGATATAGACTGTCCTTGTATAGTTGGATATGGAATGATATTTAATTTTATGCTATAATATGGTATGGTATAACCTGCCATTGTATGGTATGGTATAATATGGGCTGTCAGTGTATACCATGGTTAAGATATGGTATGGTCTGTTATTGTACTGTATGGTGTGCAATGGTATGAGCTATCATTTTATAGTATATTATGTCATGATATGATATGGTATTGTATGGCCAGTCATTGTCTGGTATGGTATGGCCTGCCATTGTACGGCACGGTATGGCTTTTCATTGTATAGTACCGTAGAGCCGGTCATTGTATGGTATGGTGTGGTATGGTATGGCACATGATTGAATGGTATGGCATGGATGGAACAAACTGCTTTCCCTGACTACAGTGTTATTGCGGAGAAGAGGCACAGCAGAAAAAAACACGCAGCTGCAGGAACTGCTTTAATAAAAAGGTAAAGTTGCATGTTGAAAAGAAGGAAATTGCTGTTAAACATTAAATTAGACTGTGACTACAGTCTCTCCCTGGATGATATAAAAGCAAGGTTGTAGTAAAGATTGCATTTGGAAAACAAACAAGAGCTTTTAAACATTAAATAAATCTGTTGATGCAGGATCGCCCTGGAGCTTTTAAACAATAAATAAATCCATGGCTACAGTGTTAAAGTGCCTCAATCTGCTAGTGAGCAGTGGAAAGGACACTAATAAAGGCATTGATCAGTACTTGGTCCATGCTCCATCAGAGATGAAGAGAGAAAGTGAAAACGGTGCACGCTGACCAATGAGAAGCATGAGAACTAAAAAGAGAAGTGACTTATCAAGCATGAGCCAAAATGGGATCCTGCATGCAACAGTGGGCAATCATCACGTTTGCATGAGAAGTCCATGGACTTCCACAACCAGACACATACACATCCTGTCATGTAGCACAAGGCAAATCCTTAACACTAGAACAAGCTCAATAAGGAATTGTCCTAACCAACAAACAGGCAAACACAGCCCTATTTCTCAAATGTGAAACAAATGATCTGTCTAGCACAGAAACACCACATTACAGGGAGATGCCATTCCGATATTCATTAGCCACAGGGTCTATGGCTATAGTTGCCATATCACCAACACAAACATGACCAATTTTAGCCTGTGCCTTGAGACCCGGAAGTTCACTTGATTTTGCTTATAGTACATTACAGTTTCCTTAACGATAAGAGAAAGCAAATTATCTGAGAACAAAGGGCTCACATATAGTCACAATTCAATCTTTGGGGAATAATTTTCAGGAAGGGCTTGGTACAGCAGTCCTCTACAAATAAGTGGCAGATTAAAACCCAGGAAAAGTGTGATAAAACAGCTGGCTTCAACCAAGTCGGAAATGTGAAAGATCAGCTACAAAAAAAAAAGTTACACGACCTCCCTTCTATTCTAGATATTTGGCAAGGTGAAGGAGTGGACAGAATAGCTGTTCAAGAAACATCCTTGGCTGTGATAGGAAAATAAGCACATATCCTGCAACTTCTAAAGGATGATTTAAATAACTAACCACCTCCTCCCACCCAGGGTTTGAAATTGAACATGCACTGAAACATTATGGTTATCCTGAATACAAAACAAACCATGCATGTTTTAATAAATGAGGCCTAGCTAACCCCCGAAAACATGTAAGTGTCCCAATAATAGAAGATTGAACCTGTATAGCAAGATCTTGGCTCTCTGTCTGTTAAAACGAAAGAAACTCAGGGTCTATCAACTGTAGATGGTTGTCTGTAATCTAGATCTCTTCTGATCCAAGTAAGGAGCAATCTTGATGAATGAGACTGGGGAGTAAATGGACAGACAACCTGAAAGGAAGGATACTTCTTGCCGCTGACAAAAGCGAGGACCTGGGACCAATGAAGCAATCTCTGCCGTCGACCAACACCGCTAAAGCGGCTAAAGCAGCCCAAGTCAGCACGCCAGAACCGTGCCAGGTCACCACAAGACAAGTCTGAAAGACATAGCTGAACCTGGCGAACAGAAAAATAAGCAAGAACGTTAGCTTATGGGCCTGTGCAGAAGAGGCACGCAGATGCAAATCCCATCTAGAGCACACCCCAAGTACAGTAACTGGTGCAAAATTAAGGAGTAATTAAAAATCAACAGATCCACTACAGAGTCATTGCAATTACAACAAGCATTTACAATGCAATAGGTCTCGCAATTGCGAGTTTTTGAGTTTTAATAAACAGAGCGCGGTGTCCCTAAAGCGGGCGCCGCGCTCAGCATGCAAATACAAAAAAAAAAGCAGTCGCCATTGTCCCCATCAGTGTCCTAAAACAAAATAGTGCTCACCCACTAGATAAAGCCGACCGTGTAACAAGCCAAGTAAAAGGTCCAGTCGTTATGGGCTGTAGCAAATGGAGACAAGGCTGTACCAAGGCGAGACTAACAAGACAATTTACGTATCAGAAGGCACTATTTAAGAAGGACAATGACACGAAGCCAATGACAAATGTGGGCAGAGAGTGGGCGGGACTGCTAGTGCATACCCTAATGCAGCATGCCTCGCAGAGTGAGCAGCGCAAGCGCGCTGCCGCTAGGATCGACCTTAAAAGGTAAGCAATGGATATCCAGGAGGGTCCAGCTTAGATCTTGTGCCAGAATTAGTTTAGTTTTAGCCCAGTCTTATGTATTCTGATTCGATTTATGAAGACATAGGCAGGAGAGAATCTAAAGCGCAGCGCTTGCACAATTCTTCTAAATTATACAATCACCACCAACCCAAAGGGCACCTTATAACTTTAGTGACTACATACATGGCAGAGGGAACCTCAAAACGAGTACGCTTACACAAATGTAAACGAGCAAACTCACACTGCTGCTATAGTCAGCTGCCATCATTCATTAAAAGTGTCAAGACCTGTACCCGAGAACTTCGGGTGGACCCCCAAAACACCCAACAGAGTCTAAATGCTCTGCGGAGGAACAAGATGCCATATTCATGCAGAGCACTGGTCAAGAAGCTTGTGGCACAGGTCTGGCCCACTGGGTCAGCCAGAACAATAAAACCAGGAGTGTTTTACCACAGGGACCTTAGACCTATATACTGGATGGAAGAGTCTGCCATTGATGGAGCAGGGAAAATAAAAAAATTTAACCCCTAACAAATTATATAATTAATTAATAAAAAATGTTCGTTTAAATGTATTAATCAACATTGTATATGTGGGAATGGTAATATGCCAATGTATGTGCTAAATAATCTATTAATGAATGTCCGTGTGTCTAATCATAACGTAAGAATAAAAAGCGTACTAAATAAAATAAATGCATGTTTGTGCTTCATAGAAATAAAATGTGTCGTTGCAAAAACAATAGTGATGGTAAGTAAGGAGCAGCTTAAATGTCGCTTTTGCTAGGTAACAACTAATTGGGGTACGTAGACGGGAGGGAAACGAAAGGGATATTTTCTCTATTTTAATTATGTTTTATTTGCCTCAAATTAGTGCTTCTAAAGTAGAACCGAGTGGCGAGATAAAATGGCCGCCAGTGGGAAGATGTGCGCAGGCGCAAGGGGACACGTGGTACGGGATGAGATTGAAGAAATCTGGAACCTCGTGATGTCTCTGAGAGGCTAGGATGCAAGAAATGGTCAAGGCTGGTGTGACCTAATTGAACTGATAGTGTGCCGTGATGATCAGGAGAGAGTCCGTGGGAAAGGAGCCCAAGAGAAAGGACAATGACTGCGGAGTTCTTGAATGTGTCAAAAGAAGATACAAATGGACTGATCGAATCGGATGGAAATGTTTAAGCGTATGGGAAAGGAAATGATCCAAGGACCCTTGAATCCAAGAGAACTTGATTAAAGAATGAATAAGCTGACATGCATGGACCAATGAAAGAAAAGCGTGATATTAATGTTGCAACAGTTAGTGAGCAAAGTTAGAATTAGGGTATAAGAGGGCCTACTCTTAGTGGGAGGGGCAGTTCCAGAGAGTTCCAGTCAGAGTTCCAGGCAGTTCGAGAGTCGTGGTTGCAGTAGAGGAGACGGGTTGCAGGTAGCTGATGCTGACGAGCTGAAGTTGCTGTTGCTGTCTTAACTTTACAGTTGAGTATGAGAATCAGGCTATTTCTAATCCCAAAGTTAGGTTAGAAATCATTAGGCTAAATTAGGAAGCTAGGCAGGTAACTAGGGTTTTTGGCTTCATGACAAAATTTCCTTTTCTGCAATAAATTGGTTATGTTTAATAAAATTGTGAATTTAAAAATGAATAATTGAATAAAGTATTAAATTCTTTCCATGCTTTTAAAATTATATAAAATTTAAGATTCTTTAAACCCAAAATGACTCAGTGGTTATTTTCCTAAATGATTGTGACATGAGTAATTGGTTGATTGTGATTCAGCTGGTCTTAATCACTATGAACTAATTTCTTAAATGAATGATTCATCGACAAAACAATGAGCAGGAATATCTTAAGAAATAACTAAAAGAAAGTGACAAATTAAGGTAAATAGATATCCTAGCTCTTCCAGCGGTACACAAAATGGTGTTCTCCATTTAGTTCTCATGCTTCTCCTAGGAGTACAGAATTTCATAAAGGTGTAAAAGGAAATCCAGGAGTGTGTGTGTGTTAGGCGATGTTTATGGGCCCCATCGTCATGAGGATATGAGAAATATAGTTTACCCTGGATGACCTATAAGTAACCTGGGAGGAGAATAGTTTTCATTGTACGCGCTGCATCAGATTTCTTGGTAGCAGAGTTATGGTTTTCTATAGATTAGTTTAGTGATTATTGTTTATTGATTATTTTTGATGACTAACACTATATGTTGAGTCACGTTATGTTATATGTAAGTTTTCACGCTTCTGGGATGTAGGAAGTGGAACACGTGTGGCAAGAGAAGTCACATGGAATTTGGTACATGGTCTGAATTCATTTTGGTAATAACACAGGTTGTGTTATGTTAGGGATTTTATGTATGAAAGGTGTGTAACTGAGATAGCAAATCACGTTTACTTGTGAAACTTTGGCCTTAATTCTCAGGAGCCTAGTCTCCACATGTGTCTTATCCCCAGAGAAACGAGTAAATTGTTTGTTTGAAAGAAGGGTAAGGTAGAGGGAAGTGCTACTTTATCGGCGAGAGTAAATAATTCTGTGGTAGGGTAGAGGTAAGCGCTGCCTACTGGAAAAACAGGATTCTTGTGTAAAAGGACAAGGCTGTCACTTTGTTTAGCGAATCAGACTATGGAATTGTTTATTTGTTGTAACTAACAAAGAAAACAGTAAAAAGAAAAATTGCCGATAAATTTTGTAAAGGAGGGGTAAAGAGTAGAAGTGACGTGGAAAAGTGCCGCGCTAGGATTGGATAGTGCGCTAGTCACGTGAATACAGAGCAGGAGTGACGTAGAAAAGTGCCGCGCTAGGATTGGTTGGTTCGCGGACGGTGGAAATTGTTCTGATTGAGTACGTTAGTGTGAATCGCGCTGTAATTGGACGAAGTTCCGTACACAGAAACAGCGTTAGAGTAAAGAGAAAACAAATAGAAAACATGCCGCATTACGAGTATGAAAGGGAGAGAACGTCATGGACAACGAAATTAAAGAATTTCTTTAAGAAAGACAAAAAGGTTGTGACTAGAGAGGGACAAGTAATTCCTCCGCCGAAATCAGCAGCTTCACATATGATGCTGAAATATGGGTATCATACGTGCATATGGTTGGACAATTGGGTAAAATATACAAAGAATGATGGAGCATTGGCTTTTCCTGAAAATGGTTCTTTTAATGTAGCAATTTTACGGAATTTAAAAGAAAAGATGCTTAAATTGGAACCTAGACCTAGACCGACACAGTTTGAGGCTTTAACAGAATGGGAAGATGAGATGTACGAGAAAGAAAGATTCAGAGGTATGAAAGGTTATGAGTTCGTGCCCGGAAGATTGTGGGGAATGAATCATGAGGACAGAATAAAACGATGGAGATGTGCTAACATGACAGGAGGTTTGTTTCCAGCTTTTACAGTTGAGGAAGGGACTAAGAAAAAACGGACTGAGAAAAGAAACATTTAGAGAGAGAAAAGTATATGCATGAGAGCGAAACGGATGACGAGTTGCTGGAAGATATATTAAATAAAAATCCACCTCCGTATCAGCAGAATTCTACAGTGGTGACACCAAATGCGCCACCAATAGAAACTATGCGAAATAAAAGTCCAGAAAAAGACAAGAAATAAATAGGTCACAAGAACAAATAAGAACTTCCCAAAATGAGGGAATAGAAAATGATAGTGCAAGAGAATTGGCAAGGACAACAAAAGAATTAACTGAGAAAATTAGAGAATTAACCAAGAATATGGAAGCAGTTACCGTACCTGTAACAATAGGTCCAGTAATACCAGTTTTCGAGAATCAGAAAATTGATGAACGATCTTTGGTGATTCCCTTGAGTTCGCAATTCCAAAGAGAAAAGGAAAGAATGGAAACAAGTCCAGGTACGAGCAATTTGACTAGTGCTTACAGACCAAGTCCACCTGAAAATTTGACAGTGAATGAGTGTAGCGGTAGGAAAATGCCTATGGTAACTGAATCTGCAACAGTGACACCTGAAAAGAGTGGAAATTGGACAGAAATAAATAGTACTCCTATAGGTCCGACTCCTGATGAGTTAAATGAGTGGATAAAAGCTTTTAAAATAAAAGAAACGGAAGAAAAACCATTAGATGTGATCAGATTGAAAATTGACATGGAAGAATTAATTCTAGGAACGATTGGTACAGAAAAGATAAAGAATTATCAGGATGATGAAATAATGTTTCTGTGCAAAAGTATAACATGGAGGGCAAAGAATTTACATGACAAACTAGAAGAAGTGGCCGGTGAGATTGGAATAGATTTTGCAAAAGTAAAAACGTTGCAGAAACCATACAGAGTAGATTTTTGTGAAAAAGATATTGAAAATTTGAATACAGCAGGAAGGCTGACACAGATAAAAGAGTTGATTGTTTTGTTGAGAAAATGGGGTGATGTGGACAGATGGAAGGTTAGATGGACAAAGAAGAATGAGAAAAGTGTAGACAAAGGTTCATTGGCTTTTATGATAACAGAAAAGGAACATGTTGTTAAAGAGTACCCTATGAGAGAAACTCCAGGTGGTAGTTATGTGCATGTTCCCTGGACTAGGCAGGACATCCTGTCATTTACAAATGACTTTCCAAAGTTAAGAGAAAAGCCAGTTGAGTGGTACCGACAGGTAGAAAGGTTTGTAAAGGTCTCGAAAGTGTTGTGGATAGATTTGGATGGATTGTTTGACATAGTGGTACCAACGGATCTGTGGTCAGAATGTAAGATTACAGTTGACTGGCCAACTACAGAATATCCAAGAGATCCTAAGACATGAGCTCCAGGACCAGATGTGATTAAGAAATACGACAAGGTGATTACCTTTTTGAAAAATAAGATTCCTCCAAAAGAGACAGATTGGGTTAAGATTGATAGAACTACACAGGAAAATAAGGAGAGTGTACATGCATATTATGAGCGATTGTTGTTGGTTTTCAAACAGTATAGTGGTTATGAGGAATTAAGTGAGAAGGATATGAGTCATTTTGTATACCGATTTGTATTTGGCTTGAAACAAGAAATAAGCGATATGATTAAGCAACATATGATAAACTGGCAGAATGCAAGTGTAGATGAGGTGCTGAGGTATGCTAAGTATTGTAGTGATGAAATAGAGAGTAAACAGCGTAAGTTGAAAGAAAAAGCAATGTGGGCACAAGTGAAAGTGGCAGAAAAACAAGAAGCCCAATTGGATAATAATAATGGAAACGAATCAGGACAGAATAAGATGCGACCAAATATAGGTAAAGGAAAAGGACAAGTGAGTCTAGAAGAGGCAAAGAAGAAATGGCCATGTCATAATTGCGGAAAATTAGGGCATTGGAGAAATGAGTGTAAGTTCCCACCTAAACCTAATCCGGAACATCAATCATTAACTCCACAGGTGCAGAATGGGGTAGTTGTTCAACAAAGTCAGGTGCCACAACCACCACTTCCCAACACTGTTAACCAGCAAAGATACAGTACAGAAACAGGATTCTACGGAGGAGAGCAGGTAACACAGTTGCCGAGAGCAGCTAACATTTCCCAGTATTGGTTGCATCAGAGTGAGGATGACCCGGATGAAAGTTTCTGACGGTGCGCAAGAGAGGGGAAAGAGTGCGTGCTTGGCGCAACTCTAGAGGTAGATCAGTCTGGTCCCTTTGTGGATGGAGAAGTGAATGGAGCAAACGTAACATTCCTTGTCGATACTGGAGCTACCCGTTCTACTGTTAGGTCAGTGGAAATTCGAACCTTCCTCTCTCAGGTGAATGCATCCAAGTGGTAGGAGTAGCCAATCAGCAGATTAAAACCCCACTTACTGAATTGGTAGAAGTAAAAATTGGTTCTTTTAGAAAAATGCATAAATTTGTAGTGTGCGATTGTAGTCCTGTAAATCTTCTAGGTCGTGACCTTTTGTGTAAAATGAATTGCACGATTTATTGTACACCAGAAGGAATAGGTTTTCAGACTTCGGATGAAGATGTTTTGTATAAAGTAACTTTGATGAATCAAGAACCTGAAACGAATGGTTTATTTCCTGCATTTGATGCAGAAAAACTTCCAGAAGAACTAAAAGGTGCAGTAAAAGAAAGTGTGTGGGATTTTACAGGAGAGGACATTGGATTAATGAGAGAAGTTGATCCCGTAAAAGTGACAGTGAAAGAAGGGATAAGTTATCCAAACACGCCACAGTACAAATTAACTCCAGAAATAATTGAAGGAATAACTCCTGTGATAAATAAGATGATTGAACAGGGAATTCTGAAAGAAATCATGAGCAGTCCATGTAATTCACCTATTATGGGACTGAAAAAGCCAAATGGAACATACAGAATAGTACAGGATTTGAGAAAGATCAACAAAATAGTTGTACCATGCTGTCCAATAGTGCCAAACCCTGCAGTGATTCTATATCAAATTCCGCATGAAGCTGAGTGGTACACTGTGATAGATTTGTGTCATGCATTTTTCTCTATTCCTTTGCATCCAGATAGCCAGCCATTATTTGCATTCCGTTTCGGAGAGCGTATTTTGGCATGGTGCCGAATTCCACAGGGGTATACAGAAAGCCCCTCAATTTTTAATCAGATTCTAAAGAGATCTCTGGAAGATTTAAAAATGCCAGAAAAATCAGTGATGGTGCAGTATATCGATGACCTATTGGTGGCATCGAAAACCAAAGAGGCATGTGTAAGTGACACAATTGCTTTACTGAACCATTTGGAGAAAAGAGGACATAAGGTGTCCCCTTCAAAATTACAGTTTTGTCAGAAAGAAGTCCAGTATTTAGGGCATAAAATTGAGAAAGGAGTGCGGAAAATAGCGACAGAAAGAGTAAGAATGATTCAAGGAATGAGAGCACCAATGACTCAAAGAGAGGTAAGAATGTTTTTGGGAATGGTTGGATATTGTCGACAATGGATAAGTGGATTTTCTTTGATTGCAAAACCATTACAAAAACTGACAAAGAAAGATGTAAAAGACCCTTTTGGAGTTAAACAAAGAAGAAATGAAATCTTTCAAAGAATTGAAAAAGAAACTGTGTGAGGCCCCTGCATTAGGCATGCCTGATTATGAGAAGGATTTTGAGTTATACTGCAGTGAAAGAGATGGATGTGCATTTTCAGTACTGGTACAAAAACACAGCACCATGAAGAGGCCTATAGCTTACTTTTCAGCTGTTTTAGATCCTATAGCAAAAGCATTGCCTGGATGTTTGAAAGCAGTTGCTGCTACTTGTGTAAGTCTGGAACAAAGTGAAGGTATAGTGATGGGGTATCCACTGAGAGTATATGTTCCCCATTCAGTAGAAATTCTTTTGACAAGAACAAAAACACAGTACATGACACATAGTCGGCTGACTAAGTACGAAAAAGTCATCTTGAGTGCAGAAAATGTGACCATAGATAGATGCATAAATGTAAATCCTTCGACATCATTGCCAGATGAAGAGAGTATAATTGAACAAGATGAAGTAGATCATGATTGTCTGAATGTGCTGGAATATTGCACAAAACCAAGAGCTGACATAAAAGATGAACCGTTAAAGGAATCCGATTATGTCATGTTTGTAGATGGTTCATGTTTACGCACAAAGGAAGGAGTGTTAAGCGCAGCTTATGCAGTATGCACAGTGGCAACTGTGATGGAAGCGTCTTGTCTGAAAGGAGTTAGGTCAGCCCAAGTTGCGGAACTAATTGCTTTGATTCAAGCATGTAAATTGGGGAAAAATGTACGAATCACGATTGTGACCGATAGCCAATATGGTTTCGGCATCGTACATGATTTTGGCCAGATTTGGTCACAAAGAGGATTTTTGACATCTGCAGGAACACCTATCAGAAATGGAGATTATGTTAAAAAACTGCTTGAGGCGATACAGCTGCCTAAACAAATAGCTGTAGTGAAGTGCAAGGCGGATAAGAAAAACGAAGACTACATAGCGGTCGGCAATAATTATGCTGATGAGATCGCTAGATATTGTGCGGAAAACATGGCGTCCCTGAACAAAAATAGAGAAAGGTAGCATGTCTCTTGTCCTTTGCTTTTCACTAATGCAGTCGAAACATGGGATGAAGTAAGGCAGTTACAAGAAACAGCAAGAGATGAGGAAAAGGATTACTGGATTAAAGCAGGATGTAGAAGACAGGAAGATAATGGAGTGTGGGTATACAGAGATGAAAGACCAGTTATGCCTGATAGCATGATTGCAGACATGGCACGGATGTACCATGGACAAGCTCATATTGGGAGAGATGCAATGATCAGACTTTTTAGACAGACCTGGTATAACCCAAAATTCAGAGCCATTGCTGAAAGTCTTTGTCAAAGATGTCTTATTTGTCAACAGTTTAACCCAGGAAGGAAAACCGTAGTGAGTCTAGGAACAATAGGACGAGAAGGAGGTCCATTCACAAGGATACAGATGGATTTCATTGAGATGCCCCCTAGTAACAGATTAAGATATGTTCTGGTGGTCGTCTGTTTGTTCTCTTGTTGGGTGGAGGCATACCCCACAAGAAGGAATGATGGAACAACAGTGGCAAAACTTATGCTACGAGAGTTCATTCCGAGGTATGGTTTTCCAGTCACAGTTGAGACAGATAGAGGAACACATTTTCAAAATGAGTTGATCCAATTGATTTGTGAAGCACTGAGTATTAAACAAAAATTACATTGTGCTTACAGACCAGAGGCTTCTGGGGTAGTAGAGCAGATAAATGGAACAATTAAAAACAGATTGGGGAAAATGTGTCAAGCTACAGGACTCAAATGGCCAGATGCACTGCCTCTTGTTCTGATGACCATCAGAAGCATCCCTGAAAAGAAAACGGGACTCAGTCCTCATGAAATGATCATGGGACGAGCAATGAGACAAGCCCACGTACCAGTCAACAAGTTATTAACAATAACTGATGATCTAATACTGGATTATTGCAAAGGACTGGCTGATGTGGTGCGTTCTGTGTTTCATCAGGTTGGACCGGATGCGACCACTCTTGAAAGAAAACCAGCCCACGACTTGAATCCAGGAGACTGGGTCCGTATTAAAGTCCACAGGAGAAGAAACTGTCTAGTTCCGCGTTGGGATGAGCCAAGACAGGTAATCCTAGTAACAACGACTGCTGTCAAGTGTGCAGGAGTGAAGAACTGGGTTCATGCCAGCCACACAATCAGAATTCCAGAACCTACAGATCGACATGTGAGTCGGCGTCTGGAAGTGTGGGATAAAAGTTTAACGGCTGGAACAACCAAGATAAAAGAAAGGGTGCCAGAACTTGAAGATCGACCTGAAAGTCGACATCTGGAGACCCCAACGGAAAACACCTCTAGAGAAGAAGAGGAACAAGAAGAAGAAGAAGAAGAAAGAAATTCAGAAGTTCCAGAACTTGAAGATCGACCTGTAAGTCGACATCTGGAAATATCTGACACAACTTCAGGATCTGATGATTCAGCTGCAAATTGGGAAGAATTCCGAAAGAGAACTTGGGGTTATAAACCAATTAGAGAAGAAACTGAGCAAGAAATTGAGTTAGATGAACAACCAAGTACAAGTTATGGTGGAAATCCTTCAGAAACAATATTAATAGATGAAGTAGGGAAAGAAGTACACAAAAAGTTAGAAAATCGAGAAGAACCCCGAGGAGCAATAGGGATAGATAGAGAAACAGGAAAACAGGGAAATTCAGAAACAGATAAGGAGGAAAACACCAAATCGGAAGAACCCCGAGGAGGGACAGTGATAAGGGAAAACAAAAAGGAGAAGACAGATCCACCAGTAGGAGATGACGAGATTATAAGTTTCAAAATAAGAGACAATAGTGAGACAGTTGAAACAGAAACAGAAGAAAGTGGAGGAGAGGAAAAAGCAAAGACTGAATCAAGAAAAAGAAATTGGAAATCAGAAAGAGAAGAAAGAGAAGGTGAAGCCAAAAGGCCAAGAAAAGGAGATAATTGGCCCAACAGCTATGTAAGAAAATTGAGATATAGAATAATAAGAGCAGAAGATGAAGATGCTGAACAAGTAAATGAGGTGACAAGTCAAAAGGGACAAGAAAAACCCAGTGGAAAAAGATTACAAAAGTCCAAAAGGACAAAGAAAGTGAATTCAAAATTTAAGTCACCTGAGTGGCTGTATATTGCATTAACTGATTACAAAGAAGAAGAAGAAAACACTCACGGAAACCAGAGACTGAGAAGTCGGATGGGAAAAGGTGAGATGCAACGAAACTGAAGTGAAGACTTATAGTGCTTCTGCCGGACGTGACAAATTTACTGGACGTGACAAATCACCGGATGTGACAACGAAAGAATTCTGGAGAGAATTAAAGAAAGTACCAAGCAAAGACTTTTTGAAAGCAGAGTGGCGTCTAAGTCATCTTGAGGTGTAGTGACACAATTTTCTGAAACTTAACAAATAGAAAAAGCAAAATGGAAAATAATAGGGATAGAAGAGATAAATGTGAATTTATAAAGAGATGGTGCAAAATGTGCTGCTTTTGTACAGGGTTATTAATGACCATATGGATAGTTTTAGCAATCACAATTCCTATTAGTGTAGCTGTGATAGAAGCAAAGAATGATACTAAACAAGAAAAAGAAACTAATATTAAAGAACAAGTTGTTTTAAGAAGTAGTGCAGAGTTGCATAAGGATAGGTCAGTAACAGATTTCTCAAAGAATGTTTTTACAAAGTTGTTGTATGAGTACGTAAAAACAATGGAAGTAAGAGATTGTTATGTTTGTATGCAGTTGCCTGCATCAGTATCGGAAGGTGTGACTTATCATCACTTACCTTTGACTTATGGAATAACATGTAGTGTAATAGCAAGTTTATTTTATAAAACAGGTAGATTAGAATCTTATTATACTGATATAGATAAGATATTTGCAAACATTCCAGTAGTACCAGAACTTAACAAAGTAAAACCAGCAAAAGTTTTAGGAGAATTCTTTTTAGAACATAGAAAATTAACGTTAGAAGAAATAGTTAGTAACAACCTTACCTGTGAGTTAAAGAAAGAAGAAAAAGTATTTTTAGATATGGTTGAAGAAAGAAGAATGAAATTTCAAAAAGAAGCAATAAAAGAGGAAGGAAAACGTTTATGGACGTTTGAGGAAGGAAATCATGAAGGGAAAAGGATAAATGCAGCAATGACTTTAGATTGGCCACAAACAGGAAAGTTGTGCATTAAGAGAAATAAGACAGTCTATGACAATTACTTTGTAGGTTCCAGTATCTGCCATGACAATTATCAAATTCTGGGAGGTTGGGGATTCAAAGGTGGAAAGGACCCAATATTTCCAGGTATCTATTATATTTGTGGGAATAGAGCTTATTACAGGTTACCGGACCATTGGTATGGAACTTGCTATGTAGGCCTGGTCTTTCCAAAAAAATTTCACATGGACAGAGAAGAAAAGGGAACATACAAGATAATTAATAGATTTACACGTAGAAAAAGGGAAAGTTTTTCAGAAATTGTACGTGATATTTTTGGAGCATTAATACCAGCAGTGGGAATATCTTTGAATGCATTTAAAATTCGGAAGTTATCCACAGTAGTAGATCGTTTATCTACAGATACTGCGGGAGGGTTCTTAATGGTAAATACCGAAATGGTTGCCATGAGAGCTATGGTGATGCAAAATCGGCTTGCCCTTGATATTCTTTTGGCAAAAGAGGGTGGAGTCTGTGGAATGTTGAAAGTCCAACATTGTTGTACTTACATTCCGGATAACAGTGAAAATATACAGAAGTATATTACAAATATTACAAGTCTGCACAAAGAATTAGTTCCACTGGAGGTTGAAAGTGTTTTGGGAAAACTTGGTAGAGGGTTTTCCTCAGTAGCAAATTGGTTAACTAGGATGAGTAAACTAGTAATAGGGAAAGTTATAATAGTAGCAACTATAGTGATATTGTTAGCCATGACATTGAAAATAGTAATAACATGTATAAAGAGAAAAGTAAGACAGAATAAGATAAGAAGAAATAACAGAATAATGAGAGAAAGAGAGAGAGAAATGGGTGAAATTGAGTTGGAGAAAATGAAAGAAAGCATGTATAAAGAGACTAAAAGGCAAGATGAAGAAGAGACAGATATGAATAACAGAAAGTAAAGGATGAAAGACATGCTGCCTGAAAAGAAGTATGACTTGGGTTTTATGTGGTGATTTAAAAATCACCAAAGGGGGAGTTGATGGAGCAGGGAAAATAAAAAAATTTAACCCCTAACAAATTATATAATTAATAAAAAATGTTCGTTTAAATGTATTAATCAACATTGTATATGTGGGAATGGTAATATGCTAATGTATGTGCTAAATAATCTATTAATGAATGTCCGTGTGTCTAATCATAACGTAAGAATAAAAAGCGTACTAAATAAAATAAATGCATGTTTGTGCTTCATAGAAATAAAATGTGTCGTTGCAAAAACAATAGTGATGGTAAGTAAGGAGCAGCTTAAATGTCGCTTTTGCTAGGTAACAACTAATTGGGAGTACGTAGACGGGAGGGAAACGAAAGGGATATTTTTCTCTATTTTAATTATGTTTTATTTGCCTCAAATTAGTGCTTCTAAAGTAGAACCGAGTGGCGAGATAAAATGGCCGCCAGTGGGAAGATGTGCGCAGGCGCAAGGGGACACGTGGTACGGGATGAGATTGAAGAAATCTGGAACCTCGTGATGTCTCTGAGAGGCTAGGATGCAAGAAATGGTCAAGGCTGGTGTGACCTAATTGAACTGATAGTGTGCCGTGATGATCAGGAGAGAGTCCGTGGGAAAGGAGCCCAAGAGAAAGGACAATGACTGCGGAGTTCTTGAATGTGTCAAAAGAAGATACAAATGGACTGATCGAATCGGATGGAAATGTTTAAGCGTATGGGAAAGGAAATGATCCAAGGACCCTTGAATCCAAGAGAACTTGATTAAAGAATGAATAAGCTGACATGCATGGACCAATGAAAGAAAAGCGTGATATTAATGTTGCAACAGTTAGTGAGCAAAGTTAGAATTAGGGTATAAGAGGGCCTACTCTTAGTGGGAGGGGGGCAGTTCCAGAGAGTTCCAGTCAGAGTTCCAGGCAGTTCGAGAGTCGTGGTTGCAGTAGAGGAGACGGGTTGCAGGTAGCTGATGCTGACGAGCTGAAGTTGCTGTTGCTGTCTTAACTTTACAGTTGAGTATGAGAATCAGGCTATTTCTAATCCCAAAGTTAGGTTAGAAATCATTAGGCTAAATTAGGAAGCTAGGCAGGTAACTAGGGTTTTTGGCTTCATGACAAAATTTCCTTTTCTGCAATAAATTGGTTATGTTTAATAAAATTGTGAATTTAAAAATGAATAATTGAATAAAGTATTAAATTCTTTCCATGCTTTTAAAATTATATAAAATTTAAGATTCTTTAAACCCAAAATGACTCAGTGGTTATTTTCCTAAATGATTGTGACATGAGTAATTGGTTGATTGTGATTCAGCTGGTCTTAATCACTATGAACTAATTTCTTAAATGAATGATTCATCGACAAAACAATGAGCAGGAATATCTTAAGAAATAACTAAAAGAAAGTGACAAATTAAGGTAAATAGATATCCTAGCTCTTCCAGCGGTACACAAAATGGTGTTCTCCATTTAGTTCTCATGCTTCTCCTAGGAGTACAGAATTTCATAAAGGTGTAAAAGGAAATCCAGGAGTGTGTGTGTGTTAGGCGATGTTTATGGGCCCCATCGTCATGAGGATATGAGAAATATAGTTTACCCCTGGATGACCTATAAGTAACCTGGGAGGAGAATAGTTTTCATTGTGCGCGCTGCATCACCATCAAGCACTCCAGATTTAACAGCTCGGATTTTTCATGGGGATAAGGAGAAATTGACAGTTTGTGTTTTTAAAACTTTAGATGAAGAGACTTTTTTGCAAAGTTTACAGCCCACATTCTCTTGACAGAAAAGCCTGATGCTTCGATGGGCAACCTGGCACCCCCTTTACAGATGCCACCATAGGCGGGTGGCATTATTGCCATATCCTTGGAACGGCCATGCAAGCCCCCAGTTTGGAAATATGTCACTGACTTCAATAGTCAAACTATATCTGCTAACCAAAGATGATGAAGAGAGAGGAGGCCTTTGTTTAGGCACGAGTGGTTTTTGCCTGACCAACAGTGCAAAAACCAATGCTAGGGAACACAAGTAGTGGAGCGGCCACTTCCTTATGTCTTGAACAGAAAATTAGCTGAGCAACTTTCCAACATGAATATCACTTCACCAAAATGCCAGGTGTATCACTTCAATCACCTCCTATTTGCCGCTGGGGAGCTGGAAAAAAGGCAAGAGACTGAAACTGCACAAAGGCTACCAACTACCATTCAACTGGGGAACTACAATTGATATTTTCAGTAATTAGTAATGTAATATGAAGCTCTGTATAAAAAGTGATTATTATCACGATGTGAAGTAATTCCACGTGAATGCAACATGGGAATTCTACACCTCTTCCCCACCCCAAACAAGTCCCAATAATGAACTGCTCATTTCACTGCTGGTCAGCCTCATGAACGCCTCTGTCAGACTAAGTCTGAAAACCAACACCACACGTAGGCTTCAATCTACTGCTATGAAAGTCCAAGGTGATTTGAAGGCTGTGGATGGCAGTTTCAGGTCGCCTTTCTTGAACTTAGATATTTAAGAGTTCTGCATCGGCTATTTGTGGAAAAAGAAACCATTCTAAAAGCTAAGAAATACCTCAAAGATGACCCCTCCCCCACCTAATCCCTGGATACCCAGAACATCCCCTGCTGCTCGCATATGATTCATATAGTGTTTGATGTATAGATGCTGCTCTCAGTGACGTTTGGCGGCAAGTCAGCGGCGCTTCTATGCTTGTTCACGGCACAATGCAGGGGGAAAAAAAAACGCTAACGTTTGCAATATTCCCAATATGAAAGGCCTTAGGTTAGTCAAAACAAGCATTTGCAATGCAATAGGTCTCCATTTTACGCGAGACCTACTGCATTGCAAATGGTTGGCAACTTGGCATTACGGACAACGGGAGGGAGGGGGGGAGAAGGCACGGACATTGGTAGGGAGAGAGGGAGGGGGGGGGAGAAGGCATGAACAACAACTCAGGGGGGTGGGGGAGGAGAGGAGAAGGCACAGACAACGGGAGGGAGGGCGGGGAGGGGAAAAGAAGGCACGGACAACGGGAGTGAGGGTGGAGGGGGGAAGAAGGCACGACAACGGGAGGGGGGTAGAAGGCACCAAAACATGTTGTTTTGCGCGATTCTAGACCCCACATCCCCCCCATGTTATTTGAAAAGCTGCGTGACGCTACGTGTGCCCCTCTACACATTCCACATTTACCTGGTTCGTCTCCTGCGGCGGGCTCCGGCTGCTCCCTGGGCCTCGGGCCCTACAGCGCACCCTTGGACTTCCAGAGGAGCCGCATCACCTGGACGATCTCCTGCAGCTCCCAAGACCAGGCGGCCAGGCTGCCCACTGGACAAAGCAGCGGCTCCTCATCGGCAGCCCCCCCAATTCCGGCTCGGCCGAGGAGAGGAAGTGGTCCACCACTGGCATTCCGCGCACCGGCCGCCCCTGCTGCAGCATTATCCAGGCTGTTTCAAAAGTGAAAGCGGGCGTGGCCGCTAAATGTAAGCGAAGCACGTCATCCGCCTACTGGAGAAACTTAATAAAGGTAATAGTACACGCCCCGTGTAACAACCAAGTAAAGGGGCCAGTAGCCATGGGAGGATACAAATAACAACATGGCTGTACTAAGGAGGGACTAAAAAGCCTCATAATGAATCAGAAGACAGCATTTACAAAGGACAAAAACACACAAGCAAGGAAAAATACGGGCGGGGGAGTGGGCGAAGCTTCTCTCCGTACTGAACTACCACAGCTCTTCGCAGAGCAGCGATTGCGCGCTGGCTCACGCTCGACCTAAAAATTTGCAGTTTTGGCAATACCACACATTTCAGCTCTAATACAGGTTTAGAGTAAGCAGATAATACTATATAGCTTCATGGAATGGCCATGAACCGTTACGATCATCAAAAAGCTAATTAAATTAGCAAAAACGTGCTAACATTAGTAGCCCTCGTTATTTTTTATTTATTTGTGTATAACATTACCCCTGAAGGTGAATGAGAGCCAGCGTTGTCATATCTGCCAGGCTCTACCTTCAGATTTTGCAAGGGCCTCGAAACAAGGGCTAAAGAAAGGAAGTGCGCTAGAAATCGAGCATCATCAAACGTTTTGCCTCGATCAGGGAAACAGGCAAAGAGGAGCTCTGGGTGAAAGGTCACGAATATACGACCTCAGGAAAGGGAGTGGGTTTTTTTTTTAAATGCAGGGTGCAGCACTGTGCTGCTTGTCCGAGCTGTTCTTGAACTTGGCAAACACTACTTGAATTTCACTTGCATGAGCTTTAATAGATGTGTATACGCCAAAACAATTAGATACAAGGTAATTCCCCAGTTACTTACGGGTAATGTTTATTACTCCGAGTATTGTCTTCCTCGCTACATGAGTTACGTAGTGAGCTTTAGCTCCACACCAGAACCCTCCAAAGCAAATGAGAATCCCATGCCTCCCATCCATCCCCAACATGGCCGACCCCCGTCACCCTTGACCCAGTATAAGGGGAGGGTTGACCCATCCCACTTCCTGTAGAACTACCAAGCCCCAAGAACCACATGAAGCCGATATCCAAACAGGGAGGGAGGGATGGGAACTCATGTGGCAAGGAAGACAATACTCAGAGTAATGGAGAGTATCGGTAAGTAACCAGGGCATTACCTCCTCGTAAGTCTTCCTCACCACCAGAGTTACGTAATGAGCACATACCCAAGCCCAGCGGCATCATGGAAACTCACACGAAACTACAGACAACGGGATAAGGCAAAACAGTAGGTTGAAACCAAAACTGTTGGACAACAACCAAGAAGAAGCAAAAAAGGCGCGATAAACAAGAGCCGCAAGAACCAGCCCCAAAAACTGCCTCAGCAAAGCCCCCCGCAGAAGGACCACCCAACATCACCCGGCAGTGAACCATGAACATGAGCGGGGAGGACCAGGAAGTGGCCCACAGAGAACCGCAGTAGAGAACCCCTTGAACGAGGCCCAGGAGACAGACAGACCCCTGGTAGACCGACGCAGCACCCGGGCAGACACCTCAGAACCCGTACAACCTAGCCAGCAAGATAGACCGCTGAATCCAACCACCCAGGGTGGAGAGAGAAGGCGAATGACCAGACCGGACAGGACCAACAGTGACAAACAAGAAGTCACAGAAGCAAAAAGACGCAGTCTGTACCAAATATAGCAACATCGCTCGTCCGACAAGCAACAGCGAGAGCGCAGAATCCACCCCAGACCCAACAACCGGAGTGAAAGTAGGAAACACAAACTTCGGGGACCGGAGGACAACCGAGGGAACCGTGGGCAGAAGCCTAGTATCCAGATGCAACACAATACAGTCCAGCAGGACCCGCAAGAACGGAGGAGAGCGCAGAAAGTACCCCAGCTCCCCAAACCGACCCTCAGAAACGAAGGCCACCAAAAATACCACCTTCATGGTGAGGAACCAGAAGGCCAGGGGCTTATACGGACCCCCCGGATGGGACCGCAACACCAACGGAAGATCCCAGAATGGCGCAAGGCAAACTGCCCTAGGACGCTGCATGAAACAACCCCGAAGCAACCCGGCCACCAAAGGATCCAAACCGTACAACAGAGGACAGCGGAACGCCCGCAAGGCCTCCCACTGAGCCCGAAGAGAAAAAGGGGCCAGGCCCAAGGCAAAGTCATCAGAAAGGAAAGCTAACACCCCCCTCGGGCCACAGAAACAGAGGCCAACCCCACAGAAACACAGCATCGAGAAAAATACCCCCAAAGGCGAGAACAAGACAGAAGAGGAGCCGGGAGACAAGAGCCCAAAGCAATGCCATCGGCCCTAGGGAGAATCGCCGAGATAGCAGGCTCAACAATACCAGAGCCAGGCCTGAAGATGAAGATGACGCAGAACCCCCACAGGAAGCGGAGGGCCCCGCAAAGGGCAAGGAAGAACCAAAAATGCCCAGCACTCCAGGACTGCCAATTCCCACAGCAGAGTAAACCAAGGACGGTGAACCCAGCCGCGCACCACCAACAGAACAAACACCCTGTCCATGCCAAACATGCACAGAACTCGCGCAAACAAAGGACACGGATAGAAAGCGTAAAGCAGGGAGCCCGGCCAATGGAACGACAGTGCATCCAACCGCCATGCCCCCGAGCACGGGAAGAGAGCACAGAAGCAAGGCAAGTGAGCAGTGAACTCGGAAGCAAATAGAGCCACCGACGGAAACCAAAACCAAGCCTGCAACAGAAAGGACACCGCCGCCCTCAGGGAGATGGAAGCCATGGAAGGAAAAACCCTGCTCAAGGGAACCACCACGCAGGGCACCCTCACCGGGAGAAAAACAGCCCAGAGTGACAACACCGTCACCCCTGTCCAGGACAGAACCACCTGTGTAAGGAGCCAAAGGGAGCGACCCCAGCAACCCCCCAGAGGAATGAGGCAGCCCATCACCACCTGAGTGACTGCCCGGATAGAACCAGCACGCCCCCGGAGGGCGGGGGCAAAGTCCAGACAAGCCAAAGGAACGGCCTACATATCCCGGAAGCTGGACCAGCAACCTGCCTGCAGGCGATCCTACCGACCCTGCACAGACCGGGAATCCAATGTCACCTCCCAGCACTCAGGCTACCAATGGTCGTAACAACCCGGGAAGGGGCCACCAGAAAAGGAAGACCTCAGGAAAGATTGGATACCACCAACCACCAACCCAGACAGGACCAAACCTGTGGAGACACAACCACCGGCAGAACGGAATCTGCGGAACAAGGAGACCACAGGGACAAGAGAAGGTTCACCAATGGGAACAGACGAAGACGAGCCCAGGAAAGCACACGGACAACCGCAGACATCAACCCCTGCAACCACAACCCCTGACGGACAGGGTCGTAATCCGAGGCCAGGCGACAACCCAGGTCCCCCCTCAAGGGGCGCCCTCCGCCCTGCAGGAAAGAACACCATCCCCTTGACCAAGTCCAGGGGACCCCCGATGAACACCAAGTCCTGAGTTAGAATCCAGATGGGACTACATGTGGAAGAACCGGAACTCATGATGGCCCAGGACCACGTAGACCCTTCTGTCGGGAAGAGCCCTCATAGAGAAAGACGAGGAAGAGAACAGCCAGTCAAAAAAGGGACGAGAATACCCAAATCCCTTCTCTGTGGAGGATGCCGACCAAGGGGGCCAACCCTATCACGAAGACCCGCGGGGCAGAAGACAATTCAAAGTGGAGTACCTGGAATCGGAAGAGCATGCCCCACACACAAGACTGAAGGTAACAGCGAGATGAAGGGGGACAGGGACACGGAGGTAGGCTACCAGCAGATCCAAGGAAGCCAACACAACCCCCTCAACCAGGAAGGGACGAATATCCTGCAAGAGAGAAACAAATGCAGCCTCTGTAAACCAACACTGGGCGGAAGTCCCCAGAAACCCTTCTCACCAGAAACAGGACGGAGGAAATTCCAAGACCCTACCGACAAACCGGAACTGGACGAATGGCCCCACACAAGAAGATCCTGAATGCCTGCCAACAGAGCCTCCCAAGTCCGCGAAGCAGACGACAGGGGTGTGTGAAGGATTCCTCCAGAGGAAGGGAGCCGAAAACAACCGGGAACCTCCTTGCACAATCCGCTTAGCCTACAGCACCTGGAATTCCCAGGCAGTCTCCCATCCAGTTACTAATCAGGCCCAACCATGCTTAACATCTGAGAACAGGTGCCTTCAGGGTGGTATGGCTGTAGGCAGAGCCCACGGATCCGAGACCGAGGCCACCCAGGTTGTGATGAGAGGCAACAGACACCCCCCTATCGGAGCCCGACAGCCAGAACCCGAAGATAAGCAGGACTCGGATGCGGGGGCAGAAACAGCCTGCCGAAACCGGGAGTTGGCGGAGAACGGGGTGCCAGGGCCGTGACCCCGTCCATGAAAGGGCAAGCCCCTCTAGGAGCAGACGCAAAAGCCCACATGGGACCAAAGAATCGGCCCAGGGAAGGACGACCGTAGCAAACAGCTTCCCGCCCTCAGCAGACATGCACACCATATCCTCCAAAGAGGAACCAAAGTCAGGAAAAGAGAACAAGCAAAGCAAGGACAAATATACCAAACAAATTCGTAGTCACAGGCCAGTGATTCACAAAATCAAAGGGTAAGCGACCAGCGCTACAAATGGAAAAATATAAGTGCAGATACCCATTATGGAGAGTACCTGTTTGCCCCTAGAAGTGAACAAAAATATCATGAGGGGGAGTGAAGAGGAAAAAGGTAGAATCGTCCTCCTCTCAGTATCGTAATTCAACAAAGAGATTCTACTACAAAAACATATAAACGCACGTAAGTGTGCTTAATCTTACTTGCGGTGTTTTTAAAAAACGGTGGTGATTAGAAAAAGGAATACCTTCTCATGTTTGTAGGAAGGACAGTGTTAAAAAAAAATACTGTCCTTCCTACAAACATGAGAAGGTATTCCTTTTCTAATCACCACTGTTTTTAAAACACCGCAAGTAAGATTAAACACACACTTACGTGCGTTTATAAGTTTTTGTAGTAGAATCTCTTTGTTGAATTGCCCCCTAGAAGTGCCGACACTCTCCCCTAAAATGCATTGCAGCAGAGACAAAGAGTGAAGGCAATCTCCCTTCCAACAATAAAGAGGTGCAGGTTCTCAGCACCTGACTAACTGCATAACGAAAGCACTGATTGAGACCACAAAAGGTCTTAGGCAATGCACCAGACCCCCATTGCGAGTCTGAAAGGGTCTTACCGAAACACAGAAGTAGATTAAGTGAATCATTAGGTATATGAGTAAGTCAGAAGGTGGAGGGAACGGGAAGTCACCACCAACTCGCTATGCAAATCAAGACTCAAAGAAATGTGCCCACAATCGCACATACCAAGCAAAGAAAAGATACCAGTACCCCACAGAGGGTGACAATCGAATCACAAAAGGAAAGCCGTACGGGAACCCACAGTAACACATGGAGAGAAGCAGACAGTGGGCCGCAGGACCACCGTCCGCCCCCCACTCCCCCATGCTGTCTACCCAGACGAAAAACACGCCTCCGAAGAGTAACACCGAACCCTTGTACTTCCCAGATTGGGAAAGATAATGTAAAGGCAGGGGCATGTCGTCCATAGTAGAAGACCATGCATGCATTCCCCGCCAATCTCAAGGGGTCTCAATCGCTATTTGCCCAATAAATAACCATTAGGTAGGCCAAACAGTGAACCCCTGAAAAAGTGCAATGTGAGATGCAAAAAGCACAACGACAGAATTGCAAAAGGGCTGTAGTACATTGGGCCTATGAGCCGCCGCCCTCTGCAGGACAGGAAGGACGACCGGAAGTCGTAAGAACCTCCGGTCGCCCAACCACGACATAGGGAGACGCGTAGGAGAGCGTCTCGCGCCCCACGACGCCTCAGAGAGACGGAGCGGAGACAGAAATGCGGAAGAAAAACAGAACGGGAACAGGCACGCCGGTCAGCACACATTGCCGCATGCTTGCGACCACCGCCTGGGCAGAGACGCGGGCAAACCGAGGTGAGCCCGCAAGTGCAGAGCCGCACAATACGGCAGATTTCCATGCCGCCAGAGCCCACTAGTGCAGAGCAGAATAAAACAGCAGAGCCCAAAACCGCCAGAGCCCAAAAGAGCAGGTCGGACAAAACTGCAGAGCTTCAAACCGCCAGTGCCAGCTAGTGCAGGGCAGCCACAGAAGCAAACAGCGCAAGGGGAGACACCCTTGACACCAGTTGGTAGCCACGAGGCGTGGGGGGGAAGGGAGGGGAACCCAGAAAATGAGCCCGCTTGCGCAGGGCCTCTCCCCCAGGGCCGTGGGACCTGCTAGAGCAGGACCTCGCCCCCACTTACCTGAAACGTGCTCTGGAAGAGTCTGCAGTGCAGAACAAAAGAAACAGGAAGTGGGATTGGTCGACCCTCCCCTTATACTGGGTCAAGGGTGACGGGGGTAGGCCATGTTGGGGAGGGATGGGAGGCATGGGATGTTAACTTGCTTTGAAGTGTTCTGGTGTGGAGCTAAAGCTCTCTACGTAACTCTGGTGGCGAGGAAGACTTAAGAGGAGGTAATAAGCAAATCCTTCAGAAAACCACACTCAAGAGTGAACCATAAAAGTGTTGTTACTTTGACCTCGAAAACACGGCACCGAGCGGGATCTAATGCAAGATCATGCCCTGAAAGTTGCTGAAATGTAATCAGCGTTGCCAAGACAATCCTCGCTTTGAAATCCAAGTGGTCAGGAACAGCCATGGGCATGAGGCTTGTACACTGAACGAGCCATGCCGAGGCCTTCCCAAAGAACACATATTCCCTCAAACCGCAGAGCATATACTTGCCTATTATGTCTTTGACCAGCTGTTGTGTGGCAGCCATACGAGGCTGAGGCGCGTCTAGCTTCTCACATTCATGGTCTGACTGATGACGATGTCTTTAAAAGAAGAAATATGCAATGGTTAGCTGGATTAAACATGGGTTACTGCTTTTGCTCGGCCACAAAACGTTAGAGGGGCTGCAAAAGTAAACGCTAATCTGGAAACTATACACCATGTTTCCAGGGCTTAATTTGTGCCAGTGTTTTCAGGTGCTCAGCACCGGCACTTATTTCTTAATACCGGCAACTACTTATGAGAATCCACCAATGCTGGTGCTGTGAGTGTAATTTAAAAACAAAATTCATCAGTGGAGCATTTAATTGATTAAATTATCTTAAAAAAATGATAAAACTCGGACTTAAACCTGAAGTTTAAAGTGGTATGTGGGTTGCACCAACTGCAGTTGCCACATGAGAAATACCTTATGTCCTGGCACTGAAATGTTTACAAATTAAGCACTGCATGTTTCCATATCCCATCTTTTCATTAAAAAAACTTTCACATCCTTCCTTTCGGCAATAACAGTTTGTTATAATGTTGAAAAGAACTTCGTTTGTTCATGTCTTAACACCACAACAGGTTCCAACCAGCTGGAGTGAGCTGTAGAACCTTCAGGTGACAGTTCTAATAGCACATTCCAAAGGGTTAGGGAAAGGAGGGTGGGCCGGGAATGTACCAACAGTAATTATAACACAGTTCATTTCATATTTAGCTGTATATTGAAAGTTCTACTTTCTTTCTTTCGTTTCTTTTGGTGGGTTCATTACATTATTATTGATTTTCTCATCTGGCTCCAGGCAACCAATGATACTTCACTGTAATGGGTAGGATATTGTTCCAACTCAGACGAGGAAGAGTTGGTCTGATAATGAAGCATTACCAGGTGCCTAGCTATCATTGGTGCATACGTGTCACAGCACCACGACCCAGGTATAGCTGTCTTTTTCGACCAAACTGGAGGGGAGGGGGCAATAACCTTTCTTCAAAAACACAAAGTATGCCGATTTTAAAAAGACACTGTGGAAAAGGAGTGCTTGCCTCACCCTTAGCGTACTTCTGCTGTCTTAATGAAAAGGAAGTGTGCTCTTGTACCGGTAATGCATGGTAGAAGGCTGCAATCTGTTCCAGTAGGCTGGAAGACGATAGGCGGTCCAAGGGAATTTATAAAGTGCGCTAATACACCTTCACTTTTACAGGGCCGACCTTGCTTTTGCCTCATACCAAAATGACCAACGTGCTTCCTAAAAGGATTCTTCTGGAATTCTTAATGTTGAGTAAATAAATGAAGCTACGGAGTAATAAAGCCTCAGTTTCTAATCCTCAGCCTTAATCACAGCAGTTCAAGGATACGTCGTATTAGTTTGGGGTATTTTATGTCACCACTTTACCACAGCTGTATATGAATTATATACTGACATTTACAAAAAAATATATATATATTGCACTCAACACTAATGTGACAGCATTTAGGAGGAGTACGAAAAGGTTCCTCGTCATTGCAGTAACTTGTGTAGTTCTTCTTTACAGTGCTCTATTAACAATGCGTCCAAGTAATGCCCTCTTATGCCCAGCACCAGACAATATGCAAGCAGCTGCATGCGGCGAGACCGAGTGGCTGTGTGTCTGTAGTAAGTGTTATGTTACTTATTGAGGACACGCGGCAACCCCGCGTGCCCTCGAATGTTTATTCTCACGCTGCCACGCATTCCTAGGCGATGGTGGGGTTCCACGGCAGTTTATGCTGTTGTGGATTCCCACCGGCCGCTCTGGGTGCGTCGTGGGCTGTCCCTTAAAATAAACTCTTCTCCAGCAAGCTCCTCGCTTCATGGTCCTTCATTACTTCAGTGTCCCTCACAACTGCTATGGCTCCAAGGCTGGATGCATCCTAAGTTTATCAGCCTCAGGCCCTGTGAGCCCCAATGCTGCAGCTTTACCAGCGAATCTGATAATGACCTCATTGTTAACGGAGGGAGTCACGGACCAGGAGCCTACACTGGACAGAAGGGCAAGTAGCTTTTCCTTACGCTTATATCAAGCATTCCTCACTCCCTTTGTGGAAAACGCTCCCAGATGAAAGCACCGAAGATAAAAGTCCAGGATGATAACAAGTCACTCAATGAAGAAAGAACAAAACAGGAAACGGGACATACCCTTCCAATAAGAAAACCATAATCTAGAAAGCAGCCATAACAGAAAGGTAACTCCTGGCCTTCAGCCCACGAAGTACAAGGTACTATCTTGCAACCCCAGACACAGTTCAGTTCTGACAAGCAGCAGTGAAAGGGAGGGTACAGCCATAATCCTACCACTGGGATAAAAAATTGCCCCTAAGAGCAACACAGATTCACAGAGAAGAGAAATCCAATTGTTGAATGAGGCGGACCTCCAACTCCAGTTCCAGACTAACCAGCATGAACTGGACCTGGCCGTAAAGATGAGGGTGACAGAATTATTGGCTCAGAAGCAAGTGCAGATCTAGGGGCTTGGGCAAAGAACAAACACCTGTGGAGAGGCAACTAGATGCACATAGATATGCACAGCAAACGATAGGCCAAGCAAGCAATGGAGCAAGAGGACAGAAGCTCTTCTGGCATCATAGGAAGACAACCAACAGAGCAGTGAGTCTCAAAATGCAAGACGTGCCACCTAACAGGAGGAGGCAAGAACACAGCCGAGCAATGTCTTTACACATGGTAGGTTCTACAATTTGCATAGCGGGTAGACGACACATGGGAAAATATCCCATCCTAATTTTGGTAGATTACGTCCCAAGTAAAGAAGAGAAAATCAAGGTACCCAATTCATAGATCAAGCTTGGGTCAAAGTAGTATCTGACTGTGATACCCAAATCATAAAAGGCTTAAAGAAAAGCCTTTGGAATGTCACTTTTATCATCCGTAACTCCCCACACCCCCCTGCATTAATCACTCACGACACTTATGGGATAAAGTAGCTGCCCCACTTCTTTATAACGAGGAGACAGAAGGGAGCTCCTATGTACAAGTGTTAGATATATGCTGCATCAGGTCTGATTGGCTGGAAACATCTAACTTCAAAGAAGGGATTCTACTGTTCCCTTTGTGCTCAATCTCAAAAAGAAACTCAGAGATTGCCTGGATGGCACTGTAGCCAAAAGGGTTCGAAGTGCTGTATAAGACTAGAAATTCTGAGGCACAGAGGAACACGTCTTGCAGCCCGTATGAAGAATACAAGGTGCAGGCTCCATTGTGGGGGCCAGAAGAGTTAATAAGTTATTTTAAGTCATTAACTATGTAGTTGGTTATCGAAGATACACAGTAAGATCTCTAAATTCAGGATGCGAGGTATTTCTTATTCTATTAAATATAGCTTCTTACAGCACCAGCAGTTTGGCTGCAGACACAACATGCTATTGCTTCAACAGGGCACAACCTGTTGCCATGAAACATCACCAAAACCAACTGAACGTTTGAGCCAACGTTTCCACTATAGGGGGGTCAAGCCTGTGTTTGTCATCTCTTACAGCACTCTGGATGACAAGGTGTCTGGGGAGAACACCAGTGCAAAATCATAGCATTCTCACGATATTTCTAAAGACATTGTGGGCCCAATCCACAAAGCCACTTGTGCTTGCTGTATATTACACTAGGAGGTGTAGGCAAAAAGTATGTAAAAGATTAGTAGCAGAGCGAACACATCCATGCAAACAGAAATAAAAAATGAACTAAGCAGTCATAAAAGATATGTGAGTGCACCTCAATCCGGGCGAAGCACAGAGGAGACAAAAACAGTGGCTGGGTGTGTGTCGAAATGTGCATGCTCCCCTTGAGATAGAGATATATATATATATATATATATATATATATATATATATATATATATATATATGTTTAGCCCACGTTTTAGTAAAGAGCCACAAGGCGGCCCTATTCTGATAAATTGAGAGTAGAGGAAATCTGACCTGAGAGTACTTCACCTCTATAAAAAAAAAAGAAAATGGAAAAAGCATTGGCAAATCCAATAGGTCTTGCTTTTTGACGACCAATACAGATCTACTGGCTTTGCCAATGCTTTGTGCCGATGCTGTGCAGCACTGGCAAAAATGAAAGAAAAAAGAATCATAATGACAGGTGCATGCATATGCATCATAATGCATGTTTCTGCATTCAACATGATGCAGCAGCCAATTTTATTTTATTTACCATTCCAAGATGGCGAAGCCCAATGTTAGACCGGTAAAGCAAAACATATATATGCTAAATATGCACAAAAGCGCATTTTCAAAAAGGAGTGCTTGGGTAGCAAATAGCAGCTGCTTGGTTATCCAAAAAATGAAATTATAGAAAAAAGAACAAAACGGGGAGGGAACGGACGGCGAGGAACAGTGGACCAGTGTGGAGGGGGATTAAACGCTGCCAAGAATAATGGGTGTAACAGTAGGACAAGCAGTAGAAGAGTTGAGGGCTTACATTTAAAAAAGGAATAAGAAAGAAAAAAAAGACGCAATCAAAAAGCACAGCAGGATGGTGGGTGAGAGGGAAGCATTGGACGAAGGGAAGCAATGGACGAACATTAGCGTGAACAGAGCAAGGAAATGGGAGGTTGAGATGTGGGAAGAAAAGCAGCACATGGGAAGAGAGTGAGAAAGCAAGCACAAGCACTCCCAATGAGTGCAAAAGAAACAACGTAGTTTCCTGAATGTGAACAGTGGAACGATATAAGTCATCCAGTCAAAAATTTGGTAAAGACACTATGCTCCAGGAGAGGGACAAACTCAAGAAGATGACAAAAAGTCATCAAAGAAGAAGAAAACAAATAAGAGTGATAGAAAGCCAACCAATGGCAAGCAATGGGCTGGCTCAAACCCCACTACAGACATTATTATTTCCAATAACCGAGAGCTAAAAGCCATCTGTAGACAAAACCTAAAAACACATTATGAGACCTGCCCAAGTGCTAAAAAAATGTGCTGAATTGAAGTTGGGTTATCTGGTAGAAACAGTGTGGGCCTTACTGTAGGCTTTGCTCTACACCGTCCAGCTCAATATTGAATCCCTAATAAGGTAAATCTGTATCTTGATCTGTGGACAAACCAGTTTTACTTTTCTTTACTGTTTTTTTTCTAAATCAGGAGGCAACACTTCTCATAGGTGCACAATTAAATACAGTTACAATTTATGATGCTTACCCTAGACAAAAATGTTTCTCACAGCTAGGACACAGCACTGGCATCAACTCCTTTGTTTTACAGCTCTTAAATGTACATGGATGAGAGATGTTTTCGCCAGACTTCACAATGGTGGTGCTTATGCTGACCTGTGGATATGAAGAAAAAATGCTATCAGATTAAGTTGACCTATGGATTTAAAGGAAAAATCCTATTCAATTCAGTTATAAAATGTATGTTTCGGAAAACATACTGTTAGTGATAGGTCATATTTTCACTTTCATTAGAGTATTAAGAGTGGACAGGAAACCCTGTTCTCTGCCACTATTACCTATTGTGACATGTCGGGGACCAAGAAAACAAAAAGAAAACAAGAACAATGTGGGATCTTCTTTTACATTCAGTCTGATTTGTGGCTTTATCACATTAGAAAGAAACTTCAGAGTAGCAAGAATTTGCTATGCAGAGATATCATACAGAAAATTTGGGAGTGTGATCTTTTGCAACTGCATAAAAAGTTCCATCAATTTCATATAAAAAATACTTGTGATCTAACATTTAAAACATTTTCTAATGCAATTAATACATTCATAAAAATGAAGATGTCCAAAAACAATCACCAAAAAACAATAAAAACAAAAGACTGATTAATGGCAAAACCATGTAAACAGTTACACTGATGAGTTTTAAACAATATACTACAATTAACTAATGAAGGCCGGAAGTTAGTTTTCTAACTCTACATTTACTAGATTTATTAAAACATTTATTAGAACATGAACTGCTCCGAGGGATAGCAGGGTACAGTACCTAAAAAGTTACTTACCTTTAAAAACAGTTACACAGCTTGAGCCTATTCTAGATTTATAATCTGAGCTTCATGTCACCAACTAGTAAATGAGCAAAAGGGCATTTTTTACATGAATACAGTTTTTGGGCATTGGCAATGGGCAAAATATGTATGACCCATGATGACCTAGACCCGAAGCTTGCAAGGCTAGGAAGCATATGCATGGCTGTGAATGAAAACCAAAATAGAAAGACACTTCAATTATCACCAGTGATAAAGGCTAATCAGCCGACTGAGTAAAAAAAGAGGACAAATATGCTGAAGAATGTTCCTTTTCAGACCGTTTGATCAAAAAGACCTCTGTCACACACCCAATCTGTGCATGGGACGTTCAGGTACTACCAGTAGTCTTTGTTATTCAGTGGAAGAAGCAGGCTGTACAGAATTACTATATTCCCTTACGCCTTCATTGTGTATTTCCAGAGCTGGTTATGGCCTTTCAACCTCTGCCTGCCATTTGGTAGACTCACACCCTATATGTAATTTGTCTCTTCCTCAAGACTACAGTAAACCTTGCAAAAAGACTTTCATTTGGTCTCACCTACCAGACAGTGCAAGCTGTATGGGTGCGAAGGACCTATTGTGAACTTGATGTGGGCTTACAGCCCGCCAATTGCTTAGCATTGGTTGACTTTATTGGAGCTCTTATTTGCTTCTTATTCAATGGCTTCCCTTCTTCTTCTTGTGTTTGTCCTTCCCCAGAGCACAGCCTGTTCAGAAACCTTTTGATTGGCTGACTTGTATCCATCCACTGCTCACATTTAGGGAACTACTTTATTTTTTATTAAGCACTCCATGAGAGTGCATGGGTTTTCTAGCTTTCTCCACCAAGTGCTGCTTCCCCTATCAAATATCAGCCTTTTCCCAGCATTTTGCTGCTGCCCACACCTCCCAGCTTGTCTAATAAAGCACAGCAACAGGGATATGTTTTCTGGGGTATGGCTGAACATCAGACTTTGAGAGTTGTTTTTGTTTTATATCCTGTGTTCCATACATTGCATGAAAGCAATTAATGCTTTTATGGCGCTGGGGAAGAGCCATCTGCTCTGCTCACTTAGCTGGTGTCTCAGGCAAAGAGTGTACTTAGAATGACACATCTCCTGGAAGCCCACAAATCAGCTCCGTTATTTACTATTGAGGACCAAACTGCTGAAATCTGTGGATTGTAATTTAGGCCTTGGCAAGTGCTTCCCTTTACATTCTGACACTTCCATACTCTTTTTATTTTCTGCTGAGAGTTTCTTGAGGGAAAAGTATTTGAAAAAAACCATGCCATTTATAAAGATTGATAACATTAAATTCAATGTACAGTTTGTAAATACCTTAAGATAGGTTTTCCTCCAACATTTTGAATTTTTTCTATTACTTTTTTTAAACAATATTTTAAAGACAAACATTGGCAAAACCAACAGCTCGGCACTCACATTATAAAGGGGAAATCTGCTGGCATTGCCAATGCCTGTTTTTTGTTGCAAACGTGTGAAGAAAAACATCTGCGTTTTGCTCAGTTGAGTCTGCTCTGGTTCCTAGTGGCACACAGCTATTTGAGCTGATGTTTGTGAACTGGAGCTGACACAGAAACATCTAACACTCTGGAGGTCGAGTCTTCCCAGACTTAACAAATTTCTGATTTAGACGATGATCAGCAAAAGGAATCCCAGGTTATGGTCAAGACAAGCACTGTTTCCAAACATTATTTTGACTTTAACAAAGATACAAAACCTACAATCTTTCACAAAACCAGTGCTTAATTTTAGCCGGTGGTTGCCTGTGGGGTCCATCGGCACTCATTTTTGGAGCCAGGCACTTGTTTTTCCACATCAGACATTTGCAGAGAGCAAGATAGGGAAAACACACAAAGAGGAAAGAAGGAGGAAGAGAAATATGGAAAAACCATCACAAAGGGAGAAAGCCGGAACCTGCACGAGAGAGATAAACGGGCAGGGAGTGCCCGGTGGTCTATTAGAGAAGCACAAGGTGGTTTGAAGACTGCACAGCCGTGGTAATCTGTGTGCTGACATTTAATGGGCACCGGCACACACTCTTTTTCAAGTTAAGCACTGCACAAAACCAGACAGTCAGTACATAAACTGACCCAGAAAGTGGCAGAGAAACATTTCGGTGCCACAGGGATGTTCTTGGCCTTGAAGCATATAATTCATGCAAGCCCTATCGAACAGAAAAAATCCTCACCAGTAGAAACTCAGATGCAAACAATAAAACACGGGGTTTATCACCTTGCAGAATCATCAGCTGAGTCAATTAAAAAACCGTTATCGTTCATTAACCCAAAAAGAATGAAGAAAACATATGCTGCTGGCGACCCAAACTGCTGCAGAAATGTATCTAAATCCTTTGGCACCGAAAAATACCAGGCTCCAAAAATGAATGCACCTGACTTTAGAAAAGACTGACACAGCAAAACTCTTCATTAAAATATGGTGTGGAAATCTGGAGAATAAAGACAACGCCAAGCAAGACTAAAGAGAAAGGAAAATGGACAACAACACAAAACAAGGAAAACCTACGGAAAAGAACTCAAGCCAACAAAAATAACAGGAATGAGATAGAAAAGGGAAAGCCAGCTTAAAAAGATTTGATTTAAATACTGTCAGACGAATAACAGGCAACCTGAAAACAAGCATTCTTAATGTTTGTCTCATCCTACCGTTCTTTCATCAGAAGAAATCGATCATAACTTGGTATAAGTTGGTGCAAAAATACATATGCGGAGATGTGGTCATAAAGGGAAAGTCGAGCCATTTTGCAGATGATGCATAAAACTCTTCAATGTTATCCATGTGCTGTCCTGCTAAAGGAGCAGCTGCTGCATCTGTGTCTTTGAGTGCAAACGAGGTGAAGAACTAAGTGCGAACTTACATTATACGTTCCATGATGTAGAATGGTCTTTACTTTGTTCTATAATTATCTTCAGAACATCTCATAATACACATTTTTTGTTTACTCAGCACACCATTCATATTTCTCTCTGTACAATTACTGTATATTCTCCCTGTTCATCACTTACTTCCAAATCTGATACTAGTCAGTCTACCCCAAAAAGTGTGCCATCAACCATTCCCATTCCTACAATCTGTCATTCATGACTTCTTTATTCCCAAATACTCTTATACAACTCCAACAATTTGTTCATATCACTTCGTTCGTAAAGAAGCTACCATCACACCAAGTTGCTAGGTCCACTAACGCATCCCATTCTGAAACTGCTATCCACGTTTTCCCAATCCATCACTGACTTGCTGGTAACTCAAGGCTACACGATTATAGGGGCAAATAGATCAAATAAATTAGGGTGTGGAATTGTTGTCTTTCAAGCAGACTCTAAACTGCAGATTACACTGCACCACAATATTTGCCACTTCTGAACCTTTTCAGACATTCACCCCCAGTCACTGTTAGATCTGGGCTAAATCCATCATCGTTACTTAGCTCACTTCGCCACCCCAGTTCAGACTCAGCCATATGCAAATCAGTCTTACCCCTGCTCCTCATGCGAACAGTACAGCCCGAACTGCCAAGCCAGGTCCTCCCTGGGCCGGAAACAACCATCCTGGGATTGGTTTCGCGGTAACACTCCTCATCAGCCACGCTAGCTTGAATCCAGTGGCAAAGTGAGCAAGGGACCCACGTCTGGGCATACCTTCCTAACTTAGGGCAAACAAAGCAAACACATTAAGATAATGGACGGATCGCTGAAACTTTTCAGACTCTCACCCCCAGTCACTATTAGATCTGGGTTAAATCCATCATTGTTATTAAGCTCTCTTCGCCACCCCAGTTCAGACCCAGCAATATGTAAATCGGTCTTGGCCCTGATCTTCATGGGAACAATCCAGCCCAAAATGCCAAGCCGGGTCCTCCCTGGACCGGAAACAAGTGTCCTGGGACAGATTTCCGGTCCAGTCCCAGGATGCTTGTTTCCGGGCCAGGAAAGACATGGTTTGGCAGTTCGGGCTGGACTATTCCTTTGAGGAACATGGTCAAGACTGATTTGCATATGGCTGGGTCTGAACTGGGGTGGCATAGTGAGCAAAAGAACGATGATGGATTCAACCCAGATCTAATAGTGACTGGGGGTGAGTGTCTGAAAAGTTTCAGTGCTCCGTCCAACATCTTATTGTGTTTGCTTGTTCGCTCTAAGTTGGCAGGGTATGCCCAGACTTGGGTCCCTTGCTCACTTTGCCACTGGATTCAAGCTAGCCTGGCTGATGAGGGGTGTTACCCGAAACTGGTCCCAGGATGCTTGTTTCCAGTCCAGGGAAGACCTGGCTTGGCAGTTCGGGCTGGACTGGTCCTATGAGAAACAGGGTCAAGACTGATTTGCATATGGCTGGGTCTGAACTGGGGTGGTGAAGTGAGCAAAAGAATGATGGTGGATTTAACCCAGATCTAATACTAACTGGGGGTGGGTGTCTGAAAAGTTTCAGCGCTCCATCCATCATCTCCTTGTGTTTGCATATTATCCAAATTCAAAATTCCAGCCAATTACACTGACCAGTTTACCAAATAGTTTACCATGAGCTATATGCTATCTGCCAAATCATCACTCTTGGGCATTTCAATGCAAATTGGGGCAATGCTAAGTGCAAATCTCATGCCAATGTACTGCATTCAGCATTCATCTACAAGCATTCCTTCTACCAACACACAATAAAGGCAGAATGCTTTAATCTACATTTTGCAGACATTGACACAGTCAGATACTTCCTACCTTTAGCCATTTACTGGATAGGCCATTTGTGCATTCCTTTCCACATACCTGGCACGACCTCATCCATGCTCATTAAGATTTAGATCATTAAAAATTGGACCCTTGAAAAAGCTATCTCTTCCCATACTCTCAGATATTATTCCCCTCAACTCAAGTAACTTCATTTTTATTACAGTCAATCATACTGTCAAGAATTACCATGATATTAGATACAAGGCATCCCTATTACAAATAGGCTTTCTGATGGCCATGCATGAGTTACCTAGAGATCGAGAAGCAAGCGCTCTTCTAAGTTTGTCAAGTGGGCTGGGGATAAAAAGCTGCATGGTTTTGGGGATGCCAGTCTATGAAGTCCATGGCTGCCCACACAAGCCCAATAAGATATGGGAAAACCTGTGAGCGTGTACAGACATCACCTGGAACCTAAAGGATAATGATTGCAACACTAGGGGCACACGTTGGTGGATTACTATACACCATGAGTTGAGCTATCGGGTACACGTGCTCAAGTAGACGTTCCGAGTACAGGGAGCAGGAGAGGCCTAGAGGTCCTGTGTCTGCAGTATTATTTCCTGGCCTCGCGACTCCAGCATGCAGTACATTGGCTGGACGAGAACGAAAACTGGGAGCGCAGACTACTGGAGGGTCTCTGTGGCGAATATTCCCTGCCTGAGGTACTAATGCTGGGTCAAAAGTGCCTACCTGGATGCCCCACGTGGTCCGCATGGTTAGTAGAGCGTGGGAGCGGACGCTTAAAACGGTGCTGAAGAAAGCTCAGTTTGCATCAGAATTGAACATCTGGTCTCTACGCCCGTTTAGGGCCATTGGAGACACCATGTCACTGCGTAAGTGGAGGGAAGGGGGATGCGAAGTACTGGGGTTACCTAAACAATCAGTTTATAACTAGAGCGAAAGCCGCTGAGACGTTCCAGCTGGGGCAGTATTTACAATATGCCAAAATGGCAGCGACGGCAAGAGAGATCTGGCCGAGGTTTCCGGAGGCGCCTAGTGCCTCTCGAACGCTGGAAACAATGCTGTCAATGGCCGGACGCAGGAGACTGATCTCACACCTCTATAGGGCCATGCGGGAAGATACCCCCGTGAAGGTGTTTGAGGTGCAGGGCAAATGTGAGTCCCAGCCGACGGTGCCCCTGGATGCACATACTTGGGAACTCATACAAGAAGGGGTTAAAATCACATCTACTAATGCATGATTCAAGTTAATACAGTATAATGTAATCCGGGCATAAATCCAGAGAGGCCGGCGGGATGCCCCAGATGCGGAGAGCAGGACGCGGACTTCATGCATTTACTATGGAGATGCCCAGTGCTTGATTGTTTCTGGGGGGATGTCACGCAGAGACTACACTCGGCAACAGGATGGGAGGTTCCTCGAGAGAAAACATAGTGCCTGTTGGGGCATTTCCCATTCCGTAAAACAAAAAAGCTGAGTAGGAAGTTTCTTATTTTGGGATTATTGTTGGCTAAACGCAGGATTGTGATTGGATGGTTGTCCCCTAGATGCCCGAAGATTGATGACTGGCTGAAAGATGCAGCAGAATGGGTCAATGCTGAGGGATGTCACATGAAATTAACACGCAGGGATGAGAAACTAGAGGAGGACATGAGGGCATGGATGGCAATGTTCACGGAACTGTTGACACCTACGGATGCACTACCATCATAGACTACAAGACCCTGAATGCTGGGCAAGACTGAAGTGAGATTAGAGGGAGTATAACGTACAATACTATCAGCCCCTGAAAGAGAAAGGGGGTAGCCCTGTCCTGAGCTAGTTCACATAGACTGTCTTCATCATAATGCTGCTGTATAGCATCAAAACTGAGTACACTGAGACCCGAGTCGGGGGGAGGAGGAGAGGTTGGGATGGGAGAGCCGAAATTCGTGAGGGAGATACTAACCAGAAGTGATATTACATGTGGCTCGAGATTGCTGTATGCTGTTTATGCCTTGAAAAACCAATAAAAATTATATTTAAAAAAAAAAGTAGACATCCCAAGCTGTTTGCTTTGTCGGTCTGCTGTTAACTTTATATGATTAATGTTATTAATGCTTCTGGTGACGCAAGTTGAGACCTTAAAATAAAAATGAATATGGATTTCTTTTGGATGTGAACATATGCCAATAAAATTGTTTTAGAAACCAAGAATTACAATAAACACTCGCTGGCTTATCTTCAACTAAAAAAGTATGCAAATGCTCTAGCCAGCCTTGGTTCTCCAGTTCTTTCCATCAAAGGAAGAATGACTAGAACTTAAAAAATTAATGCGGAAAAACAATATATCTCTTGTACTGCATACTAAATTAAAAGCACTGAGAAAAGAATACAAATATGCCATCCTACATAAAAATATCCAATTCTATCCAGGAGTAAAGTGACACCTCATCCAACCCTGCTAGATTCATTTTCTAGCACATTCAGTCCAACACAGTTCCACATTTGGAATCTATACACTCTTTCTCACTCTCTGATTGTGAGGAAGTCATCACCTATTTTACTGACAAGATCAGATCCATGACGTGTTAAAATCACTTAATGGATCTGATCCGATCACACTTTCAATGATTTTACTCCTTACAAATACAAAATCACTTGATACTTCTTCATTACCAACAACATTGATGATCGATACTCCATCATCAAACACTTCAAACCAACAGATGATTATCCAGCGCGCTTGCCAGCTAACATCTTTAAAGATAACTTTCACATCTTTGAATGTGACTGGCATGCTTTAACTGATGCATCTCTTAATAAAGCAACTCTCTGGCTCCTCGAGAAGCAGGCCAAATTGCTCCTTTTCTCAAATAGACTAATAGTTTATTTCCTGTCCAGGAATCAGCAAGGAAACAGTCACACTGAAGTTCCCGGATGACATGCAGAACATTGTTTACGCAAGCTTCTCAGTCTTTTGGCTCCTTTTGGCACAGTTGTACATTGCACCCATCTTTGAAGCCTGCAACGCTGCAAGGACTTCCCTGGCCTGCATCCTGTGCTGGCTCTATTCACTTCTCACCAATCGGCATCCAATGGCTAAAACTGGAAAAAATGTCTCAAAGTCTTGTGGCGTTTCCTTTCCATTATTCTGAGCACCTGCTTTGCTCAACCTGTACATAGTGGTGCCCAGTGAGAATAAATGATCCTCCATCCACTAGGCAAACACTACACAAATCTAACAAAAACAATTAACTAATGAGGTCCTTGAAACACTCTACACTTGGGTGCTCACAAATTTCCTAATGTTCAATCCACAAAATGCTGAATTCCTTCTCATTTCATCCAGCTACAGAACTAAATTTGACCCCTTATCATTGGATGTACTGAAAACTGAAGGCTTCTTTGTCTTCGTTCAACCACAGTAAAATCCCTTAGCATTACTACAGATTCTAAGCTCATTATCATCTGTCACATTAATCTGGTGGCTAAGTCTGCTAACTTCTTTCCACATTCCTTAAAAAATAAGCACCTAATTTAAGCAGCCCACCCAGAGAAGGAAGTACAGGCCCTTTCTGTCTCCAGGCTTTACTTCATGAACATTAGTCTAGCCAGTGCTCCATAGTCCGCACGCTCCCTCTAAGGCAGTACTATATTCCGGGCCCAGACTTACAACTCACATGAAAACATTTGATCATGTTACTCCTATGCTCAGCAGTGGCTATCAATAATTACAAGAATGACATAGAAGTAATGTTGCCTCGCTTATAAGGACTTACACCTCAATAATACCACATACCTCTCCAAGCTACTTACTATTTCAGGCAATCAAAGAGGTCTGGAAAACCACAGCTACCTACAGCTTGAAATACCCAGTTCAAAATTCTATGTGCCCAGAAACACTGTGCCCGTGCTGCTGTTAGCATTTGGAGCGCTCGTCTTCTGGGCATCAGAACTAAACCCATTCTCAACCCACATTTTCGGTCTCCTCTTGAATTAAAACGGACTGCCTCCAAAAGGCATGCAGAATAGGCCTTCCAATCAGTTATGTTGTTAGAAACGCTGATAGTCTACGTGATTTTAACTTTTCAGCACAGTTCCTAATTATGCATACAAAGACCCCACAAGCACCCTGCACCACTTGGCATTTGCAGCTCCTCATAGGCTGGTCACACTTCGGCATTTGCAGCCTCGCACGGGCGATTACAACCTCCGCAGATGCAGCCCCGCACAGGTTGATCACACTTTCAGCAGTTGCAGCCCTACACTGTAGGTCGATCACAACTTTGCCATTTGCAGCCCTGCGCATGCTGATCACAACTTTGGCAGTTACAGCCTTGTATGGGGGTGTACGGTAAATTCAACCTGCAATCACAGCCCTAAAGTGGCCTTGGCAATCACATCATAGTGGAGTCACAGTTCAAGCCTAGAACCGTCGGGAGAGACTGGCTGGGCACTGATACTTGGGTCCTCCCGGATTCCTCTCCAGCAGTCTGGTCTTCTGGGTGCCCCACAGCCACCTGGGTTGCGCGGTACCTCACTCTTCGCTGAACAGTCTCTTCTCCTACAGGGTAGGCAGGCTTCTTCCCTCTCCCAGCGTGCAAGCAGGATTCTCTGCATTTCAGGACAGATACACAGCATTTGCAGCAAGAGATTTAGAATTCAGGTGAAGTCCCCTCATCTCTGGGAGACCGGCTGTCAGAAAGACACCAGTCCTGGTTGCACAGCTGCCCTCTAAGTTCTCTGAGAAGCAGCCTCTACCATGGCCATGGACGACTTAGAACTGAAACAAAAAAGTACTATGGTGGGACCCACTTCTAGACACGACTGGTAGACAAGAGATGTGGATTCAGTGTGTGAAAATGTAGAACTGGTCTAGGACGAATCTTCTTTTAAGCGCCCTTCCCTGGCTGTTCTCCAGATGCACCTTTGCGAAGCTTGATGTACCTCACAGCACGGTCATCTGCCTCCTTGAGCACCCACAACAGAGGCACAAAGAGGTGTGAGGTTTCTGCACCCGGCTGTCGTGAGCCCAGCTGGAGAAGTAATCAGGGGAAGACAAAAGGAAACACCTCACCTTAAGGTTTCCTCAACTTTCACAACAGAGTCTGCAGTCTCACCCCTCACCTCTACCACCCACCACAGGTGCACAGAAAGACTAATCAGCAGCTCCTTGCAAAAGGCCTTGTAGAATATCTCAAATAACCCTGCCTCCTTTCACCTCACTTCAGTGTCTAGGTCTCCTTGCTCCAGCTACAGGAAAGCGAGCAATAAACTTCCACTGTTTGGGAGCACAGTCTTCACCTCCATTGTGTGCAAGGTCAGGGCAGGGCACCCACAAGGGATCACACCAGCCTCCATTTGTCTAGCTCACACACATCATGTATGTACCACAAAGGAAAGGCTACATGCTTAACACATACTTGGATTGTTAACACAAAGGACTGGGCAGGTACATGGAAGCGGAGCTTTACATGAGTGGGCCGGTAGGCCTCCACTCAAGTGACTCAGATAAAAAGGTCAGGTCACACTAATGATTCTTAAAACAGGGATTGCACCCACCACTGCTCTACAGGCTAAACCCATGACAGGGACATTAGTCCACTGTCGACAAATGAAGGCTCACTTGGTGCACCTGTCCAGTCCAGGTCATAGGACAAGTCCAGGTGGAGGCCTAGGTCTTTGCACACATTGTAAATTAGCGCAATGCTCGGGTCAAAAGTGTAGGATTCCAGATTTATGCAACTGTGCCCTCAGGGCAGGGGAACACGTCCATTTACCATGGAGGGGACATTTTCGGGTCAACACGGACATCGGACAAATACTGCGCTTTCTTTTTCACTTACCTTGCTGCAGTCGTGAGAATTTCTGCTGCGGTGCTCTAGGCTAAGAAAAAAAAACCATCTATTAGAAACTTTAAAAAGTTAACTTTTCACGTCTTTTCTTTTTCACGTCTCTAATATTAAACTGCGTGTATTAAGAAGTCTGGTTCAGAGTTCTGAAGGATCAACGTTTTTGTGAGTCAACACCTTTTCACTGCTCTAGAGCTCAATGTAGGGGGTGTGGCGCATTGAGGCTAGCCGGAAGGTGCATTGATTTTGGTGCTTGCTAGAGGCACTTGTGTGTCACCTGAGGTCACAAGTTGGAATCTTTGAATCCTGGTAGCGCCAATAGCCTCTGATCCCTCCAAATCAATACATTTATATTACGTGCCTTTAAACGAGCCAGAGTAATAAACATCACTGTTATTTATATATGCATTTTACTGGCAAGACTCAACAGTAGACGACGGGACAGGCATTCAGTTACCTACAGAAGATTAGAGCATACTCATGAACTCGTTTACATTTTTTGGTGAGTTCGTGCATTTAAATGTGTATTCTTCCCACTTATTTTCACACTGTCCTCCACACCTTTAAGGTTTAAAAGTGTTTTATTGTGAAAAAAAATATAAGTTACAAATACAACACTAAGCTATCATGATTGGGTAAATGTCAACCACAATGTTAATACTTGATGTGAGTATCTTCAGCAGCGATTATGGCTGATTATGTTGGAATAGGTTACTACCAACTTTGTATATCTAGGACGTCCTTCCAAGGTGAAGGGAAATTCCATAAGGGACAATTTGAAATACCAAGGTATTTCCGCATCCCCGACCTACCAATCCCCACAGCAGTGGTAATTTCAGTGTGAAATTACTGCATTGGAACTGCTGATGCACTGGGTTTAGCAATATAATTTGGCTCTTCTCCAAACGTAGAAAAATAAAATGCTACCATCGTTATTCTCCGTACAAGTGTTTGAAATTATCCACACTATTATGACAAATTGAGATCCAATTCAAATTTCATAAGGTTTCGTCTGCTCCCAACACCGCATTTAAGAACAGCTCCACCACTTTAACAGTTTGGTCTATCACGCAGTCTCTTCACCAGGATCTGCAGTTTTTATTAATGCAAACTCATTCCATCACTGTAACCTTTCCAGAACGGCTACTACCTCTCCTGCGACCCATATACTATCTTCTCATTTCAATCGTTTTATTGAGTTTCATGCAACACCAACGAAACTTCAGTAACCCAAGGTTTTATAAGTCTAATATCACATGGCACAGTAGACTTCTCGCATTAAGGTATTGGTGATATTCAGCATTACAGCGTTTGGTCCATTCCAGATCACTATCAACCAACTTAGGAGCCGTTTAACAATGCAATTAGCATACAGGTTTTTGCCATCTACATTTATATGCTTGCAAAATAATTTCTATTAATCAAATCAGTTTTCCGAGATAAGACGGATGCATTCGTGTTACTGGAGGAGGGGAAAGTGTATCCCATATATGTTGTTCAGTTTGTGTTGCTCTTTCCTGAGCTTTGCTTATCACCACAATCCATCTAATCATGACTCTTGTACACTGATCAAGTGTCGGCCGCGTAAATGTATCCAGTAATTGTTATTGTCTTAGCCAATGCCAGCCCAAAATTTATGAATTAAATTGTTTCTGCACCTTTCTTCAATACAGGTATATTTCCTAGTAAACATGCTTTGGGGGTGGCTATCAAGTTCCAGCCTGAGAAGTTCCTCAGTTCCCCCCAACTTCGTTAAATAGCTATTAAGTTCTGTACAATACAACTACATGTTTATAGAGGTTCCTTGTATAGTTTCACATCGAGGGTATCAATCACTGTTATTAGGAATAACTTCACTCATTACTTATGAACTTAAATATATTCTCTGCATACATTTGTAATGTATACATTTGATCCCTGCATTTCTTGTGATCTGTGTACATTGAGCATACAGTTGCTTCCACATGTTGCTTCTAGAGTTTCTGGCTGCTGATTGCGTTAGTTCTTTTACCAAGCATGATCTTTAGATATCTGCGATTATTTTACCTCCCTCCCCAGTTCTAGGAGTTTTTGGTTTACTGGGTGTATTTCAGGATCTGTAGGGAATCCTAGCCATATCTGTCTCATGTTAGCTTTCACTCTGGTGTACACTAGAAAGCTTGCACTTTGCATTTCCCATCCAGTTTAGAATTCCGATCATCCAAGCATTCTACTATTGTTATATAAATGTTCTAGTGCAACCAGACCTGGTGGTGAAGTCGCCTGCTTTACGCATTGAGATTTAGTCGGGGACAACACAGTGATCTAGATACTTTACTCTGGAGAGTAATGGTAATGTTTGTTATGTCAATGGAGCAATTACGTTTTGGATCCGCCTGGTAACCAACTCACTGCCTTGAGACTGCCAGCCAAAGCACTACATTATCAAAGTTATTTTACCAAATATCATGCGTAATATCATCTCCAGAAGTCCGGTACCTCCTTCCCTCCGCTCCCCCAAGGCAATCTTAATGTTAATAGCACCACCCTCGCACATCTATCCCACATAATGTTTGTAATAGAGACTTCAGTTTTTTAGGTCTCGCCTAGCGTTGGAGCGCGCATGCGCTCCTTGCTCTGCGAGGCGTCTTGTAATCGATAACATTTCTGAAGTGGAGTTGAAGCCACGCCCATCATTTTGATTGGCTGGCTTCACCGTTTATGCTAAACGCTGGGTCGAGATTGAGAATGAGGCTTTTTTGTTACCGCCCTGTCTTCTTCTTGGACGGCCCATCCGGAATGGATTTTTTACTTGCAGCGTTATACATTCTCCTTTAACTAAGGGGTAAGCACTATTTGTTTTCATTTGCGTAATGGCGACAGCTTGTTTCAGTCGCCTTTGGCAAGGGTGGCCGCTTGTTTATATTTGCATCGCGTTTTCACTTAAAGTGAAATCGCGATGCAAATATAAACAAGCGGCTGTTCGCCTAATGGCGACAGCTTGTTTTTTAATGTTTTCCTAACCTCGGACTCTCCCGCACCCATACATATTCCCGGAAACCACATGACACAGGCCCGCGCTGTTTCTTGTTTTTGGAGGAAAAAGGAAGTGGCAGTTCTCGGGCAGCGATCTGAAGCAAGACTCGGAGACCGCAGCCCGAGCGCCTCGAGTGGCTGCCGGAGAGGTACGAGCTCTCGAGGTCCAGGAGTTCCAAAACCGAGGCCCCCGTGACGTTGTTTGCCCTGAGCCCCTCAAATTCTTTTGTCACTCCCGTAAATAGTTCACTCTGGGGGTCCCGGGTTTTACGCGGCGATATCTCCTACCGTTATTTATTTCTTCTACTCTCTGAACTGTGGAGCTCTGGGGGTGAATGCGCCTGCATGAGGTTCCGTGTCTGTAAATTACTTTGCGGGTTAATGTGCCTACTACAGATATCTGTTTATCCCGCGCCTTGTATTCCGGTGCAAACGGATTGGCTCAGAGGAGTTATGCCTTTGTTGCTGCGAACAATATTTTACCAGGAGGCTACAACTTCCAGTCGTGGTAAGGTAGCTCAGGTGGTGAACGCGCATTACGCACTAATCTGTGTAAGCTGGAGGTAAGTTATAGTTCAGTTTAGATAGATCTCTCATATGATAATTAGTTCGTCCTCTGTCGATATTTGGATTACTTACACATGTCTGTCGATTTTAGAGCTGTGGATCCGGGTTCGAGTCTCGATGGCAGCGAAAACCTCCTGGGATTTTTAGGCAAATCACTTAATCTCCCCGTGCCTACCCTCCCAAAAATGAATCTGTCCTTGTGTAACGTAACTGGTGCTCATATAAAGCGCTCCAGTACCTTCGGGTCGAGTTTGCGCTACATAAAACTCTCCCAAAAAAGAGATAGCTTTGTAGGGTTAGTTGGTCCGTAGCAACTAATTGTGGGTGATCCCCCCCCCCGGCAAAATAACTCACGACACAAATTAATGTTCTATTCCCATCATCAAAATTTAAGGGGTTTCTGCTCCTACTACATAATTTTTGGGGTACGGTTGTTGCGATAAAAAGGAGCACTTATTTTCATCTAAGAACTCGCGAAATGTTGATGAAATGGGTGCACGGCTCTAAAAGTCAGACAAGAAAGAGGTGGCTGACTAGTGTTTCTTTGTCTGCCTTTAACTTTCTGATCCCCTCCCCCAGGCCCCCCTGCAACCCGCCTTCCTTGCTATTCGGCACCTGGTTGGAATTATATGGTGGTGTGATAGCTGAACCAGCCAGAGGTCCAACGTTGGGGAATTGGCTCAGCTTTTTTATTTCCACGTTTTTCTTTTTCATGAAGAGTCACTAAGTCGGCAACGTTCCATTATTATTATTTGCAGATTGCTAATTATTTTTATGAATATTAGACGCGAGGTTGTGTCGAGAAAAGGAGCCCAACTCATTTGGTGGCTTTGTAGAATGTAAAATCAACATTCTCGGCTAGTTGGCTAACGAAATAGGTCTCGTTCTTGTTAAAGTTATTAAGGGGTGAAGTTATAAACAAGGAGCAGTGTAACAGCGTGCATCACTAAGATAATAGCATTTTCCGGAATAGAGCATATTTATTTGTGACGGGTTGGTGAGCGTACAGAGCAGCCACAAGCAGCAGAACAAGCATTTGCTATGCAATAGGTCTCGCATTTACGTGAGTTTGAGCTACTGACCGTGCAAATGACAATGCCTTTTATTTTTGTGTCCATTTTTAAAACATAAATAAAAGGCATTGTTATTTACAATGCCAATAGCTTAAACTCGCGTAAATGCGAAACCTATTGCATTGCAAATGCTTGTTTAAACCTCTCTCCGGGATTATTAGACTATCAGTATTGTTGCTAAATTATAATCTTTGTCAGAGCTGCATGACGACATAGGATATGTAAGCCATTGTGAAATGAATCCCTCTAGTTTACACAGCATGTGTACTATATTCTTTTCATACACTTCTTATGTATTCTGACTCATGTTAATTTCCAGTATTTGAAGGGTTCACTTATTCAGCAAATGGTGGGTCTTTATACATGTCTATTTTGGTACATCTGAGCAGATGTAAGATTGATTTTGTCATATTTAATTTGAAGCCTGAGAATTTCTCCAGTTTAGCTACTGCTGCACTCATCAACGGAACGGTTTGTCATGTCCAGGGTTTTAGCATAGCACATCCTAGAATACACTGATACAACATGAGTCATATCTCTAGTTCTAACACATTCTTTAGCATCTTTATGTGTGGTCGGGAAAAACACTGATTTACACCACAGTATTTAAATTTGTTCTAAATGTCCGTTCCAACATAAGTATCCTAACGACGTGCTTCAGAGACAACGGATACCTATATTGGAATGGACATTTATTACAAATTTGAATAAATGTGATGTAAATCAGAGTCGTTTTCCCGACAACTCAAAGAATATTCCTATTTTTCTCTTGGAAAAAATGAGGGGTAACTGACGGCTGCATCCCAGGGTTATAGCATCTGTTAATCAATTGTGGATTGACATGAATAGTGGTGATGTGGTGGCCTTGTCTAACAGCTGTCATTTGTAAATCTACCTTCCTTAGAAGTCTACTTCATAATAATCTTCTCATTGATTCTAATATTAGCGCAAACATTAGTGGTGATAGTGGGCGACCCGGTCTCACTCCTCTTTGTATTAGGAAAGGATCAGATATTTCATTGTTTGCATGGATTCTAGCCATTGCCACAGAGCAGGATTCAGTGGATAAATGTCTTCCCCACCCTAAATGTGGTTGATAGTTCCACCATGTGTTTTCATTCTACTGTATTGAATGCCTTGAGCACCACCAATGTAGCTTTCACGTATTGGTCTCATGTAGCTTTCAGATGTCCTAGGAGGAGGACTTCTCTACGGATGCTGCTTGATAGGTCTTTTTTCGCTATAAATCATGCCTGGTCTTCACTGACCAATATACCCATTACAATGGACAGATGCCTGCTTAGCACTTTCCCCAAAACGTTATTGTCAACACTGATTGCTGAGAGGGAACGGTAGGAGTCACATTCTTGTGGGTCTGTTTCTTGCTTTTGGTAGTCACACAACCTTGGCCTCTCTGTCATAGTGTGCAGACATTGGTGATTCTTCTGTTGTGTCATGCATTGAGGTGAAACAAACACAAAGTTCCCTTCTCCTTCTACTCTGAAAACATGAGGATTCGATCCTCTAATTGGATTGGTTAACTTAGTTATAGTAAGGCCATACACTGAGATATAATAAGACAAATTTTACCAGGTTGCTAAATTTACAGACAAAAGTATATAAAATCATACATAGAATAATCAATTTCTAATCAAACATATGAATTCAAAAGAATGTATTATCAATATTTTATTCAAAAGATCATGTTCTATACGATTGATATTAACAAAGTTAAAAACACATTTAAAATCATATATTCATCATATTTTTAAATAAAAGGTAAACAATATGTGCAATAAATACATGAAGAACAACTGTCGACGCGGCGTTTCGGTGCTAAGGTGGATCGTCACCTTCTTCAGGACAATAGTTCAATATTTAAAAATCTGAATAGAATGTAAAAAACTTTATTAGAAAAACATTTTTTTAAACATTCCTTTGTTACAGTATTCATGATTTATATTTAGCAACCTACGAATAAGTCTGCATGGAAGAAAAGTGTAGGCCAAAAATCCAATAGGCTTAAACTCATTAATTTAAAACACAGAAAGATTACTCAAACATAATAGTTTAACACACCGGGTCTCATTCATATTAATAGTAAACCCGTTACATACCTATTGATTTATATGGAAGCTCTTATATTTGCCTCCAATAAAGTTTTGGACGGGTTCCTCGTCTGGTTTTTACAGTCTCATAGGTGCCGGATGATACTATGAGGGAAGAGTATTCCATTAGGATCAGACCCTCTGAATATTGTCTCATTTCAAATATAGAAGGCCTGAATAAACTTATCCCTATAATTTTCTTTGGAGGGTCTTTGTTTAGTTTTCTCACCCTTCTATTTCTATGAATCCCTTCAAGGCGTAAATGTAATACCTACGGGGGTATGCAAAAATATGCTATTTGGAATTATTTAAAAAAATATATATCCCCAAGGTTTTCGCATTCTAAATACAGAGCCAACTTCACTTTAAATTGCTAAAAGATAAAACCACTTTTTAATCGTGTGGCTTACCTTTATTAGTCACACTTCGATGGGATCATTCACAAACAGCTTTTATATTGTCAGGTCCATCTTAACTCAAATTATTGATCTGAAAAGATTTTTTATAAAGAATCACTTATTACAGAGTATATTAAATGGAAAAGAGTTTTTCTGTTTTTATTATAGTCAGTATAAGCAAGTTAAATTTTACTTATCTCACCTCTAATTAAAATCTTGTTTATTAGATCCACCCACTTTTTCTTCTTTAGGGGTGCTGGTTCCAGTTAATTTTAGTTCTGGTCCAGATTTTATTCTACAGAGACAACATAAGAATGTATACTCAGCTATTGTTCAGACTTTCTAGATTTTAACTTGACCTATAACTAGCAATGTTATTTTATAGTCAAAGTTAAGTTAAGTACTCTGTTCTATACATAGAGCAGTATAAAAATGTATTTATTCTTCAAAGTTTGTATATCTAAAAAATCATCTAAGTCTACCTTCATTCTGTTTAGAGAGATATAAAGATCAGAGTTAGCATTCCCTCAATGGTCCCACTTACCTGGTATGAAGTTAAAAGAACAAGCATCCGTCTTGCTGACCTGCCAAATTGAGTCTGAAAGCAGTGTTGTTTTCAGGCTCCTTATATACTCCTTTTGATTACCTAATTAGGCCCACCTGTCCGGTGAATGACATCACGTTGGATTAAGTGCACTGAATCACCACTCAACCAGGGCGGCCATTTTGAAATGTGTTCTCGCCTCATGTTAATGAATTATAACTGCCCGTTTGTTTGATTTTATACTAAAACGCCCATGTCATGGCATCTGCCATTACCAACAGCTTGTTATGCTCTCTTGGTGCGATCGTCTCGCTAAATTTACGGGGTCAAAATATTGAACTTAATACCCCGTTTTAATCGTAAACTAACGCTATCATAATTTAGAGCGTGACGCGGGAATCGCGTTAGTATCAATCCCCTACATATCATTTCTTTAATAATGGAAATATCGCTAAGCGAACCATGCATGGAGCGGACTATGTTCAATAATATGCCCTGTTTTAAGGCTCGACTACGGCGGCCATATTGTATTATACTGTGGTCTAATACCGCTCAGTTATACCTACCTGCAAATCTTATTTATTTATGAAGCACCTATTCTCTGGTTTGTAATAATGATAATATTAGTTACTCTTTATTATGCCCTAAAATTGTCATATTGCTAAATCATTCGGATTGTAGTAATGATTTTAATTATAATTGTACCGCCATGTTGTGTTAATCAATCGCGCAGCACGGTAATAATACCTGCAATATACTGTTTCATTTTATATCTTCACGAACTCTAGGTTCATACCAGGCAAACTGAAAATCAACACAGGTACCTGTCCCTTATGGTACCCCATGTGTTTTGTGTAAACTTGTGCCGAAATTATGTTTCACTCATCCTTCACTATGGCGGCCATCTTGGTGCAGTGTCATATTTGTCTTAGACACATCAATGCTTTTTAACTATAAAACATATTGACGTGTTGTCAGTTCCTGTCGCCACTATAGGTATACCCATTTTATTATTTTTTGGCATAAAAAATGGTGGCACATATAAATGGTGCTACATAAAAATGCAGGTAATCAGTTCTGCAATATCATGGGGATTAAGACCCTGTAGATATCTAGATCTCAATTTTTATTATGTAGAGCCATATACTGTCTACCCGAATATTATTTATTATATCCATAAATAACAGGACATCCTTTTTATCAATGCGCTCCCTGTGTGTCAGGGACAGTAGGCAGTTTATACTAAATTTGTGAGCATGTTTCCAATGGCTTTCTTTCTATTAGTTCACTGCTGTTTGGTATAAAGGCCTCATAGGGCCTACTATTGTTCGTGTTTCTATAACTTATTCTCATTTTTATTGCTAAAGATTCAAACCGTGATCTCTCTGATGGTAATTATTTCTAGAAATGTTATAATTCGGTAATCAAATGGCTCTTTACATCGGAAACACGGAAACATCGGAAACACGGCCACTATGGAAAAATCCAGGGATATTATACAGGATTGTAACTGAGGGACATGGGAATATACTATATATGATCTTAAATAATTCTTTCCCATTCTTCCCTACTATTCAATCCACATAAAATTGAAGAACTCAGGTAGTGCATTATTGAGGTAGTACAAATGAATATAAGAGGAGGAGATTTAACAGCAAAAAGGAAGAAGAGGGAACAATACTACATGTCTAAATTTAATACATATAGATGTGGATTGAATAGTAGGGAAGAATGGGAAAGAATTATTTAAGATCATATATAGTATATTCCCATGTCCCTCAGTTACAATCCCGTATAATATCCCTGGATTTTTCCATAGTGGCCGCGTTTCCGATGTAAAGAGCCATTTGATTACCGAATTATAACATTTCTAGAAATAATTACCATCAGAGAGATCACGGTTTGAATCTTTAGCAATAAAAATGAGAATACGTTATAGAAACACGAACAATAGTAGGCCCTATGAGGCCTTTATACCAAACAGCAGTGAACTAATAGAAAGAAAGCCATTGGAAACATGCTCACAAATTTAGTATAAACTGCCTACTGTCCCTGACACACAGGGAGCGCATTGATAAAAAGGATGTCCTGGTATTTATGGATATAATAAATAATATTCGGGGAGACAGTATATGGCTCTACATAATAAAAATTGAGATCTACATATCTACAGGGACTTAATCCCCATGATATTGCAGAACTGATTACCTGCATTTCTATGTACCACCATTTATATGTGTCACCATTTTTTATGCCAAAAAATAATAAAATGGGTATACCTATAGTGGCGACAGGAACTGACAACATGTCAATATGTTTTATAGTTAAAAAGCATTGATGTGTCTAAGACAAATATGACACTGCACCAAGATGGCCGCCATAGTGAAGGACGAGTAAAACATCACTTCGGCACAAGTTTACACAAAACATATGGGGTACCATAAGGGACAGGTACCTGTGTTGATTTTCAGTTTGCCTGGTATGAACCTAGACTTCGTGAAGATATAAAATGAAACAGTATATTGCAGGTATTATTACCGTGCCGCGCGATTGATTAACACAACATGGCGGTACAATTATAATTAAAATCATTACCACGATCCGAATGATTTAGCAATATGACAATTTTAGGGCATAATAAAGAGTAACTAATATTATCATTATTACAAACCAGAGAATAGGTGCTTCATAAATAAATAAGTTTTGCAGGTAGGTATAACTGAGCGGTATTAGACCACAGTATAATACAATATGGCCGCCGTAGTCGAGCCTTAAAACAGGGCATATTATTGAACATAGTCCGCTCCATGCATGGTTCGCTTAGCGATATTTCCATTATTAAAGAAATGATATGTAGGGGATTGATACTAACGCGATTCCCGAGTCACGCTCTTAATTATGATAGCGTTAGTTTACGATTAAAACGGGGTATTAAGTTCAATATTTTGACCCCGTAAATTTAGCGAGACGATCGCACCAAGAGAGCATAACAAGCTGTTGGTAATGGCAGATGCCAAGACATGGGCATTTTAGTATAAAATCAAACAAACGGGCAGTTCTAATTCATTAACATGAGGCGAGAACACATTTCAAAATGGCCGGCCTGGTTGAGTGGTGATTCAGTGCACTTAATCCAACGTGATGTCATTCACCAGACAGGTGGGTCTAATTAGGTAATCAAAAGGAGTATATAAGGAGCCTGAAAACAACACTGCTTTCAGACTCAATTTGGCAGGTCAGCAAGACTGATGCTTGTTCTTTTAACTTCATACCAGGTAAGTGGGACCATTGAGGGAATGCTAACTCTGATCTTTATATCTCTCTAAACAGAATGAAGGTAGACTTGGATGATTTTTTTAGATATACAAACTTTGAAGAATAAATACATTTTTATACTGCTCTATGTATAGAACAGAGTACTTAACTTAACTTTGACTATAAAATAACATTGCTAGTTATAGGTCAAGTTAAAATCTAGAAAGTCTGAACAATAGCTGAGTATACATTCTTATGTTGTCTCTGTAGAATAAAATCTGGACCAGAACTAAAATTAACTGGAACCAGCACCCCTAAAGAAGAAAAGTGGGTGGATCTAATAAACAAGATTTTAATTAGAGGTGAGATAAGTAAAATTTAACTTGCTTATACTGACTATAATAAAAACAGAAAAACTCTTTTCCATTTAATATACTCTGTAATAAGTGATTCTTTATAAAAAATCTTTTCAGATCTATATTTTGAGTTAAGATGGACCTGACAATATAAAAGTTATTTGTGAATGATCCCATCGAAGTGTGACTAATAAAGGTAAGCCACACGATTAAAAAGTGGTTTTATCTTTTAGCAATTTAAAGTGAAGTTGGCTCTGTATTTAGAATGCGAAAACCTTGGGGATATATATTTTTTAAATAATTCCAAATAGCATATTTTTGCATACCCCGGTAGGTATTACATTTACGCCTTGAAGGGATTCAAAGAAATAGAAGGGTGAGAAAACTAAACAAAGACCCTTCAAAGAAAATTATAGGGGTAAGTTTATTCAGGCCGTTCTATATTTGAAATGAGACAATATTCAGAGGGTCTGATCCTAATGGAATACTCTTCCCTCATAGTATCATCCGGCACCTATGAGACTGTAAAAACCAGATGAGGAACCCGTCCAAAACTTCATTGGAGGCAAATATAAGAGCTTCCATATAAAATCAATAGGTATGTAACGGGTTTACTATTAATATGAATGAGACCCGGTGTATTAAACTATTATGTTTGAGTAATCTTTCTGTGTTTTAAATTAATGAGTTTAAGCCTATTGGATTTTTGGCCTACACTTTTCTTCCATGCAGACTTATTCATAGGTTGCTAAATATAAATCATGAATACTGTAACAAAGGAATGTTTAAAAAAAATGTTTTTCTAATAAAGTTTTTTACATTCTATTCAGATTTTTAAATATTGAACTATTGTCCTGAAGAAGGTGACGATCCACCTTAGCACCTAAACGCCGCGTCGACAGTTGTTCTTCATGTATTTATTGCACATATTGTTTACCTTTTATTTAAAAATATGATGAATATATGATTTTAATTGTGTTTTTAACTTTGTTAATATCAATCGTATAGAACATGATCTTTTGAATAAAATATTGATAATACATTCCTTTGAATTCATATGTTTGATTAGAAATTGATTATTCTATGTATGATTTTATATATTTTTGTCTGTAAATTTAGCAACCTGGTAAAATTTGTCTTATTATATCTCAGTGCATGGCCTTACTATAACTAAGTTAACCAATCCAATTAGAGGATCGAATCCTCATGTTTTCAGAGGAGAAGGGAACTTTGTGTTTGTTTCAGTATCTATACCCATCCCATTTCCAAGTACTAGGGTACCTCCCAAACCTTTTTGAATGCATTGAGGTGACAAATTATGGTAGTGTTCTTATTATATTAGAGGTTTGTATGACCCACTCGTATTATGACAGGATTCTGGCAAGGCTACTATCAGCCACTTCTCTGATTATACCAGACCCTGAATATACCAGGGCTCTATTTATGTCAATTGATTTAATGTTTGCATTCTCTGCATATTCAGAGGCCCTGTTTATGTACTGACTCTGTTGAGGCGAGCTTTTGGATCACAGCAGGGCTCAGAGAACACCAGCACTTTCATTATGCAAGAGTTCTGATTATTGCAGAGTTCCGGGGGCATTGGCATTCTAATTATGCCTTTGCACTCTTTCTTACCTTCGTTTCAGAGGAAGAATCTTGTGAATGTGTCTTGCATATTTATTGTAGAGCATTTAGTCGACCTTACATAATATTACTCTACATAAGCCTAGATTGTACTTGTGATCCAGTGCCGTGGTTATTTACCAACTTAGTATCAAAGAAGCCACCCAGTCTGACCAACTCCACTTGACCATATTGTGTAATCTCTGGACAATCATTTAACTCAGTGTATTTCAGCTCTCTTCTTTGCCAAACGTGCGAGTGGATAGCAAGTGCTATTCCAATGGATGGACAATTACATTTTACAACTAGATGAACCCTGCAAGGTCTAGTCAGATTCAAATTATGATGCCCAATTCTTTTCCGGAATATGTTAAATACTCATGCAAAAGGTTGCACTTGTGAAATGAGTTACTCAGACTTCTAAGTGAGTAAATCTACTGCAGGAAGCCGGTGTTCCAGGGCTGGAATGCCATTTGAGTTTGTACACACCCAAAACTTAAATATTTAGGAGTGTGCAAAAACACCACTCTTAACAAAGCAGATGTAAAACCTTTTTTTAGGGTGGGAAGTTATCCCTGAAAAGTCTGCAGGTGCAGCAGACTGGGAGATTTTCTCTGTGGAGAAAAAAAATAAAGAAAAGATAAAGTTAGAAAGTGCACTTACACTTGCTCAGTAGATTTTCATATCAGCAGATATGCACATCTATGCTGAAGCGAAACTAGAATTCATAAAGGTTTGCTCGATAATGCCTGGAAAAATATGACTGTTGCAGGTTTCCAGGCATAACTCTGGAAACATTTCTGAATTCCTGAAGTCATAAATCTGCACTCAAGTGACCTGTGGCTACCTCGTCCTTGCTAGAGGTCTTTGCACTGTGAAAGGAGACTGCTGGAGAGTTTCCAAGACTTGTTGCTGCAGGCTTTACAGTGCTCATCAGTGGGGCTCCTCCGCTAAGGTGGAGGAGCGTCGCCCCACTGCTTTTTAGCAGTGAAATAAAGGAAAAATAAAATGATAACTCGTGGTTCTTATAATTTTATTTTTTCCTGCTGCGGTGTCTCTGTGGGGCGGGGCTACTCTGCTCTCAGAGCAGGGGGAGGAGTGGTAGACACTCTCTGTAGGTGCGCATGAATGTTTGGCCGGCCATCTCGGGCCTGCCAAACATTCATGCACACTTTGCAAGTTCTCCACCCAGGCTGCATTACAGCCTGGGTAGAGAACATGCCCAGGATCCCACTGCCCGTCTAAGCTCCAAACCAGGACGCTCAGACCAATCACAATGCTGCATTGCAGCGTTGTGATTGGATATGGGGAGCCTGGGTGTGCTTCCTGTTCCGGCTGGAGCAGGGACCATAGAGGAGAGACCAGCTGGAGCGAGGGACTATGGAGGAGAGACGCGGCGAGGAAGCAGCGAGAAGGTAAGTTCTGTCTTTTTCTTTGGATCAGCTGTGACACTATATTAATATCAATGCAAAGTGATTCCAAATATCTTAAAGAATGCGGAAAAGACCGAGTTGAGGATTATTGTGTAATGGCCTGTCCTTAACATGATATGCAGTCTGGGCATCTAAATGATCCCTAAATACACAAACTATCATAAGGGGAGCAAAGAAAGAGCTAGTGACTAAGTTGCTATGTTTTAGTAGAGACTAATAACTTGTTATGGTTCAGTTAACATGCATCACCAGAGCAATATACACACATCTGACAGAAAAGAAATACAGCTATGAACCCAAAAGAACTCAAAGTTGTATTTTCAGAGTTCAGCAACATTAACACAAAGGGGCCTTGGAGTTCTCACACAGCACATGAAATATGAACTCATAGTGGAACAATCCCAGTGACAGCAAAGACACAGCTGGAGACCAAGAAAAGCATATGGGCAGTCAGGATAGATTGGCACCATTCACACAAGTTAAAGCTCTTACACCATGCATAAACAATGAAGGGAAGTAAGAGTACAGTGAGACGAAAGACAGTGAGTGCTGAAAAAATAGGTCTTCTAGAGACAGGCAGGCCTATCCAGAAACATTTATACCAAGTGCAGCCTGGAAACTTAGGCAATGGAGAGGTCCACTGACAGAGCTCAGAAACATTGACCAAATGGGAGGCTTGGAGATCCCAGAGAGCACATATCAGAAAATGTGTCACAACAAAGTAAATAAAGCTTCAGATCAAAGAGGGCCCGATTCACAAAGCTCTTTGCACTTGTAAATTTCCTCCAACATAATATAACCACAGAACAAGAGTAAAACTCATGCAATGGGCAGTTCAAAGTTGTTGTGGCCATTAGGCCACGTCTCCTTCTCCATTCTGTTTGCTTTACTATTATATAAGTGCCTGCGTTTTGCCATCACTTTTAGTGATTCCTGCCCATTCCCCAATTCATTATCGCTTATTCATTGGTCCCCTTTCATTTCCTCTCTTGCTTCCTGTGTATTCCCAGTAATATGGGAGGTGGGCAGAAGGAGGTACATTTCAATGTACTAGCATACTTCTTGTACCTTATTAGGGGAGCAGAGTTTGTGCTGTTGGTGTTGGATTTTCTTCTGGAGGGCTTCTGGATTGCGGAGGATGAAATGTAAATTTGTTTCCTTCACATATTATTTCAGTAATTGTGAGCTTGCCTGTACTGGTTTACTAGAATTGCAACTCCTTGAAGCCAATCTCAATTGCTTCTGCTCTTGTTAAATCCATTCCCGTCTGACCACCGCAGCCCACAGTCCCTTTAGCCACTAACTGGCTTTGGGTCCTTATATTCCAACCCATCTCTGGTTTCTGGTGTTCTGCCTCCTCGTAAATGGCCAGCTCAGCAGCAATACAGCCTTGTTTTCAGTTCATGGCACTCAGCAGCAGTCGCCTCCTTTTTTCAAGTAGGCACTGCCTCACCCCTTGCTTGCCTCTGCCTCCAGTAAGCTGCAGAGTCTGCTCCCCTCTTCGCCTCTCAGCAGGCTGCACTTTGCTCTTCAGTACTTCTGTTCAGTTAGTGAGTCTTGTGGCCACATCGGCGTGTACTTTAGGTCTGCCATCACATCAACTTTTCACCCAGTAGTAACACAGCCTGCTTAGCAAGGTCCTCCATGCAGTGGTCAATCCTCCATTCATGTGATATTTATATTAGTAGCTAACGGAGCTAACAGAAGGCACACCTGCTCAATGTGTTATCTTGGTTCCTCCCCCATTCCATATATTTTGCCATTTTGTCCTTGTATCTGCTACTTTGACCTCAATGCCATCTGTGTGATTTCCCTACTGCAGAAAATCACTACGGCAGCAACTTGGTTTCTGTCTTGCTCCCTTTGAATACCTCAAATGGTGAAACTCCTGTAATCGCACTTTTTATAGAGCATTAAATGGATTAATTTTTTATCCAGTTACATCTCCGACTAATGCCTCCCGGATGACACAAGGGTATCTTTTTGGACATTCCTTCAAAAGTAAGTGCACTTTGAAATAAGGAAAATGTATTGTCCACATCTATGGTTAATAGTCTCAGTCGTACACACCTCTCATGATATTCAATGTCATTCAAGATTTTTATTTTTTTCTCTCAACTAGTCAATGAGTACCTTGGTATTACATTTTAAATTCTTAAAGGGCAGACATGTCAACAGGTCAATTTCCGTTATCTAATACCCCTGTGTGGAAGCATCCTTTAGTATGCAACATTTCTAAGGATATTTGGTGTATATTTCTCCTGAACTAAAATACACCGGAATGTGAGATGTCAGTATGGTTTTGTTCTAGCTAACTTACTGGTCAGCTAATGAAGATCTTACAATGAAACCACACCTAACCATATCTATGCTGTTATTTCTGTTACCTTGCAAACGAGTGACAAACGTGCGTGCCTTGGATTTAAAGAGTAAAGCATTTACACCCAAATGGATCTCCTTTACTACAACCAGATGAAAAAGGGAAGGACTGGATTTGTTTCTTACCCTTGACTTCTATGCAAATGTTGTTTGTGTGCAAATCAGATGTGTGAGCGCAAATCAAGGTTGTACTTTAGAGGTTAGCACACACAGAGGTGGACAGTTATTGATATCCTTTAGGAAACCTTTTGACCCAGTTTCTACAGCTATGTTAAACCACTTAACTGGATTATGTCTGAGTTGGGCATAAATGTTAGTGTATTTGTAGCCCACTCTGCTGGGAGAGCAGTGGCATCAAAATTATTTTCACTTGGGACGAAATTAGAAGATATTTTTAGAGCAGTGGACTGGGTCATCTGAGTCACACTTTAAGTGCTTTTATATTAAACCTGCGAAAGATAATGATTTGCTAGTGAATTAGTCCCATACTACCTCCGTCTGTTCCTCCTATATAATGATTTTTTTAAAAAATACTGTGAATAAGAATTTTCACTTCTATTAAGTACACAGAGTTGAAGATTATCCCCTCCATCCTGAAATTTCATGGTGCGGCTGAGCTTTGAATATATGCTGATTCCCAATGATTGTATTCAAAATGCTATTTTCATCTTTCCAACACAGCTGTTTAATATATTAGGCAACCATGTAAAGTAGTTAACGTGTGAAGTTGTTAAAATTCATCACACGTTCATCACACTTCATCAAATTGACAATCTTGACTTTTACAAGCCACATCATCTTCAAACAACTATTATTCCCCGGTACATCTTCTAATAATGCACTGATAGGCTTGAAATTTTGTAGCTATGTGTGTTAATCTAGTAGGAAGCAGTTCTCCCTCTTCTGGTGACAACATATTCAACAAAGATGTGTGAGGAAGTCTAATAATGATATGTGTATTCCATTACAGAAAACAACCAGAAACAAAGGTGAAGAGTGGAGGAATGGTTGATCCGTGTTTGACCATATGGGTGTTGGTGTCATCCTCCACTGCAAGGAAACAGGCCGCCAAACTTCGCCGGATATGAACTCTGTGTTTGCTGATTAGGTGATCAGGTCATATCTTTTGTAGCCTAGTCTAACAAGGCCTCTAGGCATTGTAGTTCAAGCAATCGTTACCTTTGAGTAATGTAATGAACAATTGCAATTGAAAATTCTTACTTGAGATAAATAGAAAATGTGTCATTCTATAAAACATGAAAGTACTACACAAGCCTTTACAAAGTTAGCACTTTTGGCAGATAAAACAACCGCTCAACCATTTACAAATCATGGTGTCCATTCCGGGTACCCAATAACATTTCTAGCTCTCTTTTTAGTAGCAGACAAACCAACTAAACAATCTTATTCCTTAATCCAAAAGGAGGAGCAACCTTACCCCCACCTATAGAAATAACAATGTCAATAGTTAACTAGTCACTAACTTTGAAATAAATTCATATTAGGCCAACAACACACAAACTAACTAACTCTCTTCAAAATTAACAAAACCTGGAATTGTGGAAGCTACTACGGATTCTCTTGCTTAACATTTATGTTCGCCAGCAAAGGTAATCTGAACACACAGTCTGCTAAGCAATTTGTTTTTCCTGATTCATCCTCTAATAATGTACTAAAAGGCCTGTCATTTGGCAGCTTGAATTGCTAATCTAGATGTAAGTGTTCATCTTTCACCAGGAGGCACATATTCAACATGGCTTATGTGAACTTCAAACCCTACAGAAAGATTCAATGGTGTTGATTAGCCTGCGTGCATGCTAATACACACCTTTCTATAATCGAATAATTCTGCTTGGCGTCCCTTAATGTTTTTGAACTGATGGAGCAAGGACTCACAATGAGACTTGCTCGGAAGCAATCCTCTCACAGTATTAATTAATTTGTACTAAAACTCTGTAATGTCTTTATTAATAATGTGTATACGCAACATTTTTATCCAGAAGATGCTTGCCTATGTGTTTTCCACTAATGAGTAATCCTTGTCTAATCCAAAATGGCCGCTAAAGCGCGGGAACTCTACTGCGCATGTGTCAACCATGTCACGTGGTATGACGTCTTTCTTTGCTTGGAGGGAATCTTTTGCTTCTGCGCAGTGTGTGCTAAAATGGCCGCTTAATATTCTCACATGCTAAAGCTTTCGCATTGCTGCAATTAATAATGTGGTATTCTAACGCTACTAATGTGGGATAGACTTTTATAAATAAATGGGAGTAGAGCAGAAGTAGGGGGTATACAGTGAAACATTTATTTCTGATTTTAATATGTTTCTTCTTTGATTTCTATTAGTTCGTAAAGTGGGCCTGGGTTGATAAAACGGCAGCTCAAGAAACCACGTGGTTGGCGCATGCGCCCTGAAAACTAACCATGCAAAGCGATGAAGTCAACTTGGAAGATGTCCAAGGACATGACCCGCTGATCACCTTCACCGTTCATCTGAGATGTCCTACCAATTGATACATTTTGTATACACTTTGTATTAAAATTTGTCGTGAGACGGGTGGGAAATAAAGCAAATGTATTAATTGAGAGGGGCGGTATTTTAAAACAATGGGCTTAAGAAAATTGAACTACATTGACATGGTGTGAGGATCAACCCCCTGTCCCTGACCAATCAGAAATAGTGGGCCCATAATATTGAAACATTAATGGGAGGTACATGGGCATAGAAGGGTATAATAGATATAGAATTAGCTAATTAGTTAGCACAGGGGAGCAGCAGAGGCTTAGGAGCACAGAACGAGCTGATCGATTGCAGACTGAACCACTGTCCAAAGAGGTCCTGAGGTGGGGGCGGCGGATTCCATTCGAAAGAAGACACAGAAGAATCGAGGAGGAACGAAGTGTCAGAGAGGGGAACGACGCAGGCGCCGTTGGTAGAGAGGTCACCTAGCCTGTCCTGAATCTGGTCCGGAGGTTTTGGTCTTCATCCTTCTTGGGACCCATCTTTCCAACTCCTTGGCCAAGGGGTTTGGTTTTCACACCTTTAGGTAACTTTAAATGCGTAATCTTTAGTTGTACTGCTGTCTCTATCTTCTTCTTTCTGAGGGACCGTCATTTGATTAATAGGTGATTATATAGTGTGCTTCCTCCTTGATATGCAATTAAGTGGTTTGTAATTTACTCTGCTAAAGAATTTAGATAAACATTTTAAAACTTCCTGAGTCAGTGGTTATTTCAGGTGGTTAATTAAATTATGTATTGTATGATCTCATTTTATCCCCAATTGTCAAAGGTCCATTGGTAAGTCATTACTCTTCAATCAGAAAGGTAATTGGTAGCAGGGATTTGATAAAGAGTACAACTGATTCCCACCAGCGGTGATTATTAGTTAGCGTAAATGAATGGGCCCAGGTGAGTATTTTGTGTATGAATGCTTGTTGCTAGTAACCCGCTGGATCAGTTTTCTGGCTTTCAGAGGATGGTTTTACTTTGTTAATTGGGTAATGAGAATTTTATTTTTATGAACTAACATCCGTTGTGTTTTTAAAGTTTTGTTTTATGTTGTCTAGAAATCCCCGGGGAATTTGAATAGTGGATGGTAAGTGGAAGCCATACTGCAGTGAGGTTATCTGTCAGGCAGAATTAGTACTGAAAAGTTAAGCAGGGCTATCAGTACTTGTTAGGGACTCTGTGTGTGTGTCTGAGTGACAGCAAAGGAATACGCTAGTGAAAATTTGATGTTATATCACCTAGAAAGGGTAACATTGAAGGAGTAGCAGGTATTTTCGAAGCTTATGTGAAGAGTAAACGGAAGGGTTTACTCGTAGTGTTTGTCTAGTAAACGGAAGGGTTTTACTAAGTGTGAGGAAATCTATCCTTTTCAATTTAGGGAAACTGACACGATAGCTAATGTTTTATGTTGTTACTGAATTTAAATAAGAAGCGTTGAGAAAATAAAGTTTTGCGTACGATTTTTTGTAAAGGGAGGGTCAGCCGTCTGAGTAGAGCTGATGTCACAAACGCCGCGCTGGGATTGGTTGAAACAGCGGGTGTGGAGCGAGCTTGTAAAGGAGGGGTCAATAGTCAGGAGTAATACTGACGTCACAAACGCCGCACTGGGATTGGTCGGCACAGCGAGGGACAGAGAAGCACAGATTGTAAAGGAGGGGTCGTCAGAGAGAGTGAATAGACGTCACAAGAAAACCGCGCTAGGATTGGCCCCGAGACATATGTTATCTGGAATTTGATTGGTTGTCAGAATAGAAGTCGAAATCTTAGTGGACAGTGTAAATCACATGTGGAAACGCGATCCGACTTTAATAGGAACACGTCCAGACAGGAGATTCCTAGGTTTTTCAGAATATAATTCAATACATAGATATTTACACAAAATGTACGGAGAAAAGAGAAAATTGTCATTCTTACAAAAGATTAAGAATTATTTTAAGAAGGATAAGCCAATCAAAACTAGGGAAGGAATTATCATTCCACCAGCAAAAACGCCTGCCTCATTCATGATGATGGAGAGGGGTTCTCATACTTGTGTATGGTTAGAAAATTGGATAGAATATACAAAAGATGATGGAATATTAGCTTTCCCAGAGAATGGTACTTTCAATGGGAGAATTCTTCAAAATCTAAGAATGAGAATGAATGAATTAGAACCCAGACCAAGATTAACGCAATATGAAGCCCTAGAAGAATGGGAAACAGAGGCATTTGAACGTGATAGACCCAGGAGCAATAGGGGTTATAGGGGATTTTTCCCTAGACACCAAAATGAGACAAGAGAAAGTCAGATGAAACAGTGGAGACGAGCGATGCTTAGTGAGGGTTTGTATCCAGTATTCATGACAGATGAGCCGTTGGGGAGTAAATGCAAAGAAAAAACTAAACATATGACAGGGTTTGGAGAATCCGAAGATGAATTTATGGAAGAAATATTAAAGAACCCTCCACCATATCAGGAAGGGTCAAGTGGATGTTCCCCAAGTGCACCAATTCTGAGAACACCATTGGTACCTCAAGTACTGCATAATCCACCAGTTAATAGGGTACTTCAGGATAAGGAAAGAGAGGCTCTAGACAGGAACAGAGCAGAATTGATACAGAAAATAACACAGTTGAATGTACATCCTGGTTCCCTGACCATACCTGTAACCATTGGTCCCATGGTCCCTTTATATGGTGACAAAGTGAATTACCCGAAGCCTTTAGCTATGCCTACACCTGTGGATATTCCTAAACATGAAGCTGTTATAATTGATGATCATATCAACGATTGTGAATCTATGATTTCACTAATGGATTTGCCTATTCGAGAATCTGCAAATAGCACCCCCAGAAGAGTCACACCTAGTTGCTCAAAAGATGTAAATATAATAACATTGTCAGGAACTAAAAGTGCAACAGTAGTTACTCCAGAAGACTTAGAAAGATGGGCACAAGGAATAGACAGACAAAGTTCACCCCAAAGATTTTGGACATTTATAAATTAAAAGTCGAATTAGAAGAAATGATAGCAGGCAATGTAGGAGTAGATCGTTTAAATACCTACAGTGAAGAACTATTGTTCATATGTAGGAGCATAACCAGAAATGTAAAAATATTCCATGAAAAATTAACAGATTTGGCTTCAGAGATGGGAATTGAAATAAGAAAATCAAAGGTACTACAGGGACCATACCGAGCAGAATTTACTGACAAAGACTTAGAAAATATGAATACATCTGGTAGAAAGTTACAAGTTAAAGAATTAATGTCAGTATTACAGAAATGGGGAGAATTGGATAAATGGAAAACTAGATGGACAAAGAAAAAGGAAGAAGCGCGTTCCCATAGAATGACATCTGAGTATTTATTAAAGGAAACAGGAAAGGTAGAACAGATGTACCCGATGCGGGAGGTACCAGGAGGAGGGTACGTTCATGTCCCATGGAGCAGGCAAGACATTTTGTCATTTACAAATGATTTCCCAAAATTGAGAGAAAAACCAATTGAATGGTACAAGCAGGTTGAGAGGTTTGTGAAAGTTTCAAACGTTTTGTTAAAGGACCTAGATGGTTTATTTGACATAGTGGTACCTGCCGATTTATGGACGGATTGTAAAATTACAATCGACTGGCCTAGTGAAGAGTATCCTAGGGATCCAAAGACAGGTGCCCCATCAAATGATGTAATGAAAAAGTATCACCAGGTAATAACTTATTTGAAAGGGAAAATACCACCAAAAGAAACAGATTGGGTGAAAATAGACAGAACTACCCAAGAAGCAAGTGAATCGATACATACCTACTATGAACGTCTATTACAGGTGTTCAAACAGTACCGCGGTTTTGAAGATATTGGAGACAAAAATGAGTCAGTTTGTCTATCGATTTGTTTATGGTCTAAAGCCAGAGATTTGTCAGATGATTAAGCAACACATGTTATGCTGGCAGGGAAAGCCTATTGATGAAATTTTGAAATATGCTAAATATTGTGGAGATGACATTGAGGATAGGCACAAGAAACTACAAGAAAAAGTGATGTGGGCTCAAGTGAAAATGGCTGAGCGAAAGGGAATTAATTTAGATAATCCAACAGAAAGTCAGGGAAAAGAATCCTGAACGAATGGTGATACAGGGAACGGTGGAAAAGTAAGAGGACGAATGAGTAGAGAAGAGGCTAAAAAGAAATTTCCTTGTCATGGTTGCGGAAAGTTGGGACATTGGAAGAACGAATGTAAAAAGATTCAAAATAATAATGGCCCAAATCATAATTTAAATCCACAGACGCAGAATGACTCACAGTAGGGTGCAAATCCTCAGAGTCAGTTGCCACCTGCCCCAATACAGGGTAATGTAAGCAGAGCAAAGCACGGTACAGACGTTGGATATCAAGGAGGAAGTGGTAAAAATGAATATGTAACTACACAGTTTCTTTTACAGGATGATTTTAATCCGTATGATTATCAATGACGGTGCCTAAGAGAGGGGGAGAAGGAGTGCGTACTTGGCGCATCCTTACCGGTAGATCAGTCAGGTCCATATGTTGAAGGGAAAGTAAAAGGTAATGATATCACTTTTCTTTTGGACACTGGTGCTACCCGTTCTACTGTAAGAACAGCAGACTTCCCAGACCTCCCTCTCTCTGGAGAAGCTATCCAAGTTGTAGGTGTAGCCAATCAAAAGATTAGAACTCCCCTTACTGAGCCCATGGAAGTAAGAATAGGAAACTTCCGAGAAATGCACCAATTTGTGGTGTGTGATTCCAGTCCAGTAAATTTACTGGGCAGAGATTTACTGTGCAAAATGAATTGCACTATTTTTTGCACACCGGATGGTGTTGCAATTCAGACCTCGGATGAAGATCATGTTTACAAATTCATGATAGCCAAACAAGGTACGGAAGTAGATGAGACGTTCTCCTTGATAACCAAAGATGAATTACCAGAAGAATTAAGAACTACAATGAGCTCTAAGGTATGGGATTTTACTGGGAAAGAAGTAGGTCTAATGGCAAAAATAGACCCAGTGAAGATCACTGTAAAAGAAGGCGCAATTTTCCCAAATACTAGACAGTACAAAATTAGTGCAGAAGTAAAAGCAGGAGATACTGAGGAAATTGGCAGAATGGTGAAACAAGGCATATTAAAAGAAGTCATGAGTAGCCCTTGTAATTCGCCAATTATGGGTTTGAAAAAGCCTAGTGGAAAATATAGGATCGTTCAGGATTTGCGGAAAATTAATAAAATTGTGGTACCTTGTTGTCCTATAGTACCAAAGCCTGCAGTGATCCTATATCAGATACCTTGGAATGCAGAATGGTTCACTGTAATTGATTTATGTCAAGCATTTTTTTCAATTCCATTGCATCAAGATAGTCAATATCTGTTTTCGTTTAAATTCGAAAACCATGTCTATGTGTGGAATCGTGTTCCTCAGGGGTACACAGAAAGTCCCTCCATTTTTAATCAGATACTGAAAAGGTGCTTAGAAAAATTAGTAATGCCCAGGAACTCAGTCTTGGTGCAATATATAGATGACTTGTTAGTCGCATCAAGAACTTATGACGATTGTGTTGCTGACTCAAAAGCATTACTAAATCATTTGGCTGAGGAAGGACACAAAGTGTCACCTGAGAAATTACAATTTTGCACAACAGCAGTTAAGTATTTGGGACACCAAATTGAAAGAGGAAAGAGAAGAATAACGTCTGAGAGAATAAAAATAATTAAGCAAAGAGAGGTGAGGATGTTTCTAGGGATAGTAGGATACTGTCGACAATGGATTATAGGGTTTTCACTATTAGCAAAGCCTTTGATTCAGTTAACCAAAAAGAAAGCAAAGAATCCAGTTGAATGGGATGATGAAAGTGCCAGTGCCTTTGTAAAATTAAGAAATGCATTATGTGAGGCACCTGCCCTGGGTATGCCTGACTACACAAAAGAATTCGCACTGTTTTGCTATGAAAGAGAAAGTTGTGCACTTTCAGTCCTAACCCAAAGGCATGGACTAGACAGGCGTCCTATAGCATATTTTTCTGCTACATTGGACCCAGTGGCTGCAGCATTGCCAGGCTGCTTAAAAGCAGTAGCTGCTACCTGTATGAGCATTGAACAAAGTGAGTCAATAGTAATGGGATATCCTGTCAAGGTGTTCGTCCCACATGCAGTTGTAATCCTGTTAACAAGAACTAGAACTCAGCATCTCACACCTAGTCGGATGACAAGATATGAGCGAATAATTCTAGGAGCTGAAAATGTAACAATAGCTAGGTGCACAATTGTAAATCCTGCTACATTATTACCAGATCAATATTGTGAAGAAGTTCAGGACGACGCAGAACATGACTGTTTGCAAGTTACAGAGTTGTGCACCAAACCGCGTCCTGACATACAGGAAATGCCTTTGAAGAACCCAGACAGGGAGCTGTTTGTGGACGGCTCATCCCTAAGGCATGAAGATGGCAAATTGAGTGCAGCCTATGCTGTATGTGAACTTTCTGGAATAGTCGAAGCATCCTATTTACCAGGAGTCAAATCTGCACAAGTAGCTGAATTAATTGCTCTGATCAAAGCCTCCAAAATTGGGAAAAATTTAAAAGTAACCATATTTACGGACAGTCAATATGGGTACGGGGTTGTGCATGATTTTGGCCAACTGTGGATGCAGAGGGATTTCATGACTTCTTCAGGATCCCCAATTAAAAATGGGCAGTTTGTAAAGGAATTATTGGAGGCAATACAATCACCAAAAGAATTGGCAGTGGTGAAATGTGCCGCACATCAGTCAGGAGATGACTGGGTGGTAGTCAGTAACAGATACGCAGACCTAATTGCTCAACATTGTGCCAGAAACAGATTGGCAGTAAACAGAAAAGTCGAAAGGATGGGAATTAGCTGCCAACTTATGTTATGTTCAACACCTGAAACATGGAATGATGTGAAAAGATTTCAGGATGATGCTGAAGAGAGTGAAAGGGATGTTTGGATGAAAATAGGGTGTACCCGAAGAACAGATGATGATGTATGGGTATATTCAGATGGCAGACCAGTCATGCCTGACTGCTTGATTTCACAAATGGCCAGAATGTATCATGGAGACACACATGTAGGGAGAGATGCCATGATCAGACTTTTCAGACAAAATTGGTACAATCCAAAATTTAGGGCTGCAGCAGAGAGTCTTTGCCAGAGGTGCTTAACTTGCCAAATGAATAATCCAGGAAGGAGGACAGTAATTGGTTTGGGAAAAATTGGAAAGGCAGAGGGTCCATTTGTGAGATTACAGTTAGATTTCATTCAGTTACCACCATGTAAAGGACTGAAATATGTACTTGTCATAGTGTGTCTGTTTTCAAGGTGGGTGGAGGCTTACCCTACCAGGAGGAATGACAGCATAACAGTTGCAAAATTGTTGTTACGAGAACTCAAGCCACGGTTCGGTTTCCCAGTAACTTTGGAATCAGATAGAGGAAGTCACTTCAATAACGATGTAATTTGAATAATCTGTGAAGCATTTAAAATTGAACAAAAATTATACTGTGCGTACCGCCCAGAGGCTTCTGGAGTGGTTGAACAAATGAATGGCACAATAAAGTCAAGATTGTCAAAAATGTGTGCATCCACATCGTTAGATTGGCCAGACGCATTGCCTCTTGTCTTAATGGGACTCAGAAGCATTCCTGATAGAAATACAGGATTGAGTCCGCATGAAATCATCATGGGAAGAGCGATGAGACAAGCCCATGTACCTGGAAATAAACTGCTGAACATAACTGATGATATGGTTCTAGATTATTGCAAAGCATTGGCTGACCTCGTGCGTTCTGTCTCTCACCAGGTTGGAGAAGACGCAGTTTCCAGGCAGCCTGAACAAGAGCATGATCTGAACCCTGGAGACTGGGTGGTAGTGAAGCATCACACCAGAGAAACGTGTTTATCACCCAGGTGGGGCGAACCTTGTCAGGTTATATTGGTTACAAACACAGCAGTGAAATGTGCAGGTTTGCCTAATTGGATTCATGTAAGCCACACCAAAAGGGTGCCAGCTCCTGAAGAGAGAAAACCTCAGACAGAATCAATAGCTGAGGAAGCTGAAGGTTAGACAGCTGAAGAATCCCAAGTGATAGATTCGAGAGCAGCTGAAGAAGAACAACCGAGCACAAGTCAGGACTGGATACCAGTGGTTGATATACCTGAAGTCTTCATCAAAACATGAAGTAGAGCTAGATTAGAGGAAATTAGTGAGGACCAGATAGGCGAAGAAGAACCAGATCAGGATAGGGAGATCGAAACAATAAGAGAACCTGAGCAGGCCCAGATAGGGAAAGGAGATTGGGCTCAAATTGACAACGAAATAACAAAATTTGAGCAGGGACAGACAGGTTTAGAAGAATGTGGTCAGGCTGCAGAAGTACAAAGTGCAATAAGCCCTGATCAGAACCAGTTAGGACAAGAAAAACACGTTCAGGGAGAAGAAAACCAAGAAAACATCGAACAAGAAAGCATCAAGCATGAAAACGGCAATCCTGAACAGGGTCAGTTAGCAGAAACTCACACTCAGGCAACTGAAGAAACTACAACAAGACCTGAACAAGAGCAGATAGAAAGGGAAACTAAAATCGAGGACAAACAAATTGTGCCACACCTTGAAAATAAAGAAATTATTGAAAAAGATTTGGAAAGAGAAAATACAGTGCAAAACAAGAGAGTCAGAAAAGGTGATCATTGGCCTAGTGTGATTAAAAGAGTAAAATATCGTATAGCAACACGAAGTGAAGACCCAGACAAGTAAATGAAATAACAAGCTTATCTGGACAAACAAGTGGGACTGAAAAACGAAAAAGCAAAAGATTATAACTCGTGAACAATAAGTTTAAAGGTCCTGATTGGACTTATATAATCCTTGAAGACTGTGAGAGTTCAGAGTCAAGTGAGAGTGGTGACAAAGGAACAAGTGCAGAACTGACTTATGAAAAAGAAGTGAAACCACCTTGATAACGTAAAGTCTTGAAAGAAAAAGAAAAGAAGAGAAATCTTCCTTGTCAAAATGCCTGACGACAGAGTTTCTGGGAGACCGAAACGGAAATGTTGTAAAAGATGCTGTGCTATATGCATATGTAGTCTGGTAGTGGTGCTTATAGTGTGGTTAGTTGTGATTGTAGCGATTCCTTACCTTATGATAATGGATAAAAAGATTAACAATGAAACAAGGGGAAGGATAGATAATCTGAAAAGTGATAGAATAGAAATAGAAGCAGAAGATGAACCAGAATTTCTTCACGTAGTAACAGATAACGATACTAGTTTAAATGTTTTTACTAAGTTATTGTTTCAGTATGTAGATACAATGGAAGTTAGTGACTTATGTCTGTATGAAGTTACCTGAATCCGTAGCAGAAGGTCTAACATATCATCATCTGCCTTTAACTTATGGCATATCATGTAGTGTACTAACTAGTTTATTTTATAGAACAGGGAAACTTCAGTATTATTATTCAAATATAGATGTGATATTTTCAGAGGTTCCTATTCGAAAGAATCTGAACCCAGTGCTTAGTAGTAAAGACACACAATTTATGGGAGAATTTTTCTTAACAATGAAGTCGATAGACATAACACATGCACATAGAAGCAATTTAACATGTTTAATACGTGAAGAGGAGAAGATATTTTTAAACTTAGTTGAAGATAGAAGACAGAATTTCCAAAAGAAGGCATCTGAGCATAAGGCTCATCTTCCACCTTGGGCTGAGAAAGAGGGTATTTATACACCTGGCAAGGCTCAAGCTGCTATGGCTCTAGATTTTGAAAAGACAGGGAAAATTTGTCTTCATGGGTTAAAAACTGAATATAACAATATTTTTATTGGTACCATTGAATGTGAACATAATTTCTTAATTCTTGGAGGTTGGGGACTAAAAGGAGGAACAGATTCAGTTTTTCCTGGAATCTATTATGTGTGTGGGAATAAGGCTTACTTTAGGCTTCCTGCACGGTGGTATGGAAGTTGTTATTTTGGAATAGTTTTTCCAAAAATATACCACGTAAAAAGAAACACTGGGAGCAATGAAAATAATAGTGAATTAACACATAGTAAAAGAGCTAGTTTTTCAGAAATTGTAGGTGATATATTTGGTGCATTGATACCTTCAGTGGGAATAATTCTGAACTCAAGGAAAATATGTAAATTGTCTACAGTGGTTGATCGTTTATCAACGGATACTGCTGGAGGATTTCTAATGATTAATGCGGAGATGGTTGCGATTAGATCTATGGTTATGCAAAATCGACTTGCTCTTGATATAATATTAGCAAAAGAGGACGGAGTCTGTAAATTGTTGAAGACGAAACATTGTTGCACATATATTCCGGACAAAAGTGCAGAAATTGGAACATATATAAAGAATATTACTAAACTTGAGAAGGAACTGAAACCACTGCAAGTTGATAGTGTATGGGAAAGATTGACAAATAGCATTGCGTCAATTGGTACCTGGTTTACTAATGTAGGGAAAGGACTTATAGGTCAAATAATAGTACCCTTAGTAGGGATAGCAATAACAGTATTGTCAATAATGATATGGTGCAAATGTTGTAGAAAGAAGGAAACATATAGGGTGACAGGAAAAGGCAAGAAAAGGAAATTGGAGGAAATGGAATTAGAAGATCTAAGAAGTGAAATTTATAAGAAACTGAAAGGAGAAGATAAAAATAGACAATGTAAAAATGAAAATGTGACAGACATATGTTAAGTTGGCATCTGATTATAGGTAGTTTTGATGGCTCAAACGCCATCAGAGAGGGGATTGATGGAGCAAGGACTCACAATGAGACTTGCTCGGAAGCAATCCTCTCACAGTATTAATTAATTTGTACTAAAACTCTGTAATGTCTTTATTAATAATGTGTATACACAACATTTTTATCCAGAAGATGCTTGCCTATGTGTTTTCCACTAATAAGTAATCCTTGTCTAATCCAAAATGGCCGCTAAAGCGCAGGAACTCTACTGCGCATGTGTCAACCATGTCACGTGGTATGACGTCTTTCTTTGCTTGCCTAGGTTGATAAAACGGCAGCTCAAGAAACCACGTGGTTGGCGCATGCGCCCTGAAAACTAACCATGCAAAGCGATGAAGTCAACTTGGAAGATGTCCAAGGACATGACCCGCTGATCACCTTCACCGTTCATCTGCGATGTCCTACCAATTGATACATTTTGTATACACTTTGTATTAAAATTTGTCGTGAGACGGGTGGGAAATAAAGCAAATGTATTAATTGAGAGGGGCGGTATTTTAAAACAATGGGCTTAAGAAAATTGAACTAAATTGACATGGTGTGAGGATCAACCCGCTGTCCCTGACCAATCAGAAATAGTGGGCCCATAATATTGAAACATTAATGGGAGGTACATGGGCATAGAAGGGTATAATAGATATAGAATTAGCTAATTAGTTAGCACAGGGGAGCAGCAGAGGCTTAGGAGCACAGAACGAGCTGATCGATTGCAGACTGAACCGCTGTCCAAAGAGGTCCTGAGGTGGGGGCGGCGGATTCCATTAGAAAGAAGACACGGAAGAATCGAGGAGGAACGAAGTGTCAGAGAGGGGAATGACGCAGGCGTCGTTGGTAGAGAGGTCACCTAGCCTGTCCTGAATCTGGTCCGGAGGTTTTGGTCTTCATCCTTCTTGGGACCCATCTTTCCAACTCCTTGGCCAAGGGGTTTGGTTTTCACACCTTTAGGTAACTTTAAATGCGTAATCTTTAGTTGTACTGCTGTCTCTATCTTCTTCTTTCTGAGGGACCGTCATTTGATTAATAGGTGATTATATAGTGTGCTTCCTCCTTGATATGCAATTAAGTATTATGTGGTTTGTAATTTACTCTGCTAAAGAATTTAGATAAACGTTTTAAAACTTCCTGAGTCAGTGGTTATTTCAGGTGGTTAATTAAATTATGTATTGTATGATCTCATTTTATCCCCAATTGTCAAAGGTCCATTGGTAAGTCATTACTCTTCAATCAGAAAGGTAATTGGTAGCAGGGATTTGATAAAGAGTACAACTGATTCCCACCAGCGGTGATTATTAGTTAGCGTAAATGAATGGGCCCAGGTGAGTATTTTGTGTATGAATGCTTGTTGCTAGTAACCCGCTGGATCAGAACCATAAGACACAATTCATTCATCCTTGCTATTCCTTTAGCTAAGAATGCTAAGGAGCCATAACTTCTAGAATCCACTGCCACAGTACACCGACAATCCACAATGAACAATCAGAGACATACATCAATAATAACCTCTTTTCTAATAAGTTCAAACATGTTGCAAATTTAACACATAAATCTGGTAATCCTGAAAAAGAAGTCACCTGTTCCTTGGTACTGGAGAAAGGGCATCTATGATTGCCCAAACATGGTTCTTCTTAGATTGGATCCCTTCTTTTGAAATGAAATGGCCTAGATACTCCACCTCATATAGCTAAACATAAATGTACTCGACTCCACTGTTCACCAACTCTTTTCCAATACTTGTAATACATTCTCTAGACTGCTATGTTCCTTCCAAATCTCAAAATATTGTCTTGAAATACCATTGCCCCAGCATACCCTTCTCAGATGTTGCTTATAAAAGTGCTGTAAATCTGGAGCAGCAGTAGCAAGGTCATACATCATCCTCCTATATTGGATCAATCCTTGCGGGGGTCACATAAGCTCCACAGTACTTAGATCGATCATTAACTTCAATTTGGTGTTGAGCATTATCAAGGCCAAACAGCAAAAGCATAATTGCCTCAGAAAACAAGTAAATCATTTTGTCAATGTTAAGAAGAGGGTACCAATCCCCGACAAACCGATTAATATAAACTGTTCAAGTCAGTTCATAACCTAAGGTCTCCAAATTTCTAAGTGAAATAACCACTGAAGACAGAGAATCATAAATCATTTAGCTTCCCTCTGTATAAAAGACGAACATTTCTCCCCTTATATCTAACCGGAACAGGACCTTTTAAAAAAAAGAATTTGGTGTCTGAAACCAATCTGTTACTAAAAACATCTTTAAATTTCACTTTAAGTACTATTTCCATGTCATTACTTATTCCATCAATATCGATTTTCTTACTCATACTTCCTTTTCTCTTTCAATGGTATAAATTTGAGGCTCACTACCAGGAACCAAGGTAATTTCTATCTCTTCCTGATATGGCCAATCCAAAAATGTCTCTTCTGTCACAGCCACACAGACTTTCCGCTAAGTCCTCTGCCTCTGAATTCCAGCTCTCACCAAAAATATCCTATCATGTCAATTTTATAACTCTTGTATCATTCCAGCAAAGTCAGTGTGTGATACTTTCCTATCGCCCTAAAACTACCAAAAGGGCATTTCAGAGGCATGAGTCTACAATTGTTTCTACCTGAACGACATCCATCATTATTTAGCAATAGGGCAACCAATTAGACATATATTTCTCCCCTGTAAAACCTACCACCACATTCCTTTCATAGTCTACACTCTTACAGCCCTCAAATTCATTCACCACTTACTTTAGTGCAATCCATGGCTTTACATGCCTACTAAAAAGACGCCTTCTTTTGGATTTACTACAAATTTGATCTAATGCGGAGTATGATTTCAAATTAGCTAGGGCGATAGGCAATACCACACTGAAACAGCACTTATGTTTTTTATTCCTTACATTAAGTTATTCTTCATAAATGGCCCATCTTTATTCTTTCCTTCTTGCTACTGTTTTGCACAACACAAATGTAATTTCTCCTAGGCTCCTTCATGCATCGTGCAAATGCTTCAATAGTTCAGCGATATTAAGGGTGGCAAAGAGTGAAATGTCCCACCCTTTCCATAGCATCAGTTGGACTTCTTGACTTTAAGTTTCCATAAAGATAAGGTTCCTTAAACCTCAGTCATATGTTATATTTTCAAAATCACATGTCTGCCGTCACCCCAACTATAGCCACATATTAGCTGTAGTTTCAACATCATATGGAATTCTTGAGTAAACGTTTACCTTTTCAGAACAGCATCAACCTGTTTTTCAGTATCTTGTCTCTATATTTTAACATCATTCTTGAAATCGTTCACATCTTCTGCATTGCCTAGTTAAGTGTTTGAATTCCCTCAAACTTTTACTGGTTGTGCTCTGATTGTGATTGAGGTGGATTTAGGTGCCGGGTTATGGTGAGGCCGGAAATAACAATTTTGGCTGGTATCCCCACGCCTAAATCCTATTTTGGAAGTTTTTGTCCTCTGAATGGGCATTTGCATGCAGATCTGGAATTACCCAAACCAAATGAGCACGTAGAGCCCCATAATGGAGACAATTCTGCTCCAATTTACCACCTGGTCTGAGCAGATGTTTATTGGGGACCTGTGCAGATTGGGGGAAAGAGGCCAGGGAGGCTCATCACGGGGCAGGAGAGACTGTGATTTTGCAAGGAGCTGCTTGTCTACTCCCTCATTCCTTAGGAGGGAGGCTGGGTGCTGGACTCTACTTGTAGCCCGATCTCACATGATTTTACAGATCAGAATTGCCAGCCAGTAAAGTTATGCCCAGTGTTCTTGCACACAAACAACCCAGCCAATACCAGACCTCATGTAATCAAGCAGAACGCTATCCCACCCGGGATGCCATTCAGCCTAATGCTGTAATAAGGAAAATGTTCTTTCCGCAGTACAATTCACTTCTTTCAGTGCTTGTATACATGTCAGGTACAGATAATGCTATACCACCCATTCAATAGGTGTTCTTCTTGGGCGTGAGGAAATGGACATGTGGTTGAATGCTTGAAATATTAAATAAGAATAACACTATATAATTTAGACTTGATAAACCAAACTAAAGCAATAGGAATTGTCACTGTAGGCATGTGCTAAAGAGCAAAGATAAATAACCCCTTGCTGAGAGGTTTAGCACCAGTCCCCTGGGGCCATCCGACTCGGAAGCCTATCAGTGCCAGAGGGAACCTGACAACCAGCTCAGAGCAGGGGAGTCAGGTTCTGCCACATATGCTATGCTCTATCCAGGGGGTGATCTGTGCCAATGTTCGCCTCTGAATTTCCATACAGGAGCAGGCATCTTTCTCTTCTCGCCAACCGTGCCTGGTAGGGTTTTGCTTAGATCTTTCAATTGGCAGAAGTCTGTTTTTCTTTCTGCTGTTACATGGGCGTTCCAGTCGAGTATGATCATATCAAAGAAAGTGGGGAATGGTTGAGCAGAGAGTAAGCTTCTTTCTGAGGAAATTTGCTAGAGATAGAGCAAGGATTTCAATTTGGACCTGAATGGGGCTAGGTTGCTCTTAGAGGCTCTTGGAAGAACTCTTGAAATTAGGTTGCTTTCCTGTAACATGTTGGTGTGTAGCATTATTAATGCCAGCATTTCACCTACAAATGGAGGATGAAGTGGTGACAGTAAAGTAGTTCAGTATGTACTTAAAGTAAATTTTATAGGGGAGTGAAAGAGGAGAGCGCTGCGGGGCTTAGCAGGAGATTGGCCTTGAGTTGGTAGCAAGTAAGGAAAAGAAGCCCCCCAGTCCTGTGCTCAGCAGGTGGGTCAACTGGAAGGACGGGACCCACTTGAGTGTATGGCTTGATACTGTGCTGGAAAAATTATGAAGCAGGATGTTGGACAACACCATTAAAGAAGCTTCTTAATATGAGCAAGTTAAGGGAGTCAGGTTCAGCTATCTTGCAGCAGGTTACTGCTCACCATGATTGGTGCCATTTCACTTCCATTTCTCTGCACAGGTGAATCCCATATTATTATGGAGATTATTAGGGGTATCCTGATACTTGCACTTTTGGCCTAAAGTTGAGCTGATCTCATTTTGAGGTGTTGGATTGCCTGATAATGGGACACTTATGTTGGAAACAGGTCATTTTAGGCGTATCCTTGCTGTTCTGGGTGAGCTTACAAGACTCAACTGCCTGGCCTATGGAGAGCGGCGAACAGTAAATTACATGGTATATAGGTTGGGAATCGACTGAATTTGTTGGTCACCACAGTCTTGGATTATTTTGGATATAGGACATTTTTAAGGAGAAGGTTTTCTTTGCAACTTAATGTGGTGAGTGGGTAAAAGGGGAGACGATAGAGAAGGAGGTGGATTTTGTGAGCAGACCAGATGGCTAGGATTGAGGTGCTGAAGCGTAAAGAAAAGCAAAGGCCCCCTGCTATTGAATGCGAGTTCCTTAAGGCAGGGATAATCGAGCAAGTGTAAAGTCCTAAGGCAACTCAAACAATTGTCACAACATCTGATAAAGGATACATGGGAGGAACCAAAATATACAAAAAATATTTTATTGTTTAAAAACACTCCAAAAAACCTTACTCTTTATATCAATTGGCATGATCAATAGTTGAATCTATTCCCATACTCGCTCCAAACGTATCCACATTCACTCATTCACTTTCACACTTGGTCTGTATTCAAATTATTGATCGTGGAAAGATATATAATGAATTCAGATGATCATTTCCACAATTGCTGATCTAACTATTTGATAAAAGTTATTCTTCCAAATACATATTGGTAGCAGCGGCGGCTCCTCCATTAGGGCGGAGGAGCGTCGCCCCACTGCTTTCTCGCAGTGCAAGAAGCAGAAACATAAAATGGTATTTTAAATACCATTTCATGTAACTGCTTCTCGCGCTGTGAGAAAGCAGAACGGTATGCCTGGTTGGGGGCGGGCGGGTGGGCGGGTCAGGGAGGAGTGGCATGCCCACTGTTGTGGGCCTTGACTGTTTGGTCGAACCCCCTTATGACGGTATGGCTCGCTCGCTCGCCACAGGGCACTCATTATGAACTTTTATGCCGCACCACTTTCAAATGTCACCAGCCGCCACTGATTGGTAGATTCTGCACTATAATGGTAATAATTCAACACTGGACATACAGTAGTGTCTAGGGCAAGACAGCAATGATCGAAATTGTGGCTCAAAATCAGATGGAATATACGCACGTTTCGGCACCAGGGGTGCCTTCATCTGGAGAAGCCACAAGGTTAGGAGTCTTGATGCCCTGAAAATTGCAGGAAGTTATACATTCAATGCTCCGAATACTAAGAAGGCTCCTTCCCGTAGACGGTGATATAAAACTACAGAAGAATATCTGTCCAACTGAAGTTCGATCTATCCGGCGTACCGTGATATACACACAATCTCGAACTAGACCGGGATACTGGATAGCGCCATCTAGAACTTGGACATTTATACACGTCAGGCCAGATTACTGATGAACGTCAACCGCGATGTGTGAAAGACCTAATTGACTGTTGCAGGTAAAAATCATGTGTGGTAAAGCTGATGCACTGGTCGGACCGGGGTACAGATAAACGCCGTCCGTAATAAATGTGAAACCTATGAGAAATAGTGTGCCCCTGAAAGGACGACAGTCAACACGCCCTTAATCACAGACTCAATTTGGGATCGATGATGTACGATCTCGGGTGTGGATGATGGAGTCTGTGATTTAACGTCGGCTGATACAAACCTTAGATTGAGGTGCTTTCAGAAAAAAAGGCCTTGACGTAAAACACTAGCTTTTACAATGCAACGGTGTTTCTGATGGACTTCTGTGGTGAGACCCTCATAGGAGTCAGGAATACCCTGAGGGAAAGATTGAGTTGTCGAGGTTAGGCTTAAGTTTTCGACAACCAGGAGGCGAAGAAAAATTGCTTGAGCTGTGCACAAAAATGGTAAAGAAGTCCGGGTTGTGACTTGTGTTGTGTTTGAGGCAGACACCTGTATGTAGAGCCCTATGACTTTTCAGCTGTTTTGGGATTGTTCGCTCTTGAAGTCCTAATTTGTTTTTGTAATAATAGTGCTTGGTAGCTAAGAAACCAAGTACCCCTAGTAAAGATAGGATAGCAAAGTCATAAACAGAGCACAAACTGTGCCTTACCAAGGCCTGCATGCTCCTCGACCCGAGAGCAACTGCTTATAGACAATGCTTCCAGAGCATACCAGGAACACGAAGTTAAGACGAATTGGAACTAGGATAAGTACTGTGCTAAACTCTGTGACTTTTGGCGGCAGAGCTAGAGTAAGACAAATAAAATCCATATCTCCAATGAAACTCTAAGCATGTGGGTTAACATCCACTGCAACCAGAGTGAGAATTCACTTTTTAAGCAGGACTCAAAATACGTGGTTCCACCACTACAGGAACTTGAGTGTGTCACTGTGGACACTTATTTGGAAGTCCCAAGGCAGACAGGGGGCTAAAGTCTCAGCTTGTAAAAATTTAAACATTTCACCACTGGTTTACTGGGGCTTACTCTTGTGACAGGGCACAAAATTAAGCACCAAGCACAGCCCTGTAGCCCTTGACACTTACAGCTTCGAAGTCGCAAGTCAAGTTAAGTAGGGTACACTAGGCTATCGTTAAATTAAGATTATATTGCCAACATTATAACAATTCATTGACTTATCTAGTTGCCTCGCCATTACAAATAAATCTTTTGGCAGTACCGAAGGCCCAGACTGCCATCAACTTCTATGGATAAGACATACAACTACCTGGAAATAATTCAGCCACTTACCTGCCAATTCATTTTTATGTGTGTCAGACTAAGTCACATTCTCACATCAGATCTCAAAAGGCAAGGTAATATTTAGTTGAATATCTCATGTCGCAATTTTGGACTATATTTGGGGACACTAGTGTATCTTTTATTCCAATGAAAATTTGCATTGCTCCTAATTTTATTTTATAGCAAGGACAACATTATACATGCTTAACACTGTTAACACCTAGAGGGTGAATATTACTGCATTATTTTTCTAATCCTTTGTTAAACATTATAAAAACAAAATATATAGAAATATAAACAAAAGCGAAGCAGAAAAGCTTTCATCAGAAATTTTCTTTTTAAAAATGCCCATTATAATTGCATATTATAATTTCTATGCTACCATCAACGAGAATAAAATCAATGAAATCAGCTACTCGCAGACAAACTTATTTAGTACAGACACATTTACCTGTGCTTCAACTTCTGAACTACAACTTTGCTTAGTGCTGGAAATTTCAAAACCAATTATTACATACTTTAAAAAAATGGGTAGGAACCATACAACTAGACAAGCATTAGCAATGCCTATCAGTCGTGCTTACCTTCACAAACAACTGGCATTGCCAATGCATGCTTGTATTAGACTCAAGAGCAAAACTGTATCTTCCACATTTCTACTGCAGTTTTCTAATGGCTACTAGGTGGCACCGAAAGACAGGAACTTACTGGTGTTGTTCAAACGCGATTGTTTACGAGGCTGTATTCAGAGTAGGAAAAAAGACAAATCTACCAACGGTAAAACCAAAATGCTTCTGTGGGTGGATCAAACACAGAAAGAGAGGAAGGCAACAAATAGGTGTAAGGCAACTGAGAACGCAATCCAATCTTGAGCAAAGATTGGATTTGTGGAGTTTGGTATACAATGCAGTCTCCCGAAAGCTGGCGCTGTCTTTAGCGAGACCGCAAAAACCTGCAGCTTCTTGATTCTTTGCAAATAACAGTATTAAAAAAAGCTAGAATAGTCCTTGCGGTGTGCAAGAGCCAAAATTGATCGATGGAATGGTTTAATTAATCTCAGCCATGGTGATTACTCCATTCCAGTTCAATGTTTTTGGATCATTACTAGCAGGCCAACGATATGCTGATCTGCTTTGACCCCACCCCCAAAGGAAACACACACTTGGGCATATCTATATCGTATAGGGTTACTCTGAGTGACAGCAGTTCGCTGGTGCAAAATGTGGTTATCCCCTTGTTAAATAGAGCACCTCTGTGCCAAGGCTTGTGGAGCAAAGATTGTCATTTCTTAACACTGTTTTTAACTTCTTTATTTGCGGGACCAAACAGCTCCATGCAAATTGTTACAGGCCACTTCCACATTTTGATAGTAGCCTCCATTGCTCTGCCGAAGAGGACTGCTCTTCCCAAAATCCTACAGGAGTTACTTTGAACCAACATCCTGCTGGTTTGTGCTATTGGTGATCTCAAATGGAGACTCTGTAGTAGTAGTAGCAAGAAAGTTGCGCTTTACGAGCTGTGCTGAAACATTTTAGCATGCGCAGATTGGTGCTCGTCCCTGAAGACTGTAAACCTTTCACATGCTGCTGTGTAGTGCATACCCATCCGTCACTTTGATGTAGCTGTAATCCACAGAAAAGCTTCCCTTAAGAAATTTGGGTCATTGGTTGAGGGAGGTGGAAGACCCACTCAGGCAACAACCACAATCCTTGTCACGGTAAACAACAGAAGTCACTAAATTAACCTGTGCTTAACCCTCAGGTAGCTCGGCACAAAACAGTCAGGCTTTACTTAGAGGCAATGTGTGAAGTATTTATGCAGCACACAAACAGTAATAACGTGAAAACACAACACAAGGAATATCCCAAACCAATTTAGAAAAAAGTAAATTTCATTAAATAAAATGATACCAAAACAAATTAAATCCAATCAGTAGAACAAGAGTTGACCCTGATGGAATGCGAGTTGCATACAAGGGGTGCATTGGACCCAGCCTCAGCTTACCTTCGGGCTTAGAAGAAAGTTCTTGAGAAGGTAGAGTCCCAGCGGAACTAGGCACCAGGCTGTATCCAAGGACGAGTCATCAATGCTGAGGAGCTGCTGGAGCAGGTCTTGTGAAGCCATGAATGACAGCAGGAAAGGTTCTGAGTGGGAGAAGCTGAACTTTCAGGCCAAGGAGGTTGTTGTCATCAATAGGGTGCTGGCCATTGTCAAGCCCAGTGAAGACTTGTACAGTCGGACTTAGATTTTCTGGAGCTCAGATTCACCCAGCGGAAGAGGTTGCAGGCTGTAGCCAAAGAGGGCTCCACGAGGCCTGATATCATCGCTGGGAGGTACTGCTGAAGAGGATTTGCTGCTCTGGAGAAGAAAGTATTAGGATCTGCAGTGAAGTCAATCCCACCAGCGATGCACTCCTGTGTGATCGGCTTGCAGGTAGGTCTCTTGTCAGTTCTCAAAGCAGTTTTTCCTGAAAAACTTTCAAAGTTCCAGGGTTTGGGTTTTGATAGGAGGAGGCCACATTAGCACCACACCAAGGATCCAGGACCTGGGGGAGCAACATTTGGGTGCTAGGACTCTCTCAGGCAGGGGCCAGCAGCAGGCAGGTAAGTTGCAGGGTCTCTGGATACTGTTGAGTGTCTGAAGCTCAAACAGGAGAAAGCTGGCCCTTAAAGTCACACTGGTGGTCCTGGGTTCAAGGATCAGGTATAATCTTTCTTTCTCAGGCAGCAGGACAGGCCTTACAGCAGCAGGACAGGCCTTACAGCAGCAGGACAGTCATTCCAGCAGCAGGACAGTCCTGTTCTGAGTCTTCTACAGGTCCAAAGGTGATCTGAAGAGTGGTTCTGGGGGTCCTATATTTATACCTGGTGCCAGCCTCTGTGTGTGGGCGTACTTTCTGTCCTACCCCTATATCTGGTTCTGGAAAGTTCTTCCTTTCCCCTGTCAAGGCTGCAAACTGTTTGGGGTAACACAAGGCTAGTGTCAGGTTAATTTGTGTGTGTGCTGGAGGAGGAAAAGCCCTTTGAAGTATAAGTGGGGCAGGGCACAGCTCTTCCCCCAGCCATCTTGGCAGAATGGCCCATCCTGTGCATACTTAGGCCCCTTTGTGTCACTGTCTGGGAGGAACACACAAACCACAACAGCAAATCTACTTACAGTCATGTGACCCAGGACATTGGGAGAAGGCACAATGTTTTTTAATTATAATTAATTTTGGAAATCATTTGCTAGAAGCCACTAAGTAGAGCTTTCAAAATATGTTTCTGATTACATAAGATTCCTATCTAAAAGAAATCCCTGGTAAGAATCATTACCTTATACTTATTTCCTGTTACCCAAGCCTCTAAGGGTCTAGTGGGTTGCCCATTTCCTTGAACAGTAACTTTGTTAAAGTGGCATTTTCAGAATTGTGACTTAAAATCGACTTTACCATTAAAAAGGATTTATATTACAATTCATTTAAGTCTAAACAGCATCTCTCTAGCAGCTCCCAATCCATTGTTAGCACTTATTAAATACAGTACGGTAACCAAGTGTTAGTCAATAGTAGAGCTAGGTCTTACCACATTGTAAAAAGACCTTTAGGAGTTTCTCACTGCCAGGACATGTAAAACTTAAGTACACATGTCCTACCTTTTAAACACTGTCCACCCTGCCCTAGTATTTGTTAGGGCCTAACTTGGACGTGATTTATTAGTACTAAAAACAAAGGATTAGGCCTGGCAACAGGGTTATTTTGTAGCATTTAATTTACAGGCGCTGGGTACACGTAGTACCATTTACCAGGGACTTACAAGTAACTTAAATGTGCTAATTGGTGTAGGCCAATTTTACCATGTTTAAGGAGAGGGCAAATACACTTTAGCACTGGTTAGCAGTGGTAAAGTGCACAGAGCCCTAAAGCCAACAAAAACAAATTCAGCAAAATAGGAGGGGTGAAAGCAAAAGGTTTGGGGGAATATAAACCAAGGGAGTCAGGTCTAACATTTCCTCTCACTAATTGCTCATTGTTTACGAGAATGGAAAAAACATTAAAGTAAAAAACAAAGCCATTCATTCCGACGTACATTACTTACCTGTAATCTTCATTATCCTTAGTCAGTAACGTCCTTGCCACAGTCATTAATATTGAGGTGAATCCCACCTCGTGATAGGGCAAAAGAAATCAGGAAGAAGGAGTGGTTCTCCAATTACCCGTGCAGCCTTGTGGGCATCTATAATTATGACGACTGCCAACAATTCATCTTGATCTTGTCAAATCCAACAAAAGCCAGTTCAGGAAGGGTGGTTGGGTTCTAATAACTATGACGAGGCCGTTAAGGACTAAGGATAATCAAGATTACCGGTAAGTAATTAGGACATAATCCCCAAGTCCTTACGTGCTCGTCCCAATCATTAGTAGTGAAGCATACCAAAGCCTTTGGGGGCCGTCCAAAAAAGAACTAAAACTTCACCATGAAATGCAAACAGAGGTTAATTGTGAAAAAAAGCAATATTAATGAAGCAATCAAATTGCATCATTCAGTCTTTCAAACAAAGAGATTTCAACACATTTAAACCAAAATGATCACTATCCAGGCCTAACCCCTTTATCTTGTAGTGATTGAGGAAAGTGTGAGGAGATGACAAAGTGCCAGCTTGCAGATCCCAGTTAGGGATAAACCTTTAAGTTAATTCCACGAGATTGATACACCTCTGGTTGATGCCCAAGTATTTATTCAGGTCGAGAGTACTAGCTAAAGTATAGTATAGGAAGTCGTCTTCCGTATTCATTTACTGAAAGTGATGTTAGAATCTTTATTCCCTTGATCTAAATTCCCAAATATTAAAATCAAATTGTCAGATCTCCTAAATGCATTTGTTCATTCTAGAAAGATTAAGAGAGCTCTCTTGACATCTAGTGAGTGCAGAGATGTTTCTTCTGAGGACTTTGGTATAGGAAAGAAAGTGGGAAGAAAAATCTCTTGGTCTCTATGTGGCAGGGAAGCCATCTTAACTAGAAATTAGGGGTCAGGTTTAAGTACAATTCCATCTTCTAGGATTCTTAGATAAGGAGATGTGCACAGGAGAGCTCCTAGTTCACCAGTGTGCCTGGCTGACATAATGGCAACTAGAAAAACCACTTTTACGAGTAAGAATGTTAGTTCTATAGTTTTCAAAGGCTTTCAGGTTAAATGCTGAAGAGCGTTCAAAACAAAAGGTAAGTCCCAAGGGGGATAAAAAGCATGTGTCAAAGGAAAAGATAAAGAAAAGCTCTTCAGTAGTCTAAATCCCAGATTCACATCCAGAAGGAAGCCACCCAAAGGTTCTTTGGAGGCTCTAATAGCCACCCACTGGGCTTTTAAAGTGGTAACAGCAAATTCCTTCTGAAAACTCTCAAACAGAAACCATGTTAATGTTGTACTCTGTGGGAATGACAGATTTCGAGGCACATCAAGCTTCAACTTTTTCCAGGCTTTAAGAGTGGAGGTCTGCCTGGACTGTTGAATGGAAAATGCTAAATGATCTGAAATAGCCTTGTTTAGTAGCCCAAGCCTTCAATCTCCAAACCGAAAGAGCTACAGTTTGAAGAGAAAGAGATTGCAGAGTCTGAACCATAGGTGGAATACGAGTGATTCTCCAAAGAAGAGCAAGAGACATGGAGAGCAGGAGAGGGAACCAGGACCTCTTTGGCCAGTAAGGAACTACCACAATTACTTCTGCTGATTCCCTTGAATCTTTACAGCAAGGCGTGTGATTAAGGGAATAGTATGGAAGGCATAGAGAAGAAGAGGACACCACTGAATAGATAAGGTGTCCACCCCACGCACCCGAGTTGGAAATCACAAATAAAGGTTCTCTATAAGAGAATTTTCTTGGGAGGCAAATATGTCTATATGTGGTGTCCCAAATCTGATGCCTTTCTCCAGAAAGAAAGAGGGCCTCATTACGATGCCGGTCGGACGAGCATCCGACCGGCATCATGTCCGAAACAGGACCGCCCGACAAGGAGTCTGCGGTCCTGCTTCCTAAATTAGGATGCGACCACCTTCACGGCGGTCGGAAAGTGTATGTTTCCTACTGCGGCTTGTCGTGCGGGCCCCAGCACAAGCAGCAATAGGAAAAATACACTTTTTAAACATCCATGCACCGTGTGGCAGGCACCATGCAGTGCCTGCCACACGGTGCATGGATGTTGGGGGGGGGCCTCTTAGCGGAGGCCACGGGGGTCGGGGCCCTGACAGGGGCCCCCAAAGTCCGTTTCCGGCAGCCTTTCTATGGCGGTCTGGCTGTCGGAAACGTGCATCCCCGTGGCAGTGCATGAACAGGCACCACCTCCATTTTGGGGATTACAATCCGCCCTCTGCCCCGACGGGCTCCTTGAGCCTGTCGGAGGCGGAGCGGATTCCAACACAGGCATCGGTTGGACCGCCTGTATCATAATACGGCAGTCAGACCGATGCCTCAGATGTCGGGCGGAACGCCACCGACGTGCTGTCAGACGGCCTTCCGCCCGACATAGTAATAAGGCCCAAACTGTGTGATGCAAAGATCCTGGAATCTTGGAAATCTGCAGCTCAGAGAATCTGCCTGCATATTCTCCTTCCCTCTGATATTGTCTGCTTTGAGTGATAACAGATTTTGTTCTGCCCAAGTTGTTACCTTCATTGCTATCATATTCAGCAAAGAAGAATTTGATCCCCCCTTGCCTGCCTACATATGCCATTGCGATTTGGCTATCTGTCATGATCAAAACATTTTGTTAAAGAATTCTAGTTTTGAAACAGAATAGGCTCTTCCAGATGGCTGTTAATTACCTCTGGTTCGATGACTGAAGTTGATCCATCCTGGACCATTTCCCCAGCGTTGATAGATCTGAAAGAGTTGCTCCTCAACCTGTTAGACTCGCCTCAGTAGTTATTACAAATGGGTTCACAGGAGGTACTAGAGGGAATCCTTTTTCCAACAATCCTTTTTTTAGCCACCAAAGCAGATGTTGAGAGATTTGGAATGTATCTCTTGAAGTATTGATGTACAGATAATGGTTCCCAGTACTTGAATAGATGGAGTAGCAAGGTCTCAGATGGAATCTGGCCCAATGATCTAGAAATATGCATGAGGCCATATGACCGTGCAACTTTAGACAAGTTGTTGCTGTAGGTACACCATGCCCAAATCTGTTCTGAATCGAGCACCTATCAATATTCAATCCTGAGAGAGCGTTAGATGAAATTTTGGGGCATTCGTTAGTAGACCAGGTTTGGATATGCAGTTCTCATTAACAGTAATCCCTGAAAAGCTGACTCCTTTGAAGATGCTGCCCGAAGCCAGTCGTCCAGGTATGGAAACACGTGGAGACCTTAAAGATGTAGAGAAGAGATCAATCAAAGGTGACATCATTTTGGTGAAGACCCTTGGGGCAGATTTGATGCCAAAGGGCAAGACCTGGCATTGATAGTGTTTTCTGAATATAGCAAATCTGGTGAAATATCTCTATAGGAATATGAAAGTAGGCATTCATTTACTTTATTGTTATAAGAAAGGCTCCTGGTTGAATTGGAGGGATAATCTTCAATAGAGTTTCTATTTTGAAACATATTTTCTCTATCCAGGTACTGGTTCAGGTATCTGAGATCAATAACCAATCTGATTCCCCCTGTCACTTTGGGGACTAGAAACATTCTCGAGAAGAGTCCCTTGTTCTGCTTCAATTTGGGACCTCAAGTTATAGCTCTTTTCATTATAAGAGAAGGAATCACTGCCTTTGTTGCTGTAAGGTTTAGAGGGTCTCTTGGTTTTGGCATAAGAATGGTCCTTGAACATGGAGAAAAGGATAACTCCATCTAGCAACCTCTTGTCACTACCTCTAGAATCCAAGAATCTGCAGTAGATTTTTCCTATTCCAAGAGGAAATGTTTTATCCTACCTCCACTGGCCACCCATGGCCATATTCAGCATAGTAAGTAGTACTGTGAGTTTTTCTGAAGAGACCTATTTTGCTGTTCTGTAGTAGTCTTGAATCCTCTACCCCTCTGTCCTTTTCTGATTATTGGTAAATTGCCTTCTTGATGGTTGTCTGAAGCAAGTGTTGAATGGGTTGTCGCCAGTGGAAACAGTAGCAGCCTGTGACTGGCGAAAGACACGTTTATGAAGTTTTTCCTCTAATTCTTGGCCTAACAATTTGTGACCAGCAAACGGGAGACGGACAGCCTTATTTTTCTGGGCAGAATCGGCAAGCCAGTCTCTTAAAAATACGTTTCTTCTTGCCACTATGATAGCTCCTTTATAAAGAGCTTCCGACTACTTCGAAGGCTATGTCTGAGAGGTATTTACACTGTCTTCCATAATTTCCAGCAGGGCTGTGCATTCAGTTCTTTCTTCAATGACTTTAAAGAGCTCCTTAAATTCAAAAATCAAACTTGTGTCGGCCGTGTATATACCTGCCCTCATGGCCAGATCTGATCCCGCACATGCCTTAATTTTTAATGCTGAATCCACTCTTGTCAGTAGAGTCTTTAAGCACATTTTCCTCTGCTATTGATGATCTTCCTACAAGACATACTCCCAAGGAAACATCGGACACAGACTCTGGTATCTTCTTCTCCATTTCATTAAGAGGATATTACTTGGACTAAAAAATGTGGCACCACGTTTTTGTCTAGATCGTTCCACTCTCGGAGAATGACATCCAAGACATGTTGATGGATGGGCAGAGAAGGAGCATTTGTTTTGAGGAACTGACGTAATACAGGCTCAGTTGAGGTAGAAGGTGCTTCATCATCAGGGAAACCCATATTAAGGTGGATTGTAGATAAAGAGTCACGCCAAAGTTCTTTATCAATGTATTTTTCCTTTAGCTCATTGTTTTGGATGACCTCTTCTTCATCAGTATTAGAAGAGATGTCAAAGATTTCCAATTTATCCTTCGAGAATCCTTTGGGTTTAAACAAGGTTAATGCTTCCCATAAACTTTTCTTTTTTTCTCCGCCAAATCTGTATCATGAGAATGTCTCCTGGATCTTTCCGTTGGAGGAGAAGATCTGAAGCCAGATCCAGAAGAATCAGGGCTAGAAGGCTCTAAATGCATAACCTTTTTGGAGTGTGTCCCATCTTTCTCTAAAGATGACTCAAGTTCAGCCCAGTCAGAAATATAGCTGTTTGAAATCAAGAAGCAAAACACAAAACACAGATTTACCGGTCATAGCGCTGCTAAAGCAGAGGAAAGAGCAGTAAAAGGGAATGTGGGGGGGGGGGGGCCCAAGCCACGCAGGGTCCCCATTCAATATCCTCACCCCAGTCACGATAAGAAAAAAAAAAACAGGATGACTTGTGGGAAGTTGTCATACTTATAGACACCCAAAAGGGTGGGGGGTTATTAGACCACTTCTTCTTTCTGATTTCCTTTTCCCTGTCATGAGGTGGATTCACCTCAATATTAAAGACTGGGGTGAGGACGTAGGGATAACAGTAGATGGCATTAGTTTACCTAGCAAATGTTGGTATAAAAGGGCAAATATAATTATTTACGGACAAAATAGAATGACTATACTGGTACAAAGGCATATATTGGGATTGAAATGCATCATTGCAGTATATAGTTGAGAATATTATTCTTACCAAAACACTCTAGAACAGCCATCACAAACAAAGGGCAGGAAATCTGAAACAAAAGAAATGCAGGCTTACTTTTGAACGTACACTAAAAGTTAAATTGTTTTTATACAGCATTATACCACATTTTTGCCATTTTAGAGAGCTGTAAATAACAAATACCATTATTAACGACTTATTGATAGTAACATTGGAGGAATAAACAGCAGAGTTAGGCGTAGAAGGATTCAAATTTGTGAACTACACATCAAATCATATTTTATTTCTTTATATATTGACATAGTTTGATAACTAATGAAAGTGTTAAATGTGGGTGTCACAGAGGCTTGAGTTTCCTACTGCCAGAAGGTCAGATATGTCTCAAAAGGTAAAATAATAGAATTGTAAGAATCTTAAAAGAGAGTACTTACATACTCACATTACTGCTGGTGTCGTGTGATATGCATTTTCTACGTGTTTGGATTTGTTACATGCGGTAAAGTCTTTGCTGCAGGTTACCATATGCCTTGCTATATGAATTTGAAAAGATGAGGCCTACTGTATCGGGGTCTCTATCGTGATTTTGGAAAGTGGTGGAATATTGCCTTGTGGGTAAGGTTCTCTTCCCACTTCACAGAAATTGAAATCATACTACTGAAAAAGACGGCACAGGATTGAAAGGAATTGAAATACTGTTTGTGAATAGTACTCCGTTATTCACTAGTGGGTCTGCCATATATGACACAGCTCCAATGTCTGGAAAGAGAAGAATACTGCTACTCGAAGACTCAGGTTTGCCTGGCAAAATGACTGAGAACTGTATGTTCCTTCTCATGAATCTCCAATTCTAGAGATATACTCTGAAGACAATGAAAGCTGATCTCTTGGTGGCACTATAATGAGAAAGGAACTCAAGGACTCATGCAGAAGTACTACTTCTGGGGGCTAGTTTTTCCTAAAGCATTAAAGCAATAGAGTAAGCTGCATTGTTCTGAAGAAAACAATCAAGAATAGTGGGATTGGTGGCGTGGCCTGGCGTCAAGGAAGATGGACGTAAACCAGAGAAGCTCTGTGACTCTCTAGTTCCTGCCATCGATTAATCCGGCTCAATTATCCACAACATACCTCAATCCAGTCGACAAAAGACCCAGAGAGACTGGCGAAGAGATATCCGATTCGACACGATCACCGGATGAGTAGAACGGGACGAGGAGGGGAGCAGCGGCCTGACACGGCCTGAAAACCGCGGGCTCGATTTGTTGGCTGGGCCGCGAAGAGTAGGACGTGTGAAACACCGGCAGCGTACGAAATTCGACTTGGAGATACTAGTGTGGAGATCTCCAAGCCTGTGTGTTCGCCGGACGAGCAGATCATGTGAGGAGGGGAGCTGCGGCCCGAGACAACCCGAAAGCCGCGAGCTCCATTTGTGTGCCAGGCCCCGTGACCTACTCAAGGGAACCGCAGCGTGAAGAGAAACGGCTACACATGGAGACCGCGATACCATGCTGGCGGGATAGAAACGAAGGTGAGCCACGTTGGGGGAGAATAAGTGTGGGCATACATCCTCGAGAGAGGCGACGGAAGGTCATCTTGACAAGAAGACCAGCAGTAGGGCTGGTTAAGGTCCTGGAGGCATGGAGCACAGATGCTCGATCACACCAGAGCGGGGTGGTGAGATCGGCGGGGGAGCCTAAAGAGACTGTACTGACACCATGCCTGGGTCAACCAGTCACAAAACCGAAGCGCTGCGGAGGGAAGGGGGGCTGGCGCGGCCGAAGCAGGCGCCCACACCTTAGAAGCTCCCCCCCTCTGGAGACAACAAATAGTACATGCAGAGGGGCATAGCAGAGAAAAAGGCCCCACCACATACCCGGGGTACCAACACCTGGACGAGGACGCAAGCATTGGGCCAGGGCGCAAGAAACCGGGACAACCACATCACCATAACATGTAAACAAGGAGCAGTACCCCAGACGGGACATCCACAGGAGGCGAGAATAGGGTGGTGGAGGCGTGAAAGGACTGGTCGAACATTGCCCACGACCAATAACGGCCCCCTGGGAGAACCTCGACAGGCCGGGAGGGGAGTCTCACCCCAACAGCAGGCGGCGAGCAGTATCCTAGCGGGCCTGGCAGCTACCTACCATGAAGGTTCCCCTTGCCCTGGCTCACTACAGGGACATTTGCCAAAATTTCTGGAATTAAGGGAACAAAAGGCACGCTCCAAACCAAGTTGGATAAATATGCAACGCAAAAGGCTGTAGAAACAGAAACAACAGCTAAAGGACATACAGCGGCGGGGCCGGGACCAGAAAGAGGTGACCCTACACTAACAGACATCATGGAAGCTATTGCGGGAGTACGCACATCGCTGAAAAACAGAATGGACTCGATCACTACGGAGGTAGCACTCATCAGAGCGACCTCCATAAAATAAGCGACAAAGTCAAAACAATGGAAGCGATCACTACTGATCTCCGCCAGGATACCAAACAGATGCAACAACAGATCAAGGACCTTCAGGCCGCCAGCAAAATAGCGGAAAGCAGGTTAGACGACTACGAAGGACGGTCACGTCGAAACAACGTTAGAATAATTGGGGTTCCCGAGAGGGCGGAGGGACCCACTGCTGACCTCTTTGTCGAAGACCTAATAACCAATTACCTGCAACCAAAGAGATTGTCGAACTTTTTCACGGTGGAAAGAGCACATAGGACCCCGGGAGGAAGACCCAAGCCAGGGGCACCCCCGAGACTACTGTTGGCAAGACTCCTAAACTTTAGGGACCGAGACATCATTTTGCAGACCGCCTAAACTACCCCTCCAGTCAAATACGAGAGTAGTGAAATAACCTTTTTTCCAGACTTCACGATAAACGTCCAAAGGCAAAGACGTTCCTTTCTGGGGATCAAGAAACTGCTCAGAGATAAGGACTTAAAATACTCAATGTTATTCCCCGCAAGGTTGCTCATTGAAGTCGAGGGAAGGACTTGGTTCTTCGACACTCTGGAGTCGGCGCTGGAGTGGCTGGACGGGTGGAGGCCTGCAAAAGGGAATCATTCCAGACAGCGAAGGGAGCAACCCCTGACGAAACTGTCGACTACAAACTGGAGATCAACTCAGCCCATCAATGATCAACAATCGGAGGAATAAGGAAGACACCTGAAGGCCACACAAGTGCTGCATTGTCATAGGGAACAGCGGCTGGAGAACGCTAAGTGACTCTATATATAATGTTTCCAATAACGAAGAAGATTACTAGGCACCAAAATGGAAAGATGGTAGGCAAAGGAGAAGTTAGTCCACCCCCTCATTACTCATACATAGTTTGGGGTCAAGGCGACAGGGACTTTGCATAGTTGGGGACATGGGCAGTTCTAAGCCCAGAGTGCAGGGGAGCAGGGAGGGGGATAGTTGGTTATCGTTAGGTTGAACACAGGAAAACATGGGAAGGTGGGGTATGGTGATTGATACAGAACCTAATGGCCTCCTCCGGCCTATGACTACACCCAGAGAAGGGAAGGATCCCCCAGGCACAGAAGGGATATCCACAGGGGAGGGGAAAACCAGTAAGCATAAGAATGGGCCCACCTGTAGAAAAAATAATTAGACTGTTGTCCTGGAATGTCAATGGCCTCAGGGATATGCTTAAAAGAGGGATAGTATTGCAGTTCATAAAAAGACACTTCCCTGAGGTGATGTTATTACAGGAGACACATTTAATAGGCAACACTTGCAGAGCACTCACTAGGTGGGGATATCAACTTGTGGTGCACTCCGGATTCTCCACGGGTTTCAGAGGAGTGGGGATCATGATGAGAAAGTCCTTCCCAATGGCGATTGATCGTACCTGGACTGATGCGCTGGGTAGGTACGCCACGGTATCGGGAGATGGGAGGGTTGTGCACTCACCATAGTATCAATGTACGTCCCTCCTGGCCTACACACACAAGCATTCAAGGATTTGGGAAACATGCTGCTTGCTTTCCCTGAAGGACGGCTGTTGATTGGAGGGGACTTTAATTCTACTGTGTCGGGACGACTCGACCGATACCCCCCTCGAGACACACAGCGCTCACGGCTGCGCTTTCCCAACTTTCTGGGAGTGATGAGATTGATGGATGCATTGCGCGTTCACCACCCCAACGAGACACAGTTCACATTCCATTCAGGGGTCCACAATAGCCCATCTGGGATAGACTATATCCTCACTCCGGCAGACCAGGTTGGACAGATTAAAGAGGTGCGGCACCTAGCGCGGGGTATCTCGGATCACTCCCCCATATGGGCCCACGTGGTAGTAGGAGAACAGCAGGTGGGGAGAATAGCACCAATAAATTCTTGGCACCTCAGAATCCCGTCAGTAAAAGGAAAGATTACGCGGGAAATAGAGCTATACTTTCAGGAGAATGAAGGCTCGGTGGGGTCAGCTCAGACGCTCTGGGAGGCCTTCAAGACAGTAGTGCGGGGCCAAGCAATCTCTCAGATAACAGGGACACGCAAGGAAAAAAATGCAGAACTAATCAGACTAGAGGAAGAAATCCTGCGGTTGGAGGAGGAGACGAGGGAAAACGGAGGAGGAAACAAGGCACACACTAGAGCTGAAAAGGAAAGAATACACTGATTTAGCTACTGATATGGCAAAAGCACTAAGCAGGGACAGGCTTAGCAGATTATACGAAGCAGGGGATAAGGCAGGAAAATTACTGGCTTGGCTCGACAAAAGGGACCACTCGAACCGCCTAGTAACAGAATTCAGCGTAGAGACAGGAGAAACGTTAATAGACCCACAGGAGATAGCAGACGAATTTGCCAAACACTAGCAACGAATATATAAATCCAAAACTACAGTCCTAGAAAGGGGAATCGAGGGCCCTGTTGTCGGACATGGCTCTCCCGACTCTGTCGGCCGACGACCAGTCACTACTAGAAAGTGAATTCACGAACGAAGAGGTGGCGCAAGTCATTAGAGGCCTTCAGTCCGGGAAGGCGATGGGTCCAAACGGCCTGCCCATTGAATTGTACAAATTAACACCCAACTAAATAGCCCCATATCTCAAAGCAATGTACTAAGAGAGTAGCGAGGTAGGTAAACTCCCCAGAGACCAGAGACTGGCCACCTTGATAGTCATACATAAAGAAGGCAAACCCAAAAATAAATGCTCGTAATATCGGCCCATCTTGCTGCTTAATGCAGAGGTTAAAATCTTAGCAAAGTTACTGGCCACACGCTTGGTACAGATAATTTCAAAATTAGTCCACCCCGATCAATCGGGCTTCATGCCGACAAGAAATACATCAGTAAACCTCTGCCGTTTGCATAGGGTAATGGGGGGGAATAGATACGCTGAGGGAGGACGCAGTGGTGATGTCCCTGGACGCCACCATGGCATTTGATACAATCGAATGGCCCTATCTTTTCGCTGTGTTGGGAAAATGGGGTTTGCCCCAACTTCATGAACTGGGTAAAACTATTATACACGGACCCACTGGCGCAAGTGGTAGTAAACAATAAAAAATCCCCACTCTTCGCTCTTGGAAGAGGTACGAGACAGGGCTGCCCCCTGTCCCTGTTGCTCTTTGCATTGACGTTGGAACCATTGGCGTTATGGATTCGAAATGACCCCATAATAAGGGGACTGAGATGGTTGGAGGGATGGGAGGACCGTATCTCCCTCTATGCAGACGATATACTGATATATCTGGTGTCGCCCAAAACGTCAATACATAGAGTCCTAAACATATTCACTAATTTCGGTAAATATTCGGGCTACACAATCAACTGGACCAAATCAGTGATTTTCGTACTGAGAGGGAGGTTCCCACCCCTGCCCACAGGATATGAGGTGACAGATGTCCCAGAGGGATTTAAATACCTTGGCATATATATCACAAATGACCTGTTGTTGCATCATACCCATAACCTCCTACCCCCGTTGCAATGACTAAAGAGTAATGTAAAACACTGGAAAAGCTCTCCCTTTGTCGTTATTGGGCCGAGCAGCACTATTTAAAATTATGTCCTTGCCGTGCTTTTTATATGTCTTGCAAAACTCACCTAACCCGGTCCAGACCAAATATTTCAAAGCCATTAAAAGCGAGCAGAGGGAGCTCCTCTGGGTAGGTAAGCCGCCCCGGATAGCATTCCAAAAGCTGGTGAGGGGGTGGTATGATGGAGGCATAGGACTCCCAGACATCAAGAAATACTACTGGGCGGCGCAGCTGGCAGCTATCAATCACTGTATATATCGACCCCCACAGCGACCCTGGGTATAGAATGGACAGACGGCTTCTACCAAGGGGTAGTTACACCAGGGCACTATATTCTACAACTATAAGACTACGACTAACAGGACCCACTTGGCACTCCATCCAGGTGTGGCAGACAGCCCACAAGAGCCTGGGATAGGCAGGGAAAATCACACAAGCCACCCCTCTGTGGGACTTGGAACGACTGGGTACTCTGAGGAAGACAAAGGGATTTGAATGCTGGGACACGATTGGAATATCTCGGGTGGGGGACTTGTGGAAAGGGGGGGGGGGAGTAATTCCCTTTTCGCAATTACAACAAGAATACAAATTAGCAAGTACAAGCGCACATCCCCAAGGGAGAAATACCCCTTGAATCCTCGCCAGAAGATAGTATTCTTGATGAATGCATGCCCAAAAAAGCAATCTCCCTAACCTATCAGAAGCTAGTAAATAAGGCATCTGATCCCCTGGCGCAGCTCCGTAGGAACTGGGAAATCGAGATGTCAGACCTGGAGGATGACGAATGGCAAGAGGCTCTGACCTCTCCCAAAGAAGTGGCAATCTCTTCCAGGCTTAGATTGGTGCAACTCAAAATACTTTACAGAATATACCTCTAAGGCCCGGCACTGGTCAAAATGGGCTACAGCGTTACATTCTAATTGTGGGCGGCAATGTAACCTGGAGGGCACATTTATACATATAATTTGGGAATGTGTCCACATTAGAAGATACTGGGAAGAAGTGCTCCATTGCATGGAAGAAACACTTGAAATAAAATTGGAACCAGCGGCCATGAGGTGCCTGCTAAATATTTGGGAACCTACAGATCGGAGTACCAAAGAGAAAACTTGGGTGACCCTGGGGATGATAGTTGCTAAGCGCAATATAGCAAGAATGTGGGGGGCACAAGAAGCACCAATAGTGAAGGCATGGAAAAAAGACATGGGCTGGTGCATGTTGAGAGAAAAAAACAGTATATGAATCTCGGGGATGCCCGAAGAAATAGTCGCAAATATGGGGCAAGTGGATCGAATATAGGGGGAATATTTGTGCTCCCCCCACCCTTCTTCCCCCCTCCCCCCCTTGACTAGTGGGAGGCACCGAGGGATGGGAGCGGTAGACCGGTAGAGTAGTAGCGAAGTGATAATCGAAATGTTCATTGTATTGAAGTTGATCCCTGTATGAAGCAATGTCATAATGATTATACTGTATCAAACGGTCATCAATAAAAAGTATTACAAAAAAAAATTTGTGGGATTGGGGAAAGCCGGTTTAAACAAAAGAGTTATGCTGTTCCTACAAGATGTGAGCCAAAAACAACAAACGAAGGAAGAGGAGAATAACTGGACCCTAAAGGTTCACAGTTGGGAATCCATATGATTGGATTATATTGCGCTCACACACCTTCTCAGGTGTCATGCTTCATCATCGGGCTGCTCCTCGTCGGGTCGGCAGGTGCAATACCCGACGGGCTCCCTATAGTAGGGGCACTTTCTCGGAGATCTTTTTCCAATTGCCGATGGGTGAGGTGGGAGTGAGGGCGCTAATGTGTGTAGATGAGGGTGTGAGTAAGTGTTAGATTTGGGGGTCTCTAGTTGGCAGAGGTAGGTACCTTTGTCCAAATAGGGACCCTTGAGTCTAGTCAGGGAAAGTAGGTACACTCCCGAAATAACCCCTGCTCACCCTCTTGGTAGCTTGGCACGAGCAGACAGGCTTAGTTCAGAGGCAGTGTGTAAAGCATTTGTGAACACATACAGTAATCAAGTGACAACACTACAAATGGACACCACACAGGTTATAAAAATAGGTATACTTTATATAGATTTATCACAAGACCATAAACGACAAAAATAATCCACAATACTGTTAAGAATACTTAGTTCTGATCAAAAAGGCTTAATTCAAGGTTCTGTGCGAGTCGGTAGCCTCCTCCGGCTACGGCGATGTCGAGAACAAACAGAGTCTAACAAATCCAGCTGACCGCGTCGAGACGGGCCAACACAGCGTAGACAGACTCGGTCACAGTACCTTTACTTGAAGCGGCAGGCACGGGCGTGCGAGCCGGTTGGCTGTTCGTCGCGGTCGCGATGCAAAAATGGAAGCGTTGCAGGACGCGTTGTCCCTCGATGCGGTGCAGGCAGCGGCTCGTTGACGTCGTCGAGACGGAGTCGGTGAGACCAGGGCCGTGCGTTGCAGAGCGAGACGGTGCTTCGATGCGGTGCTGGCAGGTTGCGGTGCGGCGACGGAGCCGGATTTAGGAGCTGGCGTCGATCAGTCCGGACAGCGGTGCGAGTCGGGCGGTGCGTCGCAAAGCGTGCGAGCGGTGCCCAACTCCGGTGCGGTCACAGGACTCGAACTCAGCAGCAGTGACCGTGTCGGTCGGACCAGTTCGATTCGGCGTAGCGAAGCGTTGCAGGACGCGTTGTCCCTCGATGCGGTGCAGGCAGCGGCTCGTTGACGGAGTCGGTGAGACCAGGGCCGTGCGTTGCAGGGCGAGACGGTGCTTCGATGCGGTGCTTACAGGACACTGAGTCGGTCGTGAGAGTCGGTCACAGCTCCCTACCTCTGCAGCCACTGAAACAGAGTTTCCAGCAGCAATTCACAAAGGGGGTGAAGTCCAATGGTCCTGGGACTTCGGTCAGGGGGCAAGCTCTCTTCCAAGCCCTTGGAGATCCTTCACAAGTTGATGAAAGTCACAGCAAAGCAAAAGTTCCTTTCTCCTTTCTTTGGCAGACAGGCAAACCACTGCAGGCCAATCCCCCAAGCAGCACTTCAGGCTTAGGGATAGTCTCTCCTCAGTTTCTTCTTGGTTCCGCTCCTCAGCAAAGGTTTCTTCTTGTTCCCAAAAGTGATCTAATCTTCCTGGGGTCTGGGTGCCCCTCTTAAACCCTGATTCTCTTTGTTCTCTGGAGGCAGAGAGGCCTCTGCCTAGTCCAAAACCAGTTCTGGTCAGTCCTGGAGCACTTTGTTTTTCTGACTCCTTCTTTCCTTTCAGAATGTGGGGCAGAGTGCTCAGCCGCCCGGCAGGAGGTGGAGCCAGCATTGTGGAAGGCAGGCACAGCTCTATTCAGACCCAGGTGCAACTCCTCCCTCCACTCTGGATGCAGATCTTTCTATTCAGCCCTGGGCTGACTCACCCTGTCTCCTGTAGCCACCCCCAGCCCCTGTCACTCAATCTCCAGACAAGGAATACACAACCTAGCAGAGGCAGGCTTGGATAGTTAGGCAAGAAAATACCCACTTTCTAAAAGTGGTATTTTCAAACACAGAATGTTAAAACCAACTTCACTAAAAGATGCATTTTATCATCCTGAGTTCAGGCATACTAAATTCGTTTTTCTACCATGTTCCCTGGGTCAGTTCTGACTATAAGGTGTAATAGTCAGTCCGCCCATTCTGGCCTATGGGGAGCAGGTAGCCTTGCAATAGTGAAAAACGAAAATGGCTGTAATTCACTATTAGGACATGCCACACACACCAGGGCATGTCCTACCTTATACTTACAATGCACCCTGCCCTAGGGCCTACTTTAGGGGTGACCAACATGCAGTAAAGGGAAGGTTTAGGGACTGGTAAGTGGGTGCACTCACCAAGTCGACATGGCAGCCCTAGGCTGCACACAGGCTCTGCAATGGCAGGCCTGAGACACACTTTACAAGCTGCTTCTGTGGGTGGCACAACCCGTGCTGCAAGCCCACCAGCAGCATTGGATTTACAAGCCCTGGGCACACTCAGTGCACGGTACTAGGGACTGACAAGTAAACCAATCATCCAATCATGGAGTCACTAATACATAGATCAATTTACGATAGGGAGCACTTGCACTTTGGCACTGATTAGCAGCGGCAAAGTGCCCATGAGCATCTAGTCCAGCAAAAACATATCGGCAACAGTGGAGGCATTACGAAAAAATGGAAGGGAGACCCACGCCAAGGATGTCAGGTCTAACACGTGTCCCCTCCAGCTGAAATGTGGGGAGAACTACCCTACCCCTAGGGAGTTCTCATCGCTAAGGCGGAAAAATCTGGACAGTCCATCAGCATTGGCGTGTTCTGTACCAGGGCGGTGTTCCACCGTAAAGTCCATCCCCTGTAGGGAAATGGACCACCTCAACAGCTTTGGATTCTCACCCCTCATCTGCATCAACCATCTGAGGGGCCTGTGGTCTGTCTGAACCCGGAAGTGAGTCCCAAACAGGTATGGTCTCAGCTTCTTCAGAGCCCAGACCACAGCAAATGCCTCACGCTCAATAGCACTCCATCTCTGTTCCCGGGGAAGTAACCTCCTACTGATGAAGGCTACAGGTTGGTCTAGGCCCTCCTCATTGATCTGTGATAGAACAGCCCCTACACCATGCTCTGAAGCGTCCGTCTGAACGATGAACTCATTGGAGAAGTTGGGTGCCTGGAGCACAGGCGCCGTGCACATGGCAGTCTTCAAGGTGTCAAAAGCTTTTTGACAGGCGTCAGTCCAAATCACTTTCCTGGGCTGCTTCTTGGAAGTCAGCTCTGTCAAGGGAGCAACAATACTGCCATACCCCTTGACGAATCTCCTGTAATACCCGGTGAGTCCTAGGAAGGCTCTCACCTCTGTCTGGGTCTTGGGGGCTCCCAAGCCAGAATGGTATCAATTTTCGGTTGGAGGGGCGCCACCTGGCCGCTCCCAACCTGGTGTCCCAAGTACACCACAGAACCCTGCCCAATCTGGCACTTACTTGCCTTGATTGTGAGGCCTGCCCTCCGCAGCGCCATCAACACTTCCCAGAGGTGACGCAGATGTTCTTCCCAACTGGCACTGAACACTGCGATGTCATCCAGGTAGGCAGCACTGAAATCCTCCAGTCCAACCAACACCTGGTTGACCAATCTCTGAAAGGTGGCAGGGGCATTCTTCATCCCAAAGGGCATCACCCGGAACTGGTAGTGCCCATCTGGGGTGGAGAATGCTGACCTCTCTTTTGCCCCATCAGTCAAGGTGATCTGCCAGTACCCCGACGTTAAGTCAAACGTGCTGAGGTACCGCGCAGCCCCTAACCGATCTATGAGCTCATCAGCTCTGGGGATGGGGTGGGCGTCACTCCTGGTGACGGAATTGAGTCCCCTGTAGTCCACACAGAACCGGAGTTCTGGTGTGGCACCAGGCGCGGCAGCCTTTGGAACCAAGACCACTGGGCTGGCCCAAGGGCTGTTAGAGGACTCAATCACCCCTAGCGCAAACATCTTGGAGACCTCCTCCTTGATGCAGGCTCTGACCCGGTCAGTCACCCTGTAAGCCTTGTGCTTCACAGGAAGACTGTCCCCAGTGTCCACATCATGGACGCACCAATGAGTGACACTGGGAACCAGGGAGAACAGGTCAGGGAACTGTCCCAACAGTTGGCGACAGTCACCCTGCTGCTCAGGTGTCAGGGAGGTAGAGAGGTTTACTCCCTCCACTGATCCATCTTGCTCTCGGGCTGACAGGAGGTCAGGAAGAGGCTCGGTCTCCTCCTCCATTCCATCATCTGTAGCTAAGAGCATGCCCACTTGGGACCTCTCCAAGTGGGGCTTCAGGCGGTTCACATGCAGGACCCGCAAGGGGTTCCTGGGAGACTGCAAGTCCACCAAATAGGTAACTGGACTCTTGCGCTCCACCACCGTAAAAGGGCCAGTCCACCTGTCCTGGAGCGCACAAGGCTCCACAGGGGCCATGACCCACACTTTCTGACCAGGTTGAAGCTCTACCAGAGTGGCATTCTGGTCGTACCACCGCTTCATCTCCTCCTGGCTGGCTTCCAGATTTGCCTCAGCAAGTTCTCTGAAACGCCTAGTCTGGTTCCTGAAGGCCAGCATGTAACTGTATACATCCTGGGGAGGTTTCCTGGGAGATTGCTCCCAGCCTTCCTTGACCAAACTCAGAGGTCCTCGCACCGGGTGTCCATAGAGGAGCTCAAAGGGACTGAACCCTAGAGACTTCTGTGGCACCTCCCGGTATGCAAACAACAGGCATGGTAAGAGGACGTCCCATTTACGCCTCATGGGTTCTTCCAGACCCATAATCATGCCCTTGAGGGTCCGGTTGAATCTCTCAACCAGCCCATTTCCTTGAGGGTGGTAAGGAGTGGTGAACTTGTAAGTTACACCGCACTCCTGCCACAGGGACTTCATGTACTTGGACACGAAGTTGGTACCTCTGTCAGACACCACCTCTTGAGGGAATCCCACACGTGAGAAAATTCCCATCAGTGCCCGTCCCACCACGGGGGCCGTCACTGTCCTCAGAGGGATGGCTTCAGGGTACCGGGTGGCATGGTCCACCAAGACCAGGATAAACCTGTTGCCCATGGCTGTCTTGGGGTCCAGTGGCCCCACAATGTCAATACCCACCCGTTCAAAGGGGGTGCTGACCACAGGGAATGGCTGGAGAGGAGCCTTGTGCTTCCTCCCACTCTTTCCACTTGCCTGGCAAGTCTGGCATGTCCTGCAGTGAGTGGCGGCACTCCTGTGCATCTGGGCCCAATAGAAATGGGTAACAAGCCTGTCAAAGGTCTTGTCCTGCCCCAGATGTCCTGCTAACGGTATATCATGAGCCAACCCCAGTAGGAAGGCTCTGAAGCGCTGGGGTACCACCAGCACACGGGCTGACCCAGGCTCAGCAACCTTAGGCTCTGAATACAGGAGACCATTCTCCCAGTAAACCCAATGTGATCCAGACTGATCACCTGCTGCCTGGTCTGTGGCCTGTTGCCTCAGACCCACGAGAGAGGGGCATGCGTTCTGCTCCTCGCAGAACTCTTCCCTGGAGGGTCCTCCTTCTTGCTGCCAATGGGTCAGCTCAGGTAGGTCCCCCAGTTCAGCTACCTGTTCCCCTGTAGGCTCCAGGGCATCCCCTCAGGGTCTGCCTCCTCCTGGACCGTGGGAACTTCGGGGCCGGTTTCCGCGCCCCCTGCCTCCTCTCTCTCCGGCAGGCACCTGGGCCTCCCTCTCAGGCTCCAGGTCCTCTTGAACACCTTTCGCTGCCATTGACCGGGTGGTCACACATGCCCAATCAGGCAAGCCCAACATTTCTAAATGCGCACTCCGCTCCACCTTAGCCCAAGGTGAGCTCTCCAAATCGTTCCCTAACAAACAGTCAACAGGCATGGCTGGCCTCACAGCTACTTGAAGAGTACCCGAGACCCCCCACTCAAAGGGAACCTGAGCCACCTTGCAGTGACTCTCTGTGTTGTCAGCGGCAACAACCGGATAGAATGCATCAGGGACAACCTGCTCTTTAGACACCAGGTGACACTTGACAGCTGTCACACTGGCTCCTGTGTCTCTCAGAGCCTCCACCCTATGGCCATTGATGGTCACCCACTGCCTGTATTTCTTAGTGTTCTCAGGCAGCGGGGTCCTAGGGACCATCTCAGAGTCTCCTAATGAGACAGGGAAAACACTGTGGGATCCCCCCCACCTTGGGCACCCAACTCCTCCCCCAGGGCTACACTAGCCAACTGCCGGGGGACTGCACTAGTGGGTGCTGGTTTTCCATGCAAAGGGCAACGAGGATCGTTTGCCTTGTGGCCAGGGGCGCCACACTTGTAACACCCCAGTGGTCCCTGGTGAACAGGGGGGCCTGTCAGGGCCACTGGCTTCTTCTCAGGGGAGGCTGGGAACCTTTCCCTTGGTTCCCTTGGGGTTTACTTTGGGGCCCTTTATGGAACTCCCTCTGTTTACCCTTGTCCCCCCACTCTTCTGCTGGGGACCCTGCCCACCCTTGGCGGAGTCTCCCACGTGACCCTTGTGGACCCGGGTACTCACCCAGCGGTCTGCCTCCTCAGCAAGCTGCCTAGGGTTAGTCAGCTTACTATCAATCAGGTGCTGGCGTAGCTCAGGAAAACAATTACCGGACAAGTGCTCCCAGGCAATCAAATCAAAGAGCGCCTGAAAATCAGTCGCTTTGCTACCCTTCACCCAACCATCCAAGGCTCTGCAAAAGAAGGTCACATATTCAACCCAGGTACTGCTTTCAATCTTACTACAGCTCCTGAACCTTTGCCTATAAAGCTCAGGGGTCAAACCATACCTAGTCATTAAGGCATCCTTCATGTGGCTGTACGAATTATAGACTTCAGAGGGCAAATCCAACAAGGTATCCCGCCCTTCACTGAGGAACCGTCCCCACAACCCCGCTCCCCAATCCTTCTCAGGGACCCGGTGGGAAGACATGGCTACCTCATAGGCTTTGAACCACTGCCCAATGTCATCATTTTTAAAAAACTCCTTCACCACATCTTTGGGAATATACACCCTAGCTTCAACAGGCACAGGCGGTACACTGCCACCAGAGGGAGTAATCTCTAAGCTTTTGGCCTTCAATTCCAACTCCCTCAAAACTTTCTCATGTTCAAACTGCATTTTCTTTTCCTCTAGGGCTAATTTCCTAGTTTGCATTTCGAATTCTAACTGCCCATTCAGCTTGAGCTTGGTCAGCTCCATTTCGTGCATCCTACTCTCTTTCCTGTCCTCCAACTCCTCTGGAGACAGTCCTCTGGCAGAAACACTGCTACCTACTGGGGAAGGTGGTCTTCTAGCCCCTAGACCCAATAGCCCCTCCAGCTGCCCTTCTGCATTCTCAGCCCCTCCACAGGGGCACTCCTTGACTCGACCCAGGCCCTCAGCGCCTTTTGGAGGTCCTCCTTCCTGGAGAGCCCGGTCATGGACACTTTAAACTTCTTGCAGAATTGCCTGAGCTGCTTGAGGGTGTAGCATTCTAGCCTCTCTTCTTCCCAATCACACTCAACAGAGGCTACTGATGCTGGTTTCTCCATAGTGACTGAACTTGGCATTTGCAAAAATAGGAAATCCCAGAAAAAATGCTATAAAAGTATGTGGTTGCGTTTTGGTCTGCACTCCCTCACCGCTGACCACCAATGTTAGATTTGGGGGTCTCTAGTTGGCAGAGGTAGGTACCTTTGTCCAAATAGGGACCCTTGAGTCTAGTCAGGGAAAGTAGGTACACTCCCGAAATAACCCCTGCTCACCCTCTTGGTAGCTTGGCACGAGCAGACAGGCTTAGTTCAGAGGCAGTGTGTAAAGCATTTGTGAACACATACAGTAATCAAGTGACAACACTACAAATGGACACCACACAGGTTATATATTTATAAAAATAGGTATACTTTATATAGATTTATCACAAGACCATAAACGACAAAAATAATTCACAATACTGTTAAGAATACTTAGTTCTGATCAAAAGGCTTAATTCAAGGTTCTGTGCGAGTCGGTAGCCTCCTCCGGCTACGGCGATGTCGAGAACAAACAGAGTCTAACAAATCCAGCTGACCGCGTCGAGACGGGCCAACACAGCGTAGACAGACTCGGTCACAGTACCTTTACTTGAAGCGGCAGGCACGGGCGTGCGAGCCGGATGGCTGTTCGTCGCGGTCGCGATGCAAAAATGGAAGCGTTGCAGGACGCGTTGTCCCTCGATGCGGTGCAGGCAGCGGCTCGTTGACGTCGTCGAGACGGAGTCGGTGAGACCAGGGCCGTGCGTTGCAGAGCGAGACGGTGCTTCGATGCGGTGCTGGCAGGTTGCGGTGCGGCGACGGAGCCGGATTTAGGAGCTGGCGTCGATCAGTCCGGACAGCGGTGCGAGTTGGGCGGTGCGTCGCAAAACGTGCGAGCGGTGCCCAACTCCGGTGCGGTCAAAGGACTCGAACTCAGCAGCAGTGACCGTGTCGGTCGGACCAGTTCGATTCGGCGTAGCGAAGCGTTGCAGGACGCGTTGTCCCTCGATGCGGTGCAGGCAGCGGCTCGTTGACGGAGTCAGTGAGACCAGGGCTGTACGTTGCAGGGCGAGACGGTGCTTCGATGCAGTGCTTACAGGACACCGAGTCGGTCGTGAGAGTCGGTCACAGCTCCCTACCTCTGCAGCCACTGAAACAGAGTTTCCAGCAGCAATTCACAAAGGAGGTGAAGTCCAATGGTCCTGGGACTTCGGTCAGGGGGCAAGCTCTCTTCCAAGCCCTTGGAGATCCTTCACAAGTTGATGAAAGTCACAGCAAAGCAAAAGTTCCTTTCTCCTTTCTTTGGCAGACAGGCAAACCACTGCAGGCCAATCCCCAAAGCAGCACTTCAGGCTTAGGGATAGTCTCTCCTCAGTTTCTTCTTGGTTCCGCTCCTCAGCAAAGGTTTCTTCTTGTTCCCAAAAGTGATCTAATCTTCCTGGGGTCTGGGTGCCCCTCTTATACCCTGATTCTCTTTGTTCTCTGGAGGCAGAGAGGCCTCTGCCTAGTCCAAAACCAGTTCTGGTCAGTCCTGGAGCACTTTGTTTTTCTGACTCCTTCTTTCCTTTCAGAATGTGGGGCAGAGTGCTCAGCCGCCCGGCAGGAGGTGGAGCCAGCATTGTGGAAGGCAGGCACAGCTCTATTCAGACCCAGGTGCAACTCCTCCCTCCACTCTGGATGCAGATCTTTCTATTCAGCCCTGGGCTGACTCACCCTGTCTCCGTTAGCCACCCCCAGCCCCTGTCACTCAATCTCCAGACAAGGAATACACAACCTAGCAGAGGCAGGCTTGGATAGTTAGGCAAGAAAATACCCACTTTCTAAAAGTGGTATTTTCAAACACAGAATGTTAAAAACAACTTCACTAAAAGATGCATTTTATCATCCTGAGTTCAGGCATACTAAATTCGTTTTTCTACCATGTTCCCTGGGTCAGTTCTGACTATAAGGTGTAATAGTCAGTCCGCCCATTCTGGCCTATGGGGAGCAGGTAGCCTTGCAATAGTGAAAAACGAAAATGGCTGTAATTCACTATTAGGACATGCCACACACACCAGGGCATGTCCTACCTTATACTTACAATGCACCCTGCCCTAGGGCCTACTTTAGGGGTGACCAACATGCAGTAAAGGGAAGGTTTAGGGACTGGTAAGTGGGTGCACTCACCAAGTCGACATGGCAGCCCTAGGCTGCACACAGGCTCTGCAATGGCAGGCCTGAGACACACTTTACAAGCTGCTTCTGTGGGTGGCACAACCCGTGCTGCAAGCCCACCAGCAGCATTGGATTTACAAGCCCTGGGCACACTCAGTGCATGGTACTAGGGACTGACAAGTAAACCAATCATCCAATCATGGAGTCACTAATACATACATCAATTTACGATAGGGAGCACTTGCACTTTGGCACTGATTAGCAGCGGCAAAGTGCCCATGAGCATCTAGTCCAGCAAAAACATATCGGCAACAGTGGAGGCATTACGAAAAAATGGAAGGGAGACCCACGCCAAGGATGCCAGGTCTAACAGTAAGTGAATCTAAAATAGGGTTTGGAGTACTACCGACAACAATTTTAATCAAGGAGTCTCCTACCCTAACAAAAACAAAAAACTATAAGGCGCTGTGCTGAATATTATGCCTCAGATCATGGTGCTCTTATAGATGGTAGGTCAACATGTTTCACGCCTCTTGGATATTCTGTGGGCGATTCGTCAGGACCGGGGTGAAATTCTATCTACAACTTAAAACCTGTGACGTGGTTACACACTCACATCACCGGTAGCAGAGGGTAGGTGTATAGACGACGTGCTACAGGCATACAACACATGAGGAACTCCTTGTGTGTGAACCTACCGGGTACTGTGATACCTGGACATTCATTGAATTTGGGGTAGTTCCTGTACAACCAGGTATTTGACTATTGAGTCATATGGTGATGTGAGTGTGTAACCACGTCACAGGTTTTAAGTTGTAGATAGAATTTCACCCCGGTCCTGACGAATCGCCCACAGAATATCCAAGAGGCGTGAAACATGTTGACCTACCATCTATAAGAGCACCATGATCTGAGGCATAATATTCAGCACAGCGCCTTATAGTTTTTTGTTTTTAGTTAGGGTAGGAGACTCCTTGATTAAAATTGTTGTCGGTAGTACTACAAACCCTATTTTAGATTCACTTACTCACACCCTCATCTACACACATTAGCGCCCTCACTCCCACCTCACCCATCGGCAATTGGAAAAAGATCTCCGAGAAAGTGCCCCTACTATAGGGAGCCCGTCGGGTATTGCACCTGCCGACCCGACGAGGAGCAGCCCGATGATGAAGCATGACACCTGAGAAGGTGTGTGAGGGCAATATAATCCAATCATATGGATTCCCAACTGTGAACCTTTAGGGTCCAGTTATTCTCCTCTTCCTTCGTTTGTTGTTTTTGGCTCACATGTTGTAGGAACAGCATAACTCTTTTGTTTAAACCGTGTCTCTGGGCCCTTATGCTGGACCTCCTTAAAAAGCCCACTGTCCCTTTCTTTTGATCATCATTGGGGGAAAGCCACCTTGACCCATGGTCTGGTGTCCAACTATCAGTCAATGAACATTTGGGGCCTTTGGAGCATCAGAAAAGTAAATATTTAACTTTTTTTCTAAAGCATGGATTTACATGCTCAAGTTTGTCATGCACAGCTTGAGATCCTGCATACGAATCAGAGAGTAGGAGTCACAGTAGATCTGCAAGAACCACTGTTGGCCTGGCGATGATGGGGGGTACATCTGCTGTCAGGGTGAAGGGCACTGCGGCTACTGACTGGAGATGCTTGCACTTCACCTCACTCCCCACATACTGTCCTCCTTCCTCCCCCCCCCCCACCCACTACCTAGGGACCCGCAGAGGTGGGAGTGTGAGCAGTCCATGGTGGAGGCAGGAATCTGAATAGGACAGGACTGGATTTTATCATGAGGGAGGCGCCTCTGAAGTGAAATGCCTCTTACAAGTTGCAGCTTATTTTCCTGCTTATTTTATCCTGGAGTTTGGTGTTTACATTTCTTTCTCTGAGTGCAAAGGATTTTGTAAAGTGAACTGTCTGACAATCGCTGGGCATAATAAGCAAATAGCCTGTAAATGCACTGTATCAGTATTTCAAAATATATATCAGCGATTAAGAAAACACTTTTTTTAAATTCTGAAGTGAGATGAAAACAAAGATTTTAATAGGATCAGACATGCTGGGCATATGGCAATCGAATAGACTGTAAATGAACTGTACCAATATTTTAAAATATATATCGGTGATTAAGAAAACACTTTTTAAAAATTCTGAAGTGAGATGGAAACAAAAGTTTTAATAGGATCAAAACAAATCTGAACGCTGTACTTTAGGGTGTGCAAATGATAATATTTGCTGAAACCTGATTTCCTCTTGTTATTGTTTACACGCTATATAGTTTCATCAGTAAAACTGCATGTCAGTGGGAAGGTTTGTGGGCATTTCAATGGAAAATGTCTGTCTGCAAATGACAGTGAGTTACCACATCGCGCTTTAATAATATATTTATTAAAAGTGAGAGTTTTTAAATATGCACTGACAACCACTTTTGCTCCCGCACTGATGACAATGTTATTAGTAAACAAAGATGTAAGTCAGGGGTCATGCGTACCCTATATGTAGGCTAGATTTGTATTACACATGAAGCAAACGTTTAGTCTATTACATAAAACAAAAGAGTTTTTTGTACAGCAGACATGCCGATCTCATATAATTGAAGGTTCTCTTACATGTGGTAATCAAGAAAAAGGTGGCTTGGTGAAATAAAATATTTGGCTAGGATCCCATAATTTGAGACGAGTTTATAGGTCAAGCATATTACAGTTAGGTCATGTAGATTATTCAAGTCACTAGACCTGCTGTTAACATTTCTCTGATTTTTTTAGGCCTGCTTATGGCACTACATTTTAGTTTGCCTGTCAACACTTATAATGAAGATGGGCCTAAGGTCTTAAGTGGGTCTTGATAAAATGAGGGAAAAGTAGATGAAAATACCAGCACAAGCACCTGCTTGACCTCATGCCAAAAAGGGCTGGAACAATAATGATCACTCTTAAGAGCGTCATTCTCTCATGTCCTCAGCAATCGTAGAAGTGAATGCTATTGAGTAGTGAGTACTATTTAACAACATTATGGACCAAGTGAGAATGGATCAAGGATATGAATGAAATCAACTGCTTTGCAACCTTCAATCACAGTTCAAACACCCAAGAATGGCAGAATCAGTCCTGAGTGACATCAGAAAGGATCCGCACATCACTCTCAAAGAATTCCAACAAGCTGCCCTAATTCTTCTTAATCTCCCAGCAGTTTGCACCTTCAACCAACACATTAATGCATCCAGATTGGATGAGTGGTTCAGAAGATCCAGAAATGTATTAAGCCACATTATATGTATTAATCTGTCTACACACTCAACAAGTATGCATGGGTTTCACAGACTCCTCCCCCTAGGAATCACTATGTGGTTTCCCCCAAGGTTTAGCCAACTGCTGGCTGCTACATGTTATGTCTCAGCTTCTACAACAACTTATCCAATTCCAAACATATTCTGAAGACACATAAATCTGCATCTGCCTGGAAAAAGACTCATAGCCATCACTGAATGAGAAAGCTTTCTATGCCTAAACGGAAAAAAACCCCTAAAACTCTAGTCTTAGGAGCGCAAGCCACAGCTCTTTTTTAATTTAATTTGCTCCCAACTGCCGGGCCAGATCTTTCCACCAATCAAAGCCTGCACATCATCTTCAGTCCATGCCCCTTACTCAATACTGTTTCTAAAGGTGTCGATATGAACAGTTCCATGCTCTGGCAAACTCTCACTCGCCTGCAAACCTCTCCCCTTACTGAACTAACAGAAGATGTCTTATCACAGGATGTCTTGTCACAGGGCACCTGGAATATTCTAATGTGATTTGCTCAGCTCTTCCGTAGAATCTGAAAGACAGATTTAAATCAGGCTGCTGAGATATACCTGATCCTCTGAAAGTTTACCATGCTAAACCCACCCTCCAAGCACTCCACAGGCAGCCACTACATTTCAGGATTAAATACGAATATATTAATTATGAGGTCTACTGGAAAAATTACCAAGCACATATCTGCAAAAGCAAACCCTGTGCACATGTTTTGAAGGCACCATCAATTAGCGACTCTCTATCCAACGCACCAACGCCCTTTCAACTGCGAGAAATATGACAGATATAGTGATGGCTCAGCACTGAGCCAAAATACCTCTGATTCAGGAAATTTCTTAAAACATAACTTTTCAATTAACTGTTTTCCTGAAGTCACCTATGTTGTCCTTTGATCAAAGAATGCATTTATTTGGGTTGACCTAACCTTGCAGGACCTACAGTCTGTTGCTTACCCTGCCTACGCTTTTTTCATTACTTCTTTCCCTTGTGCACACCTCAGTGCTCTCAAGTTACTGTACAATGATATCCAGTGGGCTACAAAACAAATAAATATCAATCATCCAGTAGCAGTCACAATTCGCTATTGCATGTCATTGGATATGGATTTGTACCTCATTATGGTTTCAGTACAGTAGACAAAAGATGGGAATGCTCCACCCTGTGCTTTCTCAGAGATTAGGTGGAAGCAACGGGGTTGTAAAAGGAACTCTGTGAAGCAAAACTGAAAGCCTGTGCATTATCATGGAAAGATTAGGTTCAATTTGGTAAGACACCAACTAAGTCTCAGACTAGGGGCCAGTGATTTATGTGAATGAGATAGTTCAGCCACAAATAATGGACACCTACAGTTACTTCTCTGCTCCGAACTGCAACCCAAGAGTGCCAAGCTTCCTCTTCTTGGCCTAGCCAGGCCACACGTGTGCAGTATACATGTGTTGCAGTCCGACTCTTCCTATAAAACGCTTATAGAGAAGGACCTAGCCACATGGCTACAAAAAACATCATACGTAAAAGGAAATCATATGTAAAAGGAAATACAACAGAAAACATTGTGGGATTACTGCTACACTTATACAAAGAAAGGCCAGAGGAAAAGGTAGAGAGGCTGCTGGGAGATATTCACGGGGATACAAACATAAGTTCTTGAATGAACATGTAAGTTTACAGATATATTTTGAATAGATAAGTCAGTTTATTCTTAAACAGAGTAGGGATCCGTTGGATCTTAAAGCTTCTGGAATACTGTTAAAAGTTTATACGCCATACAAAAGAAGGCGTGGTTCTGTTTTTGTCTTCTTTACTTTTGGGATTTCTACTGCTAAACAAGATTTGTTCCTGGTGTTTACTACCCCTCCTGACAAAAGGAATTTTACTTTTAAGTAGCTGGGACGTTCTAAGTGACTGGCTTTCTGTGTCAAGCAGGCTATCTTGAAGTGGATTCTGAACTGTAACTGTAGCATGTGGATGTTTCTCCAGATGGGGTGATGTGGTCTGATTTCTTTTCTCCTCTCACTAGCCTTGTGAGATGAGAACAGCTAAAGCATTTGAGGTGGATCCACAAGTAAGGCTTTACCCCTTGTAGATCTGTAATCTTCCAGTGGGTTTTATGCTTTCAGATTCTTTAGAATATGGAGTTGACGTTGTGCTGTTTTTGCCAGTTTTGTACTGTGTGCAGACAATGAAATATTTAGATCCATTATGAAACCCAGGGATTTTTCTGTGTGAATTAATTTTGGGGAGAATCCATTGTTTTTTAGAGTGCAGTCCTGTAACAGTAGATTGTGAGTATGCGAAGAAGTAGAAACTCAATTTTATTGGGGTGTAATTTGAGAAAATAAGTATTCATCCAACTAACTAGGTTTTCTAAGAATGTTTGCAGTATCTCCAAGTCAATGACAACATAAGATATTATATTATACCTGTATCCATAGTTCTCATCCCAAATATTACTTTATTGGTGGATCTGACTCATGACACGAAAAAAAAAATCATGAAGTATGAAGATTGAAAGCCCCTTCATCTCCTCGTTGCTATAAAAGCATAGCCTTCCCAGAATTCTTCCTGTTGTTTTTTAGGTCGAGCATTCGCGACCTCTTGTATATACTTTAGTATATACTTATATGTGTATGTACTTTGTGGGCTCTGAAGATCAGCCCTAGGACTTGTCTACTTCCGCTTAGGGACTTTTTTTCTGTTAACTGCCTCTATTTAACTGTCTTGTTAAAAAAGACCAGTAGAGGTCAGTAAAATACCAGAATTGCTTTCTGCTTGTTCAACTACCTCTATTTAACTATCTTGATAGAAAACAAACAGTAAAGGTCAGTAAAATACCAGAATTGCTTTCTGCTGAGGGACTTTCTTTTTTAGGTCTCGCGCCTAGCGTTGCACTGCGCGAGACATTTTGTAGGGGAAAAACGGGGATTTAGCACTGACCTAGGAATCGCACACGCTCGTGCGTGTGCGATTCCTTTTGTGCTACCCCATTGGCCTTTTCGTGCGTCTTTTTGTGAAAGACTGCACGCAATTGGCCAAAGGCGGGCGCATTGCTCCGCCCATGGCCTATTGGTGTCTATTACGCGCTTGGTGCGCGTAATAGACACCAATAGGCCATGTGGTTTCAATTATCGTGCCCAGACACGGGCGTGATAATTTAAATCACATGCTTAGCTGTGGCGCGCGTGCGCGCACCACTTGTTTTAGGCTGCTCGTGTCTTTGTCTATGTTTAAATGTACGAGTAATATGATACAACGTTGGCAACAAGCCACTGGTTTCTATTCCGTGCTTGGCAACTGTGTGTTTGCATCTCTGGCTTTGCATGCAGTTTACCCGTGGAGGCAATGTATCGACTGTGAGCTGCTGGAAATGCAGTGTTGGAGGTACTGTTCACTGAGTGCTTTTGTGGTTTTCTGAGCATCGGTGACGTCTGCGTGGTGTTAGTCTGTTGCGGACAATGTACAGACCGGCACCAGGCGCCGAATCTGTCTGTCTGCCTCCATGTTAACTCGTTTGATTAATCGGTAGCAGATGCCCCAGCTTAACAAGTTAAAAGGCAAGTAAACGAAGCAGGACACATCAAAAACCGGTACTCTTATAGATGGAATTGCCGCTAATGGATCACTTCCGGTGTGAAAGGTCTGTTAATGTAGCTGTAGCCTATGCATAGGCCTGCACTGAAATGGACGCGTCGAGTGACACTGCCACCACATCTCAATACGTCACGAGTAGAGTAAGTAGGCGCCAGATATGCTAGAGAAAAGGGATGGGATTGTAGTACTGAGCACCACTAATCACGCTGTGCGGAGGCTCGCGCTAGCACGTTCAGTGCTATGTAAGTGTGAATTTATATTTCTAGAGAAATCTTTCTTTATAACACACTTGTTTATTTATTTTTCATATCCCGTTTTCCCCATGAATCTTCTGGCCTACTAAAACCGAAAACACATTTGGGGTGTTTGATGAGTGATTGTCCCTTTTTCGGAATAAAGGACTGCATTTAATGGTTTGGGCTTGTGTTGACCTGATTCCTAGTGCGCCCTGTGAAATATTTAGCTGTAGATATGTGCCTGCCAGCGCTTTCTGTTTGCTAGCCTGCCTGCTGATGTTCTTTGGATGTTGCTTTTGGTAAAGAGGAAGGGTTTCACCACATTTGTTACTGAAAAAGTGGATGCGTGTCTGTTTGTGGGGGTTTGGCGATGGTTTTGGTGTTTAGGAGGGTGACGACAGAATTTACCTGTGCCTTAGTGGCAGTTGGGTGCTTCGAGGAAGTTGGGGATTCTTTTTGATAAAGAATGCTGTTTTTGGTGGGACGGGGTGAATGGGGAGTTCCGATGAATGCAGCAGTGATTTACAATCCAGGCTGAATCTGGTTTTATCTTTTTATTTAAACGTCTGTTTCTCGCCTGCTTTCTCTTGGCTTCGAATTTTCTAGTTGCAGGCTTTCGCACACCATTTAAACTGCTAAAGTTAGGCCAGACTGTATTTGGAGTGATGTATGTTGGTCCTTAAGAACTGTGCTATGGTTTTGTAAATTAAAAATGCTTCAGCGAACGTGCCGTTGGTGTATTGCTACACTGGGTATATTTTAGAGGTAATTCACTGTGTAAAGTTCGCAGCCTGCAAACGCTGTGATTAAATGAATATTTCATCCGCCTCCTCTGACCAAAGATGAGGTCACCTCCTCTGTAGTAGAATCTATTTATAGCTTGCCACGTGCCTGTCGGGGATCATGGCTGTACACAGGCCTCTGAACGGATCCTGGGGCTGGCCTGGTAGGATTGATCCTTGACCTGTTGATACGATAAAGTACATCGGCCTTCTCCCGAGAGTCTCTTCCTCCTGCAGTCTCATGTGCAATGAAATAATTTTCTGCAGTGAAGGCAGAAACCACTCTTGCTTGGACATACGCCGTCTGCGACATTGCAATAAGAAACTCTATCCAGCGTGACACCGGAGCAGGCACCGTGGAGTCACTTTGTATCTTGCTTTATGGCGCCATGTTGTATCAGGCTCTAGTAACTAATTTTATGGAGTGATCAACAATCCTTCTTTCTACACATCACTTGTTCACTAGTGTGGAAGAAGGGACATTTCACGTCTACCTCGGCAGATGGGAGAGTTTCCTCTAACCAGTGCTTGTTGTATTTTGCACTCTCTGTTCCTAACGTTATCCTTTTCCCCTTCCTTCCGTGACTCGTCTCTCTCTTTTACTTTCATTTTCAGCTGTTTTCTTTCGTCTTCATTAGACTATATCAAGGTCACGTTCAGTCCATTTCACAGCAGAGAACGGTGCGATAAAAACAGAAAAGTAACAATATGCAGCAGACCCGCTGTTAGCCTGCTGCAGCAGAGAGGCCATAGATTGTATGGGCATGGAGCCTGGGTTATGTCCCCTTCACGGAGAGCTGGTATATGACTGTCGGTAGTTGAGCAACAAGCGAAGAAATGTGGGGGCGGTATTCTAGGTTAAAGGTTGCTCTGTTAGTGCTCGGGGTCGGTGGGGGGGGGGGGTTTGTGGGGGGGGAGGGGGCGATGTCCATCCGTTCAGGATCTGACAGTTTTTCTACTAATTAGGCCGATGAGATAGCTGGCGTATTGAAGCCAGGTATACATCTCTCACAGATACACATTTCACGCGGCCCGGCCGTCGGCGCGCACTTCCTGCATCCTGACGGGCTGTCGCTCCAGCTCACATTCATCTCGGCTGTACAGGGCACTGAAGCACGACGAGGCGCTGCTCTTCGTGAAGCAGCTATTAACTGAAGTTCACCCCCTGTGCCAGGCAGTTAATGTTGCATTCCAAGGGCTGGGAGATGAAAGGTGTCCGCAGATGCTGGACAGGTAGGGAGCTCTAGGGTACTCAGAAGAGGAGAGCAGCGTGGTCCATGTAGGGAGAGCAGGGCCACTCACCTTTCTTTTAACAACAGGCTTTCTCTAGCCTCCACTCTCTTCCACGTGTCCCTCGCCTTCCCGCCCATTGTCTCCCTCTTTCTCTCTCCCCCCTCACTCATGTATCTTCTTATTTCCGTCTCCCTTCCTCTCTCTCTCTCGTGATCTCCTTCCACAACATTTTCTTTCCTCCTTTAACCCCATGTCCCTTTTGCGCCTTTCTTCTCTCTCGCCTTTCCCCATGACTATGCTCCTCTCTTTCCGAGTGGTTACTCCTTGTCCCTTCCCCTTCCCTCTGCTTTTCTCTACTTTTCCTAGGCTTTGTGGCTCCTTTTTGTAAACTGAATGTTTGAGCTATTGGTGTTGCATTATTATTAGCAATGCCAATAGATCAAACTTTAATAATGCGAGACCTATTGCAGTGCAAATGCTTGTTTTATTTTTCTGGCAACTGCCTCTATTTAACTTTCTCGATAGAAAACGACCAGCAGAGGTCAGTAAAATACCAGAATCACTTTAGCATTCTCTAGATTTCAGTCCATAGAAATTGTCTTCCACGAGCACCCGTAGACAATAATATTTTTTTCAAATCTTGTATTTTCAGTGATATGCCCACCGAAGGCCCTGATTTTATATTAAGAACAGAGCTTTGGACTATACCATTTCCCGCTGAAAGGCAATATTTCTCTCCATGTGTTCCCATACCTGGCGTGTTACGCAGTTTGGGGATTACTTTCCCTCCAAGTTAAAGAATAGTAGATGTTTCAGCCCCCAGGCTAATATTCTGCATAGCTAAATACATATAAGGTCCCAAAGGCGAGACCGATTGCATTGCAAATGCTTGTCTGTCTAATGACTGAGATGGGAAGTAAGAGGATGGTATCACTGGCGGGCTGAGGTTCCCGATGCTGCACCCTTCAAGGCCTGATGCGCGCAAATAGGACAAAGGATCTTCTGAAAAGTGTGGTGGTGATCCTTGGAAGAAATATTTCCTCATTGGTTCCAGGCTGAGGTAGTGGGTACAGTGAGAGAAGGTAAGTGTTGTAAAATGGCCGTCTCTGAAAGGCAACTCCAAAATGTTTGCCTTCCTCTTTGCCTAATTATTTTTCTTGTCCTTAAGACTCTGAGCACTTTACCACTGCTAACCAGTGCTAAAGTGCATGTGCTTCTCCCCTAAACATGGTGATATTGGTGTATACCTGTTTGGCATATTTAGTTTACCTGTAAAGTTGTATACCATATACCCAGGGCCTGCAATCTAAATGCTACTGGTGGGCCTGCAGCACTGATTGTGCCACCCACACAAGTCTCAGACCTGCCATTGCAGGGCCTGTGTGTGCAGTTTTCTGCCACTGTGGCTTGGAATTTAATACCCCTTACCAAACCTTAAACTCCCCTTTTTTTACACATAGGTCACCCCTGAGGTAGGCCCTAGGTAGCACTAAGGGCAGAGTGCTGTGCAAGTAAAAGATAGGACCAGGGCCGGACTGGCCGTAGCGGGCACCGGGCGTTTCCCCGGTGGGCCACCAAGATGGGGGCTGGTTTTGGACCCCTGGGGGCCGTTTTTGTTACCTCCCCCATCACCCCCACAAGCCCCCACAGCCGGTCCGACTCAATTGCCAGGGCAGGTTTGCGTTCCTATTTCAGCCCTGGGTAGGACATGTACTTTTGATTCCTGGTAGTGACAAACAGCTAAATTTGTTTTTCACTACTGTGAGGCCTACTCCTCTCATGGGCTAGCATTTGGAATTCCATAAAACACTGTTAAGCTATAATTCCTGATTAGAAAGAAGTAGCTAAATCATGTTTCATATCTTTGGAATGGTAATGATAAACCCTCTTTAGTGGCAAAGTTGATTTGACATTACTATTTTAGAAATGCCACTTTTAGAAAGTGGATATTCCTCTGCTCTTAACTTTGATATGTGTGCCTTGCAGCCTGTCTCCAATACATATCTGGGCTGTGTGACAGCTACACTTAGTGCATTTCCTCTAGACATTTATTTATTTGAGGGTAGGATGCATCGATCTTTTCCAGTTTTCGAGTCACCGGAGCCTTCTCCCGCTAGCTCCCGGCGTGCTCACCAGGAGATGCTGCATCTCGCGTTGTCGTGGTGGCTCCTCCTTACGTACCGGGGGATCACTGGGAGATTCTTGGGCCAATTGGTTGCAGCTTCGAGGGCTGTGTGTCTGCGTCGCTAGGACTGCAACTTAGTGTCCTACGCTCTCCAGAGCCCGCGGCGCCATCTTAGGGACCTGTGCTGGTCTCGGGGGTCTTCGATCACATCGATTTCCCCAGGCATTCAGGCGACCTCGCTCATATTTCTCGGTCCCAGCAGGTTCCCCTTGAACTCCTTGTCATCGGGATCGGATTTGAGTCTTTTAGGCTATGAATGTCCTTCGAAATCTGTCCGAGACAGCTGCGTTGCTACGGAGCCGGAGTGGACAACGTCCACCCGGCCATCTTGGCCTTTCCACAAACACAGGAAGGGTGGGTGTGACAGTGGACTCATCTGTATTCTGATAACCTTCCTGAGCAGGAAGGGGGAGAGGGAGCTCACACTTACATCTGAATAGGCTGTGTCCTGTCCTCACACAAAGGACTGATTACTACTGCTAGCCTCCCCTCCCCCCCAATAGATCCACAGATAGCCTGGGTGACCGAGCTGGGATGTAAGGGGACCTGTGCACTTCAAGGAGCTGCTCAGAAGTCACCCCCCACTTCAAAGGCACATTTCAGTTTAACTACTGGTGCTCTGACCCTACCAAATCAGTACACTACTGGACCTGGGAAGAACTCTGCTGGAGTAAAGAATGCTGTGCGGATTGCCACTTTGCCTGGATGGACTAATCTGAGGAACTGCTTCTCAGCTTTGCTGAGCTGTCCTGCTGCCTGCTGATCTCTGCCCTGCTGAGGACAGGGACTGGCCCCATCTCACTTGAACCCAGAGTGACTTCAAGGGCTTGCTGACTTGCCCCCTGTTTTCTGAAGTCTCAGGGACACAAAAGACTTCCTGCAATTCTGCTGATGCTGCTGGACTCTGCCATCTGTGAGTCCCACACTTGCCTGAGGTGCCCCTCCAGTGCTGGAACTCAGAAGTGGATTCTGCAGCTGTTTTGCTTCAAAACCGATGCATTGCCACCTTTGCGCCGATCGGAACCGAAAAATAGCCCTTCAACGTAGAGGCTGTTTGACGACAGCGGTTCTACAGCCTGCACGGCCCGATGACGCATTGCCTGCACCTCAACGGAGCTCGACAATGACCCGACTGACTGGAAAAGATCGATGCATCCTACCCTCAGCATTGACGCTTCGCTCAATGAAAGGTACTTTTTCAGCAGGACCTGCATGAGTCTCGTGGCCGGCTTGCCATCCATCGCTGTTTGCTTGAACTTTGGGTTTACCCTGGTCCCTCATGACCTCAAGTAACCTTTAAGCCCTATTGACTTCTAAGCACTGTTTTTGATTTATTCTTGAAAAATTCATAACTGCGGTTCTACTAATTTGATTTTTGTTGTTTTCATCTTGTTTTACTCAGATAAATATTCTTTATTTTTCTAAACCTGTGTGGTCTTTTTGTGGTGTTTTCATGGTATTACTGTGTGATGCACAAATATTTTACACATTGCCTCTTAAGTTAAGCCTTCCTGCTCTGTGCCAAGCTACCAGAGGGTGAGCACACGTTAATTTAGAGTGTGTATCTAGCTTACCCTGACTAGGATTGTGGTCCCAACTTGGAGAGGGTGCAAACCTCTGCCAACTAGAGACCCAATTTCTAACAGTACGACATGCAAATAAGAGTACCATTGTTCTTTTTAGTGTTATTGGGGTTAGAAGGGTGAATGTTGGAGCGGAGGACAGCTATATTGGAGGAATGCGCATGGGCATGGAGCAGAGTGAAGAATGCTCATACACTAATTTCTGCTTTCGCTTTGGGAATCCAGCACACTTTTTTGTATATAGAGGGGGTGCTCTGAAGAGGTAAGTAACATCATAGGAAAAGGATTGTTTCTGAAGCTGGAATTCAACTCTAAAATGTAAACCTTAGAGGCAGCCTAGAAACCTTCTTCAGAGGATAAATGGAAAAACAGACCTGAAAGATGATGCATTTGAAGTTTAATGCTAATGCTTTCAAATCTAGGTCCATATATCCTTCACCTCCTAGGAATAAGGCTAAGGGGCTAAAAGAGATGAGAAGGAGCCCTTGAAGACAAAATAAGGAGAACAATTTGGGAGACAATGTCTTCAATGCAGCATACTCCCTCCTAAAATCCGGCACCATCAAAACAGAGAGACAATGCTGTTGATTCCAAATGAAATATACTAATAAAGAGTTAATGGGAGATGTAATAATCTAATGGTAGATTAAGATACAATAAACCTCCCATGTTTTAGGTCTAGATTTTCAAATACTGAAGATATGAAAAGGAAAATTTCTGAGACTGTGTTTGTTGATTTATTGTTTTCAAGTTTGGTGGGGAGAATGTATATGTCAAAGGAGGTTTTTTTCTCTTTGAATTCTGGGACCTGTAGTCCCATTTTATATTGGAATAAATAAGACTACAAGTACCAGAATTCAAATGAAGAAAAAACTGAACTGGAGCAGCAAATCACACGTGGGCCTGGAAAACTTAGCAGAGCTGCCCAGCCTCTGTGGCTCTCAGGAATTGTTCTGCACAAACTAAAGCTCTAATGAGACAGTAGTGTCTGTAGGTTGGGATCGAGCAGGAGCTTTCAAGTATCCCATATACAAGCTCGAGTAGCTTATTCATTCCTGGATTTTCTTGCCATTCTGGCACCAACTTCATATAACTTTGCATTCTGAAGGAATATCACCAGCTCATAAGGGACACCAAACGGACCTTCATCAAGAACAAAATCGACACCAACGCAACCAACGCCAAAGAACTCTTCAACGTCATACAGCAATTCACCAAACCCCCCAGCGAGGCCACGGACGTCACACCTTCACAGGAACTCTGCAACAAGCTCAGCTCCTATATCGGAAGATCAAGGCCCTCTACGACCACTTCAGCGACCTGACGCCACTCACCACCCTGTCCCCCTCCGCCGACCTCCAGCCGACCATCACCACCTGGACTCCCGCCACAGTGGAATTCACCACCACGACCATGATCAAAACCCGGTCGGGAGCCCCCACGGACCCCTGCCCACCGCACATCTACCAGAGGGCCGCCATCGCCCCCGAACTAGGACGGACCATAAACGCCTCCCTCCAATCCGGCATCTTCCCGGACGACTGGAAGCGGGCGGAAGTCAAGCCCCTCCTCAAGAAGCCCACGGCCGACCCAAAGGACCTGAAGAACTACCGGCCCATCTCTCTGCTCCCTTTCACCGCCAAAGTCACCGAAAGACTCGTAAATGCCCAGCTGACCGCATTCATCGAAGAGAACTCCATCCTAGACGCCTCCCAGTCCGGATTCCGCTGCAACCACAGCACCGAGACCGCCCTCCTTGCCGCCACTGACGACATCCGCATGCTACTCGACCAGGGACACACCGCAGCCCTCATCCTACTAGACCTCTCCGCGGCCTTCGACACTGTCTCACACCACACCCTCGCAGCCAGACTGCACGACGCCGGGATACAAGGTACCGCCCTCAACTGGATCCGATCCTTTCTCTCCGGCAGAACCCAGAGGATCAGACTCCCCCCTTTCATCTCCAAACCCACAGAGATCAACTGCTGAGTGCCACAGGGATCATCGCTCAGTCCCACGCTCTTCAACATCTACATGGCCCCCCTCGCCGCCATCGTCAGACAGCATGGACTCAACATAGTATCCTACGCCGAAGACACCCAGCTCATCCTCTCCCTCACGAAGGATCCCGAAGACACCAGGCTCAGCTTCCAGGAAGGAATGAAGGACGTTGCGGCCTGGATGAAGGACAGCTGCCTGAAGCTCAACACAGAGAAAACTGAGGTCCTCATCCTGGGACCCTCGACCTCCGCCTGGGACGACACATGGTGGCCCGCCGCCCTCGGGAGTCCTCCCACCCCGACAGACCACGCTCTGAACCTCGGCATCATCCTCGACTCCTCCCTCACCATGACCCGCCAGATCAACGCCGTCGCCTCCACCAGCTTCAGCTGCCTCCGCATCCTCCGAAAGACCTTCAAATTGATCCCCCCTGAACACAGGAAAACCGTCACCCACGCACTCATAACCAGCAGACTGGACTACGGAAACGCCCTCTACGCCGGTGTCAACAGGACCCTTCTACAGAAGCTCCAAACCATCCAGAATGCCGCAGCGAGACTCGTCCTCGGGACCCCTCGGCACGAACACATGTCTCAACACCTTCGAGACCTACACTGGTTCCCCATCGAGAAGAGAATAGCCTTCAAGCTTCTCACCCACACCTACAAATCCCTCTACAACATCGGAACCAAATACCTCAACGAGAGAGTCTGCTTCCACGCACCCAAAAGAAATCTCCGATCCGCCGACCTCGCCCTAGAGAGACCCCCCGCATCCGCAGAAGCAGAGCAGGAGGAAGGGCCTTCTCCTACATCGCAGCCAAGACCTGGAACGAGCTCCCAGTCAACATCAGACGCTCCCCTAACCTGCACGCCTTCAGGAAGGACCTCAAGACCTTGCTCTTGGACTGAGCCGGAGCTGCCCACCCCCTCCCCTCACCCCCCCTCCCCCACCCCCCAGCGCCTTGAGACCCTCACGGGTGAGTAGCGCTCTCTATAAAATCCCTGATTGATTCTAGAGCTGTAGGTATGTTCCATTTAAAATAAAGACTACGTGCAACGAAAGAACTGGACTAGATGAGCCGCTTATGCTGCTGGCCTGGGAAACCTGAGTTTTATGCATGTCATCATGGTCAGAAGCAAGATTTACATTTGTTGTTGGTGGAAGGTGTGCACTTATCCAGGCATTCAAAGCGTTACTTTAACTCGGAATAGTCACTGCCATAAAATATTGAGTGCATGGAAAAAGTGATTGTCTTTGCAGTTTTATATATATATATATAGCGCGAACCTGACCCAAAGTTATTGCTGCGCTCTACCTCAGCACCAGTCACAATTGTTTTGAAGGCACGGGGAGATTAAAGTAATTCAGAATCACAGATGTTTAGCCAACGCTTACTTTCGAACCCAGTTCCTAAGTCGGCAGCTCTGGCTGTTACGCCACCCTCTCTCCCACTGTCATCTAAGTAGTTCTAAAAAAATGGTTTAATTTTGGGTCGCCTATTTAAGAGTGTGCATTAAAGAGCTTGTTAACATGTCACTAATCAATTTTGTTGTCAGCTCTCGAGATGCACAGGCCATACAGCCTTTTCGGTTACCTGGGCTCCCCACTAACTGCTCACAATCTTGGTATGCATTACCTAGATGGCTGCAGTGATCAGCTTCGCAGTGCTGCCCAATGTCCAGCTCCGCCATCCCCAACAGGCCACAGAGATCGGAGTCGGAGTAACGAATACTCTTCAGATCGGCTACTGCAGAGTTCGCATCTGAGGTTCTATAGACAATTTTAGAGAAAGTGCAGAGTGCGAAAATATCAAGTCAGACAGAAGTGGCGGCCATCTTTGAATGGTCATTGCGGTAAGACTTTAACTACTTATGTAACTAAAGTGAGACATTAAAGTGTGATTGCATAAATTGGCGGATTGCTTCCTGTAAAATAAATTAAAAGCCGTAGGTGAGATTTTGATTATTTTGTGTGTTGATAATCCTAATTAGGTGAAAGAATCGGGTTCAGTTTTCGAATAATGCTCCCGTTCCATACTACGTTGGGTAAGGAGCGGTTTTCATTCTTCGTATAACTCATTTTTTTTTTCTTAAAACGCTCGGTTGCATGTCACGATAACGTTCAAGCGACGGGTGACACATGCTATACATGTACCATGAAAACGTACATAATTACGTTCAGCTGCTAAATCATGCTTCCATCTGTGCTCTACCTTCTATAAATAATACTCCACGCCCTCTGCTGGGCATCCACTGTATTGCACGCACAACGCCGGCACCTATCAAACAGGTCAAGGCAACTTCTTAAAACACGCATCTGCCGGGCCAATGTTTGGTATTTATGCCGCACATCGCTGCTATAACAGTGAGGCCCAAAGTGGTCTAGCATCACACAGGCTAAGGGCAAGATTAGGCAGAGTCACTGTAATAGTTCAAAATGTTTACTTTAACTATCGTGCTCTGTAATACAGTATACGTGCCACTACCAGCAGCAAAATGCATAAACTCAAAACAATTAGCATTGTTACAATTCCATATAGCACAAAGGGGGAAGTCATTTTATAAAGACAATGGAAACAGGGCTATAAGACCTAACCACCCTCCCCTTGGCTGGAAGATGTTCATTAGTAAAAGGAAGATCTCTGGGCTTTGTCAGCAGACCCCATACCTTAACGCCTAGATGCAAGGTTTACATCATAGGAACAGCGTAGCTCTTCTCCATGGAAAGGGCTCTCTACAAGTGTCTGTTAAAACAACATGCATCCCCGTAATATCAAAGCACGAGTCTCCAGCATTGCAGCTATGTTTAGCATGTTATGTCTAGGTGCTAGGGACTGACCAGAACAGAATAACAGGGGGCATTTTTTATCGACCTTGCACATCGTGTTCAGACTAAACTCCAAAAACTTCAGCAGAGATCGCGAAAAGCAGACAGTTCTCATGTGAAAGGCACAAACAGCGTCTTGCAAAAATAAATGTATGTAGTAACGTGCGCAAAAGCAGCATCATGGCAGCAAAGCTCATGCTAACTTAGCAATGTCGACAATGACCCTAATGGCCATATAACAGAATGTTGGTGAGTGAGAGAGTCAGTTGGAGGATGGGCTGAGCAGCAGGGAGGCTGCTCCTGGTGGGGCTCTACTTGATAACATCTATCCTGAATAAACCTACTTAATACCTACATGGACTACGAGATATCTTTATTACAACATATTTTGGCGACGATTTTGGAAAGACCTATGTGTGCAAGTGGACTGAGAGAGGAAAGTATCGGACCCGAACCTACATGAAAAAAGCTGAGGAATCTACTGAAAGAAGGAAAATTTAAGGATCCTTGGGAACTTGAAGTGCTGAGAAAGACAGTATGCCCTCTAGCCCCACCAGTGCCCAAACCCACCAGACAGCCTAATACCCAGGGCATGCTGAAACCAAATACACCCTCACAGGCGCTTTACAGCAGTGATATTCACAGCTTTCAGCTACGTCCCTCCCTGCCAGCAGTGTATGAGGATATGGGCTGCTGAGTTGTTTTGCGTGTGCTGGAAATGTCGTTAGCACACTAGAGGCAGATCAAAGCGTTGAGGTCTTGGGGAATTTAAAGTGACGGTGTCAAGTACAGGCACGAAATTGCTGTGAAGGAGAGCGAACAACAGAGAAAATGGGAACCTCTGTGGCACACAATAAGCACATCTTAGTACTGAGGGATTCTGAGGATTCTGTGGAATTTAGCTGAACTGAACCAAAGAAGCGGACGCTGGCACCCTCTCAGGTTTCAGTGGTACAAACTCTTGCTACAACCTTTGGCAGCAGTTTAGCCGGTCAGGTAAAGATGCGACATTTGAATCGCCTGCACGCGCGCCCCTCACCTTGTCAATGAGGCGCGTGGAGCAGTTCAACAGCGCAGGTCGGTGGCACACACCAAAGAATTTCGAAGAGTGTTGAATCTTGCTGGGTGACGTTGTGCGACCAGTACGCGACTGGAGCCACCCGGCACTTCCTACGTATACGTGCCGCCATTTTATTACCCGGAGGTCAAAGCCAGGTAGTTGCCTGACATCCTTTCCTGTCCGTGTGTCTGCAAGCTCCTGTGGTGAGTCCTGCCTTCACCTTTTACTGTCAAGTACTTTGTTAAAGATGGTGCGAGACATTTTAAGGATCATTTTCAGCGCCGCAATTTAGTTTTCAAGCGCCACGCCGCATTCAAGCACTGGAGGTACTTTGTAGGAGCCGCAAGCACAATGGCAGCTGCGCTCATTGGAGTTGTTGCAGCACAGGCTAGAAATAAAGCAGAATTTGACTATTTTAGGGTTGACCCAGCACATGTCGCAGGTTCACGTGGTGAGCAAACTGGGAGTTCATTGCAAGCTGCCACCAGTTGAGAACAGAACTTGGAAACACTTATTTTTTTGTGTGGCAGTCTGTTTTAAACACTTGATTTGAGTTGTGTATTTCTGCATTTCAAAAGGAGTTTCGGGTGAGAGGTCGCTCACCGTGGTCTAGAGTGTTACTGAGGGCTAATGTCCTATGCCATGTACACTATATGTCTGTGTGTTTTTACTGATGTGCTGCATAGGTTTGGTCATCAAGAGTGTGGTGTTAGGTACACCCTTTGATTTGGTCATGTATGGTGATTGTTTGTGTTTTTTTTCCCACCCTTCCTACGGGGAATGGGTGAAGGGCATAGAGTAAGCCTAATGAATGAATGTGGTTTTTTTCCACTCTTCCTACGGGGTAAGAGTGAGGGGCAGGATTAAGTCAACTCTTGAAGGGTCTAATGGGTGGTGATACCTTGCGGAGTTATTTTTTGTGGGGTGTGTTGTGGTGGTAGGGACTACTTTAGTCTTAGTCCTGTGTAAGGACTGGTTGGTTGTGTGAGTGACATTTTATCCCACCCTTACTACTGGTAAGGGTGATGGGCAGCGGAGATGCCAAATTTGTTAGTGTTGTGTGGCAGAGTGAAGCCACAATACATGGGATTGTAGTGTTTTTCCACCCCGCCTATGCGGTTAGGGTGAAGGGCAGAGAGTAAGCCAGATTTGTTTTTGAAGTGTGAGTGTTTTTATCACTAGCGATTGCTGTTTCAACCTTACTACGTGATTGGGTGTAGAGCTGTGTAGTTGTTTCATGATTGGTGTGGAGTAGTTTTCCACATTTACCACCCTTACTACGGGTTTGGGTAAAGGGCAGTGTTAATGCTGTATGCTTGGTGTGGAGTGGGGTTCCACACTTTCGACCCTTACTTTGGGTTTGGGTGAAGGGCAGTTTAGATGTCATACGGTTCGTGTGGGGTAGTGTTCCACACTTTCTAAGTTTTTGATGGTTCCCTACCGCACCCTGTGGTCGGTGCCCTACGTACCACTTTTATGTTAGCCTGACCAGCTGGCATTTTGTAGTATTAGGGTTCGGTTTGTAGTTTTGTGGTGTGGTAGTGTGTGTGTGTGTCTTTCGTTTGGTTCGAAAGGGAGATGATGTGAGTGTATTCTCTTTACCTTTCACTGTCATTTTCTTTGCTGGTTTTAATTTATATTTCTAGTGCGTAAATTTTTCCATCTGTAGTTTCATGCATTAGTCCTTTGCTACATTGTTTATGTGCCTGCAATTGTTCTAATGCTATTCTTTTGCATGCATTAGTTCTAATGTCATTCTTTTGAATACATTCGTTTGTATGACATTCTTTCTAGAGTTCCATTGTCATTTGTATAAAGAAAGGAGATGTGTTATACCTGCTGCTCAGCCAGTGTGGCTGTGGTGGTGGAATGTTGGTGTTAGAGGTGGCTGTGGAATGTTGGTGAGTGAGAGTGTCAGTTGGAGGATGGGCAGAGCAGCAGGGAGGCTGCTCCTGGAGGGGCTCTACTTGATACCATCTATCCTGAATAAACCTACTTAATACCTACATGGACTACGAGATATCTTTATTACAAAATATCCATGGGGTGGTCCATCCCCAAACATAACCTAACCTAACATTCCTCCTTTACCCAGACATTAACATGCCAAACATAGAACTTTAGAGTAATACTTGAACTATGCACAATGAGACAATGGTGCATGACATTTCAAAATCAAACAACTCGGAGATGTAAGCGAAAAGTGAGAGAGAGAGAGATAACTGGTGATGAGACACAACATTAGCTAGAATCTAGTGTCCGCAAATCAGTTTACCACAAAGTCTTTCAAATGGGAAGCCTCATTGGACTTGGCCTGAGGTGGTGTCTCTCAGTCCCTTGCCGCCTGGGAATTTCAACTAGATTTCCAGGTGCTTTTTGTGGCTGACAGACCTAAGGATCAGAGTGAATACTCGAACTGTCCTTCCTCGCCCTATTGAGGGACCGGGTCACTGGCACTGGATGCTCATCATCTTCTTGAGAGGATGTCAGCAGGGGAGAGGAGGCATGGCACCTTGGACAACCCAACCAATGAGTAATCCTCTTCAGGTGCTAACATGATTGGGTGTTGGTGACTGATCCGCCAAACTGGCAGCTGGTTGATGGTAGAGCTTGAAAAAGGACACATTTCTCATGACAGTCTCGCCTTGCCTCTGTGCAGTTTTCATAGTTCCGTTTACAGAGGTTACTCTCCATGGGTCAACCTCAGAAGGCAGCACAAATTTGCTCCGGGGATGTTGGTTCTTGACTAGCACCATATCGCCAATGCGAATGACTCGTCTCTTTTCACGTCTTGTTCGAGAAAGTGGTCGTTCTGAGGCCTGGCACTGACGCAACTCTTCATCTACTTTGTTCTTTAAGGCTGAGGGTTCTTTCACAAGGGAAATGGTATCATTCATGACCCGATTCATGCAGGGAGCACTGGGACTCACCTTGGTCGTGGCATGTGGTGTGAGCCGGTATTCTCTCAGAAAAGCATAGAGAGCACACTCCATGTTCTGTCCATTTGCCAGGGCAATTCTGAGGATTTTGTTTAATGTCCGTGTAAATCTTTCAGCCTCTCCATTGGCATGAGGCCAACATGGCATGATTCGCCTGTGACAGATGTCAAGGGATTGTAAGTATTCAGCAAACTCCTGACTTCAAAATGGGGGACCATTGTCTGTTCGGAGCTCACTCAATAATCCATGCGTGGCCATGACTTTTTCCAAATGGGGTATTTTTTGGCTGGCTGTCGTTGACTCAATGATGTCAACTTCAGGATTTTTTGAAAAATCATCTGCGATGACCAGCATATGTCTACTATCAGGTAGATGTCCGAAATCAGCACTGGCTCTGTGACACAGGATGGGTGATGATGGGTACTGATGACTTAGCCCGTCCAGCAGCTTGACACAGCGGGCACTGCCGGACAGTATGCTCCACTGTGATTCATGTGGATTTCTGTTGTGAACATGCCGGCCAGTGGGAGTGGTGTGGATTATCCATATGCGAAAAACTGGGTGGTGGTGGGGTATAAGACTGGTTGAAAAGGGAATGTCTTTAGGACATCCTGTGCCAGAATATTAATCTAAGCTCCTATGTCGATTAACGCCTGTAACTGATGGCCTGCCAGGTGAATGTTGCACTTGGGAATGCACCTCCACAGATATCCACCAGGTTGAAGTGCATGGATGACATGAACAGCTCCCTCTGGGTCATCATCGTCATCCATGTCCTCTTCATCATCTGGCATAGTAGGGGACTGCATCGCATTGATTGCTTTGGACTTCTTTCCCTTTTTGGGCGTAGAAGAACGGCATGCTGTAGCAAAGTGGTTAGGTTTGTTGCATGCCGAACACCATTTTCCATGAGAGGGGCAGGGTACCTAGTGTGGATATGACCCGACATATCTGTAACACGTCTTGGGAGTCACGTTGGACCTGGAATGGCATTTCTTTTTATCTGGATTTACTGCATTAACTGGTTCCGTCTTCACCTGGCGTTGCAGAGCCACTTCCATATCTGAGAGTTCTTTGGAGCGATCCATTATCAGCATGTTGGCCATGGACATCCCTCGAACCTGGAGAATATTCTCTCTGAGCTTAACAGAAGAGCAACCTTGTATAAGTTGGGTACAAATTTCATCATCGGCATTGGGCAGAGTGCAAGTGCTGATTAAGTAGTTGAGACAAGCATAGAAAGTGTCCATGGGTTCTTCAGGTAGCTGACGGGCCTGGCGCAACAAACACCTCTCATAGTGAGGATTAGCGAGGGGTTCGAACTGAGCCATCAAAGCTTGTTTTAACGTAGTGTAGGTGAACAGATGGCCAGCCTTGGCAACAGACTTCCCTAGCTTGTGGATGGCCGCCCCTCCCATGTGTAATAGCATAGGACGCCGTCGGTCATTTTACTGGCCCACTGCCGCAAAATAGGCCTCCAGCCTCTCAACCTAGTCCTTCCATCTCACTGCATGAGGTGGTTGTGGCCCATCCACCACAAACAGTTCCAGAGCAAGTACTGAGGCCATGATGATGGTAGCAGCAGGGTGGTGTAGTCAGCGCCATGGCCAAACCACTGACCTTATGTAAAAGTGGTCTTGATCTCTGACAAGAGAACCACCTTCAAGCTCCTCACACATGCCTACAAAGCTCTCCACGACGCAGGACCAGAAAATCTGAACTGCAGCCTCGCATTCCACACACCCGCCTGACAACTCTGCTCCACCCAACTCACCCTGGTCTCTGTCCCACAGATCCACAAGACGAGAACTGGCGAAAGATCCTTCTCCCACCTCACCGCCAAGACCTGGAACCCCCTGCCCCTCCACCTCAGACAATCTGCATCATTGACCCAATTCAGGAAGGACCTCAAGACCTGGCTCTTCGACTGAACCTCCACACCCAGATGGATCAGCAGCCCCCCTTCCCCCCAACGCCTTAAGACCCTCACAGGTGAGGAGCCACACTATACAAACCCCTGATTGATTGATTGATTGATTGATTGATGGAGCAGTTGGGTAGAAGCAGTTGTAGGATGGCGGGAGATGGAGTCAGATACGCTGTGGTATGGCTTTGTAGCGTGATGCACATGTCCCAGGAGTGCTGGAGCCTGGACAGCTGTTGACCTACGCAGAGGGGTAGGACCCTGTATCCTATGCGCTTGGCAGGCATGCCCGAAGAGAGAACATAAGAAAGGTGCTACAGCTGCAGACAGGAGATGGCAGGTATGCCATGCATGACTCACCAGGCAGCCAGTTGGTTTGCAGAGGGACAGGTCAGAAAACGGATTACGCCTGGAAAATGGCACCAAAGCAGGATAAAAACCAGTGCTGGAGCTAATGTTCAATGCAAAAAGAACAGGTGCTCGACGGAATAATGAATAAATCAAACATTCACCCCCAGTCACAGATCTGGGTTAAATCCATTTTTATTGCATGCCACGCCATTCCAGTTTAGACCCAGCCATATGCAAATCAGTCTTGACCCTGTAACCCATTGGAACAGTCCAGCCCGTACTGCCAGGCCAGGTCTTCCCTGGACCAGAAACAAGCATCCTGGGACCGTTTTTCGGATAACACCCCTTATCAGCCAGGCTAGCTTTAATCTGGTGGCGCAGCGAGCACGGGACCCACGTCTGGGTATACCCTTCCCACTTAGGGTGACAAATGCAAAAAGAAGAGGTGATGGACGTGAAGGAGCCGGGTCCCATGTTCTAGATCTGCTCTGGAACCTTGAGTCGGTGGTACTTTTTCTCACCACGAAAGCGGGGGGGGGGGGAAGAAGTGGGGGGTAGAGAGAAATTGTTAGCAGAACAATCATTTCAGTTCCAATTTACTATGACTCTTAAGAATCACAGACTACCAATTAAGATTAGCTGGTTTATTACAAAGCCAAGAATAACTGGACATACAGGCATCTCAAAAAGAGGGTGTAGAAATACATTGGAACTAATGCAAAGCCAAATCTACTAATGAAGTTAAGGCGGTGCAACATGCACAAAATGATTAGTTTGAGAATCAGGATACAAAAGATTATGGAGCAGACATCCAGATTCCCCTTCATCGGAAATTCGTGGGTACAAAGCAATTATCTGTCCCTACACTACCACTAACGTGATATCCCTACATAACATTTCCCAAGCAGGATCAGTTAAGGTGTCAGCGTGTGAAGCCTTCCTAAGAAGTCCCTCCACATCAGTTGGGTCAAGCAGCATAAAGCTACTAAGACAGAGCTCGTTCTAAGATGCCTCTCTCTCAAGACAAGGCAGAAGTTCCCGGACACTTTCCCAAGTTACGATACATCAATACCACAGGTAGTATCTCAGGGTCCTTTGAGGATCACGCCATCCAGTCAGGCCACCTCCTCATAGGTAACTTTCCAGTAGACAGCGATGCTTCCAAGCTTGGCGAGATGACCTTGATTCCCAGGCTCACTCCAATGAGTTCTCTACTATCAGTATCAACGCTCAATGTATCCTCTTCTCCCTAAGCTTAACTCCTAAAACAAAGACATTATTCTAACTAACAAGGATGATTCTTCCACCTGCAACAGAAAACGTGAGAAAGAACAAATCCAACATGCACATGAAATTCAACTATTAAATCTAATGCAAGAGCTTCCAGGGAAAAAGCATTTCAGGCCTACAGAAATTGGCCAGCATAAGAAAATGGCACACAGGCCTTACGAAATTTCATATAAATGAACACTCTTTACTGAGCACTTCTAAATTAACACATTACATAAGCACATCAAATACGTAAATAATTGTCAGCAGCATACACAAATTCTACACATTAATGTTTTCAGTTAATCACATCTAGTTTCAACATTAATCTCTTCACGTTACATTGAAATGTCCCAAATACACCACAATTCACATCATTACAGTTCATGTTCTACTGTCTCAGGTTAATACAACAAAGGAATATATGCAGGTGCGGACTACTCGTGATTATGAAGCACCCCTACAAATGAAAAAGTGAATTTTGCGCTACATCAGACGGAATGCTGAATTAATCAAACATTCACCCCCAGTCACAGATCTGGGTTAAATCCATCGTTTTACAGGCACCTTAGACAGGCATCTTCCCAAAGAATCTCAAAGTTTTCGATTTCAGCATGGCCCCTGCATCTTCCCCATGAGCTTCAAGTACTTTGGCTGCAGTGTGGCCCCTGGTGTTGGAAGCGCTGGTGAGGGGCATGGCCTTGTAGATACCACCACTGGTGGGAGGCCAGGGGAGCAAGACAGAGCACACCGCTCCTCCCTAAGCGTAGACACCAACATGCGCATGCACAGTGAGTGCACCTCATGGGAAAGGCAGGACAGGCCCGCACGGCCGGAACAGGCCTCACCGCAGGCCCAGCGCAGGCAGCGTAGCAGCAGGAAACACTCCGTGGTCGGAACAGGCTGCAGCGACAACAGCGGACTAACGGGAAACGCTCTGCGGGCCACCAGCAGGAGCGCAGCAGTTACGGCACCAAGGAGCAGGTGTACGAAGGTGGGTGGGCAGGTACCCACTCATCACCAGTTTGTTGGATATTATACCGTGCAGCGCTGCGTTAATAAAGAGGCTTAGACTTGGTGTAGTATCACACTGGCTAAGGCCCACGAGGTCAAGTCTCGGCCACTTTTATTGCCTTCTGCCGTAACATCACAGCCGTGTCCACCTTAGTACCATTCATGGGGTCCACATCATGAACACCCCTCAGTACTTCTTTCACCGGGGGGGGGGGGGTCCATCCCCAAACATAACATTGCCAGTAGGTCTGTTATTGGCTGTCAGCCTTTTGCAATGCTTGTTTTGTTTTGTAATTTTTTAGAATTTGCCTCCACAGCGCTTGTGCCTTGCTTGTGAAGTCACTTTTAATGAAAAAAATAATCTTAAAATGGACTTAGAGTCCACCCATTACTTACCTTTGTTTACCATTGGCTGGCTTCTGAGTCTTCCTCCATGCTGTGGAGCATACACCAATTACTGCTTCCTGTGGGCAGTGTCCTTCCACTGGCTGCAGGTACTTTTTTTTTAAATGTTCCAAATGCACTCTTAGAGAGTGCATGCATCTGCAGTGCTCTCCTTCACCCCCACCGCTCCTCCCCGTCTACTCGACCCGAAGGTATTGGAGCATGTACATGTGTACACACTCTCTCTCATAGTCGTATACATGCACCTCTCACAAACAGCCTCTTTCACGCACACATAAGCACACTGCCTCTTTCCTACTTCCTTGCAGTATATTTAAAAGTAGGGCTCTCTCAGAGTCTCTAACACACTGGGTGCAGTCACCGGCTGAGCCCCTCTCCCAGCACTGAGGCACCCTCTCTCTCTTTCACTGAGGTGTAACCATTGAAGGCGCCTGCATAAAATGGATTCTTGTTGAATCCGGAAGCCCACTAGGTCCTCTGCGCAGCCCCCATGTAAGCCAACAAGAGGGTCCAACAGGACCAGCCATTTCATTTCCATGGTGCAGCGTAGAAAGTGAAGCTGCCTTTTCATAGTGGGGGCAGAAAAACTGCTTCCACTCCATCAGAACAGTAAAATCCTTTTTCCCCCAGAAAAGAACAAGTGTGATAGTTTACCGGCTCTGTAATATTTCCGTTTATGAAATAAACATAAAAAAAAGAAAATAAATATCCTGCCTGTGCCGGTGTGTTTCTGTTTTTATTTATTTAGGCTTGCTGTAAATCACTTGGATGCTGAAAGTCTGCACATCCAATTAACATATACTAAACAGATTTATGTACATGAGAGGTGATAAGCACATCTGTTTCATTGAGTGAGTGAGCTCACGCACAATTGTTACGTTTAGTCACAACAGTAGAATCCTTTTAACGCCCCACAGGCCAAGTATCCAGTGCTTGGGTGAGATTTTTACCACTGAATCTGAACCTCCAAGGCGTGGGAAAACTCACCCTTCAAATACATATTTTACAGGCCATAAAGCCAAGGCTGTGCAATATACCCTCCATGTTTCATTTTTGGGAGGGTGTAGGCCCCCCCTACACTGGACTGGACCTGCCCCTCTTGAACCCAGACCCCAGAGTGACTCCAAGAGCTAGTTGGCTGGCCTCCTGATCTGAACCTTCAGGTACATAACAAGCTTCCAACCATCCTGCACCTGGACTCTGCCATCTGTGAGTCTACCCTGGCAAGTGTGCCACCCCAGTCCTGGATTCTTGGAAGTGGGCCTAAGGTGCTTACCAGTGCACCCGACGCATCTTCTCTGCTCAGCGGCGCATCCTCGAGCAGAACCAATGTATCTCCTCGGCTGAGCAGTGCATCCTCGAGCAGAACCAAGTCATTGCCACTGCTGCATGGATTGGACCTGGCGCAGAAGGCCAGCATCGCCCTCGCAGTCCTCGGAACTAATGCATCGCCAAAGACGCGGTGCATCTCCGGCCTAGGTCCTCGCATCTCTCAACGATGGCAGTCTCTACGACAGCGCCGGACTCTGCATCGCAACCTCGCAGCTTCTCGGAATCGAAGCATCACCAGCTGCGCGCTGCATCCTCGACTCTGAACTTCATTTCACAAGCTCCGTCGGCAGGATCCTTGACGATGACGCAACAGGACCTTGCACGGCAGCCTCGCCGCATCTCAGAACTGACGCATCACTTCGACTACACTGCATTTCTTGACCAGGATCCATGCAATGCTCCGCAATGAGGATTTAAGGTACTTTGTTCAGCTAGCCTAACTGGGTCCCTGTGGCTGGCCCATGCTTCATCGTGGTCAGCCAGAATTTGTGACTTTGTCCCAGTCCAGATCGACCAGCTATCCCTTGTTGGTGCTTAATGCTTTTTGGCGCTATTTTCAACCTAAAACGTTAAAATTGAATATCTCCGGTTTTACTGATCAGATTTTTGTCGTTTTGGTCTTGTTTTAGTTATTGAAAATCATTCTATTTTTCTAAACCTGGTGATGGATCTTTTTGTTTGGTGTTTTCACTGTTTTACTGTTTGAAGTGTTGCAGAAGTACTTTACACATTGCCTTCAAGTTAAGCCTGACTGCTCTGTGCAAAGCTATCAGAGGGTGAGCACAGGTTAATGTGGGGTTTGTTTCTGCCTCACTCTGACTGGGATTGTGGTTGTTGCTTGACCAAGGCCCACACCCTGGTCAACCAGAAACCCAATTTCTAACACTTTCCATTTAAGGTGCTGTGAAGCAGATTCAAGATCTCTTTAGAGCTTCCCATAGCTCAAAAGGGTATAATTTATGATATTTATCTCTTTCCATGCACTTCATTGCTTGGTTTTACTCGTGAGAAAGTGTCACTCTAAGTGTCACACACTTGGTCATTGACTGTCACTCAGAAGTACACTGAAACCATGAAAATGTCACACAAAGGCATCCTGAAAACTTGCCAGCTATTGCTGTTTAATGAGAAAAAGGATACTAAAGGGAGAAGAATCAGAATTGGTAACCCCTCTGTATGCTGACTTCAACCAGCAGAGTCTGGTGACTTAATCTACTGGTTGTTGCAGCTTTGGTTTGCTCTGGTAGAGCAGAGCTTTCGTCTGCCTTTTTAATCCAACAACTTTGGTCTTGGGACATACATGCACATTGCAGGGAAAATTAGATTACCCAATATTACTTTAAGGTTAGTCACTGTGTCTCAGGCTAGCCTAGCATTTCCTGGGCACTTGGCAACTTCCTGCTGACCTGTCGTATTGCATAGATATGACACACAAACTGCCTTTATCAATATTAGAAGATGCAAATATGCTGAGCCTTGCCAGCCAGGAAAAAACAAACTATCCCCCACCACATTAAAGCTAGTTGCAATGTCTTGGGCTAGCTTTGCTTAAACCTAGGCAATTGGTCCCATCCTGCTGACACTTCCTGCTGTGAAGATACAACCCCCAAACTGCCTTTATTGATAATGGAAAATGCAAGTACACCGGGCCCTGCCGGTAGGGAAATATCACACTACCCGCTTCCACATTAAGGTTTGGCACAATGTTCCAGGCTAGCCTTGCTGAACACTATGCACTTGGTTCCATCTTACTAACTCTTACAAGTGCGATTATATGATCTAGATTACTAGAGATGCTGTGTGCTATGTGTACGTGTGTCTGTGAATGGTACAATACATCAAAGACTCTGGATTTCTATTTTGGGAAACCCAGGGCTGACTGGAGGAGCATGATGAGGTAGAGGAATCCCACCAGGCATGTTTATGAATTGCTGCATTCCTGTGAGCTGCGTGGGACACACACACACACTGGAGGAGGAAGAGCCAGGCTTTTCAGTACACTTTAAAGGGTGGTCTTTGATTCAGGGAGAGGTCACTGGAAAGGGGCTTTGGCACATCTCAAGAGGATGATGGGGCTGATAAGAGAATCACAAAGAGTGGGGCTGGGTCCCTGGTGTAACATTTTGCTACACATATCACTGTGGCTGACAACTAGGTGTGAACTTCTAGTCACTCCCCTGGCCTGTGTTGTGTGGCTATCAGATTTGGAGTCACTTGTGCTGTGACAGACTGATTTATGGGGGAAAGGCAGGGCAGAGGAGTGGGGACTTCTAAAGGAAGCAGTCCTCCAACACAAACCTCAAGGACTCAGACCCTAAATGACATTTGGTGTCTGGAAATGGACTATAAGAAGGGGAGATCAAGGCCCCCAAATCTGTCAACTGTCAAGCAGCCTGTCTGGCTGTATGAGGAGGAGAAGCTCTGTAGGACTTCTACCTGTGACCAAGACTAGGGGTTAAGGCCTACCAGTCTCCCAGCTGAGGGACGGGACATTACCGAGGGGAAATCCAAGACTACCTGCTCCTGGAGCACCAGTGCCTGCTTGCTTGCCAAGACCAGTGAGCTCCGTGAGAAACACTAGAGCACTGGAGGTTATGAAGTCCAGTTGGGGATCCAGTTGATTGGATCCCTGCAGAGAGATGTGAGGCGACAGCTGCTGCACCGATCATGTCACTGCCTGTGTGCAGGTTCAAGTTGGCAGTTTGTGAAGCAGGCCCAATGGTGAGAGGCAGATGGTCCCAGGAAAAGGTATCTCTACACATCATCTGCCTCGAGCTCCTCACCGGGCTTTTTACTATCCGTTCCTTCTCCCCCCAGAATGTTTCTTACTTCATTCTGCTCAAATTGGACAACATCTTGGCAGTGCAATATGTCAACTACCTAGGGGAATGAGATCCTGCATGTTAGTGGATACTGCAAAAGACTTTTGGCATTACTGCCTCTCCCACAACATTTCAGATTTAACGAGTCATCTCGCAGGCAAGGACAATAAAGTAGCAGGCTGAAACTCCAGACATCCCATGGACTTCTAGGATAATGGAAAAGTTGGCTCCATGCAAGATCGACCTTTTTCCCATGCAAATTACTTTTCAACTACCGTTATTCTATAGCTGGAAATCGTATATATTTTCCATGACGATGGGTGTCTTCATGCTGGAGTGGAAGGGACTTAATTGTGCCTTCCCTCTCATTTCCATGATTGTGAAGGAGGCTGTCCAAGTCAGGATGCACATGGCAGACATAGTTTTGGTCACACCTTTGTGGAAGACTCATAGTTGGTTCTCTTTCCTCCTAGAATTGTCCTGCACACTCCTAATGAACCTTCCCTCTTTTCCGACATTGCTCCTGGACCCAGTGGGATAGCCACATGCGTTGGTGTCCCAGTTTGTGGCCTGGAGCCTTTCTGTAGATGCTGGCAAGTGCCAGAAATTTCAGAACAAGCGCTCAGTCTCTTTGACAGAGCCTGCTCTGACTCAACTCACAAGAGATACTGATCACCTTGGGACAGGTGGACACTCTGGCACGTAAAACGGGATCTAGATCCCGTGGCAGCGGATGTCATCTTTGTGGTAAAGTTTTTTGTGTCACTCGTAGCTGAAGGTCTTTCTTTCTGGACTGCAACCTCTTATCGCTCAGCCTTTTCAACTGGGCATATTCCTGTAGTAGATCATCCTGTGGTAGAACATCCTCTGTTTTCTAAATTATTGTGAGGTGTTGGACTCTCTACCCCTCTACAACCTAAGTGCTTTTACCTATTATAAGTGGTTATTAAGTTTCTTGAGTCTCGGCCTGACAATAAGGCATTATCTAGAAACAATTCTCAGTGAAACTAGCCATGCTCCTCTGTTTAGCTTTTTGCAAAAGAGTGTCACATGTTCAAGCTTTGGAACCTGCAGGTAGGTATTTTACTATGGATGGAGATATTTCTTGATAGAACCAAATCTGTGGCCAGCTTTCCCTGGGGATTCTAAACTGTGTGTTGTAAACTGTCTACGCATGTACAAAAGAGTTACTTCAGACCTCGGATCCTTTTTTTCTGGTCAACTCCTGATTTCCTTTGTTTGCCCTTATGGACCTGTCTCTTGCCCCAATTTAGCCAGATGGATCATGTGGATTCTGGCAGAAACCGGCATGGACCCTTCCATTTTTGTCGCCCATCCCTTAAGAGGTGTAAAGGCCTCAAAATCGTTTAACTAGAGAACACGCCTCAAAGACATCATACCCGTGGCTGATGCTGATTGATCTTCAGATTGTATGTTTAAGGAGTTCTGTTAAAAACCAATAAGTAATGCCTTATCCCTGATTGTAGAATGGCTTTGAACTTGTATAATCCGAGATTCTGGTTCTGTCACAAAATCAAAGATTTTATAGAAAGCATGAGGAAGAATTTTCAATTTTGTTAAGGACACCGAGGCAAGGATTACCATACCCTATTATTCTGAATGACTGTTGTTCCAAAATGTTCTATGATTCACATGAGTTTCAAGTACATTTTAATGAATGAGTATTTAGTATTTTGTTCTGTACATTTACAGATTAGAAGCAAGAATGAACTGCAATTACATTGTTCAAAATGGGCTATGTTCCTCTCAGCATCTCAACAAACAAAGGCGTTATTTTAATGCCATGGATTTTATGTGATCCTCAATTCTGTGATTGAGTAATATCCTGGGAGGTGCGTTATGGGTTCTGTAGTTTTGTTTAACATGTGCTTTATGGGTATTGAAGTCTTTATCTCAGATATACAATATACACAATTACTTTCATGATTTTCTCACATGGCTTCTGTAATAAAATGCAAGGAAACGACTGCATAATCCTTTCCCCCCTGTTCTGAATAAAACCGAAAATTCTTCTTCATATTTGCTATGACATATTCGATTAATAGTGATTACAAAAAAATATTCATACAGGCATTTACCATTTCAATAAAATACTTTACTGTTCAGAATTCATGTAATTGAAGTATACTTTATCTGAATTTAAATTTCGAATTATAAAGCACAGATTTTTTAAAGTTTAATTGAACAGATAATGCATTTTTTCAAAACTTTTAAAAATGTTTCTGTGCATCCTTCATTTATAAAAAACAAACTACCAAAGTGAGCAGAATATTAGAAAAAGAAAAAAGCCTGGACTGTGACATGGAAGCAGGACTACAGTTGGCAATGACCATTAGAAAAAGAAAATGCAAAATTTCCTAGCTTTCATGTTTGAAAGTTTTAATTCTATTAAGGACACAGAGGAGAGGATTCCATGTCAGGACTGGAGGCTCGGATTAGACATTCTCCTTCTTGCTTTATTTTTAAAAGCAGCCATATAACACTTACCAACAGAGTAAACTTCCAACTCAAAGATCTACAAAACCTATGATACTGAGAGGAAAAAACGACATCGCTCATGTATGAGTACCTATCCACCAATGACAGTCCACATATCCATATAAACACCCTTTTCTCCTGAGGGACCTCCACTTTCAAGCTGCTCAGAGCAGCCATGTTAAGTACTTTTTCTCATTATTGATTCAACATAGCACACTTTTATTTAATTGGTTGATTCATTGTAAGATTTTTTGCGACTTCGCACCATGCATATATCTGTCCAGTCTAGAATGTCTCTGTTCAGGCTCAGTTCGAGGTGGGTTTCCCATGTTGCTTTACCCTCAGCGCTTCACTCCTCACTCACTCATGAATGAATAGCAAATTTATAGAGCGTAATTGATTACCAAATGAGGGTGTCTTGGTGCTCAGATCATTATACAGAAAAAATGGAGAGTTAGAATTTCAGTGAATAAAGTACTTTTTCTCAAGTTTGCTAAATAGCTAATAAAACATGGAATCTCTGAGTCTAGTGGGTAACGAGTTCAGCCGTGTGATAGCAGAGAGATAGCTGAAAGCCGCTGATCATTTGTAGGCCAGGCCTCAGAACAGAATGTGGGTTGCCTGCGGAGGAGAAAACACTTTCTTAAAAAGGTTAGAGATCGCTTAGGGGTTGGGAGTTCTAGGCAGTCATTATAGGGGCAGGAGGCCAGTACCCCAGATATCGCTTCACTCCTGATCACCTTCCAGGGTAAGTTTGTAAAAGATCAAAAGAAGGTCATAGACAGGTCCTGGAGAGCCTGCCGAGATAAATCGCTGGACCTTTTGGGGCCCCTGTCTAAGACGTTTTGACATACCCTTTAGTGCTAAGGATCAGAGCACTCCTATCAACTCTGACATCTTTAGCAGGATGTGCCCAGCATGCCATTTGCCTCTCAGGGAAAGCAAATTGCACCTTCTCAACAGCACTTCCTTTTATTTGTAGATCCCAAACTATGTGAACCTGTGACCAGTGACCAGTGAGGCAGGCAAGTCAGCAGGAGGCCTTCTGTTTAGAAAGTATTTTTTCAAGAAAGTGGAAAAATGTCACCTTCTTGGGAAAAGCTCAGACAGCTCTGAAAAAAGGTTTTAACCCTATATGTTTTTGCCAGGCCGGCAGAGGCAGGGGGTGTTCTGCTGGCTGCAAATCCTTCCAGCCCCCCTCTGGGGAGACCCTCCCAGAAAAAGTTCCTAAAATGAATAACACTGAGGAGAGAATTCTATGTCAGGACCGGAGGCTCAGATTATGCTTCATTTCTCCCTTCGCTTTATTTTAACAAATTTAACAGCAGCAAAAAACCAAAACTTTCACAAAAAACATCAACTCCCATGAGTCATAGGGAGATCCACCACATTGTACTCCTTCTATAGTGTCCATCGTTATCCATATAGTCCCTTCACACTGTCTTTGCCTCCTCTTTCTTCGCTGCTTCGCAGCCAGTTAAGTGTGTTTTCTCATTCTCTGTGTGTAAGAGTGTTTCTATTCTTAATTGGGGATGATGTATATATTGCTTGCCAGTTATGATTTGTCTGGTGAAACCTGTTGTTGAGCGTTCGCGCGTTGCTTGGTTTCCTTTACAGATTCCCTGAGCCGCGGGAGCGTTTCAGCGTTCCTTACGCGGCCAAGGCCGTTACTGGTGCGGTGCTTTGCATGCCCGCTAGGTGGACTGCTTCGTCTCGCCTCTTCCCGCTGCGCGCGTCTCTTCAGATCGAGGAGACCGCGCTGCGGGAGTCGCGCTGACCGAGCCTTGTCCCCGCTGCCACTGTTATGTTTCGTATAGAGGCCCTAATATAGACGCGTTCATATATGCCGTACATGGTCATATTCGCATATGCCCTATTATGGTCATACTCGTATGTGCCCTATTTTGGTCATAATCGTCTATGCCCTATTATGGTCATGATCTTCTATGCCCTAATATAGGCATGATTTTTCACCTACATTAGTTCCCTACAGTACACAACGAACTCTGAGGGTTGAACGTTATCTAGTCTGTGGTTTGGACACTGCAGGGTTTTTCCCGAACACAGGCCTACAATGTACTCATAAATTATGCATGAGTATTTACCAGCTACATCTCCCGTATAATATGTATGTACAAAGTTCACCCCTGACGTCTTCCTCATGTCTAACAAAGACCAATACAAACCATACTAAGGGACGAGACACTTTAGGGTATAAATACACCACATCTTGCCACGGTAAGACAGAGGGAACCGAGACTTCCATGCTGACACACTGACCAGAGACGCTGAGGCTCCTGCATGCAGTCGCTCCAGCTGACAGCGGTCTAACACAGCCCTTGCGGGGTGTCCAACTCGAGACCAGGACGGGGTCCCACACTCTCTCTATTCAGGTAATGGGGTTCGACTAAATCCTAGAAGGATTCTTGGCTCTTAGGCTTTTAGACCTACACTCATGCTAGGTACACTTAGGTACATCTAGTTAGGCATCGTAGGAGTATGTGCACTTTTATAATGCATTTTATATATTCATGTATGTAACCATTATTATTGCAATATGGTAGAACTGTACTATCCTTTCACTTTCATCGTACTGCTGATAATATATCTCTGCTATTGTCTGCTGGTTGTTGCAGCACAAATATTCTACACTAGAATAACAACTGTTCAATAAATACTTATTGAAACGCCCAGACTGTTTATTCTGTGTAACTCTCTGAGACGAACCGAACTAGTAAGCACGAGTGACTGAGCGAAAAGTAGTACATTGTTTCCACGATTCTGAGGGATCAGGGTTGTCATGATCTAAGGTTGCCAGAAACTAATCTCTCCCCGATAAGAGGAGATTCTAGTGGCACTGTGAGCTAGCTAATGCAAATCTGGCTAACATACGCGGTGGGGGTGCACAGAGTCAGTCTATCACCAAGCCCACGGTTTATGTTATCCAAACGCGCAGGTCCTGCAGGGGTACTATAGGAACTACACAACATGGCGCCACCAACCTTGGTTGGGTACTTATTTAACAGTAGAATCTGCGAAGTTCAGTCGTGCTATTCTCTGAGAACCTACTCACAAAACCCCAGAGACGTCTGGAGTGGGTGGGCACAAAATCCACCGCAGCTGAGTAGTACGAAAATACTATTTATTGGCTGTTGGTTATTCAAGCTTGAAAGGACATAGAGTTCCTAAAAATTGTGCATAACACCTTATCTTAGTTGCCTTGGAACACTTCTTCCTCTAAACATGACCAATACCGAGGTAAGGGCAGAGAGAGTTGAACTGAATTTTTCAGACGAGGGAGAAGATCCTGCGGATGCAATACAGATTGCACCAAAATACAGAAGGACAGTCACCATAAGACTATTAGAAAATGGTTTACACGCTAGGGGTGGCATTGTAGTTTTTGTGATTGAGGCATACGAATCAAACAAAACAGAGGTGTTCTATTCATGGGTTACACTCCCAGCAGCAAATGCAGTAACAAATACATTTCACTACTATATAGAAGGAGATGCACCACGGGAATATTGTCCATTTGAGGACATAGAGATTCCACTCACTTACCAGGAACATTATTACTGGTTTAATGGCGCCCTACCCCATGTACGAGAAAGAGTAAGGTTAGGCCCACTTGGAGGAGAAGGAGCCACATGGCCAATATTAGCGGCATACACACCTCATCCTGGCATCGACACAATGCCACCAGGAGACCTAGGGGCCGATTCCGATTCAGGCCGGAAAACGTACTGACCGACTCGGTACGGGAATGTAGTACGACCGACACGTACCAGCGCTGTCCGATCCGCGTAGTACGATGCTATGCATGTGAATTACGACCGACAAGTACGGAACACAAGCCGAACGACCGAACCGCACGGAAAGCAGCTATCCGGCCGGAAAATCTACGCGAATCGAACCGACCGACACGCACCAGGAATGAACCCGACGGATACGTACCCGCGAACTCCGACCCGCGCAGTACGATGCAATGCGTGTAAAACCAGACCGAGTCGCACGGAGCTCAAGCCGTATGACCGACACGCATAGAAAACAGGGAGCTGAAGCAACTGAATACTCCGCGAGCGACGCGTACGCCGCACATGAAACCCAGCAGAAAGACAGCGTGAAAGACTCGGAGAAGCTCGCACGAGACAACTGCAGCGTCCTACTCGGTCAGAAGAACGTCTCCTACATGCCCAAAAAATACAAAGGAAAAAATACAAAAAAAAGGGCCAAACATCCATATAAAGGCCACACATTCCTACCATGATCCTTTGCAAATTCAACAGACCTGCCAGCACAGAACACCATCATACAGCAACCACAGACACACTCACAACTCATCCATCACACAAGCCACACACCATTAGCACCTCCATAATAGCACCCTCACATACACCCAGCAAAACTGACACTCACCCACCCTCACTTGCACACTCACACACACATCAATCCCCACCACCACCCATCACCATGCCCCCAAAGAAGAATCCAAAGTTCCTAGACAGTGAATTGGAAGTCCTGGTAGATGAAATCCTCAGGGTAGAGCCACAGTTGTTTGGTACATTGGTCCAACAGACCCCCATGTCGCAGAAAACCAAGATGTGGGAGAGGATCGTCGACAGGGTGAACGCACAATCACCATGTTTGCGCACAAAGGAAGACATCCAGAACAGGTGGTATGATGTGCGCAGGAGGGTCAAGGACCTAATTCAAGAAGGATTACGCCTTGAGTCATCGCACCGGCAGTGGCCCTCCTGCCAAACCAGTATACCTCAGGTCCTGGGAGGAGAAGGTGCGGACGATCCTACCACCAGAGAGCGTACATGGACTATCAAACATCCCAGAGCCTGGTGAGTACACAACCAATATACCCAATATTGTGTGACAATACACACACATCACTGTCAAGGGGATAGTGAAACCATGCACCGTTAGCAAAGCCACAGTAACCAAAAGATAATCATCCCAAGATGTGTATGCTAGTCAGACAAACACAATACCTGCCATCTCATAGTGATATGTAACTGTGTCATGACATGTACAAACCTAACAATAAATAGAGCAAGGCAGTGGCACAAATCTAACCAACACTGTCAGACATTTTGCCACCACTAGAACACCACCTCACAGGGAAGCTGACTGAAAGGAAGGAATTGTGTGTATGCTGTGAAGTGAGTGTAGCCATTAGCATGATGGGAGCTGTAGTCACAGATATTGGTCACCCTCACAATTGGCCCATCAACACCACTCTGAACCATGCTCACATCACAGGGAGTGGAAAAGAACTGACAAGATGGCTGACACTGGGTACTGCTGTGGGGAGAACAAGCCCCTGCTGGGTGTTGTGCTCAAAACAACAGCAGGACACCACTGCCTGACATCCTGAAAGCCAACTTGCACTCCCTGCAATGGAAGCACGTTCCATGGTGGGATATCTGGCTGGGTGGGAAGGAGGACTGACAGCTCTGACCATAGTTACCAGCAGCTTTTCTCACACACCCCCTTAACACAAACTCCACACAACTCACCTGGGAGAATGCATTGCCTCACACTCAAATTAAATATCCCACAAAGAACTACCACACTGGGTTATGCTGTGTGAAGCACAGGGACACTTTTGGGACTTGTAGCCAAACAAACACCAGGACAACACTGTCAGCCATCCTGTCAGCACAGGCACTCTAGCCCACAGGGAAGCAGAGTCAAAAGGAAGGAAGTATGGGCATGCTGGGAAGGGGGGTGTAGGCAATAGCATGATGGGAGTGGTAGTCACAGCTCAACATGTTATGTTATGTTATGTTAAGCAGTTTTGTAAAGCGCTCAGCTGCCCCAGCAAAGGGGCGTCCCGGCGCTAAGAGCAATAGTAGCAACTGACTGCGAGAATCCCATCTAGCAGAGCAGAAAAGAAACCAGAAAAAACATAGAAATAGCAGTCAGTGGAGCAGGTAACCTAGTAAGGAAATAAGTGGGTCTTTAGAGCCTTTCGAAAAGCAAAGTAGTTGTCCATGCTCCGTATCTGGCTTGGAAGGCCATTCCACAACCTGGCCGCCATCACGCGGAAAGATCGCCCACCTGCGCGGGCTCTCCTCACACGAGGGATGCAAGCAAGCTGTTGGTCTGCAGAACGTAACTGACGCATAGGAATATAGGCAGAGAGTAGATCAGATAATACCCCAAGGGTCGGGTATTTCAGAATCTTAAACGCGAAGCAGAGAAACTTGAACTCCACTCGCCTCTCTACTGGCAGCCAGTGTAGTCTCCGGATAATGCTGGAGGTGGAACAGCATCTGGGCATGGCAAGAAGGGTTCTAGCGGCGACATTTTGAACCCTCTGCAATCTAGCGATCTCGGCCTTATTGGTGCCCAGATAGAGCACACTGGCATAGTCCAGTCTTGACAGCACAGAAGCCTGTACTATCGTCTGGCGGATAGAGGAGTCAAAAAGCCCAAAATGGGCCTGAGGCTGCGCAGAATACCAAAACATGTCGCAGCTACCCTCTTAGTTTGATCTCGGAAACTAAGCGCCGAGTCCACCCAGACGCCAAGATTTTTCACTACCTGTTTGGGAGTGGGGGCCGGACCCAGGGTGGTGGGCCACCAATGCCCGTTCCAAAGCTCAGGATCTTTTCCTACCAGCAGGACCTCGGTCTTGCTGGCGTTGAGCTGAAGACAGTTGGTGGTCATCCACCCTGCGACATCCGCCAACCCACTTCGAAACCTAGCAGCATCATTTGAACAATCATTGGAAAGGGCGACAACTAATTGAGTGTCGTCAGCGTAGGACACTATAGTCAGTCCACTCCTTTTAGCTATCACAGCCAAGGGCTGGACATACAGGTTAAAAAGCGTAGGGCTTAAAGCAGAGCCCTGTGGGACGCCCTGTTTGACAAAGTGCACCTTAGAAGAAAAAGGGGGAACTGACACCTGAAAGGACCTGTCCGAGAGGAAGGAGGTGAGCCAAGCCAAGGCTGGGCCTACAATACCAGCATCCTTCAACCTCTGGATCAGTATCTGGTGGGGAGACCGTATCGAATGCGGCACTGAGATCCAATAGGATCAGTGCCGAGGTGCGTCCCTCATCCAGAGCCGCTCTCAGGTGTTCAGTCACAGCTAACAGTGCGGTCTCTGTACTAAGACCGGGGCGGAAGCCACACTGGGAGGAGTCCAGTATACCATTCTCCTCTAAATAGCCTGAGACAATGGTGTTAACGTAGGCTTCAGATATTTTGGAAATCCAGGGAAGCAGAGAGATGGGGCGATAGTTCTCAGGACTAGTCGGATCCGAAGTGGGCTTCTTCAATAGCGGCTTAACCGCAGCTTGCTTCCATGTCCTTGGGACTGTGGCCATGGTCAGGGATAGATTAATAACCTGGCCCAGAGGTGTAAGAAGCACAGGTAAGAGTCTTATTAGATGTTCCGGCTTCATAGGGTCGGTGGGAGAGCCTGATTTAATCTTCCTGCAAAGTATACTAAGAGCTTCTCCAGAGATAGGTGGAAAAGTGGCCAATATATGGGCAGGGGGAGCAGGGTCCTCAAAGTCAAAGCTGACTATCTGGGGAAAGGTTTTATAGATATTGTCCACCTTTGTTATAAAAAGGTGGCAAGATCCTCACATTGTTCATTAGATTTGACCGCAGATACCACAGGTGCCCCCGCATTTTTAAGATTTTTAATAATAGCAAAGATCTTCTTGGAGGGATTCTGGCTATTTCTGATCTCCTCAGAGAAATAGGTAGCACGTGCCCTCTGAACAGCCCTATGATAATTCTTGATGGCTGAGTGGTAATGACCTTTCCGAGTAGGGTCATTACCAACATCCCCCACCCACATGGCCCAGCAAGCTCACACTGAAGCATGCACACCTCACAGGGAGTGAAAAGCCACTTCAAAGATGTCTGACAATGGTGCTCTGTTGTGGGGAGCACAAGGCCCTGCTGGGAACTGTGCACAAACCAACAGCAGGACACCACTGCCTGACATCCTGACAACCAACTTGCACTCCCTGCAATGGAAGCATGTTTCATGGTGGGATGTCTGGCCTGGGGGGAGGAGGAGTGCCAGCTCCGACTACAGCTACCAGCAGGCCCTTACACACACACCACTTCCACTAACTCCAAACAACACACCTGGGACCGTGCTCTACAAGAGAGTGAGTGAAAAGCCACTTCCAAGATGTCTGACACTGGCCTCAGCTGTGGGGAGCACAAGGCCCTGCTGGGAACTGTGCACCAACCAACAGCAGGACACCACTGTCAGCCATCTTGCCATTGCTGTCACACTCACACACAGTGAAGTCGACTCAAAAGGAAGGAAGTATGGGCATGCTGGGAAGGGGGGTATAGGCAATAGCATGATGGGAGTGGTAGTCACAGCTCAACATCCCCCACCCACATGGCCCAGCAAGCTCACACTGAAGCATGCACACCTCACAGGGAGTGAAAATCCACTTCAAAGATGTCTGACAATGGTGCTCTGTTGTGGGGAGCACAAGGCCCTGCTGGGAACTGTGCACCAACCAACAGCAGGACACCACTGACTGACATCCTGAGAGTTAACCTGCACCCACTGCCAGGGTGGCATGCTTCATGGTGGGATAACTGGGCTGGGGGGAGAAGGAGGTCTGGATGTCAACCAAATACCACCAATGCTGGCCATACACACACCTACTCTGCAAAAACACATTGCACACGTGGGACCAGTCACTCCCAAAGTAAAAGCCCTGGCAAGATGGCTGACACATGGGCATGAGAAATGATGTGCCTGCAATTCACACCCATGCACTGGCCAACCCAAACACGTACACACTCACAGCCATTGCAACTCTATGTTTACACACACTGTCAGGGGATGCAGTGTCCATGGGTGCCCCCTGGCCTGGCTGTGAAGGTGTGTCTTGCAGATGACAACTGTGGAGAATCAGACATACTACATAGCACAAAACACACAGGAAGTCACAGAGACATCATTGACAGGGGACACCTGACAGTGAATGCAATGGACACACCAATATACCGGACACTGTACCCTGGTGTCAGTCACACAAGTTGCGGTTGTGAGCTGCATTCCACTCCCACATCGTTCGGCAACATATGCATCCTTCACACAACACACCACTCACTGTCATAGACACTGTAGACACAAGCACCAACCTGGACTGCATTTGAGGAGACATGCTACTCACAGCAGCAGAACTGCAACACACACCACTGGCCATCACTGTCATGAGAATGGAAAAGCCAGAGAGCTGCTGTGCCCAATCCTTATCACCATGGAGGACATTGACAAGATTAATCACGTTTGCACGTACAAAACTCAGCAACAACATCATTAGCTACGTTAACAACATCACTTGTATGAAATGAGACGTGAACTAGGAACCCAGACAACAACACAGATACTCCCAAGAGATCCCAGGCATACCGGACTGTGACCATGTTGTCCAGACACACCAATGTGGCGCACAAAGACTGGCAAAAACTGCCACCACACATGGCCCAATCTTGAAAGATATCCTAAGTGGAATTGCACGTATGTCCCTGTTAAAGGACAAATGTGGACAAGGATGACACACCTGTGTCAGGCACGTGATGGCCCTTGAGTAGCAATGGCCATGTACAGCCAATAAATACATGAGCTGGTCATGCACACACCTCAACATTCACATTGAAATGCTTCAGGTTGGCAGGACAATGTGCTACACCAATATCAACCTCTGGCTGTGACAACTTAGGACAATGCAATGTACAGGCACGCATCCAGATGTACAGTCACAACTGTCATGTGTTTGAACCATTGATGCCTGTAGAAACATAACATACATTGTGTGTCTCTTCCAAACACAGGTGATGATGGGGACACAGCAGCAGATGATGAGGAGTCCCTGTCCCAGGCTCCGGTGACCCCTGAGCTCTCTGGTGTGGAACAGCCTCTGCCCTCCTCGGATGGCGAAGACCTACCTGGCCCCTCCGGTGTGAGTCATCATGCAGCACCAGCAGGACCACCATCTGCACCCCCTACACCCACTCCTCCAACATCTGCCAACACACAGACCACCCCCGCCGACACGGACAGACCAAGGACACTGAATGACAACAGCACAGGGACCCCGGCCCCCCGGGAAGCAACGGACAACAACCCCAGTACCAACCCCCAAGGGGGCCTAGGGTCACCTGTGCGTGCCACCGCAGCTCCCGCCCGTGTGGCCAGGGGTGGTGGGAGGGGTGGTAGGCAGAGGTCGCTGTTTGCAGAGGGGTCTGGACTGCATGATGACCCACAACTGGTACGCATTGCAGATGCGTTCCAGAATAGCACCGGAGAGGTCAGCCAGGTAGTGGGGATCCTCAAGGACATTCAACAGCAGCAGGCTGCCCATCATGCCCGCTTGGACTCCCACATGTCCTGTGTGGAGACACACATGTCTCGCATGGAGTCCAAGTGGGACACATTGGAAGAACTTACAGCGGTGCAGAGGGACATATTGACATGCCTCCGCCAGATTAGCACCAACATGTCCACACCTCCCTGTGTGCCCACAACATCTGGTGCCGCAACAACTGCAACTGCCACAGGGAGGGAGGATGACTCTGGTGGAGAGTCCTCTGCACCGCAGCGGCCTGCACGTGAGGGTCCCCCCAGAAAGAAGAGGGGTCATCCGAGGAAGGACAACTGAGAGGCAGATGGCCATGTACATCCCCCAGGAACCCAACACCTGTTCTGGAAATTCTCCTTTGTGTGCAAACTGTTCACCCTGTCGAATGCAACCCAACTCTCCCACATGACATGGGGAGTTTAAGTTGGACTAATGTATCAGATGACTGTGGACTTTACTCAGGACATTTCTGCTACCAACACTTCAAACTCATCTGGGAACTTTGGATTCCAATCCCAATCGACAGCACCCACCATCTTGTGCACTATCCTCACACATGTATGTAAATAAACTCACTAATACACCATACTTGCCTCTGTTGTGATTCCAACGTGGTATTTTGTCATGGAGATGATGATCTGCTAAATGACACTGTGCATGCTAACTGCTACAGCAATTTCTACACTGTCATGTGAGTCATGGCGACGTGACACATATGAGGGAGACACACCACTAGGGCAACACAACACATACACACCAGGGCCATCTGACTCATCGCCTACACTGATGTTGCCAGGAAATACAATGGAATGCACAGACACCACACCTATTCAGAGTCTGTGTTAACTAGCCCACAGGTGCAGTAAGCAAATGTCAGTCAGATGTGTGACCACAGACAACGCACATCCCAAAGTGAAGCACAGGTTTATTACACATTTGCAACATGTTGTTTCCACTACAGATGCAAGGTAATCCCACGTGGCAGTGGCCACACAGTCACCAAGTGTTGAAGAAATAAAGTCCTGGGGTGTGTGGCACATCACCTGTAGGGAAACGACTGCTTCCACCCTGGAAGTTGAATCATGGTGTCGGGGGATCAGAGTTGACCAAACAACTCGGAATAGCATAGAATGGAACAGCGGCTGACCAAGGTGCAGCACTTCAAACCCAATTTTGAAAAACAATAAGAGTTCTGTGCAATCATTTCTGGGGTCCGCCGCAGTTGGGCTCCCCTGAGTTCCAGAGATACCAGATTTTTTTACAAACGAAGGTGCACCAGAATGGAAGTCCACAGGAATCCAAATAAGTCCAAATAATCTTCTTTATTGAATATCAAAAGTATTTTTTAAAAAGGGCAATCAGCCAACACGTTTCGTTCCAGGTTGGAACTTCATCAGGGCGTTAAATAACAAAGCGTCGCCGGAAAGTACCCTGTGAAGGACAGACATGACACACAGTTAAAAGCACTGAAGAACAGGACAGAACTGCAATACTCATGCCCAATACATGTCACAAGATACCTACACAAAACCAAGTTAGCATGTCAACACTGTTGGGGAGTACAGACTACCTGTAAGGACACATCGCTGCACGCATCCAGTCAAGTAGCACATGGCCACACTCAAACAGCAACAGAGCACCACCAACACATATAATGCAAACTCAAATCATTGACATAACATCTCTGTATACTCACATTCAGCTGAAGAAGTTGTTGATGAGCTGTGTGCGGACATCACCCTCATCATCATCATCACTGGCATCGTGGCCCAGGCCAGGATCCTCCACAGGTGGCGGATGTTGGTCATCGTCATCCAGGATGAGAGGCAACTCCTTCCGCACTGCCAGGTTGTGTAGCATGCAGCAGACGATGAAAATCTTGCACACCTTTGTAGGGGCATATGGGAGGGCACCTCCTGTCTTGTCCAGGCAGCGAAAGCGGCTCTTCAGGAGACCAAATGTCCGCTCGATCACTCTCCTGGTCCGACCATGTGCCTCATTGTAGCGCATCTGGGCTGGTGTCACAGGGTTCCTGAGGGGTGTCAGCAACCACGGCATGTTGGGGTATCCGGAGTCACCTACATACAGACAATTGCACATTAGCTGAGTTGGAAAAGAGGGTGGAATACAACATTGCAGAACACACACAATGGTACAAAGTCAGTGCACACCGACAAGCCAGGCACGCTGGTTCTGCATCTGTGACATCATCCTCGGGATGCGACTACTCCTCATTACGTAGGCATCGTGTGCAGAACCGGGGAAACGTGCACACACATGTGAGATGCTCATATCTGCAAGACATACCACCAGAGCATTGATAGAATGGAAATGTTTCCTGTTCCTGTATGCCTGCTCATGTGCCTTTGGTGGTACCAAAGCCACATGTGTCCCATCAATGGAGCCGATGACATGTGGCATCCTCCCCAGGGCATAGAAGTCACTCTTGACGTCAGTAATTTGTTGACGTTTAGGGAAATAGATGTACTGGTTCAAGTATGTTAACATTGCCTCCAAAACATCGCGTAGCACACGGCTGAACATGGTCTGTGACATCCCACCAGCAGACGCCACGGTGTGTTGAAAGGTACCGGTGGCAAAGAAGTGTAGGGCTGCCATCACCTTCACCTTGGGGGTCAGCGCTGTAGGGTATGGCCGGCCAGGTAGCAAATGTGGGGCCAACTGCCCCGCCAATTCCTCAATCAGCGGCCTGTTGAAGCGGTACCGTCGGATGCAGTCACGTTCAACCATGGTTGCAAGGTCAGGGAATGGCCTATGGACAGCTGGTGCCCTGCAGTACATAGGTGAACAAAGAAAGATTGTCAGTCACCCCACATATGTGGCATTGACCATACTCAATATCACATGATACATCATTACGAGACACAAGTACTTGATGTGTGTGCCGTTCTGTATGGACATATATGGCACCTACATGGCCATCATCTAACATCTCAGTTCAACATGTGTTGACAACAAGTTCCAGGTTGTGCTATGGGAAATCATTAGGCTGTGTCACAGTACCCATGTACTGCTATCACGTTCCAAACACACACCACAGTGACAAGTGAGGAAAGATGTGCCCCAGGCATCACAGCTCTTTGACAGGTAGATTCCCAGGGACCCTGTATTGCCACATGGACACTGGCATGACATGGCGTATCATGTACACGCCAGCAAAACAACCATGACTCCCACAAGTAGTGGCCCCTGTTGCCTCTGCAGGACAGACATGGACGTCTGTGACACATACACGCACAACATCAAAGTCGATGCACAAACAACGTGGATGTGGAGACTGTCTCCCATTGTGCACATGGAATCAGAGACATCTGAAACACAACATGCACACAGACTGTGGAGGGCCATCACAATTGTGGCAATGGGTCACCCTGTGACGTACATACCATCCCACATGGGACTCAGGGTGTATGTGACATAACATACACATATACAACCTGGAAATGTGACCATGCCACATGCTCTGAACTGAACAGTTGCACATCACAGTGGTCATGTGCACAACACACAAAGGATTCTGTCCCCATGAACACGTGCACAGCCTGGGAGTGGCTGCCCCCAAGTGCCACCCAACAAACCACATGTTGACCCCCATACACAGAAAAGGTAATGCAGCCTTACATGCCTTAGGATACAGTGTGGACAGGCTGTGGTGTTGTAGGTGTGCCCCTGAGTCCCTGGCAAGTAATTGTGGCTGGCATACGTTCACCTGTGACAACCATGGTGACATATGCGAGTGGCTTGTACAGGGACGCGTCGTACAGCAATGGACCGATCCGTGCGCACGCATTGGCCATTGCATATGATGTTGACGGATGCGTGTTGTGTTTCGAAATACGCGTCGTACAGCAATGGACCGATCCGTGCGCACGCATTGGCCATTGCATATGATGTTGACGGATGCGTGTTGTGTTTCGAAATACGCGTCGTACAGCAATGGACCGATCCGTGCGCACGCATTGGCCATTGCATATGATGTTGACGGATGCGTGTTGTGTGACGAAATACGCGTCGTACAGCAATGGACCGATCCGTGCGCACGCATTGGCTATGGACTGACATGGTAACGGATGCGTATTCGAAGCTTGTACGAGTCAGATGCAGTGAATTCAGTTGGCCACCCACAACAATGTTGCAAATTCATGGTTGTCATCAAGTTGAAATTTTGAAGGATGCTGTAGGCGTATATAAGTGGTGCAATTCCATGGATTGGCCAGATTCAGAAGATGCAAACGACTTGGACCTATCACTTTGGACACATGGGACAGTATCTGCCTCTGCAGCACACATATAATGCTGGCTGTTCCCCTGAGAGCTCACTTGCCTGCACTACATGCTCCAGGAAGACATCTGCCACTACCACTGCTGCTGTCTCTGCATCCTCTGGCTACTGCAATGGCACGTACTGTGGATAGAGCCCCAGCCTTCAGCACTGAGGAGAACCAGGCCCTGCTGGACAGCCTCCTTCCACAGTACAGCAAGCTGTATGGGAAACCAGGGGAGCAGGTGAGTGTGCTGTCCACTGCCTTACTAATTGTGCATGTTGTCTGACTAGCAAGACTTACAGTGTGTACACCAGTGGCTAGCATGCTCACTGAGTAGTTGTCACCCCCAAAGTGTGTAGTTACATGCACTGAACAGGTATAGTGCAGTAACAGTGCATTCCAACAAGGTTTTACTTCCCAGGCAATGATACCATTTAGTAACTGCTGGACAACTGTTCATAGCTATAGTTGCACTACCTGTGTACATCATATGCCCCTGTGATTGAGACATGTATATCCAACTGTGTGATGCACGGATATGTTGCATGTGTAGTAATGGCCTTTTCACTTTGTCATCCTCACAGCTTGATGCCCACCAGAAGCAGGAGATCTGGCTGACCATCGCCCGGGCAGTACGATCTGTGGGGGTCTACAGGCGCAGGATCCGCAACTGCCAGAAGAGGTGGCAGGACCTTCGTGGCTGGACCCGGAGGATCGCAAGGGTCCAGCTGAAGCTGTCGCCTCCTCGCAGGAGGGCGGACACCGGACCATGACCCCCACATGCTCCAGATTCTGGTGGTGGTCTTCCCTGACCTGGATGGGCAGCTGAAGGCCAGACAGCAGCAAGGAGGGGGTAAGTGCTAGCCTTTTCTGGGTACTATGACTAACATGCTCTATGCACTCCTTTAGCCTGGTTACACTTCCACAGTACGACTGTCTTGTCGTCCTGGACTCATGTACCTCACTTGTGTCATGCCCCCTCCTCATCTGATACACAGGTGTGGCCCTTACAGTCTGTGACTTCGGTCACTTGGGTACTGTGTACTTGCAGTTACCTGTGGTTCAAGTTGGGGACAGCATCAGTTACAGGAACTTTGTGGTGGGCTGCATGGGTGGTACAATTGCTCACATTGCCTGTGATCTGACATGTACTCTGGGTATGGCTTTAATATGTGTTCCAATTGCTGCCCTGACTCACCACATGTCTGGGGTATGTTCCACACACCCATGCTGCAGCAGAGACCAAGGTAGGAGCCTCAGAAGTATGTACATCATGTGTGTGACACATGCATAGCCACCTGCCTCGTGTTCAGGGTAATACCATGTTGCACATGGACCAGGACTGTAATGCCTACTCCGGACATCGAAGGCACTCTGTTCTCCCACTCCCGTGTGTCAGCATACATATTGGGCATTGTGAAGAGTGCACTCAGGTGTCTGCCTCTGTGTCACCGTGGTGTGGCCTTGCTTTTTGGACTCCTGGAGTGTTTAACAATTTGGGGTGGCCAGCCATCTGAGTTGTGACTATAGGATCTGCACATTGGTTAATGCATAGGTCTCTGATCCCTTGACTGTGCACAATGGTGTATGAAACATTGAGGTGCAGGCAGCTTTGGTTCATTCTCATCAGACGGTGAAGTGCTCATGTGTATGGATTTGTGTTTGCAGTCACTCAAATGTCTCATTTGAATGACGTGGGATCATCTTAGTCCTCATGATGTGGGTGGCCAGGGGTGCACATGTGCACCTGTCAGCTACAGGGCTTGCATTCCCAAAACTTCCATGATTGTGACACAGTGCAGACTGGTGTTGTGTGTATGCACTGCCCCTGTGACAGGAGACAGTTATGACTGACTTGCCAGACAGGCCTGTGCCATGACATTCAACTTGCAAAGGGTGATCCAGCAGTAGTGTGATATGTCCTGCATGCACACCATTGTCGCATTGTCTATCAGGACATGAGGACATCATTGTGTCTGGTGATGGAAGCAAAACCCGCATATCGACAGAGACTCTGCCCATCACTTTTCCTGACATATGTACTGAGTCAGTGGCAGGTGATGGCATGTGTTTGGAGTGACACATTTCCATATGTTCTCTTGGATGTCCAACAACTGTGTATGTGGTGCATGTGTGCACATATGATTAGTGGTATCCAAATCCAACAGGCACCAGACAGATGGGTGCATGGACAGGTAGGATATGAGTGGCATGAATGACTGTCAGGCAGACAATGGGCTTCTTCAAATCAGTGTCAGCACTTATTGCAATGTCTAGCAAATGATGGCAGGGCTTGCTCTGTGATGTGCTGTACTTACTGTGGTGTGTGTGGTCAGTACAGGTGACTAATGTTGCTCTGTTTATCCTGATTGTTTGCAGATACGTCCACGGCCACAGGAGGAGACAGCTCCACGGACCAAGAGGAGCGGCAGAGCCAGACTGGGTCCACTGCAGAGGAGACCGAGGGACCCAGTGGCACGGAGGGTGAGGGGAGCCACACTGAGGAGACCTCAGCTACGACCACCTCGGCTGAGGAACACAGCACTTCCAGTGAGGACTCCCTTGTGGAGGCGGGTGTCAGCAGACCACAGACAAAATCGAGTCTGTCCCCGCCACCACCACCATCTCCACCCTCCCATCTGCTCCCATCCCACATGTCCGTGGAGGCTCCTGTGTAGGGGAGCGTGTCTCCTTCGTGCCAGGCACCGCACCCCCTGCCTCTGTCTCCCCTGCTGCCCTGAGTGTGGAGTCTGTGGACTTGCTGAAACAGATCCATGTAGGGCAGACATCAATGCTGAGTGTCATCCATGCACACACGGGTCTGTTGACACAGCTGGTGTCATTCATGGAGGGCATCTCATCTGGCATGTCTGCCCTACAGTGGACCAATCAGTCCATGGCCTCCTCACTGACGGCAGCAGTGTCCCTCCTGCAACAGTCCCTCACCCATCCTACCTCTGCCCCATCCACAATCCCCAGCACCCTACCTGTCCCAAGCACACACACACACCGGCACAGGCACGCACCAGCACAGACAAAAGCAGCATACAGACACACAAGCCAAAATCCAGATGCACACGCATGCACAGTCAGGGGACTGATACCTCACTCACAGGGGATGGGGCCCAGACACACACACACGCATCCACGAGCACTCCGCAGTCCTCAGATACCTCTCCCTCCAAAACCCCTTCCCTTGCCTCACCTGCAACCCCCCCTCCCAGAAGCTCTTCCTCTGTGAGCTTGGCCACTTCCCCACAGATCCATCTGACCCAACGTACAGGCGGAAGAGGCCACCACCACACACAGAGGGGAGTGCCCCTCACACCCAGACACCCTCCCCCAGGCACAGGCAGACTGAAGACCCCATTAGGAAGTCCCCCTGGACCAGGAAGGGCAAGACCCCACCACCATGCAGCTCCACCACACAGTCTCTCTCCTCCATCCCCCAGGCCACCACTCCACAGGTTCCCCCGCCACACCCTGCCCCAGGTTCCCCCACACACCAATACCGCATCCCCAAACTGCTTAGGCCCTCCCCCCCCTACCACTTGCTCTTCCACCCCCAACCCAGACGCTCGGCCTGTTTGTGCCACTGGTGTGGAGACCGGGTCCCCCCCTCTGTCCTGCCCACCTCATCTGCCCCCCTTCCACTCCCTTGGAGTTATGCACTGCAGTGGAGTCCACAACCACCCCGTCTGACTTGGGCACTGCAGTGGGGACCCAGTCCACTCCATCTGACCGGCCCACTGCAGTGGTGCCGGCACCCACACCATCTGACTTGTGCCCTACAATGGTGCCGGCCCCCACTGAGTCAGACACCTCCACTGCAGTTGCCGGTGACACTCCTGCACCCACCACCCCTTCACTGCCTCCTTCTGGCATCCCCTGATCCTGTCCCTGCGGTGCCTGGCCTGCCCCTTGTATGCCCCTCCGAGGGGGATGTCCCCTGTCCGTACCAGTGCAGGCAAGCAATGGGTGACAAGTTGTCACATGTCACCCTGTTCGGACTGTGAATGTGGACTGGCCATTGGCCTTAGTTTCTTTTGGACTTCCAATTTTTCATTCACATTGGCTGAATAAAGCGTCTTTTTGTTTACTAGTGGTTTTGCTTTTGATGTACATGATGTAGATGAGTATCATCATGCATTTGCTGTTGTAATACTGTTCAGATCAGGAAAATGAAGTGTTGCTGTGATGGACTCCATGTGGTCCATGGGATATGTGTCCTAATCTAGTCTGGATCCATAGCATCCTTTGCTGCAGTCTGAGGGTGTAATGTTCAGCATTTGACACAGGGATGTACGTTTTGCATTTGTAATTTAACATCTGTGGCTTACACTCTTGCACATCTGGTGGGCTTACCACTGTTCAATGTTTCTATTTCCCTGACTGTGTGCCCATCTCCACTGGACATGCAGTTTAGCACATCAATGTTGAAGGACTCATCTGTGTATACAGTGCAACTTGCTTGACACGTGTTTTGGGTATATGCAGATGACTGAAGTGACACTCCCGTACCCAGGCTGATGTGAGCAGAGCCTTCAGTGTGTTGTAATTGTTGACTCACTGACCGAGTGTTCTGCTGACATGTTTGAGTCGTGCACAGACAAGGTTTGGCACAGCGGACCTTCCACAGGAGTGGAGTGCCCTCATGGCAGTGTGTAATCCCGTGACATTGCCTGGGCCCGTGTTGTGTGTTGTGTAAGCATGTCTGTGTGTGTTCCCTTCCCTTTTCCTACACAGGCTGTGTCCCTACGGATGTTCCTGTTTGTGATGCTTGCTGAGTTGTCCTGTGTTCATCCAGCATCTTGGACCTGGTTTCTCCGTGATGTGGGTGCATGGCAAACTAATGTTCATCAGGTTGTCATCCCTAGTTGTCTTTGTTGTCAGGGCTGGGGATGTGGGCAAACGCAGATGAGACACAGTCAGGATTCCCCTTGGCACTTGTTGGTTACACAAGTCATGTAATTTACAGTTTGTGGTAGCTTTCAGTGATTGTGACACGTTGTGTATGTGACTGCTGCCACTCCTCAGGGTCAGAGCTGCAATGTTGGAAGTTATCTAAGTGTGTTCTTTGTGGGTCACCTTGGCTTCTTCATTGGTGTGTGACTGTGGCCGGGATCCCATTGATTGGGGTGGATTTCACGTCATGCCCATGTACCGCGTACTGTGCAGTGTGTCAGACATTCACGAGTCTTGTTGACTGGTCATGTGTGATGGGTTTCTGCACATTAGTTCCCACCACCACCCCTGGGATTGTCATGGGTGCATGTGCAATGTCACCAGTCCATGTGAGCTTCACTGCTGCACATTGGTGGAGATCAAGGTGTGTGGTGTTGAGTGTGTGCAAATGTGAGTTGTTGCACAGCTAGACCCCTACATCCATATTGGCCTTGGCTGACAGGTCGTGCTGATTGATTTGTGCTTGTGTAGGTGTGATGGTAGTTTGTTGCTCAGGACACATGGCTGTGGTTCACAGTGTGAACGACATCTACCTTTGTCATCACAGTGGGATTATCATGCAGGCTCGTGTCACCACAATGTGGGGTCCCTGGGGGTAGTGCTGTGGTGGGTCTGTCTCTTGCTGTGTTAGTTGCTGTTCCTACAAGCTTGTGTGACATGTGTAATTTGGGCTCCCTCTCATCTAACAATGCCTGATTGGCCACATAGGGGAATCTGATCCATGAGTTACTTTTGTATGGCACTGTATACACATCTATGTAATTGGAATTCAGGCCTCCTCATGTGTTGTATGGTTGCCTGGGGACACTGGCACACCCCCCATCACCTGTTGTGTTTGATATGCAGTGTGAGGCTGCCTGTTTGTGTTTGTGCATCTGCACCACTGCATTGGCATATCTTTAGTGTGCCATTGCCTGTATGTTGTTTGGAGGATTTCCCCTGCTGTCCCTGGGACTCCTAGGTCATCAGTCAGCACAATAATCATGGTTTGTATGTCCCATTGCTGCCATGGTATGGTATTTGTTCACCTCACATCTACAGTCTCCACAGGATATCTACATTTGTGTGTCCACTAGTGCAGATATGTGGGTCTGCATTATGATGGTCACTTCTGGCATTGTGTAATTGATAAATGGAGACAATGTCAGCTCCCATGGGTGATGTTTGTCTGCACATGGCCAAAGGTATGTTTTATTTGCACTGCACTGTTTGCCTCACCCAATCTATGTTGCTATGGGACACAACCACTACTTTGCCACTGATGTGTTTGTTGTTTTGTGACCAGGAATCATCCATGCTGTTTGGCAGTTGCAGCTTTTTCCATGACAACACTTACCTTTTGGTCACTGTGATGATGGGGGTTTAGACCCCATTGCCACAATGTTCAAAATGTGCTTCAGCTATGGACCCCACACTTACCTTTTGGTCACTGTGATGATGGGGGTTTAGACCCCATTGCCACAGTGGTCATGGTCTGCTTGCATTGTGAAGGCCACACACATTTTTGTGTGACACATGTGATAGGGGGTCACATTGTATGTTCAATGTCATGTTCAGTGTTGTAGGCATTTGACACAGACTACACACTCTTGTCATGATGTTGGGGGGATGTCTTTTGCTGACATTCCTTATGTTGGAGTATGCTGGTTGTGTCATGCATTACCCGTCCTATGAGTGGGGAGGTAGTAGTGGTAGGCATCCAGGCCCCCATGAGTAGGGGTTGTGGTAGTGGTAGGCATCCAGGCCCCCATGAGTAGGGGTGGTGGTAGTGGTAGGCATCCATCCCCCTATGAGTGGGGATGGTAGTAGTGACAGGCATCCAGGCCCCCATGAGTAGGGATGGTGGTAGTGCTAGGCATCCATCCCCCCATGAGTAGGGGTGGTGGTAGTGGTAGGCATCCAGGCCCCCATGAGTAGGGGTGGTGGTAGTGGTAGGCATCCATCCCCCTATGAGTGGGGATGGTAGTAGTGACAGGCATCCAGCCCCCCATGAGTAGGGGTGGTGGTAGTGGTAGGCATCCATCCCCCTATGAGTGGGGATGGTAGTAGTGACAGGCATCCAGCCCCCCATGAGTAGGGGTGGTGGTAGTGGTAGGCATCCATCCCCCTATGAGTGGGGATGGTAGTAGTGACAGGCATCCAGGCCCCCATGAGTAGGGGTGGTGGTAGTGCTAGGCATCCATCCCCCCATGAGTAGGGGTGGTGGCAGTGGTAGGCATCCAGGCACCCATGAGTAGGGGTGGTGGTAGTGACAGGCATCCAGGCCCCCATGAGTAGGGGTGGTGGTAGTGGTAGGCATCCATCCCCCTATGAGTGGGGATGGTAGTAGTGACAGGCATCCAGGCCCCCATGAGTAGGGGTGGTGGTAGTGGTAGGCATCCATCCCCCTATGAGTGGGGATGGTTGTAGTGACAGGCATCCAGGCCCCCATGAGTAGGGGTGGTAGTAGTGGTAGGCATCCAGCCCCCCATGAGTAGGGGTGGTGGTAGTGGTAGGCATCCATCCCCCTATGAGTGGGGATGGAGTAGTGACAGGCATCCAGCCCCCCATGAGTAGGGGTGGTGGTAGGCATCCATCCCCCTATGAGTGGGGATGGTAGTAGTGACAGGCATCCAGGCCCCCATGAGTAGGGGTGGTGGTAGTGCTAGGCATCCATCCCCCCATGAGTAGGGGTGGTGGTAGTGGTAGGCATCCAGGCCCCCATGAGTAGGGGTGGTGGTAGTGACAGGCATCCAGGCCCCCATGAGTAGGGGTGGTGGTAGTGGTAGGCATCCATCCCCCTATGAGTGGGGATGGTAGTAGTGACAGGCATCCAGCCCCCCATGAGTAGGGGTGGTGGTAGTGGTAGTGGTAGGCATCCATCCCCCTATGAGTGGGGTTGGTAGTAGTGCTAGGCATCCAGGCCCCCATGAGTAGGTCTGGTGGTAGTGGTAGGCATCCATCCCCCTATGAGTGGGGATGGTAGTAGTGACAGGCATCCAGCCCCCCATGAGTAGGGGTGGTGGTAGTGGTAGCCATCAGGCCCCTATGGGTGTGTATGGCATTGGTGATAGCCACCCCGCCCCTATGGTTCTGCTGTTGCTAGTGTACGTCATTTCTGCATCCCTATGTGTGTGTGACATATGTCGGGTACGTGTCGTTTGTTTGTGTAGTGAGTGTCTGACTTACCGTCTGCGCCGTACGCGTCCGTACCGGTTCCGGTAATAGATGTACAGTATTGCTAGGACCTGCGCGATGGGATTCATGGTTGGTTCGTCTCGTTCGGGTTTCTCGTGGCTTCGACTCGTACTCGTAGCTGGCTTGTTCGTCTCGTAGCCGTGGATCGTCTTGTGGCACGAATCGGAACTTATGTGCAGCTCTCCCGGATGCTCTGACGTGCCGGACGTAGCGACCAGTTCGGCGCATACGGAGTGTGCATCGTACTAGTCCGGCCGGAAGGTGCTGTGTATTTACTTCCGTGCGACTCGAATCAGCGTTTACGGATCCGGCTCGGTCGGGGAACTGGAGCTGGAATGGGAACGTACGGCTCGGTCGGAATTTTAGCAGTAATGCGCATCGTACTTGCTCGCTCGGACGACTGTTCGAATCAGTCGGGAAAAACGCGTTCGGCTCGTATTTTTTCTGGACGAATCGTATTCGGTGCGCTTCCGGCCGAGATCGGAATCGACCCCCTACTCGTACAACACAAAGATTTAATTAAAATCTACAGAAACTTGACACAATTTGTCATGAGGACTTTGACAGTCCAACCTGCACTAGGTGCAGCAAATAGTACTCCAGCTCAGGGTACAGGAAATAAAATTACTCCTCAAACATTACACGCGGTAATGGGCAAAATGCCCGCAAAATGCGAACAAATACCATTCTGGATAGCTCAGAAAATCACTCAGCTTGAGGCGGTATTCCCGAATACTACCACCTGTGATAAACACAGAATACTAACAATCTGCTTGCCCATGGGGATCACACCACAAATAGAGGACTGCACCTCTTGGGGTACAGTCTTTGCTTCCATATATACCAGAATGCATGGTATTCCGTCATTAGCAGTAGTACCTGATGTATTGAGACAGATACAACATGAGTACGGAGCAGATCCTGCCCTTAACTTAGGGATGAAGTTACTAGGTAACTACGAACAGGTATCAGCCATAATACTAGCTAACATTAAGGGGGAAGCAGCTTCAGTGGCGATCCGCCAACGCCTAAGGGAGTTCAGTCCAGTAGATCAACAACACGAACTACCCAAAATAATTGAAACCGCATATGCAGAACTAGGCAGAGACAGTTTAGGTGGGAAAGCATTAAAGCCACAACAGGTGGGCAGTTCTGAAAAGGACACTACAAAGCAGACACCTACTTCTTCTAAAAAGAAGTGGGAGAATAAAAAACAACAAAAGTCTAAAGACAGGAGATCTCAATCCAGAGGTAGGTCTCCTAAACAGGAGCCCTCTGAAAGGAGGTACAACTTCCGGAATAGGGATAATATTAAAAAACCTGACAGGTATCAGGATTCTGATACACGTTCCTCTCGTTCCTTTCAGGGTTCATCAAAAAACTCCGAGAGGGAAGGACGGTCAGAACACAGACAAGAGGAGCGTACAAAGTCCAGAGACACGCAACGCGCTGCGGACTACGCACCTAAAAAAGAAGATAAACAAAAACACTCATACTCGTATATGCCCTATTTTGGTCATAATCGTCTATGCCCTATAATGGTCATGATCTTCTATGCCCTAATATAGGCATGATCTTTCACCTACATTAGTTCCCTACAGTACACAACGAACTCTGAGGGTTGAACGTTATCTAGTCTGTGGTTTGGACACTGCAGGGTTTTTCCCGAACACAGGCCTACAATGTACTCATAAATTATGCATGAGCATTTACCAGCTACATCTCCCGCATAATATGTATGTACAAAGTTCACCCCTGACGTCTTCCTCGAATCACTGACAAAATAACGACCTCAAAAATATCGAGGTACAAAAATATCGTGACAAAAATATCGAAGTCAAGAATATCGACATCCTATCTACATCATGGTAAGTACAAAAATATCGAAAATTAAATATCGATGTCAAAATTATCGTTGTCAAAAATATCGGTTTTTTAAATGTTAAAAAAAATCTAAAATAAAGTAAATAATACATATAATTAAAAGAAACATAGTTAAAATTATTTAAAAATGTTTAAAAATAAAAACTGATAAATATAATGTTAAAATAAATTAAACATATACATATAAAATATAATAAATACTTAATTAATATTCATAAATAATTATTTTAATAACTTATAAATTGTTAAAAATATTTTATAAATTATAAATACAGACATACACATACAAATATATTATTATAAAAAATATATATATATATTTAACAAATTAAAAAAATTACAATATTTTTACTTTTTGTAAAATAAATTATACACAACATTAAGTAAAACAATACAGATAAATATTGGATAGCGGAGGGAAAAAATTACTATTCCCACTCCAAAGAGTGCAACAGTAGGGAAAGTGTTGGATAGCGTAGGGGTAAAAATTACTATTCCCACTCCAAAGAGTGCAACAGTAGGGAAAGTATTGGATAGCGTAGGGGTAAAAATTACTATTCCAACTCCAGAGAGTGCAACAGTAGGGAAAGTGTTGGATAGTGTAGGGGTAAAATTGCTATTCCCACTCCAGAGAGTGCAACAGTAGGGAAAGTGTTGGATAGCGTAGGGGCTAAAAATTACTATTCCCACTCCAGAGAGTGCAACAGTAGGGAAAGTGTTGGATAGCGAAAGGATTAAAATTACTATTCCCACTCCAGTGAGTGCAACAGTAGGGAAAGTGATGGATAGCGTAAGGGTAAAAATTACTATTCCCACTCCAGTGAGTGCAACAGTAGGGAAAGTGTTGGATAGCGTAGTGGTAAAAATTACTATTCCCACTCCAGAGAGTGCAACAGTAGGGAAAGTGTTGGATAGCGTAGGGGTAAAAATTACTATTCCCACTCCAGTGAGTGCAACAGTAGGGAAAGTGTTGGATAGCGTAGAGGTAAAAATTACTATTCCCACTCCAGAGAGTGCAACAGTAGGGAAAGTGTTGGATAGCGTAGGGTTAAAAATAACATACTTATCAATTAAATAATTGTTTTAATTAAATAATGATTTATTAATAAATTAACAATAAATTATTTATACATACCAATAAATGAAAATTAATATTTATTTTAATAACATTAAATTTCTTCCCACCCTATTTCCCAATAAACACAAAACCCACTCCACATAAAATTTAACACAATTAATATAATTATCAATTAATCAATTAATAAAAATTAATTAACAATTAATTAACAATAGAATAATTATCAATACCAATAAATAATAATTAATTACCAATTAATAATTAATGAACAATAAATTAATTATCAATACCAATAATTATTAATAAATAATTACTTAATTATAATAAATTATAATAAATTACTTCCCACCCTATTACCCTATAAACACACAACCCACTCCTAAACTAAATTAACACAATTAATATATTTATCAATTAATTAATTAATAAAAATTAATTACCAATTAATAATTAATAAACAATAAATTAATTATCAATACCAAAAAATAATAATTATTAATTACTTTATTATAATTAATTTACTTCCCACCCTATTCCCCTATAAACCCACAACCCGCTCCACTAAAAAATGTATACAATTAATATAATTATCAATTAATCAATTAATAAAAATTAATTACCAATTAATAATTAATTAACAATACATTAAATATCAATAACAATAAATAAAAATTAATAATTACTTAATTACAATTACATTACTTCCCACCCTATTCCCCTATAAACCCACAACCCACTACAGAACTAAAATGCAAAATTGAATTAAAAATAATTAATAATTTCTAAAAATTATGAATTAATTTACTATAATTAAATTACTTCCCACCCTATTTCCCTATAAACCCACAACCCGCTACTGTACTAAAATGCAAAATTTACTTTAAAAAAAATTACTAACTTCTAAACAATTAATACATATATTTAAAAAAATAATACAAAACATAACAAAACATGTGGAACACATACATATAAAATACATACTAAAATACATAACACTAACATAAACATCGATATTTTTACTATCGATATTAACAACTTCGATATTAACAAAAACGATCTTTCTTACCTTCAGGTCGATATTCTGGTCACCGATATTCTTGATGTCGATATTCTGTCCCTACGATATTTAAAACTCGATATTAATGTAGGTCGATATTTAAAAGTCGATATTTTGACTGTGCACAGTCTTCCTCATGTCTAACAAAGACCAATACAAACCATACTAAGGGACGAGACACTTTAGGGTATAAATACACCACATCTTGCCATGGTAAGACACTGACCAGAGACGCAGTCGCTCCAGCTGACAGCGGTCTAACACAGCCCTTGCGTGGTTTCCAACTCAAGACCAGGACGGGGTCCCACACTCTCTCTATTCAGGTAATGGGGTTCGACTAAATCCTAGAAGGATTCTTGGCTCTTAGGCTTTTAGACCTACACTCATGCTAGGTACACTTAGGTACATCTAGTTAGGCATCGTAGGAGTACGTGCACTTTTATAATGCATTTTATATATTCATGTATGTAACCATTATTATTGCAATATGGTAGAACTGTACTATCCTTTCACTTTCATCGTACTGCTGATAATATATCTCTGCTATTGTCTGCTGGTTGTTGCAGCACATATATTCTACACTAGAATAACAACTGTTCAATAAATACTTATTGAAACGCCCAGACTGTTTATTCTGTGTAACTCTCTGAGACGAACCGAACTAGTAAGCACGAGTGACTGAGCGAAAAGTAGTACATTGTTTCCACAATTCTGTGGGATCAGGGTTTTCATGATCTAAGATTGCCAGAAACTAATCTCTCCCCGATAAGAGGAGATTCTAGTGGCACTGTGAGCTAGCTAATGCAAATCCGGCTAACATACGCGGTGGGGGTGCACAGTCAGTCTATCACCAAGCCCACGGTTTATGTTATCCAAACGTGCAGGTCCTGCAGGGGTACTATAGGAACTACACGACACCACAGCTACGTCCGGTGATCCGGGTCTGTATTTCCTGCTAATTACCTTAATTAACGCCCCGACTGGGGTCCGTATTGTGGGGAAAACCCGCGGCGACGCCTGAGGGCGGTATTTTTGCATGAATTTCAACGAGAGGGTGATCCTCATTGAGCGCGCATGGCTGGGCAGCGGAGCCCTGTCAATTTCAACTGAGGACTTTTTCACCATGTGCTGGGTTCTGCAAACCAGATTGTGGGCCTCCGGTCTACCCCAAAGCAATTTCTGGTTTTTCACCAGCTGGCATTTACATTTTTTGAGCGTACTTGCGCTTTCATTACCCTCCTCTGGAAAAGAGTGTTTGTCCTGCCTCCTATCAATAATAATTATGGAGTTGCAGGATTGTTCCTATGAGGAAGAGGAGTCCCAGGCATACATGCAGTGGGACGATGAGTTTTTTGATGCTGTTGACACATCTCTTTACAGGGTAGTTAATGAGGTCATGGCACCTATGGAGCAGCGCCTCTCGGACAGGATTGTCCAAGAGTGCGCTAAGATGGCAAAGGCCCGCGCTGAACTCCCTACCACTGCACCTGCCCCACCCCGCAGGAGACGAGCCCCCCCCCCCAGCAAACAAGTCCTGTATTGAGGGGGTGGACAGGGACGCTTTTGCGCGTCTTAAAAGCGCGTTTTTGGCAAAGGGGAAACCCGCGCCAGCGGTGCCTTTGGCCGCTCCGGAACCACTGGAGGCTCCTGGTCCGGCTTCTCCTGAGCCGACGTGGACTCCCCGGAGGATTCCGATGACGAAGAGGGGTCTTCACGGCCCTGGCGCCCTGTGGTTGCGTCAACCTCAACCCAAGGGGAAGATTCTGGCATGCTGGACCCAGACTAAATTATCCACCCGCGGTCCGCTGCTTGGACCCCCGGGGACAAGGTGGCGAAGTTCGTCGCAGGCCGCCTTCGCAAACCCCTTGAAAAGGAGGCCTGGGGCTGCTTAAAGGTGGAATGCCCGAGGCCTACCCTTGAAGACAAGGTTGCTTGTACCCCGGAGCTAGACTCAAAAATGGCCACTTTTTTAGCCAAATATATGAAGGACCCACGTAAAGGTATTGACAGATCCTGGCGCTCCTGTCAAGATAAGCTTCTCGACGCCATCGGTCCCATGACTAAGATTTTGGACATGGCGGAAGAGGCAAAAGTTTCGAGTTCCCTTATATCGCCTGAAGTGCTGTCCAATTGGGCTCAGCGGGCCATCATTTTTATGGGTAACGCCAACTGTGCCCTGTCAACGGAACACCGGCAATCCTTATTGATCAAGCTGGACCCCAAGCTTGGGGATTAGGCCTCCTCGGAGGCAGGAGCAGTGGCACAGGGGGGCCTTTTTGGGGATCCCTTTGTAAAAGAGCTTGGAAAATTTGTTGCGACCTTTACCTCCTTGGATAAGGCGCAATCCAATATCAAGCGCGTTTTTAACCAACGGGTTTTCCAAGGGGCCGGCCGAGGCAGGGGCCGCTCGGCCGGCCGGGGTTTCCAAAATCCCCAGAAGGGACAAGGCTCCGGTCGCGGACAATATAATACCAGCGCCAACTACACCAACTTCTACCCCACCAGGGGCCAGCGGTTTAGAGGTCGTGGAGGCTTCAAGAACAATACCGGAGGCAATTCAACCGGTAAGTGTGGTACCTTCCTCTCAAGTTCTGATTGGGGGTCGGTTGGCAGGTTTTCTGGACGCATGGCTTTCTATCATCTCGGACGCATGGGTCTTACAAACCGTATAAGGTTTCCACATAGACTTCTACGACCACCCTCGTCAGCAGTGCCACCCTCGGCCTATTTGCTTCACAGCTCACGATGCGGACCTGATAGACGAAGAGGTCTCCGCGCTCCTGCGCAAGGGAGCCATTTGTCGGTCGGCCAAATGCGATGCAGTGCGCACAACGAAATTCATTTTATTTATTTATATGTTTACTTACCTCTAATGGGCCATAATCCGTAGTTTACTACCCCCCACCCTGCCCCTCCCCCGCCCCACATCAGCACCCGGCAGCACTCCCACCACGGGCCGCTACTGGTCTGAGGCATTATTCATTATCTTCTTGTATGTAAGCGAGATGGCCTTATCCAGCATAGGGTCGAGAAGAAGCCTATCCTCCAGCAGCGATGATTCAGCTAGCTGCTCCTCCCCCGATATGTGCATCCTAAGGGTGTGTACCACCTGTAGATAGGGGTACCACTCCACATCCGTCGAGGCTATATTTCCTCTGGAGCGCCTCAAATGTCAAGGGAGCAGACCCTTTCCACAAGTCGCCCAAGAGACCCTACCTGGAGAGCCCCCGCAGCCACCCAAACTCCCCAGGCAGGTCACTGTCCCATAAGGGGGTCTGCTCCATCGATTTCCAAGCCCAACCCAGGAATTTCTAGAAAAATATTCTTAAGCAATTTAAAAGAAACCAGTGTCAACGTTTATTTAGTACTTTTTAATGTATATGTATCATACTGACTAACTCCAGCTCCACTGTGGCAGTGCGATAAATAGATATTTAAACATAAACAAATGACTGCGAATTTTCAGGGTAAAAGGTTTAGAAGAAATGAGTCTGAAAAGCTAACTGTGCTTTCTTATTACAACTGAACAGTAATGTCACAACTAGACTATAATAAGACAATTGGAGGAATTTTTCAGCTCTGGCATTAGCCATGACCTTTTCATTTTAATAAAATAATATGTATAATATACTAATTTAAAGGGGCTTTCAGACACCTTCCTTCACACACTGGTCTCTTGCTGTCATTCCCAGTTTGCTTCCACCCCTACAGCATACAGCATGGGGCAATTGGTCAGCCTAATTAAACCTGTTGTTAATGTCACATTGAGTGACAGCATTTTGCTCTTTCACAATGAGTCCATCTGCAAACAAGGTAGTTTATTGAGTTCCCTTTAGTGTCAGTGTTACCTGCTGTGATAGTAGGGCAGATTTGAAGTGAGCACATGGCACATTTCAGCTTTGTCAGTTCTTGTCTCCTTCCAATGCAGTTGTAAATTCCTTTTCAAGTGGACCTCTGCTATTTCACAGCATACCATATTGTGTTCCTGGACTCATTTTCAGCAATAGTTCTTTAATAAACTTTGTTCAGGAATAAAACCATTGGTTAAAGTGTTGCAGAACACTTGTAACAGTTTAATTTAAACATAGGTGGGGTGTCATTTGGGGTTTAGTATCCAATATGTTATACTGTGACCATCTTTCTTTCTTTCTACCTTTCTTCCCTTCTTTCTTTTTTCTTTCCTAAAATATTTCTTACTTTTATTTATTTTTTGCCATTTCCCCTTTTGTCCTTCTTTCTTTCTTTACTTATTTTCTTCCTTCATTCCTTCTTGCCTTTCCTTTTTCTTTCCTCCTTTCTTTTTTGCCTTCTTCCTTTTCTCTTTCCTTTTTTCCTTTCTTCCTTTCTTTCTACCCTCTTTAATTTTTCCATTTTGTCATTCATTCCGTTTCCCCTTTATTCCTTTCTTCTTTCTTTCTTTCCATCCTTCTTTCTTTCTCCTTCTTTCTCTTTTCCTTCTTTCCTTTTTTTTTGTCTACCTTCTTTTTTCTTTCCTTCTTCCTTTCCTTTTTTGCCGCCTTTCTTTTTTTCTTTCTTTCTTTTTTGCCTTCTTTCCTTTTTCTCATTTTGTCTTTCATTTTTTGCATCTTTATTTCTTGCCTCCTTTACTTTTTTCTTCTTTCTTTCTTTTTTGCCTGCTTTCTTTCTTTCTTTCTTTCTAACCATCTGTCCTTCTTTCTTTCCTTCCTTCTTTCTTTGCCTTTCTCTTTCCTCCTTTCTTTTTTGCCTTTGTTCCTTTGTTCTTTCTTTTGCATTCTTTCCTTGTTTCTTTCCTTGTTTCTTTCTGCCTTCTTTCTTTCATTCCATCCTTCTTTATTTTCCCTTCATACTTTTTTGCCTTCTTTCCTTTTTTATACCTTATTTCTTTTTGCCTTCTCTCTTCCCTTATTTCTTGTTGCCTTCTTTCTTCCTTTCTTTCTTTTTTATCATATTTCCTTCCTTCTTCCTTTGTTTTCTGTCTTTCTTCCTTCTGTTTACCTTCTTCCCTACGGTCTTCCTTATTGCCTTCCTTCCTTCCCCTTTTGCCTCCCTCCCTTCCTTTTTTGCCCTTCTTCCTTCCTTTTTTGTCCTTCTTCCTACCTTTTTTGACTGCCTTCTTCTTTCTTTATCTGCCTCCTTCCTTTTTTCATTCCCTAATTTTTTCCATTTTTTCTTGCCTTCTTTTTAAAAGGTGAGGCTAGCAGTCAATGCCAGGCTGATGGCTTTTAAGGTCTGTGTTAGCCAAGACCTTTTGATTTTACAGCAAGTATGTTTAACATAGTTACTTATAGCGTTTTCAGCAGTGATTGTGTCATTCACATTTTTCTTCCGCCCACTCCATCATGCATCAATGGGCCCACTTCAGCCATTGACTGAATTTACTATGAGGTATGGCATGCTACCCTTTAACAAGGAGCACATCCACACACAAGGTAGTTCCCTTCAGTGCCATGAGTACCAAGGTAATGTGTTCTTTTTTGAGACCAGAAAAACACTTTTGTCTTTAACCAATGTTTTCCTTTAGATTTTATGAGGGCCCAGCAGCTTTCCAAACAATATAGTTTTGCAAAAACCATGACAAAACAAAAAGAAATTGCCAAAAGGCTAGCAGCCAACTCCAGACCTATTGGCTTTGCTGATGCTTGTTTATATAGTTAGTACAGCCCTCCATGTTCTACAAAGGAATTCAAGCCAGTCAGCATACACATACTGAGCACAATTAAACAGTAGAAGAATGAACACCGAATTGTTATGGAATTCTAATGAGGATATGAGGCATGGTCGAGATGCTCAGCTATGACACTCTGCATCCGATCACATAATATTGTTTAATAATCGTGAAGGACATACTCCAGCTAGTTTACTTCTTACTCCGCCCACATAAAAAATACACTCTTGAAAGACCTGCTCACAAGCTTCACAGATGCCAGAATCTACCTGCCGGCTATTTCCACACCTTGTTCAGGATCAACGCTGCAGGTAAGAAACTAACTGTATGATTTCAATGTGATCCTGCTGTTGTCTAATCTGAAATGTAAATTGAACTAGTGATATGTTTGTCATTGTTTGCATACAAAGTTGTGTGGTTATTTTTCCCTGTGGCAGGACTGTATTTTGTATCAATAATGGGTTCATGACAGACATTGCCAAAGACTTGCATTTTTATGAAGTTTCTCTGAATTATTACAGTTTTTAGTTCACTTGATATCTTTGTACGTCTTTCTAGAGTTGAATAGGGATGGGATGGGAGGGGGCAGTGGAAGAGGTGGGAGCCATTAGTGGCAGAGACAAAAGGGCTAGATTCACGAGGAGCTAAGTCGGTACAATACTTTTACAAACTCTGCCCCCCATAAGCAAAAATGTGATGGTAAAGCTGTGTCTGGTTTACTTTATTGGTCAGAACAGAACGTACTGTAACACGGTACAGGTGTTAAGTAAGGTACCGACTGCAGATAGAAGCGTGTATCTAGCAAGTCTCAAAGTTATAAATAATACTGGTGAGACAGCTGAGGCGGTTAATGCACTTGCTGTAGAGATCGGTGTCTTATTTTTGGTTGCTGATTTAAATCATCGTAAAATGAGATAATGGGCTAATGTGCTTAATGCAGTGCATTATGTTCTTATTCTTATAATACAGCTGAGTGGGTTAATCTATTTGTTTCAGAGATCCTTCTGTAATCTCCAGGCAGTAGTAAAAATGTATCGAGTTTGTGTTAGTAACTAACACTCATTTTTAATTATGGTATTATCATTTTTAGTGTTATTACACACAGAGATCAACATACCTCACCTGCATACAAAGACTGAGAAAGTAAAATGATTTCATAACTCAGTTTATTTCTTAGCCAACTTGTGAAGTGACACACATAGAGAATATATGTTTTCCCCTTGTGGTCTACCGAGTCTGGAAGACAGGTTTGGCAGAGTCCACCTGTGGCCTTTTTTACACCCAACAACTACTCCCAACTTCAACGCAACATGGTCAGAAACAATGCGCGAATTGAGGCCCTTTTAGCAGCACTCTAGGGCCTAGTTGGTGGGCTCGTCCGTTGAGTTAGATGGGCTGAAGGGCTAACAGACCTTCTGGCCCAGAAAGGAGCCCCTTTTCTTCCAGCCAGGCGGACCTACTCCCAGGCCCATTCCAGTCTTTGTTGTTACCTTCTTACAACAACCTCTTGCACACTGTAATTTCCTTCTCAGGTCCAAAAGGACGGCATTTGGAATGTGCAAGCCTACAGGTGCCCCCTGCACCCCCTTGAAGGACCTCCTTCCACTATCTTGTTTATGTCCTTCGACAGATTTCCCTTTCATAATGAAAGTCTCCGGTGCACCGAAAAACGGTCTGCGCCAGTGTAAAACAATCTCAATTTTTTGTGTCCAGTCTCTAGCTTTATTTTTCTTGCTCTACGCCGATTCTCTTTACTGCTTGCTTCACTATTCTACTTCGGTCCCTTTCTGAGTACTCAGAGCTGAACTGAGGAATTAAAAGCAGCGCTGGCAAAAATGGTCAAACCAGCCTGCATTCGTTCTCCCCTCTAGCTCTCTTTCCATTCATCCATTCTCTGTCTCTCCTCGCCTCTATTTCCCCCCTCACTGGTCTCACTCCTCTCTCCACCCACTCCCCCCTTTCACTCACCAAGACTCCCTGTGTCTGCTGCAGTTAACCTCGGGGAGCAGGGGAAAGTGAGGAGGCACCAGGAGTGGCCATGGCTTTCAAAACTGACCTTCAATGGCTGGATCCAACCGGGAAAATGCTGCGGTGGAATAAAAGGCCAGTCTGGCCCTGTCAGCGGCTAAATACCCCCCAGTTTGTTGACCTGGAGAGCCTCTTTCTACTACCCCCACACAGCATGACTCTGGAGTTCATCCATTTCGATCTTCCACGCCATGTGGTTCACAGCTCCTCGTGGCAAATTAAACACCTGTGGTCATTGTCAGCACTTCTTTTATTTTACTTCTAAGTATAGGCACTATAATCACAAGGCCGGAATGGCGTCACCCTCAGGTTGGGACATATCGATGCCTGATGGACAATGGAAACTTGTACACCATACACCAGTTTTTTTTAATGTTTAACCCTTTTTTTATTTTGGTATGTCATGCTTACACATACTGTCCCCTAAATCCCAAGGCTGGCAAGGTTCGCATCAATAATCATCATTCAAATTTGGAGATAGAGGGAAAAGAGAGTGAAAAAAGAAAAACGTAACCTCACGTAACCTCCCCTTCCTGCCCCAGATTGTCTCCAACTCCTCAGATCATGTGACTCCTGAGACCTGTCGGTCGACTTCATGATACATTAGACACTCTGCTGCTCCCTACTTGCCAGTCGGTTCCTGGGGGATCCGGGACACGTCACTTCCGAGTATTCCTCAGATAAATAAGCCAGCAGAGGTCCCACTCTACCTGGTATGCCTTTTCTTTATCTTCTGAGGCAAGTGATAGCTTGTCCCAAGCCAGAGGTTCCCACATCCTGTGGATCCAGTCCTGGCAGCCCGGAAATCTATCTGAACCCACCTATCCATGTCCACCATGAATGCTGCACCTATTGCCATACTTGTTTGCCCGAGTGTGCCCCAGTACTCATTCCCCTTTGCATTGTGCCCCCGGTACTATTGCTCCTGGTCCATGGTAGTTTAACCTCATATATTTCATTGACGGCCCCCAACACCCTCTCCCAATTATTTGTAAATTTACTGCAACACCACACAACTTGGCTGGGGTTAGGTGCCAACATAACACAGGATTACAAATTGTCTCTCTTCCTTTAGAGCATCTACACCAGGTTCATAACCCAGTGCCTAGAATCTGAGTTGTTAGCGGCAATAATGATGGGTTTGCCTGGAGCTTACTGTGTTATACCCGTCTCTTCCAGACAACTTCCCCTACTAGAGATTATTTCTTTACAAATATATCCCTCTTGAAGTCAAATACAGGTGCCATCATGCTATAATATCCATAATATCATAACAGTGGCATATAGATTCCTAGTAACCCCTACAGCATGCCTTCCTTCCCTCTGTGGCATGACGATTGCTCCCCTAAACATCTGATTTACCCTTTCCTCAGAACGCCTCTTTTATTCTATTGGAATCAGTGCTTGAAATAGAACTATAGAAGGGTAGGCATTCACTACCCCAGAGTACATGTATGCTATGAAGGGTGGCAGGAGACCACAACCCTCAGAAGCAATATTCCACTAAAGGTGGCGGGACATCCCACCCTCTCCAAGATATCGCTCTCCTGCACTTACATGTCACATGGAGGCAGGCCCAGGCATTAACAAATAGTTTTGTTCCTTATTGCCCTCCACATTACTTAGCTCATTCAGGGAGAAACAGTTCCCGCTCAAGTGGAGGACTGACTATAAATCGAAAGCTTACTATATGGAAGTTTTCAGTAGAGTTACACAATAGGTGAGCGGAGCATAATTTGGAAGTTTTTATAGGTAAACTACAGTCTCATAATAGTTAAATTGACCTTATGGGACAAAGTATGGCAGACGACGTAATAAGAAACAGAAACAAACAGGTTTGTGAAAAAGAAATACTTTTAAAGTCAATTAATTTCCTGTTTATTTTTACTTTTCATTTGGATTGTCATTAAGGAAAGGTCAATTAGGGACATTGAGCGTCAGCAAGCAGTGACTGTAAAGACATCTTTACATAAACGTCCGACAAAGAGGAAATTACATAACTGTGGTTATTCGGTGGCACTGAGACACGTTCTGACGTGTCCGGCCGTCGCATGTGCGCACGTGGGTTATTGCATGTTCATCGCACAGCACTGACTGCAGTTTATGAAAATGAGCTGCTGTCTGGTTACGTATTTTTGAAAACGTGCAGCCACCACTTGCGTCGCCCTTCACGACTGACTGTACATTCACAGTTGTTGTATTAGTACCTTCAGAAATGTGAGTAATGTGAGAAACTGCGCGGCGGGCTGAGTAAAGAAGAATAACAGTGTCACCACCTGTCCACACAGTGTGATCTGGGGCACATTATTGTATCTTGCCGTGCTATTAGGTTAACAAGATCATTGCACACAAATACTATAGAAATATTGCATTAGAAACCAATTTCCATAAAAACAAGAAGAGGCATATAAATATATAAAGAGGGCAGGGTCCCATTCATTGCTGTTATGTGGGATTCTTGTGATAGACTCGCGTTTTACTCTTAATTACTTACTTTAGTTACAGTTTTATAGACTTGATTAAATGTTGAGAAATAAAGGGGAAAATATCATATTTTTACGCCGATTATTCCAGAAGGAAATGAATGTAAATAAATCACACGTGTTCACATTTGTTCTATCGTACTTTTCATCTATAATAAACCTTCTTCAAGGGCATTATGGATTTTAACCTACCGAGTGTGCTCGCGGATTTTCAGTTTTGTACACTCAACAACCAGCTCACTAAGAACGGAAAACACATGACACTCGTTGGATCGACTGAGCCCACTCTGTACAAAACCAAGAAGAGGTATTCAGTGGTTGATCTCTCCATTCTGTTACCCAGCTCATGATGAGGACATTTACCACCAGTAGTTGTTTAACTGTATGCAATTTCCAATCAGCGACTCCCTCTTTTGACACTGTTAGGTACCTGTCGGGTTATACGAGTATGATTTTATGCAGCTATTTCTGGGTGGAATACAGGAGGTAAGGAGAAAAAACATGAGGTCCAATTCACAAAGACGATTCTGATGTGAATATATGCCACCAAATACTATTGCATCTGCCTAACTCCTGAATTCCAGGAATAAGTCTTGAGTACTCCTAACTTACTTTCGAATTCAGGACTGAGTATGAAGTGCTCAAAGAGTAAGAGTAAGCAAAATCTTTGTGACCTGTGTTCTCCCGAGCTTAGAGCCCAGAGGAAGGGGTTCCTATCCTGATTCTCCATCTATTATTCGGTAATGTCTCTATGACTGCATTTTACTATCAGATCCTTTAGATCTTTCCATTTCTCGAAAAATAGAGCTCTCACTGGATTGTAGCTGAAAAATTAAGTCAGTCTCATCCACAGACTCAGGCAAAGGTTAATCAGTGCCAAATATTTTCTCAGCTGAAGGTGCTCAGTATCAAAATGCGTTCACACGCGTCATTAAATAACAACAGTGGCATCCGATGCTCTGTGTCTCCAAGTAAAGCACATCGGCAACTCAACATTCTCACTTAAATATAAACCATAAATGTATAATTCAGTACATATGGGAAAAGTGGGAAACAGCCATCACATTGCATGCGTTACAACGCATGCGATTATAACGCGGTTGTTACAACGACCGCGCTGTTACAAGGACCGCGCTCTTACATCGCAGTACCATTACAACGCAAGTCGTTACGACGACTTGCTCTTGGGGGAGCTCTAAACTAAGGAATAGTATAACTTACTATTCCAACACCTTCCCTACTGTTGCACACACTGGAGTTGGAATAGTAAATTATACTATTCCTAAGTCCAGTGCCCCCCCTAGAGCAAGTGGTTGTAACGACTTGCGTTGTAATGGTACTGCGATGTAACAACGCGATCGTTGTAACGACCGCGTTGTAATCGCATGCGTTGTAAACGCTTGCGATGTAAAGGGCTATATTCGGGAAAAGTAATCATTGTGTTACCAATCATGAACTTGCCATTCAGCAAGCACAGGTATGTTGGCCTCAAATAATACTTGATTTTCACTAATGAAACTATTTTTCCTCAAACATCAACCTGACATTTTCTGAAAATACACACTTTTATGGATAAATAAATACAATTCTCCTAAACAAAATATTGTCCCTGTCTAGAAACACCAGTTTCCATTTATTGTAAATCAATGAGCCTGATGGCTTGGTTCCCAAATATCAGCCCATTGTTTCTCGTTAGTACTCATTCAAACATGCACTACTGCCACAGAAGAAACCACTCTAGGCAAACCCTGCAAGGGATGCCTGGGCACTCATCTATTGCCAGTGATGCTCATAGTTAACCAGGCATGGCTCCATTATGGTGGGGATGGCATGCAGTATTCTTTACTGGACTTCGTCTTACCTCACCGTACTCTTTTCTTCTTTCTCTCCCTCACTACTCTCTCTGTCATTCACTCTTTTCCTTCCATCCCGCATCTCCCAGGGCACTGGCACAGGGCGAGAGATGCGTATGAGGAAATTACCCAACCTGCTTCCCAGCAACAGGGCTAAGGCACAGTGGAGGCGTCAGAGATCCCTGAAACATTTTCACTGATTATAATAGTTCCGTGAAACATGTAGAAGGGCTCTAAAGACTGCCAGCTCTTGATAACAGATTGAAAGTACAAAAAGAGGAGAAAAATCAATCAGACCCATGCATTTTCCTATATAATATGTAACAAATTTATCATTTCGCGTCCATGTTTTCGCCTTACAAACTCTGTAATGCAGTTTTTCTGGTCCAGATCTTACGTGTCTAGTATACTCTTAATCCATGACGCACCCTTACCTTTGTACTTTTATTACCTTTGCTTATTTCCCTTACTGTTTAGTATGTTATTTGCAGTCTGTGGTTTGTTCATGTCCCTCGCTGTCTTCCTCTTTCAACTAGGCGGCAAAGTATGTATTTACTACGTCTTCTGAGTAAACTTTAAATGGCGAACCTTCTTAGTTGACATGAGTTTCAGAACACTCTTCAGTTTTTTCTTTAAATTCATGTATTTGTAGAAAGTAGAGTTTGATATTGTCTGCCCATTCAGCTGAATGAACCCAGCGGCCCTGATTACAAGTCGGGCAGAGCGGTATCTCCTGGAAGGATACTTACAGCTCCACTCCATCAAGACTGGGCCGCTTTCCCCATGCTTTTCTTGGCTGCGGAAACACCAGACATGTAACAGCAGCCAAGCACTATCCCCTGTTCCAACTCCACCTTTTATCTATTGCAAAGGGGGAATTCAGTGCTCTCTCCCTGACAGAAATAACTTTCCACCCGCCCACCCCCCCCCCCCGCCCGCCTCTCAACCCCCTCCCGCACAGAAACCCATGATTTCATTTAGCACCTGCTTTCAGCAAGTGGTGAATGTTAGTGTTAAACTCCATGGAATTGGAATTCTGTGTGCTTTTATGTCCTATGAATCAGGTCTGCCAAGTTATTCCCCATTTCTTGATTTTTTTTTACTCTTAATAGGAGTAAACATGTGAATATATACTGTTCGAAAACAGTAATTCCACCCACCCGACATCTCCACACATGTTTATTCCTAACTCGCAATCTGGGCCATTATCCCTTGTCTGCATTAATTTTGGCCAACTTCTCCACCATCTCAACAGGTTTTTTCCATTCTCATTCCATTTTCTCTTGGGATGCTATTTCTTCCTTGGTCGTTATACAACCTCAAAGTGCACCATTTGGAACATCTTCCCTTGACCGCAGAGGCAGCTAAATTGTTTCAATATTTATATTATATTTCCTTTACTCATAAATTATATTGACTACTTGTGATTTGGATGCGGACCACCAAATCCCCTGCTCTTATAATCATTATTGAATGGGATATTTCCAACAGTTCTCAACTAGTTAACGTCTGATTTATTCAAATGAAATGTAAATACAATTGACTCAGGATGTATTATTATGTTTTAGCAATTTTTTCAGACAAATACTGGAGGATAGTAAGTGACTCGTGGTCATCTCACTTGGGTCACAAGCCCCTGGCCAAGTCCACAAAGCGGCTACCCCAATGTTGGTTTTAGGTCATTTAAATAGGCCAAGAGCGCAGGCAGGCCAGATACCAAGGGTGGTGAGGGATGTACAGGAGATAGATTATTGTACTCCAGTCGAGAATAAGGAGAATGATGAGCAGAGGAATGTCATGCCCTATGAAGTATAAAGAATTGGATTCATTTGAATAAGGCATTTCTCAATATTTTATGGGGATGATCAATGGCTGCTTACCATTCCTTATCATGCAGAGTTTTCCCGATTTTATTTTCCCAAACTTCTCAGAGGGGTTGAAGTGGGTCTGGGATGTGCACTTGTAGGAATTTATAAAGCCAGCTAACATAGTGCCTGCCAGATCCAACCGAATAAAGGGTTTGGAATAAGGAATGAGTGTGTGGAGGGGGGGGGGAGGGGTCAGTATCCGTGACCGCCCATGTATTTCTGAGTAGGTGTGTTATCAGCCCACAAGTTAGAAATTGCCCTGCATGCAACATGTGTTGCTCCTTTAGGGATTGAAAGAAAAGCAGTTCTGCACCATGGAATCTAGGGTCTCTATGCCAACTCTAAACCATGGGTATGAACTCATTAAGAAAATCCTGTGGTCCAGGGATGCCCGGTGGGGGAATATTGGGTGCAAAGGTCAAAGGGTGCTTCCTAAGTGTACGGCTATGTATGAAGCAACAATGCACTGCTTCTACTAGTTAGGAACAGTGGAAGCCAGGTTTGGATCTGAGGTGTACCAGGTTTTTAACTTCAGCAATCTACAGAGGTTGACGGGTTGCTCCTGTCTCTGAAAGAGCAAGTCTAGATATCCATCATGCCAGCCATTGCAGCTGAGCTGCCAAATAATGTGCCTCAAACTCAGGCCCACCCAGGCCACCCCTGTCCAGCGGCAGACGCAGTTTGGCTAACTCCACCCTACGTCGCCCCACACCAAGTCGCCCAACAGTGAGTCTAATTCACGGAAATTGCTCCATGAGATATAAAGAGGAAGATTGACATGTTAGTACTAGAGTCTTGGCAGCATCACTATTTTTGAAATGACTATTTTGCCCATAATGGAAAGCAGAAACACCTTCCAGAAGGCAACCTGTCCTCTCAGGGGACGGACCACCCTGGATAAGTCACCATTCAATAGGTCTTGCCACAAATGGTAAATATGAATGCCTAGGTAACGTGCAGTCGGTCCCTGCCTTTAAAGTTGGGCCGGGCCTAGAAGTACTGTGTAAGTAGGCAGGCCCGAGGCCAGTGGATACAGATAAGACTTGCCCCTATTCACCAATAGACCCGCGGCTTTACCAAAGGCATCCAGAGTATCTGCTGTGGGTAATAAATCACAGTTTAAGTTATATAAATAAAGAAGGACATTGTCTGCATATAATGATTGGCATGGATGGAATCTGACCCACCCGTCGCATCTGCACCGCCAGAAGATCCATTGCAAGGGTGAATAAAAGAGGGATGAGGGTACATCCCTGCCTAGTCCCTCTCTCAACTGGTATAAGTGGGGAAAGGAGCTGTACCACTCGAACCTGAGCCGTTAGGTTCATGTAGGCGAGTATTATGAGACAGATTTACCAGGCTCCAAACCCAAAGGCTCGTAGCACCTCGAATAGATATGACCAATGTAGCATATCAAACACTTTTTCGAGATCTTAAATTAAAGCAGAATTGGACCAAAGCAGTGGGCTTCCCCTAGGACTCCATAAAGTTTCCGGGGACTCCCAGAAGTGCTCCTACCAGGAACAAAACACACTGGTCCTGATGAACCAGAAGAGGGGTGGCGGTCTGTAATCAAATAGTCAGAATCTTCCCAAGGATCTTATAATCCATGTTAAGTACTGCTATGGGGCGACACGAGGCCGGATTAGTAGCATGTTTTCCAGGGTTCAATATAGGAGCCAGGGTAGCTTCACTCATGGACATCAGGAGTGAGCCAACCTCCAGAGCTTCTTCATATAATTGGGTCAGCTTGGGGTGAGAATGACTGAGTATGTTTTGTAGAATTCATCAGGGAACCCATCTGCACCTGGTTCCTTGCTCTGGGAAGATGATTTAAAGCATTTTTGACTTTTTGAATCCTCTTGAATTGTGATGGAGACATTGAGCTCTTCCTTGATGTCTGCAGGGAGCTGAGGAGGAGTAAGGGGAAAGTCATTAATATGGGCTTAGGGTTGAGTAGAGTCAGCCTTATATAGGTGAGTGTAGTATTGAAATAAAATCTTAAGTTTTGCTTACCCGCTAGAAACTGGTGAGTGTCATGGAGAGATGTCATAGGGGGAAAGCCAGGCTAGAAGCCGGCCTGATCTGTCCACATCAGAATGGAAATCACGAAGTCAATGCAGCGTAGTTTCTCAATTAGGATTGCTTCTTCCTCATGGAAATTGCTGAGGGAAATCCTAACTGTGGTGTCAGCAACTGCTCGGTGCTCAGTATCAGTGTAAGTTTGCTCAAGTCGAGTCAGTTCTCATTCTAGTATTTTGTAGGCCCCAACCACTGCCTGAATACAGTATCCCTGAGTCAGTATTTTCATGGTCTCCCATTCAGTAGTTCTGGCCGGGGTTGTGTCTGCTTTTATTTGAAAGTACTCTAAGAGTTGGGTAGTCAGTGAGTCCCGTAGAGTAGGATCCTGAAGCATAGCTGTCTGAAGTTGCCATACAGGTATAGGGGAATGGATTTTGCTCGTCTTGGTGGAGCAATAATGAGCTATGGTCAGAGATGTCACGACCCAGGTAGTCCGATGAAAAAACGTGGCAACAGATATCTGTAGTGCAAAGTATTCGATTGAGTTGGACATAAAGGTCATAAGTGGGGAGTAGAAGGAATAAAGGCGGAGTTAGGGATTTTGAAGGCACCACGCATTTAAGCGGGACCAATGTTGTAACCACTACACCAAAGATTCTGCATTCTGGACTGTCGGGCTTCTGGTAGCAGGAGATGGGATCTGTCTTGGGGAGTATCCAAAACACAATTGAAATTTCCTCTCAAAAGCCAAGGCATATGAGCCCATGGAGCTGGATATGTGGAGAGACGGTCAAGGAATGCTTGTTGGAGGGGGACATAAATGCTTCCTACTACCAGCTAGAACCGTATAATTCAACCACCAATAGTACAAATCTGCCCTCTGTATATATTATTGAGGAGCTTACGGAAAAAGTAGTGCCTGCCTTAATATAAACAAGATATCCCTGAGCATAAGTAGAAAAGTTGGTTGTGTACACTTGCCCATACCAATGTTTTTGCAGTCTAAACTCTTCAATTTTTATTGTGTAGGATTCTTGCAAGAGGGCAAGTTTACCTTCCTACGTTTAGGGAGTGAATGTACTTTGTAGCGTTTTGTCCTGTGATTCATCCCCGTGATATTACGTATTTATAGTATAGTCAGAGCGGGTTGCTAACATTGTAGAGTATACAGGTAAGGGGAGGTAATGTGTAAACTTGCCCACCCAATGTGCGCCCCCACGATGGAGTAAGTGTAGGCACTGCAGACAAAGGCCACATGTCGCTACTCCACACCAGAGGAATAATAAAACAAAAATACATAACTAGAAAAGATAGGAACACATTTTGAAACTCAAATGGAAGGCTGCAACAGGTCGTCAGCCCAAACTATTCATAGACACAAAAGCACTTTCCTTGGGGTGAGTGGAGCAGAGGCCCAGGGATGGTTGGGGAAAGATAAGTGCCAGGCTTGAGATTAGCAATTATAGAGTGAAGACCTGCAGCAGCACCCGGCTAGGCCGTGTTACCAACGAGGAAGCCCAGAGCGTGGAGGGAGTGGAAATAAAGACCCATCACGTGGTGACTTTTGATAGTCGAACAATTTTTAGCATGGGAGACAGCCACTCTAGACCGGTTTCTAAGCAAGACTGTAGCGGTGTAAAACCAGAGCCTTGTAGAGGGTCCCCTGCTGTTTGAGGTGTAATTTGTGGAGGAGGGTGCCCAGAAATTTGGAAAAGAGGTGCTATAGTGACGTCATCATCATCCATAATCTCAGACGTTGGTGGGCAGCAGGTCCTTGTCAGGATTCCTGAATGCCTCTGCAGTTAGCAATGCCGATTTACGGTCTTTCCGTGCTTGTTCCAAGGTTGGTGGGATCAATGGCGTGGTGGCGTAGCTAGAGCTTTTGCCGCTCGTGGCGGTCCCTGCATTTGCCACCTTGTGAGGGCCGCAGGTAAGAGCAGGGAATAACATAGACTATTAGATGCCTAGTCCCCAGAGTTCTTTCTTACTCCCTTAAAAGATGCCCTCTGCCTCTAGACTGTTAACATGTAGTCTGGAAAAAGCATACAACACTGGTTATCATTTTCTAGGTCCTGGCTTGTTTAGCAGCTGTCAAAATAGCATCTTTGTCATGAAAGTGGAGGATACGAGTGGCTATCGGTCTCGGTGGAGTACCCAGAATCGGGCGGCAGACTGGGACGAGGCTGGCTCTCTCAATGGAAAAGAACAAGTAGAATGCATGTGCTGGGCTGAAACAAAGCTATGTCTGAGCCCTCAGCACTCTCGGCCATCCCTGCAATGTGAATGTTATTGTGCCGAGAGCGGCTCTCCGCATCCTCCGCCCTGACCTCAAGGAAGTGCCCCCCCTCCTTCAAACTTAAGAATTGTTGACAGAGTTTAGTAGTGTAGAGCTGCAATTCCGAGACAGATTATTCTGTGTTTGAGATCCAGTCCACAAATTTGTGCTGATCGTCCCGCAATAGGGTATCTATTGCAACTGCATACATTTTAGTTTTGAGAGATGTTTTGGTACTCTCAATGGCTTGGAGGATGTCATCTAATTTGTCTGGATCTGAGGCTGTCAAGAAGGCCATGCCTGTGTGGTGATCAACGAGGAGGGAAGCGCCGCCAATTTTGTCTGTCGTTCTGCCCATTTAAGCAGGTACCATTTACTACAAAAGGCTGATGCCAGTACGTGACAGTGAGGAAGGAAACCATAGAGCGATTGTAGGCATAAAATACAATACGTGCCAATGAGAGTACAGGTATGTACCTCTGCTTGTATGCTCAGGAATGATCAGTGGACCTTCTTATCTCCAAAGAGGCAGCACAAGCGGTACACTGTTGGCAGCAACTGAGGGTCTGCAAAAAAACAGTTCAAAGTCATATTCTTACAGATTGGACACAAGCATTGTTGAAAGCCGACAAAAGGTTATTTGTGCAAGCTTGCATGGTAGCAGCTGGCAGTGTCAAGCCAATGGAGATCACAATGGCAGCAGGGGAGTAGGGTTCAGGTAGGTATGTAAGCTAGTGGTAGAGTTGTGGGCTTCAGAAAGCGAGCTCTCCAGCCATCTACAACAAAGCGGTAGACGGTCCTTGTCCCTCAAGGGGTGCCATCCAGAAACAGCTACAGGGCAGTCTGTGTAGAATCCCCACTGCTAGTGGGCCGGGAGAAGGATGTGAAGTCAAGGGGGGAGTCCAAGTTTCAACTTTGTTCCTTGATCTGGAATTTCAGGCTCAGTCAGAATTACTCAGATCACAGGGGCGGTAACAACCTATTGTAGCGTCCACAGGCCCTCCTCCCAAATGCGTTGGCCGGTCAGGTCGTGGAGTAGAGCTCCACACCCAAGTAGAAGTGCTCTCCTACAGAGACAACGCATGGGCATCCTCAGCAATGCCTTAGGCTGGAAACAATCACCGGGATCAGAGCAATGGTCTGGGCCCCGCCAGCTAGGATCCACAGCATCAGAGGTCCCTGACACATAGCAATCGAAGGGGAGTGATGGACTCAGTAGGGAGAAGGTACAACCTCAGTCCCAGCTGGGAGGTCCAGATATGGTTGGCCCAGCCTCTGTAGAACAAGGGCTGCATTGGAAGGTCAAGGGGGCCCTGGTCGCCACGGGGTCCCCGCAGCAGCAGGTAGGTCTCGGTACACCCCCTCTCCAGGAGGGCGTTAAGGCGTAGCACAGTTACTCCTTCCTTTGGGCAGCCACACTGAGCCGTCAGGCACAGCGTCCAGGTGAGCCAGCGTTGCAGGCTCCTAGAAGTAGGCCACAGTGATCCTAGGTCCTTACCTCAGGGATAGCGGCAAGCTATTGCATGGTGAGGGCTCTGTCAGGCAGGCAATCGCTATAGGTTGGAGAGAAGGAAGTATAGATGGGGATTGTACAGATTACTCAAATAGCCAGAAAGAGTGCAGCTAAAGTGCCTCCCTGGCCATGCCCCTTCTTGTTCTACTAGTTTAAGGTATTTTTTCACTTATGGTTACCGTTTTACTTCTAGCTATTTGTAGGTCCATTATCTCTCTTAACAGCATTGCTACAGTTTGTCAGCCTTCCTGGTAAGTCTTTTCTGATGTGCTCCCAGCAAGTTCTTGCAGTTTTAGATAAACTCTATAACCATAGTACAGTGCATGCAAATGGTTTTTTTTTGTGCACTACACCTTCAAACACTATAGTATCACAATTAAATCTATTATAAAGGCAAACAAAGTTAATGGATAACTGAGTAATGACAGTTTTCTCAGTGGAAGGTCTGGGTTCCCAGGGGGACACTCCAATCTCCCAAGCAGAGGTCAGTACAGTCGCTAATTCTAGAGAATTCAAGTTGAAAATGATGTATTCATTACTTATTTTTCAAGCCATGACCAGATTGAAATCTGTACACTCTGCAAGAAATCTATATGCTGGGAGAACCTGGGCTCAGATAAAGGCTCAAGGGCCAAAAAATCACTTATCTGCCAAACATAAAGGAATACATGGCAATAAAAGCACAAAAGAACAAGTTACTTACCTTTGGTAACACCTTATCTGGTAAAGACTCTATCTAGCTGCAGATTCCTTACCTCAGAATTATCACCAGGCATCAGACTAGATCTGGAAATTCTTGAGCAGTACCCCTGCATGCCGTTAGGTGGCATCATTCAGCTCTGCGTCGGCGGTGCCAGAAGTGACATACGCAGTGTCTATATAGGTGCCACCCCAGCGTGCTGACATCAGTTTATTTTCATGACTTTCCACACCAGAAGCGCGAAGGCACGAAGAATGCTGATGCACTGGTATGCAGTGTTAAGGGCCTCAGAAGGGTAAGCCTATACAGAATCAGTTGCAGAGCCGGGAGGATGGGAGCATCAGTAAGGAATCTGCGGCTAGACAGAGTCTCCACCAGATAAGGCATTACTGAAGGTAAGTAACTTGTTCATCTCATAGAGACTTCAAGCCGCGAATTCCTTACCTTAGAATAGATACCCAAGCAATACCTACCTGAAGGTGGGTCTGTGAGCAGATTAGACCAAAAAGTCCTGTGGGACCAAACGGGCAAAATGCCCATGACGATGGACCTGACTGTCCAGACAGTAATGTTTGGTGAATGTGTGCAGTGACACCGACATAGCTGCCTGACAGATGTCCATGACATGGATTCCGTGGGCTAAAGCAGTGGTCGTAGCCTTGGATCTGGTGGAATGAGGGCGCTAGCCCTCAGGGGGCTGCTTTTTGGCCAGTGCGTAGCAGATGTTTATGCAGAGCACTATCCTTCATTAGATAGTTTGTTTCTGCACAGCCTTTCACTTCTTTGCCGCCACATACCAACGACCAGTTGATTATTCACCCAAAACTCTTTGGCAGATCAAGATAGAATGACAACACTCCTTTTGGGTCCAGGCGGTGGAGTCTTTTTTCTTCTTTAGAAAGGTGAGACGGAGCAAAAAGGTAGGCAAGGTAATATTCTAGCATACATGAAAAGGTGTCACAACCTTTGGAAGGAAGGAGGCACGGGTTCTCAGAACCAGTTTGTCTGGATAGAAAGTTGTGTATGGAGGGTGCACAGAGTGTGCATGCAGTTCGCTGACCCTTCTGACCGATGTTATGGCCACCAGAAAAGCCATTTTGATGGTGCGTAGGTGAATTGGATAGTTGTGCAGAGGCTCGAAGGTAAGGCACATGGGAAATGTTATGACCAGATTGAGATCCCATTGGGGCATAATGAATGCTCCTGGAGGGAACAGATGTTGAAGTCCCTTAAGAAACCAAGTCACAACAAGTGACTTAAACAAAGAAGGGTGGTCCCACAACCGCAAGAAAGCTGAGATAGTTGACAACCTTTAACAGTGCCCAGAGCAGAGCCCTGCTTGGTCAGAGAAATAACAATCAATAAAACTTGGGAGGGGTGCAGAAAGAGGGTTAGTGTTCTTGGACGCACACACATTTATCCCAGAGACAGGGATATATTGTCTTTGCGGAGGGATGCCTGGCTGCCAGAATAGCATCACAGACTTTGGGAGAAAGGTCTAAAGCTGTCAACTGTTGCCACCCAATATCCACGCATGAAGGCGGAGGGTACGCAGGTTCGTGTGCAAGACCCTGCCCTGTTGCTGAGGCAGAAGATCCTCTAGAAGGGGCAGCATGATCGGAGAACCAATGCTCATGCTCAAGAGTTCAGGATACCAGACTCTCAGTGCCCAATCTGAAGCCACAAGAATGACTTGGGTGTTGTCTTTCCTGATCATCTTGAGAACTCTGGACAGGAGTGGTATCAGCAGAAAAGTGTAGAGGAGGCTGGAGCTCCACTCGAGTCGAAAAGTGTCTCAGAGCGAGAGCCGCCTTGGAAACTCCAGTGGACAGAACTGCTGACATTGCGCATTCATGGCGGTGGCAAACAGATCTAACCAAGGCTCTCTCCAATCTTGAAAGAGAGACCTTGCACCACCTCGGTATACAGACGCCATTCATGATCCGCTAGGCATTGACAGCTGAGTTTGTTCACTCTGGCGTTCAGAGAGCCCGCCACCAGGGAAATGCCCTGACATTGCATCCATGTGCTGTAAAGCAGGTCCTCTTGACAAAGGGTTCACAACCTCACACCGCCCTGTTTGTAGCAGTACTAATTGGCGGTTGTGTTGTCTGTGAACACCTGCATCAGCCTTCCCTTGATCAAAGAAAGAAAGGCTTTCAATGCCACCTGGATCGCCTGAAGCTCTAACAAGTGGATGTGGAGCCCGGATTTTGCCAGAGACCAAAGTCCTCTGATCTCCGCCTCTCCCAGGTGGCTGCACCAGACCAGGAGTTATGCATCTGTCACTACAGTCAGCCCTTGTAAGCGAAGGGTGAGGGATAGGCCACTGATCTAATCGCAGTTCGTCAGTCACATCTGCAGGTCTTTTGCAGTTCCCTCCCTGATGCTGCACCCACTGGAATGTTAGGTCCCACTGCAGAGCCCAACGGGCATGTGTCACTAGCAGGATGCGGGAGGCTATGAGGCACAAGAGCCTCAGAGTGAGTTTCTCCAAAATCCAGGATAGAGGTTGAAACATCTGAATCATAGCCCGAATATCCTGGACTTGCAGTTCGGGAAGACAGGGCCGAAACTGCACTGTGTCCAGAATATCTCCAATGAAAAGCAGCACCTGAGAGGGAGTCAGGTGTGACTTTGGCACTTTTATAGTGAATCGCAGCAAATGCAGCAGGTCCACCATAGTCTGGAGTTGGGAGACGATTCCTGGGTTGAGTCTGCCTTCATCAGCCAATCGTCGGGGTAGGGAAAGACTGAAACCCCTGACCTCCACAGATGTGCTGCAACCACGGTCATCACCTTGGTGGACACCAGAGGGGCGCTGGTAAGTCCAAGGGAAAGCACAGTGAGCTAAAAGTGCTCTTGGCCTCCCATGAACCGCAGGTAATGTCTGTGGGCAGGCAGGATGGGGATGTGAAAATATGCGTCCTGCAAGTCCAATGCTACCATCCAGTTTCCACACTCTAGGGCAAATAGGAACTGAGCTAACATGAGCATCTTGAACTTCTACATCTTCAGGAAGAAGTTTAGAAGGCGCAGGTCTAGAATAGGACAGAGGTCTCCATCCTTTTCGGGGTTATCCTATATCGGGCAGCGAGGAGCTTCCCTCATTGCCTTCAGGTTCATGGTGTTGCAGTCCTCGCAGGCCTTGGATTCGTGGCTCTGCTCCAAGCACCACAAACAAACCAAGTGTGGGTCTATCACAGACATCTGCCTGTGACAGGCACCACAGGGTTTAAAACCCATTGTTTTTTTGGGTGACATCCCTCGCACAGCAGGAGAAAGGATTTCTCAAAATTCTAAATGTAAAAAACACCTGTTTTCTCTCTTTTGTCATAACATTTAGATAGGGCCCAACTGTGGCCATTGTTTTAGTTGATAAGTTTTCTAGTGGGTACATTATTGTCTCTTTGTAGTTCTGGAGCTCTTTGTAGTCCATAAGATCACCTTTCACAGATTCTTGTACCAATTGTAAAAGATGAGGACATGATAGAGATTCTCTATTTATCCTTTGTATAGATTCAATTCTCCATGGTACCAGCGACACCTGCAGTCTTGTATGTCTAGGTTGTTAAATCTTGCCATGCAGTAAGTCACTTTTCTTCATGTTTGGGAGCTTAGTTACACGTGGCTGCATGTGATTAGAGTGGTTGAAGATAACTCCCCGGGATGTGTTTTGCCTTGTCCATTTTGTCTTCCCAGATGCATTCTTCCTTGCTCCTATGGACTTATTTTAGGTGTGTTTTTGTTTGTGACATGCTTTGTTCATTGCCCATACCCACAGCAGCTCTTTCTCAAGAAGCCATTCTTGGCATTCCTTCTGGATTATGTGTTTGGGGTACTGTTCTGAGGCAAGTTATTTTCATCATTCATACACTTATTGGTTTTATGTGGATACTCTACTTTTGGCTACATAGTACATTTACTATCATCTTGCACTTCAGCTCTAGAGGTGTTATGCTGAAGGTGGCTTCTCAAACGACATTTTGTGTTTTCTTGAGGGATTTGCAGTAGGGATTTCCAAACTTTTCCTGGCACCCTAATTAGTTGTTGACTCAAGTGGTTCGAGTCCCCATACTATAGTGACATAAATTGGGGTGCTTTCTATTTTGGATCCAAAAGTCTCTGGGATGTATGCCAATGATCCACTGCCCCAGAATTTCAATAAACATTCCAGACCTTCTGCTGCCGTCTCTCCTCTCTTTGCTGCACCATGGACAGGGGTGTTACAATTGAATGTCGATGCTAGCATTACTCCAAGACAGGGGAAATTGTTCACATTTTCACTGGTATTGCCTGCCATCGTGATGCTCCTTCTCTTGGACTTGACTGATAAGTTTTCCCACGAGATCATTTTGGTGTTTGACATATTCATCTTGATGATGTAATCTTTGCAGAATACTTTATCATTTTGTCAAGCGTTTGGTGCTTTTACCAATAGGTCTAAGTCATTGGCATGTAGTAGGAGTGGGATTTATCTGTTGCCTATCATTGGGAAATCAGCATTGGCTGAAGTTTCTCTGAAATCCCTTTAATGTATAATTTAAAAACAAGGGGTACCAGAAGGTAACCTACTTCCCACTGATGTTGTGGGGAAATCTTCAGTTAAACTTCCATGGGTGCCCTAATGAACCTGTTATGAAGTATCCTTAGAGTTCCTTAAGAAGGTGGGCCAGATGGGGGGCTGATGTATAGGTTGTCTAGTAAATCCAAAGTTCCTTCGGTGTGCAAGGTCGAAGGCCTTCGAGACGTACAATAATGGGAAAACCAGGAGTCTCTCTTTTATTGTGTGTGTTTCTCGATTAGGTGTTCTAAAATAAAACATGGCCCAAAACAAGCCTCTGTAAAACCCTACCTGGAAGGGTGTGACAAGCTGCAAATTTTCAATCCACTCTTGGAAGTTATGGAGGCTTATTTTGTAAATATCCTGCTTTCTTCATCAATTAAACTAATGGATGTGTAAGACGTGAGCTAGTCCTTTCGTGTGTCCACTATTCATTTGTCAAGCCAATATTACATTAAAATCTGCACACTCTGCAAGAAATCAATCTGTTCTTCAAACCCTGGCTTACGTAAAGGCACATGGGCCAGGAGACAAAAAGGCTTTTTACCTCCTTCTCTAAAAAAGAGAGTGTAAAAGCCAATCAGAACAAATTAAAAAAACTTAAGCTTTTTAAACTTGATACAGCAAATCAACTCGTCCCTGTTAATTGAAGGCCAGACCTATCCTCCCTTGTAGTCTCCCACCTCCACCTCCATGATCAAGTTGATCTCCGAGCTCCACGACGTTTGTTCTTTCTCTCATGGCTTCTTTCAAATCTATTACACTGCTATGACCTCCAAGTGATACCACTCTGGGGTCCGGCCTCATTGACAGGGTTGCTGACCCTCCATTGACCCCCGCCAATTGTGGACTTGGCTTCAGCTCCTTCTGCAGGTCTTCGCTTACAGTGCTGTCTGAGGAACGACTAAATATTCAAATATGTATTCCTGAAAATACTGCCAATACACGCTTCACGGATGCTTCGAGAAATAAATATGTTAAACTAGCTCTGGAAAATGCTTACTTTCCTGGTACTGCTTCTTCCGCTTCAGACAATTAAAATCGTTATTGATCAGGTTGGTCTTTGCTGAATAAATAACTAAGGGCCTGATTTAGACCTTGGCGGACGTGTTACGGTCACAACGATGACGGATATCCATCCACCGAAATATAAATCCCATTATATCCTATGGGGATTATATTTCAGTGGATGGGATATCCGTCACCGTGGTGACAAAGTAACCCGTCCACCAAGATCTAAATCAGGCCCTAAAACTGGTTTTGTCAACTAATGCTATGTTATCAGAAGCGTAGACTTGCTGTGCCTGATCAAGAACTATATTTTTATACTGCCCAGGCACAAAATGCAGATTGTTGGTTTCATGCAACCATCCAGCTACCACATATTGAGGTGGAAATGAAACCGTCACCTCCCACCCACTAAACACAACCCTGGGTAGTCTGCTCCCAAGGCCTCGTCGCCATGTAAATGCAGTAGCCTGTACAAATTGGGTCTAGAATTAACTTTCCAAAGTGAGTGAACTCATGATACTATACTCTTCAGACCTTGCCCTTCTCAACAAGCCCGGAGTCCTGCCTATGCTGGAGTCCAAGGCACAGCTCCAACTAACTACACTGGGCCTCGCTTGCAGGGAGACCTATACCATGTGAAGCTTTCTTATATCGATGCAGTAACCGTTTAAGGAACTGGGATTTCATTCTCCAGTATCGTTTCTACAGTAAGTTACAAGAAAGCTGTCCACATCCCCAAATCCTTGATGACTCATTGCAGGAATATGTAGCTGTGCGCTGGAACATAAGTCAATATGGATGTCTTTGGCTAGGCGACTGTGGGTCGATGACCTAGACTCCCAACTGATGGATGATTAATGGCAGTATTGTTGCATGCCAACAAAAATATTTCTTTAAACAGTAAACACAGATTATTCCACCATAAATGTTTGTAGTTATTTTATCACACACCCATGAATCTTCACTGTTTTCAGTTAGCAGTCAACACTGCATTTTTGAGGTGCTGCAGAGGCTGACTTTTTACACTTAAGACTGGAGCGAGATGCTGCAGATCACAACATGAACTGAGAAGGGCTACCTTTGATGAAGGGATATAGCAGAGGATTACATCGGCTCCCTGATATGGGCTGATATGTCCTTGGCCACTGGAGATTGGAATCATCACCTTATTGGTGTTGGTGCTCAGATGTCACGAAGACTCTGACGGTGATGCACCAGCCTTGCTGATTTTTATCCTGCATTCTTAACCTCAGAGCGCCTAGTCTCTTGTGCTACACTGTGAAGAGGTACCCATTCGGGCCTCCTTCTCATCATCTCTGGCCTCTGGATTTTGAAGATGGCACTAACAGTCACACTGGATCCATTGTGAGGCACCTGACCAGTGCTTTATTTGTAGAAAAAAAGTGCTGGGGCTCTCAGGAGGCAGCTCCGACTAGCCCATTTCTCCTCTTAGCACTGCCTTACACAGAACCCTACAAGTCTGGAGGGGATGTGGCATAATGGTCACAGCTGCTGACTTCGGAGCTGGCTAACCAGGTAATAAGTCTCAGTGCCGGTTCAACATCTTGTGATTCTGGGCGAATCACTTAATCTTACTGTGCAATGAATCTGTCCTTAGCTGGTGCTCAAGTGCCGGTGTTGATGATTAAGTGCTGGTGCTGAGCAATGGAAACCACCGGCTCAAATTAAGTACTGGGCCTCCGCACTAAGTACTGTTGGATGCCTGCTCTAGTAGCTCCAAGATCTAAGGCACCTAGCACTGGATAACAATGCTTGCTGGGAGACGACCCTGAGTTCTTTGAAGGAAAATCGAGATCTTCCCTGATAACGTTTGTGGGCAAAGGGAATCCTTGACTGGTCCCTTCTCCTCCTTGCCCAGAGGGCCATACCTCTCCCTGATGCCGCAGCCATTTTCAGTGTCTGGCTACAAATCCAGACTAGCTGCTTTACATTTGATGGCTATATTTGGGTTCTAGGCCAAGCCATTCAAGTTTTCAGACCCACACCAGGACAAACTCACAAAGCTGTGATGAGCCCAAACACACTCAGAAAATTGTATCAATTTCTCTTGCAATTGAAACTGTTTGAGGCATGCTCAAATTCCTGTTGAAAAATGGCTCATTATTTAGAGGAGAAATAGCTGTGCCCTGTCTCCTGTGGAAATGAACGTAATGTTTTTTGATGTGATAAGACCCTTTCATTTGTCTTATCATCACACACAACAAATGTATATGTTATTTGCCTTATGTCTTAGCGATTAAAGACCAACAGCTCTTGTGTTCTTGTTCTAGCCCCTGGGCTTGTGTTCTTTGCTACCTCTACAACTACAGAATGACGAACCACTTGATATAAGCAGGACCAAATTCACGCAAGATTTTCTACCCTCCAGTTCTATCCAAAAATACAACTAAAAACTTGAAACACAAGGTGATGTGGAATCCCCTGAAAACCTTGATCAAAGGCCAGTATCACAGTCAAAGAGATAGTAGTTTGAAATTTGACCTCGTGTTTTTCTCCCACAATACATTTTTATCGATCAACCTCTTTGACAGCATTCAGAACAAAAATTCTAAATGGTCAGAAATAATTTACCTCCCCTTCATCTCTCTTTAATGCCTTTCTTTCCATTTCCCTTTTCAATAATGGAAACATTGTGATCCAGGCTTCAGACATAAATTGTAATAACGTGCAAAATATACCCTAGCACTCAGCAATATCAAAAAGTCCATACAGTAAGGATTCATATTGCTGATTCAATAGTAAGATTTATTAAAGAGAGAAGGATTCTGTAATCTTCAGTACATTCATATTAAAATAATCAATCGTCTGTATGTTCAATACTGGATAAATGTCGACACTTGATTCGTAAGGCAGTGACTTTTTCAAGGCTAGCAAAATGAATAAGGTTGTAGACACAAAAGGTTCAATGTCAGACTACTCGTGGTAAGGTGATGTGTATACGATGAAACAAGTAGGAGTTAATGGTAGGTAGAAGATGCCCGTCTGTATAAGTGAAAGCAAATGGTAATGGTATATGTGATTTTCAAGCAGTGCGCCGCTCTCAATCAATATGTGTCTTTCTAAATATAGCTGTAACACTTGAAGAAAGTCCCCAAATTAAGTTGTCTGACTTGATAGAAAATACCTGAATATTTTGGCAGTAGCTCCTCAGTTATGTGATAGATTAGTATAGCTAGTATAGAGATGTCAATCAAAGAGCTGTATCCCTCCTTGAAATCTATATGGTAATGCCAATTAAATACAATAGAAGACACACCACTAAGTATCTCTGGACCTTCAAGTACAGTCAAATGGTTCAGGACATGGCACGTTTGTATGAAAAGGTGGAAGCTATATATTGTTTCTACCCATGAGACTGTATGGAGGTGTATAGGTCAAACCTTTTTTGAAAATTAAGTGGATACCTTAGTAAGCTCCTGCAGGGCAGTGTCTTAGCGCGACTGCACAGCATCTTGGAGACCTTTCCATGGGTTGACTGACATTGAAGCCTTTGTGTCTTCACCCTTATTTATTTTGCTAGCCTTGAAAAAGTCACTGCGTGACGAAACACATGTTGGCTGTTATCCAGTATTGAACATACTGAAGATTGATTGTTTCAATATGAATGTACAGAAGATTACAGATCTCTTCAAAAAATCTTACGATTGAATCAGCAATACGAATCCTTACTGTATGGACTTTTTGATATTCACGTACTTCCAACTGAGTGCTATGGTATTTTTGCTGGTTAATGTAAGCAGTGGATCTTGTTTTCTGATGTGATCTTACACCCCTGGTAGTAGGGTATGTGATACCTATAGAACACCAATTTGAAATACTGTCAGGTTTTGAAATTATACTATGCCCACATAAATGTGTGTCTTTAGAGGTGCAATTGTTAGACACTACTACCAAGTTTGTATCAGCATACATTGTAATAAGTTTGATCTACACTTAAACATTTTGAAAGTAAAAATCAAGGACAAACTTGCCTCTTCCCAGAGAAAGACCAATTCTCTAGCAATATCTCCTGCTTCTAATTTCAAGAAGCCTGCCCCCTACTGGTCTCCTACCCAGGCTACAGAGAGTCTAGATCTTGATTTGCCTGACCATGGCTCCCCTTCCTTCTCCCAATTGATTTCCTCATGTTCCTAACAGAACTCCTTTCAACCCCGCTGCAGCAACCTCCTCTCACTTTTTACATCCTAACTCCCCCACTCCTTTTGGCAATTGATCCTCATTCCATTTTATTTTTGTACCGGGACCCATGACTTTTCTCACGATGATCACAGTCAAAACAGAACACAACACCGCATTCATTTCTCCTTACAGTTCTTCTATGAATTCCTATACTCCTTGTAGTAAATCCAGTTATTCCAGTGCTTCAAGCTTATGTGATGCCTGTGACTTCAAAGATCTATCCTTTGCTATGAATGCTTTGATAAGTAAAGTCGACTCATTGTCCAATAAACTGGTCTATTTAGAGAGGAGCATATCAAACTATTTAAACTTAGGACTTGCAAGGTCTAATGGCTTGGCAGTGTTTCTCGCTTGTATTTCTCTATGCAGGGTAATACTCTCTCTTGCGCCATATCTAATATCCTATCTTGTCCTTGTAGAATGGTTTTTCCTCTTCTCTTCTGAGATGCTAAATGAATATAGCTCTGAGATGCAGAGTCTACGGACCAACTCAGTAGTCATGAATGCCCAAAACCTGTCATTGAATACCGCCAAGACGTCCGAGCAGTAAATCTCTGGTCTTATGACACTGCTGTCCTGTTAGGACCCTGTCTTACTGACTTTCCAAAGAGAAGGACTGAACTGAAAAATCAAATTGAGCTCCCACTCGCCTGTTCTTCTTATAAACATACCTCTTCCTCCCCAACTAAGAAGCTTTATCCACAACTGCCAATCAGCATTCAAACACTGCATTGAGATACTGGATATGGAAGTTGACATGGATTTTGATTTTATGACGCTAACGGAAACTTGGTTTAATGAAATCTCTCACACAAGTATGGATTTACTCCTGCCTCCTGATAACACAAGAATGGCCCTGCAGACTTGTTAGGACTCTGTTGTAGATAGATCTCAGGACACTTCTAGTTAGTTACAGGTAGATTTATTGTAGGACACAGCTGAGCGCACACCTCGCCAGCTGACCAGACCATCAACTGACAAGAGTGGAACACTCTGGTACAAGTTAGAACACACATAGGTATTCTGTGAGGCTAGGGAGGTAAGAACATAAAGGAAGGGTTAACGACCACTGTCAGCCATGTTACATGAAGAACTAATTTACAACAGACTCACTCTGTAGTTGTCCACCACCTGTGGTGAGACTTAGTATGTTATTATGTGTAAACAGCAATTTGAAATGCAATATTATCAGTTTGTTTTTGGTACTACTCACTACTGTAGGCTAAGTGTAAGGCGTCAACCGCAACATGAGTAATCACTCCAGCAATGGAGCCAGAGGAGAGTAGCATCAGAACGTCAGGAGCTGGTTTATAGAGGTAGGAAACTGGAACACTGAAGTACAGAAGTTAAGCAGGATATCATCAAAGGGAAACTGAAGGGAGCAACCAAAACAACAAAGGCACTTATGAAGGGAAAGCTGGGTACAAACTGTTACAAGGGAAGAGAAGAGAAACCCAACAAATCAACCAGTTTCTAAGCAAAAAGTTCATCTACTTCAGCTCTTTCCTGGATAGTTTAGAGGTGATCCCTCAAGCATGGGTGAAAAGGGGAGGGTCCCAAAATAAGCTTCCCCATGCAATTTTCTATTGTAAAATTGAACAGCGATACCACAAAAATGACTGAATGGAATTACACCAAATTGGGCACAAAGCTAGATCTTGGTCCAGAAAGCATCCTTTTGTGATTAGGTTTAAATCTATTTAGTAGTTTTTGAGAAATTAAGGTTCAGATTTTTGTATATATCACACGGCGGAGCAACCGCAGATCCAACATATCAAAAGATAAGATCTGATTGGCTGCCACCACTTCAACAAAGATGTGGCGGCAGCCATTTTAGGATTTTGGGACATCTTCCCCTGTCCTGTGAAAAGATTAGAAAAAATCACAGAGGGGCAAGGTAAGGATACACTGACCCCTGGAACCCTCCACCCCGGATCAAGAGGTGGGGGGGTCAGCAAAATTATTTATTTTTGGGAGAGGGGCATGTGGACCCCGTCCCTGAGCCTCATCGAGGCCTGAGGATCCCATCCCCCGGATCGATATTCATGTTGGGGAGACTTGCCCCCCCTCCCCGAGCCTCATAAAGGCCCTGGTATCCCATCCCTCATGCCCAACATTCTTTTTTGGGGGGCATGTGGTCCCCTCTCTTAGATGCCCCGGGGGCTCCATCCCTCAGGGCTGACAATCGTATTTAGGGGAGGGAGGCATGTGGCCTTGGGGGTCCCACCCCTGCCCTCAACATTTGCTCATGTTGTGGGTGCCCCGGATGGGCACTGGGACACCCTTTTTAAAAAAAAGTTAAAAAGGAATGATAAATGAGCTGCAGGAGCCGCTTATTTATTATTCGGTGCTTCATGCAAGGAGCACCCCATAATGCCTTGTGAGGACTTTTTAATAAAATTTTGGGATTCTGGTGGTGCCCCTAGAAGGAGCAGGGGCACCACCAAGCATTTTATTTAATGTTGTGGAGGGTCACAGAAAGCGCAGCAGCCCCCCTCCAACATTAAAACAAGCATTGGCATAGCCAATAGGTCTCGCCTTTGGGACCTTATAAGTATTTAATTATGCAGCACAAGGGCTTATGTTGAAAGAGAAAAAGTATAAAGTTCCCCCATGCCTTTTACGTCATGCTGCGTAGGTACCCACCCAGGAGCAGCAGGAGCTAAAAAGCCCCCACCCCCGGACACTGATCAAAGCTAACTAAACACAGCATGATCTGCCATGAATAAATACCACCCTATGTCCAGATGTCCAGAAGCGACACTGGCAGGGCAGCGTGGAAGGGGAGGGGGCGGGCAGGATGCCCACCACCCATGCCACCCCCATTCCTAGTCACCTCCATTGCAAGGTGAGTAAGTAGATTGGAGGGACTCCGTGCTGGGCAGCAACTTACCTCGCCAGTCTGTTCCTAAAGCAAAGGGGGCATATGAATTCCCTTTAACCTCGCTGCCACCAGGAGGCTGGCACTCACTTGGAGCATGGCCATAGGTAAGCTTCAAAAGAGAGGCACTTGGGCGCAGTCGGGGCCAGTAAGGGGGAAAGGCCTCGCTCTCTTTTGCCCTCTGCTTTGATGCAGAGCAGAAGGTGGAATCCTCAGGTTCTGAGGGGATGTATGCAGTACACGTAAGAGCCATGGGCAGGTGACAGCAGTTTCTCAAGGACAACTGTGATGAAGAAGGGCAGTAAAAGATGTGAGAGTGTCAGAGAGTCTAGGTGACACAGTGGACTCTGTACATGGTGCCTGTGGTCCTTCCGGGATGCCGATATCTGCTTTCCTACATGATGCCAATCATTGAATTCAAGGCATGCGGCTTTCCGATCTAACAGCATCCTGTGTCTTCCCAGGAAATAGCGCCACACAAGGCTTCCATTTATTAAGAGCTGCATCCGGAGAGCTTCTGTCCATGAAATTTGCAATTTATTCTAAAAAAGAACATTTGGTTATCTATGCGCCAGCTTTAGATTATGTATTCGATCATATGTTTAGACTTCATTCTCCGTGAACGAGTCTATCATTCAAGTAAAATTGCTTTGGCTGCAGGACGATTTGTCATCCTGATCACATTTCAAGGACCTGCGGCGATACATTCTCTCTCTAGATGTGATTACCGCTTCTCTCGCCCAAACAGAGGTTTTATTTGGGTCTCAGGGCTAACACATTTCACATTTTACCAGCTCTACTAAATGCACTGTTTACAATTTTTACAATTTCTGTTTGCTTATATTTAACGCACTGCATGAAACGGCGCTATAAGTATAAGCCAAGCACACCTTTCGGGTTCTTCTTTCTGTTTCGAAGTGCTTTTTGCCACTTCTAGGCGCCAGTCAATAAGTGGTTGTAAGGAACCACTCGGTGAGCAACAACTCCTCGGTCTAAACCACACTGTCTTTATAACGAAGTATCTTTCAAGGTGCAGCAGAGGGAATTTTCACATAAAACAGCACACGTTTTAAAATACAGCATCACTCTTGCAAATAAACTGATTAAAAAGATTCTGATATGCAAAGCATTTAACTCCTTACCAGCAGCATGTCATTAAACATAAACATGCACGGTCTATCGGGGTGTAAACATTATTTAATGGTCTGTAATCAACCCTTGCTACAGTGTGAAGTAAATGTGCAGACGAAGCACATTGGGAATACACAGAACAAAAAACGGAATCATTCTAGAGTAAATTCACAAATGAATCACACGCACACTTTTATATCTCGAGCAAGGCATGTGAAATGCCACTCTTGATTTTTTTAACTATAAGGCAATATATTTGGATTTTAAGGCTATTGTTCCGCCTTGCGCCCCGAAGCCACTGCACCTGCTGGCCGATTGATCGCGATGCTACAGTGAGGACTACGGGCCACTCACGTCAGCACTCCTTGGTAACCCACAAAAGGCCATTTCTTGCAAAGCGAACCAACAGAAGGAATTTACAATTTGTCTAGTGCAATATCCATCAGGAGTGGAACTTTTATTGTTTCTCATTTGCATGTTCTCAAACTTCAAAGCAAAAACCTAAAGAGAGACCTTCACGCCTAGACCCTAAATTAAAACAAAGTACGGGATGGGAGCACAGTGCTTGTTTCAGTCCCGGGATGTGCCATTGTTGCAGCAGAGCAGCTTCTGGGCTCAGTGGTTGGTGTCCGCTTCTTATTTATTTACAAAAAGCCCAGCAGCTCTCCCGCAGAGACAAATTAAGGGCCAGGGGGTGTGTGCAGAATCCACCCGCTTCTGCCCTGAAATGCATGCTCCCACACTACTGAGATCTCTCACAGGGTTGGATTGCGATTCAAAATCGGCCAGGGCACGCTAAAAAAAAAGTGGCCCACAGAGGTAGCTGGCCATGCAGGCGAAGTAGGCGAAGCACACGCACGTTCTGATTCTTCATGGCGCTTTAAGTTGTTGGATTACTACAAAACATCTTCCTAAGTAGGTAAAACAAAGGCGTATAAACGTTTCTTGAGCTGGTGCGATTTCTGTCAGAGCCTGCGTCTGTGGTGAGTTCGGGGAGATTTGTATCCAGATGAGCGGCGGGGAGACACGATGCGGCCCGAGGCCTCCATCGCCGCCCTGCCGACGCTCCCGGCTGACCTCGCTGTTCGGAGCAACCACCCAACATGTCGCATCCTGCACCGGGACGGGCGGGTGTGGGCAAGGTGCGCTCACAAACACCGCCTGTGCGCCACGGCCTCTCCCAGCGCTCGAGATGACACCCCTCCCTCGCAGTGACGGAGCACCACAGGAGCGGCGTCCCTCGCCGTTAAAATAACATGCAACAGTTTATGTAAATTGCCCAGGGTCAGGCAATGTAGCAAATATTTTTGGCTTCATCTGAGCACCGGGAAAGCAAGGAAAACAAGGAAAATGAAACGCGCACACATACGGGAAAGTGACAGGAAACATGAACAAGCATTTGAAGGCACGAGCAGGGAGGAGGGGGGGGCGACGCGAGTGGTGCGCGCGCGCCACAGCTAGCGATCTGTTTGCAATTATCGCGCCGCGTCTGGGCACGATAATTGGAAACAGATGTCTGCCGCGCGCGTAACCGCAGGGAAAAGGCCATGACGCACGAGCGTCTGGTCAGCTTTCGAAACCCCCTAACTTAAAGTCTCGCCAGAGTAGCGCTTGCGCGCTACTCGAGGCTCGACCTAAAAAATTGTAGTAAGTCTCCTGTGTCATTGAATCCATGATCCCATTAGTGCTTACCATATTATTTTTAATGCTGTCCGAGCTGGAGCTGTACGCTCTTCAGCTGAAGTGCAGGGATCCCTTTTAGTTGGTTCTATGGCTGCATTCTGGGACATGAAAAGTGTTAAAAAATATTCAGAGACATGTTTAATTGTTTTGTAATGCTTTATTGAAAATATTTTGTTACAATCACTATTACAATCACTATTATTAAACATTGCAATAAGTGAATTTATAAAATGTGCATTTGATTATAGTTATTGGTGAATTTTTGATAAAGCCCATAAGTCTGCTTTACATATATTGATGTGCTTATCCCTTGATAAAACCAATAGGCCCGCCTCTTTTTATATTTTGGTGTTCTGACCCTCTGACAAGCCAGTAGGTCTGCCTTACTTAAAATTACACCATTTATATTGTTACTTGACAGCTGCGCGCGGCGGAGGTTGGGCGTCCAACCTCACACCGTGCACAGCTTAAGGCCATGCAGAGCAGAGGGGTGGGCCCCCCTTCAGGGGATTGGGCCTGCCTACTCCACGCATGGTGATGGACACCTTACTTTACGCGTTAAAGTGGCGTTGTAATAATTGTAATAATATCTTACTTTACATTATGCCTTAGAAATCACTGAAAAAACGTGCATCCATTGCATGCCCGGTTGCAGTTTGGCACAGTAAAGGTTGCTGTGTTCTTCTGACTCCAAAGAGCACAACTGAAGGTTGTCTGTGTATGGAAACTTCAAATTGTAAAGAAGCTTGTAACATGCTCACAGGAACATGATTATTAACATACCATCTACAGTCTGAAGAACACCAAGGCCCATATTATAGATAGGGTGCAAACCCCTGGTTGAAGCCCGGTGCACATTTAACTGGATGATCTGGGCGCAGACCGGGACAGTGCACCCTATTACTGTAAATGTGCTGCCCTTAATACAGCCGTGAACTCATGCCTACCATGGGGACAATGCACTAATCAAAGGCGGACAGGCTGTTTGAATCAGCCTGTCCACCTTTCACAGTGCACGCGGCAACCAGCTTACATTTCAAAGCAGGCAGGTGCAGTGAGTGACTACACTCACCTGCAGGGGTATTTGGTGGGGGTGGTCAATGGGACTCCTTATTCCCCTTCTAAGTGGTACTATTAGCATGGATGCCATTTGGGAGTAGAAAGATCTTTTGAAACAAAAAACAGAATTTTTAGTCGTGTATATGTATGTTCTATTTTGTATTTTCATTGACAATTGTGTTGTCTGAATCTATAGCCTGTATTGAAACACCAAGTATAAATGTTTAGCTTGTATCTAGCTATATCTTTACCCCTCATGCCATTTGGGAGTAGACAGGGGTCGCAGCTGTGACCTCTAGCTTGCTCCCTGCTACTCCTGGCACTTCCTTTGGGACCCCTGACCTCAGAGGGGGCAACACTTTTGCCTCCTCTGAGGCCAGGGGTCCCAAAGGAAGTGCCAGGAGTAGCAGGGAGCAAGCTAGAGGTCACAGCTGCGACCCCTGACTACCTCCCAGATGACGTCCATGACTATTAGGGGGGGCGCACTGGCTGTGTGCCATGTCTTTGCTGCACAGTCAGTGCATGCTCTGACACCCCTTTTGTTTCTGTTTCTGGCTCGTTATTATGCCGCAGGTGCAGTGTGTCATTAGTTGCATGGCGCCACCTTCCCATTCAAATAAGGCAACATCCCCATGAGATCACGCTGATGCTGGCACCCGCCCCGGGGTACTTTTTATAATACACTTCAATACACTTTTAAACACATCAGTGGAGACATCTCAAAATAGTAGCTTATGCCCTGTATCACAAATTTAGATGTTAATTGTATAACTCTATTGCACAAACACTAAAATACACAAAGTACACTGACATGTTAAAGGTAAAAGAGTGTCAAACCTTTACCACTACTCACTACACTGCTCACCAGTCAATCCACTTTGCACTGCTTGTGTTCTAATATAATGTAATATAATGTAATATAATGTGATTACATTCCCACATCGTCTTTGAACACTTTTAAATCAAAGAGGTAGATAAGTATTTGCAACGAGCAAGACAGCTCAGCTTGTTTAGCGCTTGGTATAGAGAATTTTTAAACGAGGAACTTGAATATGCAAGAACTCATTCATGCGCATCAGTGGGTTATTTTATGTTTTTTTAGGAGCTATCCCATTCAGCACATGAAAATGTTAAACTGTTTTTCTGCATAAGAAACTGAATATTTTGTCCTTGTGTCTTTTTTGGTTAAAGGATTAAAAGGAGACTTTCAGAATAAAAGTAGTATTTAACGGAAGAAATGGACGTAAACAGATGTAAAAACTCTAAAACCCAAAAGGAGAGAGGTGAGTTGATGACACCATTTCTGTTCTTTGAGCCTCAATAAGTGATCTATATAAGACTGCAAGTATGTATATATGAATAACTCATTAAAGAAAGCTCCAAAGTATAAGTATGACTACATATTCATACCATGGAGCATAATATTCATGTAAATAAAATGTTCACAATTACACAAAAGAAAACAGAATTGAAATGTACTTGACCAAGTGTATTTTGAGTGTGTGTCAAGTGTCCAAAGAGTGAGAAAGAGAAAGCAAATAAAACAACCATTGGTAAAGTCAACATATCTCATCTTTGTGACCTATTGTCTTTGCCACTGCTTTTTGGTGATGCTATACAGCATCGGTAAAAAAGCGGTTTTTTTCCCGAGTAGGCAAAATAAACGCTAAATTGAGTCATGACGCAATGCACTGTTTTCTTTTTTTTTTTAAGCACTTTATTTGTAAGTTTTGTTCTGCACAAGTGAGATACTGCGGGCTTTAATCAGCTCCTCATAAAACAAATTACAGGCATTCTCAATGCAACATTTTCAACTGTTTCCATATGTAAGGCATATTATTTCCATAAATGTCTTTCTAGTCACCATGGTGTTTACCGTACATGTATAGCTGTCCTTGAGTCATCTCTGTGTGCCAGTTCTGGGGTCTCTGGAGAGATTATGTGGAGGCCTGCAATGCGATTAAGATCAGGTGGGTGAGCGGCTAGAGGGTCCAGAGCCCGATCCTGCATCATATAGGTCCTAACCGCTTTCCAGATTTTGCTGAGCTTCGCTTGTGTGTCAGGTACAATGGATCAAAATTTTCCGTTGTATAAATGTTCAAGATCTTACTCCACCATAAGTGTCTAGGAGGCGTGATAAGTTGCTTGCAAACTTGTGCCAAAGACATTATTGCGGTTAGTGGCTGCGATATCAGCTTGCCCATTGGAGTTGTTAGTGGAAAAACTGAGTTTTCTCCTGGATCTCCTAGGAGTACCACAAGGGGGTCTAAGGGGAACTGAGTGCCATTTATGTGGCAGATGTGTGTTAGGATCTCTCCCAGTATGTCTGAATGTGGGTACATGACCACCACATGTGTATGAAAGTACTCTGTTCCTAATTACGAGACAAGGGAAAACTAGGGGAACCGGTTTTGCGTGGTCATGAGAAGTAGGAGAACGGGGATTCCTCCTCTTGGAATTTGGGGCCCTCACACACCCGGCTGGGTGTCATGCTTCATCATAGGGCTGCTCCTCGTCAGGTCAGCACTGCAATACCTGACGGGCTCCCTATGAGGGGCTCTTTGGCGGAGATATTTTATTCCAAATTGCCGTTTGGTGCCGTGTGGGTGAGGGGCCTAACCAGTGTAGATGAGTGAGTGGAGGTGTGTAACCTGAAGGAAGTTTAAAACAGGTTTGGAAGTACCAATAAAAACAATTTTAATCAATAGGTCTCCCAACCTGATTAAAAGAAACAAAGGCGCATGTCTGAGGTTATGTCTCAGGTAGGGCACTCTATTGTGTAGTCAACATGTTTCTCGCCTGGTAGTCAATCAATCTGGTGGCGATTCGTCAGGACCTTCTAAAATCAAATCTATCTACACACGGGTGGTTATATGGTGTAATCTACCTCTTTAAACCAGCCTAACACATACTATGTGTAGTACCTGATAGAACAAGACCAACCTGTTGAAGGAATAAAAACAAATATTAAGATCTGAGACTTCAGTATAAACAAAACTCTCGTGTTCCCTGTGTGACAAGCTCACAGCACACAGTGGTGATGGCTAAAAACATACACAACGTGAGTGCTGTGTGGGTAACTCTCACAGACCTTTTATCGTGAAAATTACACCGGCACATATGGTGGAACACCACCATGGTTGCAGAAAGAAATGATGAACTCATCCTAGTCGGGTTTCTCATTTTACTTCATCAATACCCGGCAGGTATCACACAAGGAATTTCCCTATGTACTGTGTGGGTTGTAGGTTAAAAGAAAAGGAGATTAGAGCACAACACGTACGATGTTGTAGGTACGTGATTAGGTATATGGAGCAGTGAGGGGGTTGTTAAAACTATCAACAGTTAACAAGAGGCAGCCGTTAATATATGTTATGTAAACGGACTCGCCCCGATCATATGGTGGTCAAATAGACATGAGCTGGGTGTAAAACTTGTTTGTTAAAAGTTGCGTGTGTCCTGTCAGGACAGATATTTGTGTAAATGCCACATGTCAGGTTACAATAGTCTAGAAACATTTGGTCTGTGGCGGGGGTACCAAAGATTGTTTTGGTGTGGTACAACAACTGCATAGATAATGGGTCCCCGCTAGGTGTACAAAAGCTCTCGTTGTTTCGGTAAACTGTGCATAATGAAAACCAAACTAACGTTAGATGAGCTTGCGTGTTGCAGAGTAACTAAGAAAACCCCACCATTAAGGAGAATTACGAAGGCTCTGGGCAAAGTGTACCCCGAGAAGCACAGCGTTATCGGACACAAGGTACTCACGTTTGCTGAATCAGCAACAGGCTCTCTGACCTACCCACTTCTGCCAGGATCGGGAGGTACTGGGAAGGATTGTGGACCTGTTTAAATACTGGAAGTGACTCAGCCTGAATTGGCCGGAAACTCCCAGTTGACTCGCAGTCCGCACTAGACCGCTAAAGTCATAGGAGGGAAACCGGTATTCAGTGGGGGCCATCTTGGATGACGTGAAGTCCTGATCATGGGAGCCGCCATATTGGAGTGAATTAGGGCTTCTCTCGTGGTGTGGAGTTGCTATTATGCTCCAACTAAGTCTAGTGGCGATAACTCACGTGTTGCCCTATATTAAATTAAAAGGAAGTTGCAATCCATTAGCCAAGCCATATTTAAAGAGGTTAGGTAAAATGATAATAACAGAGTGCACTCGGTATGTGATTAACCTCCAAGGTGTCATAGGTAGTCATGGTGAGGTTAGGTAAAATGTACCGGGACCCCAAGATGATTCCTGTGGGTTACTGTATGATGATAACCGAGTGCACCCAGTATGTGATAAACCTCCAAGATGTCATATGGAGTCATGGTGATCTCCGTGGTTGAGGGGTTATCTAACCTCGCTCATACATGCTAAGATGTTAGTGTGCATGTTGTAAAGTGAATGGGGATTCTGCATTATTGGCCTATGGGAGTGTCAAGTATTAAGTGTACTACAAGGAATTTCCTCATTCAACCCTTGTGTATTGGTTAGTTGTTAGTGGGAAAACTGAGTTTTCTCCTGGATCTCCTAAGAGTACCACAAGGGGGTCTAAGGGGAACTGAGTGCCATTTATGTGGGGAAACGTCCTAAACAACGAAATTGGAACAACGACTTACCTTAACAACGAAGTCAGTACCACGACGAATCTCTAACAACGAAGTCCTAAACCACGACTTTCATCAACAACGAAGATGTATTGCAACGAGGACTCCGCCACTTTTTGTGTGGTTGGATTTATGTGCCCCGGGGAAGGGATGACACTGGAGTTCCCACGAGGCATGGCGCAGGTCACGTGGGTGTTCAGCACTAGACCGCAACACCACACTTTTGATCGCCACTCACTCCTCACCTTTATTAGGATTCGACAGTGTTGGAGTGTTACGAGGATTTCTCTCCGCCCCCACCCACTCGGATTCGAAAGTGTTGCCTCCTGGCTGGCGGACTCTAAGGAGTGTGGGGAAGCAGTCTGCTCTCATGAAGCTTCGTCGTGGGAACAGCGTCTTTGGGAATGCTCTGTCATTGTAAGGTAGGCAGGACTATTTTTGATACTTTTTAGATGTTATGATTTGGACATTTGTGGTAATGCATGTTTATTTCTGTGTAAACCTGTGTTTTTTGTCAGCGATTTTAAAAAAGTGCATTTCTAATTACTTTTTTCAGTTCGTTATGACGCCATTTTAGTGATCAATGCAGTCAGCTTTGTAAAAATAGATGATGGACTTTTTTTTGTGTGTCTCCATGCGTAAATAATTGACTTTTTCCTGTTCGTCCGGTATTGACAAGTATGTCTTTATATTAGAAAATACGATATTTTAAAGATTGCTCACTTAAAAATAAATATAAAAACGTCTTTATTATTACATTATTTTTCTTATTAAATTGTCAAAAACATGATTAATTAAAAGTACATAGTGGCGTAATTTGGTACAGAGAAATGTAAAGAATTTTCGTGCATGAGGAAGTCGTTGTTTATAAAGTAGTGGTTTAGCAATGCTCGTTGTTTAGCCTTCGTGGTTAAGGCAGTCGTGGTTTAGGCAGTAGTTGTTTAGTCATACAACCATTTATGTGGCAGATGCATTGTATTGTATTGTAATTGCATTTATATAGCACTTACTACCCCTGACGAGGCTTCGAAGCGCTTTTTCGGCAAGTAGCATGCTACTCCGGGACCCATAAAGGATTAGTGTTGAATTAGTATAGTGAAATATGAAAGTAATTAAAGTGGTGGATAGGTTAGTCAGTTATTTGGATTCGGAAGGATAGCGGAAGGATAGAAGAGGAAAAAAAGGTTTGTATTTATATAGCGCTTGTTACCCCTGATGGGGTGTTGAAGTGCTTTTTTTTTTTTTTTTTTGGCAGTAACACGCTACTCCGGAAACCCATAAAGGATTAGTGGTGAATTAGTATGGTGAAATATGAAAGTAATTTGAGTGGTGGATATTAGTCAGTTATTTGGAGTGAGAAGGATAGCGGAGGGATAGAAGGGGGAGAAAGGTTTGCATTCATATAGCGCTTGTTACCCCTGAAGGGGTGCTGAAGCGCTTTTCAGGCGAGTAGCACGCTCCTCCGGAACCCATAAAAGGATTAGTGTTGAAAATTAGTATAGTGAAAAATGAAGTAATTTGAGTGGTTGATATGTTATTCAGTTATTTGGATAGAGAAGGGTAGCGGCAGGATAGAAGAGGGAAAAGAGGTTTGTATTTATATAGCGCCTGCTACCCCTGATGGGGTTTGAAGCGCTTTTTTTGGTGAGTAGCACGCTACTCTGGAACCCATAATGATTAGTGTTGAATTAGTATAGTGAAATATGAAAGTAATTTGAGTGGTGGATATGATAGTCAGTTATTTGGATTGAGAAGGGTTGAGGAGGGGTAGAAAAGGGAAAAGGTTTGCATTTATATAGTGCTTGTAACCCTGATGGGGTGTTGAAGCGCTTTATTGGCGAGTAGCACACTACTCCGGAACCCATAAAGGATTAGTGGTGAATTAGTATAGTGGAATATGAAATTTGAGAAGTGAACATGTTAGTCTGTTATTTTGATTGAAAAAGATAGTGGAGGGATAGGAGTGAAGGATTTTGATTTGATTTTTTTTGGAGGTCATAGCAGTAGGAGGAGGCTTTTGGATGAGTAAAAAGGGGTTGTGGAGGGGAAGAGTCAGAGGGAAGAGTTTAGAAAGGTTTGTTTTAGGGGATCGGTATAGTAAAAGAGGTGTCAGATGATGCAAGGAGGGGTAGAGTAAGGGAGAGTCTAGAAAGGGTTATTTTGGGGATCATAGTAGTGGTATGGGGTTTGGGATAAATGAGAGAGTGGGTGTAAAGGATATATTGATAGATGTATAGGGTGAGAAATAGGGTAGTGCATTGGAAAGAGCAGTAGAAAGAAGTTTGAGATGAGTCAGAAAGTTGGGTTAGAAGATATATTGAGAGAAGTATAGGGTGAGAAATAGGCTTGTGCATTGGATATTCTGAATTAGAAGAAAGTGATAAATATATAGATCCATAAGTACATTGAAAGTATATAGATGCGTAAAGGAGGTAGGTATATGTAGATTAAAGATTTTGATAGAGGTACAGGATGAGAAATAGGGTAGTGCATTGGATATGCTTTTCAGGAGGAAAGTAACAAACACACAGATCCAAGTACATGGAAGGTACATAGATGCACAATGGAAGAAGTACATGTAGACCAAAGATGCACCAGATAAACTCCGGTTTTCAAGTGTTATTGTACTTTAACTTAAAAAAAAAAAAATGTTTTTAACATAATTATTCTACATGTTTATACATAGCAATACACAAAGATAGGTACATATTTATAGTAAAAATAAATGATTATATACAGACGGATATGCTGTAAATTTCTGTTTGCGTATGGTGCTTATGTGGGGAAGAGTCAATTCTTGAGCAGTTTTCTGAAGATAAGGTGGCTGTCCGTGGATCTTATGTTGGGGGATAAAGAGTTCCATAGTTTGGCTGCTTGAACAGAGAAGGATGGGCCACCCATGGTTTTTTTATTGTATCTTGGGATTTTGAGGCGAAGTGCCATTTTAGAGCGGAGGTTCCTTTGTTGAATGTGTTTGGTGATTTTATTCCTGATGAAGAGCGGTCCCATTCCATGTATTGCTTTGTGGGTGATACAAAGCAGCTTGAACGTGGATCTTCTGGCAACCGGTAACCAATGCAGGGCTTTCAAGGCAGGTGAGATGTGGTCTCGCGGTTTGATATGCAAGAGTAGTCTGGCAGCCGAGTTCTGAATCCGTTGTAGTCTTTTCATGGTCGTTAAAGGTGATCCGTAGTAGAGGCTATTGGCGTAATCGAGTTTGGACAGAACAAAGGAGATGGTAGCTTGGCCCTTGTTTCGAAATCCCAAATGAGGGAAAATTCGACGCAGCGTTTTTATAGTGACAAAGCTTGATCTTGTTAGTTTGTCCACTTGGGCATTCATCGACAGCTTGGAGTCCATGGTCATTCTGAGGTTTCTTACTTCCTTTGATACTTTAGGTGGTGATCCCAGTTCATCAAGCCAGACGGCAAGCGGGTCATAATGTTTCCAATCGCCACACGTGAGAATTTCCATTTTGGAAGCATTCAATTTGAGGTGGCTCTAAGTCATCCACTGATCCACGGCTCTGAGCAGGGGCGGCTCCTCCGTTAGGGCGGAGGGGCATTGCCCCACTGCTTTCTCGCAGTGCGAGAAGCAGAAACACAAAATGGTAAAACTGCCATTTTATGTTTCTGCCTCTCGCAACGCGAGAAAGCAGAAGTGCCTGGTTGTGGGCGGGCAGGCGGGTGGGCGGTCCTGCTCGAGGGCAGGGGGAGTGGCTAGCCCACTGTTGTGGGACCTGACTGTTCGATCGGCACTCTGGGGCCGACCAAAGCAGTCATGCGCACTCTCCCTTTTCTCTATGTAGGCTGCTGCATGCAGCCTACATAGAGAAAATGGCCTCCCATTAGGCACCCGGCTGGGCGCTGTCCGCACCAATCACAACGCTGCCATTGCAGCGTTGTGATTGGCGGAGGGGAGGGGAGGGAGGCTGCCTCTTGGTGGCTGCTTTTTGAGGAGATGTGTGTTAGGATCTCTCCCAGTATGTCTGAATGTGGGTACATGACCACCACATGTGTATGAAAGTACTCTCTCTGTACAACCCTTCCAGCAAAGCTCCGACTTCCTAATGATAGCGTGAAGTCGGGTGGGACTAAGGTACCAATGCATCCAGCGGTGGCTCAGTCCCACACCTCCGTCTGCTACATCTCCTCGGTGCTATCCATTGCCTCCGGGCACACATAGCCCCAAACCAGAGCCTGCATCCTCCCTGCAAAAGGCTGGGTGATGAGAGAAAGTGGGCCTCCCCCCGCCTCGCTCCACTCTGGATGCCATTTGCAGCTCTAAGGGACATTCCGCTTGCCTCTCCACCCCTGCCCCTTCTCTCTCGGCAGGCCAGGCGCTAGCATCCTTGCTGCCATTTACCAGTCTCAATTGAGGCAGGTCGCCCTGTGATTTCAATGGGTATTCTTTTTGCCTCTATTTACCCACGCTGAATACCTCAATGCTGTGTTGGGCGGCAGCGCCGTGCGGTGAGGTTTGACTTCCTTTCAGGGCAAGGCAGTTGTCATGGGCCCATCACAGGGTACACCCCTGGAATCACTAGACTTCGATAGCGGCCATTTTTTCTCCTGGGCTGTCCAGGAGCCAGGGCCGCAGCAGAAGAATTTCACATCTATGGGGGCAATTTTCAGTCCCAAGCTCTTCAGGGGGCGCCCGTGGGGGTCACTACTTCCATCTCAGTTTCATGTCTATCGAGGAAGGTCATTTTAGTGTCCTGTGGGACCTTGGTGCGGGAGTTTAGACCCAACACGTCTTGGAGTGTCCATACCTCCCGGCACCGTTCTCTTAATGTTTTTATTTACTGGCCGAAAATAGGTGTGATTTGAATCGATAAATAAAAAAAATACCTACGTGAAAGTCCTTTTTTAAAAGCAGAGCAACCCAGGAGAAAATGGCAGCTGCTGGGCCCTCCCAAAAAAATCTCTCTCTATTTTTTTAATGAACATGAGGTGGTTAGGGAGCAACGTAGGAGCAGGTGTATCTTGAAAGTGACTTCAGCTTTAGCGGAGAGCCAGTATAGCTTTCTTAGGTTGGGGACATCTAGTTAATTTCTTAAGTTTGAAAATAAGCAATTCTATGATTTTTGGATTCTTATAAATGCTTCAGTTGGTACGCAAACACACCTAAAAGGCACCATATAATAGAGGAACGGTGCCGTATGTAAACATTATTTTGCAAAAGATTTCATGGACATCAGTACAGCTTATGCATTATGCATAGATAAATTATAGATGACTCAGAAAGAAACTGGATCTTTAAAAAAAATATATATATATATGTTCGAGTATTGTTGACATCAATGTAGCGCAAACAATCATTTAAAACAATGGGTCAAAGAGCATCAGAAATCGATATTTACATTTGGCAGAGATTAAATAAAAGCATGATAACTACAATTAGTTTTACAAATTGCACAAGGAAAATATAAAGATAAGATCAACGATTGCTTAGGCAAATACATACATTTTCATGACTTTGTCATGCGCCTAAATAAATTCAACAAACACTGCACTGTTGATGAGATAGACTTACCTTACAATTCTTATTCACATCTTGACTGAGTAATCTGCTATAGTACTCAAGAAAAGAAAAGGGTTACCTTCTTAAAATTGATACTGAAATATCTAGAGATGGAATTCATAGGGCCCCATTCCGAGTGCGTTTTTAATTATGATGTAGTCAGTAATGGGCTACAATGTAGTGCTTAATTTGTAAACAAATAAGTGCCACTGCCCTCGTCAGGAGACCACTGCAGCTTGCACCACCCAGTGCCCCTTCCAGCGCTGCCAATGACAGTACCTACATTTCAGGCCCCCAAAGCTATAACAATGGCATGGGTGGCAGGTATTAGTTGTTTTTAATGTATATTGAATTAAGAAACAACTGTTGTTCTACTTATCTCTAAATTACACAAACAGCACCACCCTGTGGTTGACTGTCGTAAGTGCCAGTGTTGACAATTAAATGCCGGTGCTGAGCACCGGAAACCACCAGCTCAAATTAAGCACTGGACTAGAGGAGGCCATCAGAGTGACAAGATCTGTGGTAACTTTGTGGGACACCTGGAAACTCCACCGTCTAAAGACAAGTGGAGTCTCTGGGTAAAATACAGGGAAATAATGAGGAATAACCACAGTAACCGGGACCAGAAATACAGAATTTCGCCCAGTGGGTCCTCGTTTGTAAGGGGGCCATCAGGGTCATACTTGTAATGAGTAGGCAATTCCCTCCAACAAAGTTCCCAGCACCAATTTGTGTTACTCCGAGGGCATGGGGTGGTACTGGCACACTTGCAAAAAGGCCCAGAGTATTTTAAGCTCATGCATTGTGGAGCTTCTGTGGATATCTCAAAGAAACTGTTACTTTTGGATTGAATAAGATAGTCCAGCTAGAGCGCCTTACGATTTGTAAACAAAATTAGGAAAGAACAAATTAACAAAATTTGATAGTTAAATTATCAACATAGATGCCTAAACCATTCTCACCAGTACTCACTTTTTGGTGCTAGTTAACATTGCTTGCATAGTTAGATGGACACCTTTTGAAATTCTCTTCTGTGGCCTAGATGTTTTGCAAAGCACAAATGAAAATTATGTCATTAGGTTGAGCCTGGCAGCACGCATGCGCTGTGTACAAGACATGCTGTAGTCACTAAAAGGGCTTTGATCCCGCCTGCTGCGTTCCATAGGTTGACTCCGGCATCGCTCTTCTTTGCTGCTTCTTGATTAGTTCTGCATCTGATACATCACTTCCGTTTGTCGCTGAGCAGCACCGCTCAACTACAGATTAATTCCCCTAAAGTAGTGGCCGTCCGCTTTGATGCAGGTACTATTTCTTCTATCCCCATGCCCTAGGGGACTATATTGAGCGTTTCCTTGGCCCAGTGCTTCATTTTTCACACACTCGCTCTCGGCCGCTCCCGCGCTCTAACACACATTGTTTACATGTTTAGTGCACTTTATTATAATTTATTGTGCATGTTTTATTATGCTTTATTATGCACAGCTGCTGTGCTTCAGCACACATTGGTTTCATGTTTTGTGCGCTTTATTATGCTTTATTGTGCATTCTTTATTATGCGCACCCGCCACGCTTTATCACACAGCACGGCAACTCTTCCACCACTGAGCTGAAGGGAACTGAAGGTCTGTCCCGTGACCTCTGCGAAACACCCTGCAGGTGGGGCGCAAATAGAGTAGGCTGCATAAAACGGCTTCCGCCCACTGCCGGTGTTTTAATTTTACACAACGTTTTTCCGCCTAGCTACAGTAACTACTTTCTATAACTCTCTGATCTTACTCCGGTCTCCCAAGAGGCAGCCACAAAGTGACGACCCAGCAGACGGGGTTAAACACTGGTGTGTAGCATCGCTCAGTAGCAGCGCACAACGACCATTGCGTTAATTGACCACCTGCATGGATCTGAGCTCTCCAGATTCCTAGGTCCTCAAGAGAACAGATGGTCTAGCCTGCGGCTTGCTTTGCTTTCTGGTTTGCATTGTACTTGACGTTCCATTAATTCCTTTATACTCTCAGGATTACGCCGTCAGGAAAGCGAAGAAAAAATTTAGCCAATGTGAACTCCCAAGCAAGGACCTGGGATACTACTTGAGAGCGCTGGTAAAGTTGGCAGGGCTGTTATGGGTGCAGGAGTACACCATGCATCCGCAAACTGGATTTTAGTGTAAAATCACCGAATTTACAGCCTAATTAAATATTATTCAAAAGTACGGTTGCTAGATTGCAATTCATCTATGCCAACATGACGCCACAGTTCTACTCCAGAGTACTAACCGACCAAATAAGTGCTTTCTGGGAGGCTTTTATTCTTAATTTAATTAAATTACAGCGCACCCATTATTTATAGGAGCGATACTCGAGTTTGGGGCTGGGACAATCACTGTTCTGCCCCGCAGAGATCTGGCAACCTTATTATGCAAGAATGGGAGGGGGGGCTAAGGGATAATCGCTCAATCTAGTGCCTTTACAGAGCCATTAAGTGACAGTCTTGCTGCAATGTTCGATACCCGTCACCAGTTTGTGGGAGGCAGGAACCGTGGGGAGTTACCTGTATAATATTGTTGCAATGCCATTTGGAAATTTGCAGCGCCAACTGCATGTGCACAGCGCTTTATCAAGGTGCACGGAAAGCAATGGTCAGATGTACAATGTGCTCATGATCTTTCGAACGCTCCACAAGAGGGCAATGGTTGACACACAATGACAGATTTCGTATAAAAAAGTCCTCTTAGGATTTGTTGAGAATGAGCATTGTTTTATGGGTGGGTGTCCGGAGAGGCGATTGTGTGGTTTTATTGCTCCTCGTCATCTTTTGCAACTCAGGCTGTATAATTAAAACAGCTCCGTGGGGACACTGCCTGTTACTGCACGCAGCCGGTAGGTCAGTTTTCAAATGTTACATTTATTAGTCCCATTATTGGCAACACACCCCACCCACACCACAACAGAGTATGCATGCATAAATAAATACACAACACAACTTTTGTTTGGGAAAATTAGTGCTGCAGGTTTATTCCATACAAAAGTATGCAATATGGTGGGTTATCTTACGGGCGATCCAAGGGCAGGCAGCTGTACCAACCTATGCTGCCCTGCCCGCCTGATGAGCCAAGCACTGTGGAGTAACCAATCAGCGCTACCCTTATGGGGGTGATCCCCTTACTGGATCACGTGACACATTGGTCCCTATTACTCACGCCCCTTTCAAGGCGGAGCGTAGCAAGGCAAGCCCCCGGTTGTTCAGGCCCACAACCGCCCGAAGGACTAACGGGGCGCAGACGTAATTGTTCCAGGACCCTCCCATGAGGCTCCTGGGATTTGGCTCTGGCACCCCTATTGTGCTCTTGCAGAGGTACTCTTCTGTACCCATTTGCTTCCAGATCGCCCTGTAACTCCTCCTGCAACGAGAAAGAAAACATTACAACGTTCGATGTATTTCGCCTGCCAACCCCACGCCGGGTAAGCGGTAGGGTGGGAGACGGCGTGTCCGGCGCAAAGAGGATGCCAAGATGGCCGGGGGGAGGCATAAATACCTCCCCACCTCCTCTGCGTGCCGGAAGTGACGCGTCTGGTAGGGGGACTCCTCCTTGAGTCCCGCACATCATTGGGGGGTGGGGAAGTGCCCAAATGGCACTAAAGGGGCCGCCCGTTTAGGGTGGCCCCCTGCGGGGCCGCGGGCAGCCGCATAGTCCCATTATTGGCAACACACCCCACCCACACCACAACAGAGTATGCATGCATAAATAAATACACAACACAACTTTTGTTTGGGAAAATTAGTGCTGCAGGTTTATTCCATACAAAAGTATGCAATATGGTGGGTTATCTTACGGGCGATCCAAGGGCAGGCTGCTGTACCAACCTATGCTGCCCTGCCCGCCTGATGAGCCAAGCACTGTGGAGTAACCAATCAGCGCTACCCTTATGGGGGTGATCCCTTACTGGATCACGTGACACATTGGTCCCTATTACTCACGCCCCGTTCAGGGCGGAGCGTAGCAAGGCAAGCCCCCGGTTGTTCAGGCCCACAACCGCCCGAAGGACTAACGGGGCGCCGACGTAATTGTTCCAGGACCCTCCCATGAGGCTCCTGGGATTTGGCTCTGGCACCCCTATTGTGCTCTTGCAGAGGTACTCTTCTGTACCCATTTGCTTCCAGATCGCCCTGTAACTCCTCCACAGCTCTGGAGGCGGCCCCCGTCGCCTAAAGAGCCCCCCACCAAAACAGCTCCTTTCTCACTGCAACCTGAAATTTCCCGGGCCTCATTCATGTCCAGAGGAACAGATCCAAGCCCACCTGTGCAAGTGCACCCCAACATTGTCAAATTAACCTTTGGTGTTCGCCCGGCATAGCTCATGCCTGATGAAGCCAAAGCCCCTTGTTCTGCAAACTTGCGCATGGAGCGGTTTATCCTTCTCTGGGAATGTACCAGTGCCTCACATGCGCTGCAAGAATGTGATGGCCTCCCAGGAGGGAGCTCTACCCTTAAACATCGCTGTATTACCCTTCAAGCTGATGTGGCTCCCACCTCCTGCAACCTGAAGTTGCAGGCCTTCTAGCAGTTCGTGCTCCCTAACACCTGTTTCCCCAATACCTGGAACAGCAGCACACATGCTTGAAGACCGCTTCCACAACCAGGCTATATACTCTGGCTATGCGGGCGGGGCATTTCCTGCTCAACTGAAGCAACCCGTAACCCGCCCAGGGAGCAGGGTGCACCTACTTTGTTGAGGTTGACCAGACATGTGCACCGACCTTTGTGATTAATAAACCATGGCGAACAGGACTGATCGCCTAGCGCACACTACTGCAGTACATCAACCATTTGGAGTGACAACTTCGCCACCTGCCAGGCTTGCTTAACTAAAGCTCGATGACAGATACACACATACCTGCTAACCAGCTGTGACCCTTGATGTTCAACCCAGCTAATGACCTAGTACCTTGATATTCCAGGGAATATTGCCCTCCACAAGATCAAGCCGCACATGAGCCTATGGCCTACACCTACTGGGCCGAGGTGCATAGTGTGCTCTGGAATTGTCAGTGATGGTGCTCCAAACACATTTCAAACCGCTATTGGAGCCACAGCACACATTCTGGCCTAACCAGCTGGCGCATGCCACCTGAGCTACCTTGCCGCTGCGAGATTTTGCTCTTAACGCCAACCTCTTGCGGCTACTGGTGCACATAGTCTGTAGGTCTTGCCTCCACTCTATTTATGCCGATACCTGCAATGTACCCCTCTGCCCCTGTATGGGCGGGAAAATACCCGTAACATTGCAAATCCCCCTGCACTCACAGTCTCGGGCAGTCAGGAGGGGGAAGAGAGGTCCATAGAATTGGTTCTGCTATCTTGCTTGGCCACCTAGCCCGCAAGCACCCTCGTCTGACAGCACCCTATCTGCTGTGTCGCCCGTGCAATGTCCGCGCCCTGGCGCAGGACGTCCCGATCGACACCTCTTCTAACAGACTGCCTTCAGGAAGCTGGAGTGAACGGTTGTATGTTGTGCACTGACCATAAAACCTAGGTTTGCTTTGAGAGGGATCAATTTGTTGCACTCAAACTAGTGGCAACGTGCAGTTCTATAGCATTCTACCCTGCAGGGTGTGCCTGGACGATCCTAGACACCCCCTGTGAGCCAACCTGCTTTGACCCAAGATGCAAGGCACTACACCCGGTACACTTGGTTATCCCGAACTTAATTGCCCTCCCCGGAATCGTGTGTAAAGGTACCCGGTCCCTGAATTACTCCCTAATAGTCTATGTGTCACGCCATGCTCCTTTTTATTCCTTGTTCAAAGCAGTGAACTCGCTCACCCACGAGACCTGCTAGAAGCAAGTTTAGTATAGCCTGTACATGGAATTAAATTCCCCCGCCAACTGCACAGAGGGCAAGCCACACTCACTGCTACTGATGTCTGACTAATTGGCCCTTGGAGGCCGTGGCAGTACTGCCCGGTCGGCAAGTACGCCCACGGTACAGTTGTAATTTAATACCTCCTGCCGCTGACAACTGCAGGTGCCTAATACCGGGCTGTGTGTATGCGGCCCAGGAAGCCTAAAAATAGGCTTGGTGTGGATGGGTAGTTAGCAATGCCTGGCAATAAGTGTAATGCCTTTGACAAACCTCTCCTGACTGGCATCTATGCCATTCTTAAACATTCACGGTTTTGCCACATGTCACCCTTCTGGTTGGTGATATGGAACCTCCTACCCAGCATAAGCGGACAGTCTCGCGTTGCCGTCACACCACCTGTGTATCTTGAATCACCCTCCTGTGTCACCTAACCTCGGTTCTAGAGTGCACTTAATCCACGCCGTTGACCAGAATTTCACAGGCCTCTTTGATTGCTAGACCCTGGAGAACACATTGATGGAGTCAATTCTGGTTTGAAACAATATATATGCATTGTGCCCTCTATTGGAGACAACTCACCCCTCATGTGTAGTTGTGGAGTGACAACTACACCAGTGCCTACACAAGTCACCCAACAGACAAGTAGACCCTGACTACTTTGTGTTCTGGTGCTAGATTTGGGAAGAGTCTTGCCTTCACTTGCTGCTCCCTGGGAAACACACAATGCCCGTGCTCTGGCTACAACTCAGCGATGCCCTCGTGTGGCAATGAACCCCTGGTCAAATAAGAGTGCCACTCCAACTAATAAAACTTACACCTTGACCATGGGTGGGTGGAGTCTAGCTCTCCCCAAACTTCTGCTGTTGAAACCCACGGACACGCCTCCTGTCAGTTCAAATTAGTAATTCCTGTCACTGACCACCACAAGGGGCTCCTACTGGGCTGTGTAAGTGAGGCCCAGGGGTGACCTTGACGATCGGCTTGGTGTGGATGGGTGCTAACATTACCTGGCTGAAGTGCAATCCCTTTGACAAACACTCCTGCCAAGATGTGCCACTCAGGTAGAAGCAAGAGTTATCCAGCCCACCTTACTTCCTGTCCCAGTTATCTGAGTAAATTGTGAAAGATGCACATTTGAAATGGTAGCGGATACTGTAACTTACGCCTGCAAATGCTCTGCACAGAGCAGCCCGCTAGACAATGGCTTCCATTGAAAGGCGGTGCCAACAGACCTCCTAGCTCTAAAGGCGGTACCTCTGAGTAGGGCTCTACTCTAACAAGTGCCCCATGCATCGGATACCGCCTCCGGCTGCAAGCCGCTCAGTGCTACTGATGCCTTGGCACTTCATGCCCCACAGCCAGCTCACCCTGCTACAATGCGCTCGTGACTGGGCCTCAAAAGTGCGGCGAAAGCGCGAGACTTCCTAGCCTGACCTTGGCTCTTCACCAGGCTCCCTCGCAAGAGCCAACCACAACCTTGTGGCCTAAAACATTCGCCCTGTGGGGCGGATGCGAATTGACTGCAAACCACTCCTAGGCGTTCTCTACCCATGTTGTAAATGGAGTTTCAGGTAGGCTAGGGTATGCACCTAAGCCTGGCCGAAGCCACCCCTCTAGTCAGGGGAAGGGGGTGCACACTTATGCTGACTCCTGCCCACCCCTTAGGTGGCTAGGCAGAGACTGGCTATCCCAGAGGCAGTTTAAATTTGATGTGCCATATGCACTCCCACATTGGCACCTGCAGCAGAGATTCCATACCAGGCAATTCTAAATACCCTGCGTATCGTCCACCCAAGAGAGACTTAGTACCATCTGCCCCTATTACTCTGTGCTACCAAACCTTATTATGACCTCACCGGTATTATATAACTCACTAGGTCAATCGGGCCACCGTCCTACAGCTCAGATAGCACAACCCCGTAGTTGTTGGCAGCAACTGTACTTCGCATAACAGCACAGAGTAAATAAAAATTGTGCTTTCCCCCTTGGGCTGGTAACTGACATCCAACAAGTCAGAACCTGGTCATGAGATCCCAGTTTCCTAGAGTAAAACAATGATTATCCTGCACCATTAACAAATGTGCTACATGCCCGCATGCCCTAGCCCCCTGGTGCTACAGGTGGGCAGCCACCCCCTGGAGGCAGTGGTCTTTCCAACTCTCCTCCGAATTACGCAGCTATAGGGGCTCCAGATAATCTTAGGTGTGAGAAAAGTCTTTCTAACGTAGCCAACCGACGGTTTAAACGTGTAAGTGACTGGCCCCCAATATGGTGTGACCAAACCAAGGCTGAAGCAATAGGAGCATGAGGCCTTAAGCAACGGGTGTCTTTGTGTACTGGAAACATTACTTAGCCCCGCCAAGAACCATGGACATCCCCTAAATGCGGGTCACCAGATCGTCAAAGAAATATTGATGGATTTGAGACCTATGCACCATCCAAACTGCCGAATTAAAATTGGCGAGAATAGTTCTATGAAAGAAAAGCATTGAATGACCCGCTCAAAGTCAAAGGACATATCAAACCGCTTAGGTCTACTTAGCTGAGAAGGATGGAGCAATGCCCCTTATCGGTATTAGTGAATGAAGGCATTATTCATTCATGTACAACTAAGTGGGGGACCCAGCCCCCAAGTGGCCTTCCCACTTTGGGCACCCTGGCAGTATAAAGTGGTTTAAGGGCCTGTCCGTGACTATTGTCTATATTGGGACGAAGATGAACCATGATATTATCACGATCAAAGTCTGATGTCACTCGCAACATCTGGCATAATTTCATACATAGCCCTGACTGGCACCACACTCTCTCATCCTATGCTCTGTGTGATATAGGCCCACTATAGTGTGAGCAGAGCCCCGCGCTGAATACCTGGCTACATGTTCGCTAATGCACAAGTAAAATACCCCTTTCCTAACAGATTGGGTTGCACCGTACATAAACAAGAATCTAGTGGGCTAGTTACTCTCCTGGGGCCCCAATGTTTGCTGCCTGTGCCACCCTTCAGCCCCATGGAAATTGTGCTGGGCTCTCGCTTACCCTGCTGAGTGAGCCCACTGTATTAACCAAATTCATTAACAATTTCTGCTTCTGCCTGTACTTGGTAACACGTTCACCCCATGGTATCTTGGCGCTGCATAACATGTTTATTGTTACTCAGCTCCATGGTACTCGTTTTATCGACCTCAGAAGGATGAAATGCTTTGTTTATTGCAACCTTGTTTGCCACCCAGCGAAGTATTTGCTCAATGCGCCTCTGCGCTACCGCTCATGCTTCACTAACCCTGCCGCATGTGCACCATCCCGCAAAAGGAATGGCTCCTGTACTCAACTTAAAAGGCAAAGTGCACCGCACGCGCATCTACAATGTGCCTCTGCGCTACAGCTCATGCAGTTCTATCTAGCACATACTCAAGCTGAAGGTATCGAGGCGCCTTGCATGAGCACCCGTCACGTAATACCATGACATACGCCACATTACAGGCACAGATAGCTCTACGTGGCAGTGGGCCCCGCCAATTATTACACAATCTACAAGGCCGCAATGACAATCACTCATCGAGGGGGTTCACCACAGGGGAACTAGCAAACTGCAATGCACTCCCTGCTCCGTACATACATAGAAGAGTAGACTAGACACCAGAGTAAGAATTACTCTTGTGCAACTTACTGCTTTTTAAATTAAGCCCCTGCTCTCAAACTGGGAGAGGGATAGTGCAGTGGGCACAGTTAACAATGCTTCCATCAGGGACAAACAGCTTGCTAACCCGGATTGAGGAGCAAGCACGCTGATGCTGAACATGGCGGGCCCTTGAAATCCTTTACACTTGACCAAACCGTGGGGTTAGGGGCCCCATAGTTTAGAAGAGGCTGTAGGCAATCAACCAGCGCAAGATCCTTGCACAGGTTTGGCACCACACTCCTTTAAACTGTTGAGCAATGAAGCTACGCCAAGGTATAAAAACGCTATACTTGAGCGCCAGTTACATACATATTCAGCACAACTATCCTTGTGCTCACAGCGAATGAAAAGCAAGGCCTTCAGTGGAAATGTGCTACGCTCACCAATCCAGGTGCGTCCCTCCTAATTGCAATGTTTTGCAGCATGTACGGAATCATGGGCTGAGTGGAAACAGCACCCTATCTGGCTCATGGCTTAATAATGACCAGACTTCCCCCGTGTCTGGTTGCTGCCACACAGTTCTTACCCCGAACCACCGTCCGGAAATTATCAGGAAGAGCAACCCCTAGGGGTATTGTGGTTTCCCACTATCTTGATGGAACGGAAGGAAAAACCTGGTACTCCGTCCCTACCCCAGCCACATTCACCAAACCGAATTCAGCCTACCTCATTCTTAACTGAATCAAAACTGTAACCTTGTGTCTGGCATTCCTTTCTAGCATGGCGAAGCCAGCGAGGACAAACTGCCGCGCCCGACGCCGCAACACAACCTGTGCTGCAACAAACCAACGCATGCATCAACAGGGCCCAAGGCCAGACTGACTTTGGGCGAAAGGAACCTGCATTTGTGTGCCCTAAAAGTGGCTAACCGGCGCCGGGACTCGACATGGTCCCCACCCATCATTACAGCTCGAACCGCGGGCCACTTACACCCTCCTGAGAGGTCCCATTCTTGACGATGGCACACCATCAACCTCTACGGAGCAACCAGCTTGACGGGCTGTACTTTAAATAACCAATGTCAGTCTAGAATAAGTGTTGCTCCCCAAGAATGCACCACTTTCAAAACACGCACACGCCATATCACCTAAAGGCTCCTAGAATGGAAAGTAGGAGAACCGGGGGATGTTCTCAACCGCGAATGAAAACCTGCATCCAATATGCACTGCTGAAAGCGAGCCTCACAGATAGCGCCCCTCCCTTAAGTGTGCCTTGGCACCGGCGGCGATGCTGGCCTAAGGCCGCATGCGTGAAGGCGACCATGGCACCACCATGCCCCCATCAGCTCATAGTGCGCCCTGGGCGCCAGGGCCCCAGCAACTCAGCTCCAACTCTGCTCTACTGCTCCAGATACCCAAAACGAGAGGCCCGTCACCGGTAGAAAACAAGAAAGGCACTCAGAGACCTACACTGGTGTGCCAGCTCTCCGGCGCTGCTGTTGGGCTGCCCGATCTATGGTGCACTAGCCATGCCATGGCCGGTCATTCAGGAGTCGGTGATGAGAGAAGTTCCGCCCGCACCTGACCTCCACCCGGCCCGGCTCACCTGCCTGGCTCACATCCTCTCCTTAAAATACTAGTTGGTGCCTGGGCCCCCGTCGAGCTGCAAAGCCACCCAACAAGCATACGCTCTCTACCAGCTACCAGCTGTAATGTACCGTCCGGCCCGATGTCTGCTCCCACACATGAGGGAAACGTGCAGACTGACCAAAGGCACGAAGGGCATGGGCAATTGGCCAACCGGGCACCGCCCGGAGTGAAACGTATGCCCCTAGGGCCCAGAGTCAGCGCCGACTACTCCGCAACTGGATATCCCTCAATAAACAAAGCGAGAACGGCATCCTGGCTATCTCACTGGGGCACCCCTAATCAGGTTTCTTAGGGCAGAGGTAACTCGCGGCCCCCTAGTGGGCACACCGACAGCTCCCCCAGCCAAGCACGGTCTACCGCTGGCAACCCCAACGCGCCGCACAGAGTGCCCAGCCATGGAAGCCACGGGGCAGGGGCCGTGAACTACCTCGGGGCGTAGCATGACCCAGCCGGCGATGCGCGGGTCCCCGGAGAGTGAGTGCGCCAGCGAGCCTAGCATCGCACCCCCAAGCAGGCTAAATTAAAACCGGCTGCACAACCCAGAAAGCCGATGGTCCACGGGCCCCCCCATAGGACAAGCGCCCCTGGCCACACATCGACCAGCGGAGCCACAAGATCGCCGTTAAAGTGGGCACCGGCGCCATGCGCCACTGGGCCGGGTGGAGGAAGCGGGGGGGATGTTGGGGCTCAGGCAGTAGCCGGAGAGCCCGCCTCCCGCTCTCAGCGCAGACCGTTCCCTCTGCACGCACACCCCACGCGCCGCCAGACCGAGGGCCGAGCAAGGCCCTCCTTGCCCCCCAACTCACCGTGCAAGACGACCCCAACTTGGTCCCGGGTACACGACACCGGGGGCGCGGAGAAGGCATGGCGTGTCCAGCGGGGGTCAGGGGAGACCGCACCCACGACCACATTAGCACTGAATTGGAACACCGGGGGTGGGGGGGGGGGGGACAGGAGCATCTACCTGAAAGACCGTACAGGGAGGCAGGAGGACTGCCCCAAATGGCCCGAACTATCTCAGGACCAGGCTGGCAGGAAACTCGGCTGTCGCCCCCCAAAGAACGTGCAATGTGCGACTAGGAGCAGCACCCCAGAAAGGTCGAGGATCCGCCCGGCACCCTGCAGTGATTACATCCGCTGTGCGTGACAAGGGACTGAACGCATAAACTAAGGGAGGACTCAGAGCGTTACCTCTTGGCCACTGTGACACGTAGGGAATGGTGATTACACTCGCGCACCTATGCTGCCAGCACGTGGTGCGCAATCCCTCGTCACCGGGAGGAAGAAGGTCCTCATGGGGAAACACCCACGCCCAGGTGCTACGGGACCCGTTCTGACTGTCCGAGCACACCCTGGACGTGTGTCCCGTCGCTGCATGCGGCGCTCAGCCCGCCGTGCACCGCCCCCGTCGGTGGACGGCATAAGGTACTGTAACGCTTGGAAGAGGGCCAAGGGTACCAGCAGGGCCCATTGACCCCCCCCAACTGGGAAAGTTGAGGTGAGTGCCAGGCCGCATGGCCCACTAGCTGGCCTACAAGTGCCCGCGCCCCCCCAATCGTCGTCCCAGGCAATAGATGGCAACAACCTGGGGGAAAGGGAGCCCGGGAGGGGGGGGGCGCCGGGGACCCAGGGCGACTCACCGCCAACCTTCCGAAGTCCAGTACTTAGGCCCAGATCGACGGCCGAACGACGTTAGCTGACCGGCGAGACGGCGTGTCCGGCGCAAAGAGGACGCCAAGATGGCCGGGGGGAGGTATAAATACCTCCCCACCTCCTCTGCGTGCCGGAAGTGACGCGTCTGGTAGGGGGACTCCTCCTTGAGTCCCGCACATCATTGGGGGGTGGGGAAGTGCCCAAATGGCACTAAAGGGGCCGCCCGTTTAGGGTGGCCCCCTGCGGGGGCCGCGGGCAGCCGCATACCATTTATTTTTGATAGCATTGGTGTTGCAATGTAGAACCTCAGTATGTCATACTGAGGTTGTGGGGAGAACGTTTTGGTAGCGCAATTCGACAGGAGTCAATTGCTCCACGGTTGGAGAAGGGACACCATTTGCTGGTAATAAATAAATTAAGGTTTCAGCCTGATCCCTTGCTGTCGTGGCGTCTTCTTTACATTTTTGGCAACGATTGCCAGCCATCTGACATAACACCGGTACCAGCAGATGGCGTGTGGAGCATGGGCAGTTTCTAGGGGCCTGTGTAGCTGCTTTGTGTATGGCGCAGGACGGCACTGCTCCGTGTATAGAAACATCTGTGTTACCCAAGCGATGCAGGTGCAGGAGATGTTGGCGTCTGTGAGTGTTATGGCATAATTCTGCAGCACTGTGATCGCTTAAGGGGACCGATGTCAGAGAAATGGATTGCGTGCGCACAGTGGAATCGCACACTTTTGTGGCTGGGCTCTAGGCTAATACGCGATCTGATTACGCCTGATAGCCTTCCAGGCGCAGTTTCAAAGTATCTAAGGGCAAACTCGCTGTAGTTTGAAGGCACCGCGTTGTGGCAGAGACACATTGCCCCGTCTGGGACACTGCGCTTACCGTTTGGCCTATTGGGAGCAGGAATAGAGAGCAGCCGGAGGGGGGTGTGCTCTTCTACTGTGAAGTGCTGCTAATCTGGTTTCCGGCTGGTGTCTGCTGGCCCATGTGACTTCTTAGAAGAAAGAACCTTAGGTCTTTCTCTAGCTTCTGGATACTGCTGTTAAAAACAAGCATTGGTATAGCCAATAGGTCTCGCTTTTGGGACCTTATAAGTATTTAGTTATGCAGCACAATATCCTTGGTGCAACAACATTAACTGTTGCATGGTTAAACACTTATAAGGTCCCATAGGCGAGACCTATTGGCTATGCCAATGCTTGTTTATTTTGAGAGGGAGAGTACCTGCACTTCTCAAGAGTGACGTAATACTTTCAATTGCAGAGCACCGGCACTTCTCAGAAACAAGCAGGGGCTCTGGTACTTAGTGCCTGCACTTCTATTTTACCATTTCAAGCACTGGCCACAGCGAAGTAAGTAATGCCAGTGCCCTTCATTGGAATGTCTTGTCATTTTTTGCAGCGATTATACCTAAACTAAGGCGTCTGAGCAGTTGCATTGGTTTCTTCAGAGCATTTAATTCGGTTCAAAGGAAGGCAAGGCGTTAATTACAAGTGGAGGTGCACCAGGCAATGAAGTCCAAGACAGTGAAAGTGTATCAAACGTCTTTATTTCAGTTTAAATCTTTTCCATAGGTTCATAAAGCAAACAGTTCAGCCAACGGGTTTCGTTCCCACAAGGAGAACTTCATCAGGGCTTAATATCACAGAAATGAAGCCATCAAGTATAGTGCGCTGGATGTAAAGGAAAGTTCCCAGGGCTGAGTAACGCCCAAATCAAGCTTCTATTTACTCCGTCAGTACATACGCGTCCCAGGTAGGGTGACCGCCTCCTGGGACGCGTACGTACTGACAGAGTAAATAGAAGCTTGATTTGGGCGTTACTCAGCCCTGGGAACTTTCCTTTACATCCAGCGCACTATACTGGATGGCTGACATTGGATCTTGCACAAACAGAGCTATTCATTTCTGTGATATTAAGCCCTGATGAAGTTCTCCTTGTGGGAACGAAACGCGTTGGCTGAACTGTTTGCTTTATGAACCTATGGAAAAGATTTAAACTGAAATAAAGACGTTTGATACACTTTCACTGTCTTGGACTTCATTGCCTGGTGCAGCCCCGCTTGTAATTGCCCCTTTCAGGATCTGGATCACAGAGGCGCCACGCAACAGCTGGTGCTGGGGTATGAGTGCACAGGACCATTTACTGGTGAAACTGGCGTGAGGTGCAGAGCTACAAGTCCGCCGTTGAAGTTTTTTCTTTCAAAAGGAAGGCAAGGCGTTCTTCCAAGAGTCAAAGATATCCATCAGCCCCTTAACTTGGGTCCCTGCGTCAGGACAGAAGTTAAAACAAGCATTTGCAATGCAATAGGTATCGCATTTACGAGAGTTTGAGCTATTGGCATTGTAAATGACAATGCCTTTTATTTTTTTGTTGTGTTTTAAAACATAAATAAAAAGGCATTGCCATTTACAATGCCAATATCTTAAACTCTCGCAAAAGCGAGACCTATTGCATTGCAAATGCTTGTTCTTTGTTGTTGGTCATTCATTCTGTGGTTTCAGAGTTACACACGGAGAAAAATCTCCTGTGGGACATCCCATTTGAATTATGCAAGTTCACACGAGAGAACTTCACTTTATAATTTTATAACCTTTTGATCAATCTGCACCAAATGTGGCACACACTTCGATGTCCTACTATACTCCACTCTTACTTCCTTCTCACCCCCACAGTATTGGGTAGATTGGTGAATGGGAAGAATATTGAGAATGCAGAATGGGCTTTCCTATGAAGTGAAGTTTCTTGTTAAATACAGAGGTGTTACACGTCCTGATGATCAAGTAATGATGTGCACTTCTTTAGCAGCACATGACTGTAGTTACCTTCTTTAATTGATATGGAAGTAGTAAGGGGACACGTTTCCAAACAAGGCTTCTGAATGTTGGCTTTTTTGGTTTAACAAATGAAGGTTATGTCAAATGTATGTGTGCTATTTGCCACATGACGTTGGATTTAGCTACAATCAGGACTTGGTGAGCACTACAGGAAAGTCAGCTGTGTTATTACTATGTGAAACAACAGAATCTTAAGAGAGTGTACTTTGTTTTTCACATCACTACATATTGCAGGCAGTCAGGACAAATCACAATGCTTCGCTTTTCTCCTTTTTGATACTTTTTTACAATTTCAGTCCTCTGCAATGCCTTTATTTAATTCAGGCGTTTTATGCAGCACTGTCATGCCACCGTAGGTGATTCTTGTTCATTTGAGCAGGTAAAGTAAAAATATGTATTTCTCCATTTAATAGGATTATGTGTTATGTAGAGTGTGTTCACTCGGTAAGCAACCCCTTGCCTGTCAACTGGCTTCATGGTGTCTGCTGAAATGTCAGGAGAGGGAAGGCGGATAGTAAGTACTTGGGCCCTTGCTTAGTAATCCTCCGCTCTGAATTGATTCAAGCCTCCAGCGGGAACCCTGGGGGTTTAAGGCCTGCTTTCCATGGCTGCATCTCTTATAATGAAGACTCGGCCGAGGGGTTTAGCTTTGCACTTGCGGTTTGTCAAGTAGTTTCTGTGTTGAAGGTGGGGAAGAGCCAGGGCTTCAGTGAATTTAATTCGGTGGTTAGTTTGTAAACATAGAAGGCTGTTATGGAACATGGGGAGATGGGGTGAAGGCATCATGGTAAAGATCGAAGGTGAGGATTTTGGCAGTGGCTGGCGGCGGGATCAGTAGAAGGTTTCCTTAGAGAGGGCAGAATGCTCGTTTTCCCCGTCTGAGATATAACGCAGGCCAGAGGGAATGAAATGAGAACCTGCCATGCAGCAGAACGTGTGCACTGCGGGTAGACATAAACTAGGGGCGCTTACTGGAATATGCTTTACTGTTAAGATGATCTTTTATTGTTTCTTTACATGTTATATGTACACCTGGACTCACAGGGTAAATTGTTATTTGTAAAACACTCTAACACTCTGTGGCTGGAGAGGCCCTATACTAGAACCTTTAATAAAATAAATAAATAAGCATTGCAGTGTTGGGGGCCTCCATGGAAGGCAATCAAGGGGCAGAGGGACAACATTGACAGGAATCGTCTTTCTGCTCCGACATTCTATCCTGTTCTTTCTGTTACTCTGTTTAATTTCAAACATCCACCTCTGAAATGTTCTAATAGCATCATTGCCATTCCCACTCGGTCTAAACCGATTATTAAAGGCCCTCTCCCTCGCCTCAGTGACCTATAACTCAGGTTTAGGGACTTTAATGACCAATTAGCCATCAGCAGTAGAAAACTGAACTCTACAGTATTTTGCAGGTGCTTGGCCCACCTCAAGCAAGCCTGCTTAACAATTTTGATAGGGAGCTGGCAGCGTGCTTTAATTTTATCACAATATCCTTAAGAACAAAACATACAATTTACCTTTTTCTAATCTGTGGTATGTGAATGAAGCAGAGGAAATGCAGCTCCTCCCACCCGCTTCCTCCCACTGCCTGAAATCCTCTGGGGGGAAGCGCGGTGCCCGTCTCTCCGCTGGCATTACACCCAAACATTCATAAACACACCAAGCGCATGGGCCTGTTTTTAAGGCTGTGTGGGAAATGTCCTTCTGTGCCAAGCCTGCCAGTGTACATGAAACAGCAATCAATGTTGTTGATGAATTTCTCGACCCTGGAGCCAACTTCCTAAACACAGAGCGCGCGGCATGAATAGTGCATGCCGGGGATGCTAGATAACCGCCTTTTTGTTCGGGGCAGGGGGGATTTCCTGAGGCGATACCGAGGCTGCATTTGGGGGCAGAGATTGAAAACAGGTACTGCTGGCAGCCATTTCCTTTTTCAGGTTGATGCGTGCAGCGAGTCCAGCCTGTGGAGCTCAGCCAACAGGGCGCCCTTTGGACACTTTTAACTAAAGAGACGTGCAGTCTACATTAATTTTCTTTCTCCCAAATAAGAGACGGACATCAATCATAATTCACGAACAGTAGCAGTTACTACCCCATGTTGCTCTTGAAACCCATGTGCCTATATTGTAACATGCATAGTTTTATTTTTTTTAATGTCGTTTTGTATAGCGCGAACTCGACCTGAAGGTATCAGAGCGCTTTGCATGAGCACAAATTGCATTACAGACGGACACTTTCATTTTTTTTTTAGGCACAGGCGATTTAGTGCTTTGCCCAGATTTACAGGATGTTGATCTGGGCAGACTCAAACCTGGTCCCTCAGCTTCAAGGTCTGCCGCTCTAGCCGCTAAGCCACATCCTCTCCCCAGTCGTTTCTTAAGTGAGATTATATGCCGCAGAACATTTTTACAAAACTTAGAATAACAAAAGACTGAGGTAAAGCCTACACAGATTCAAGTATAAGCATTGTGAGTTACCAGCCGCATGTTGCTGGGGATGCATACCTCAGAGGGTTGTTTTGTCAGGTTTGCACCTTGAGGTCTGCAAGTTTTACAAGCAATTTTTGCAGCATAGACCCATTAACCCTCTGAGTCATTTTATGATCATTCAAATTCATGACCAGAGACTATGCATAAATATCGCTAGCCAGTACTTACCCACCTGGGTGTGTTGTAGGTGCCCCCAGTGGCGGCTGCTGTCAATCGAACCTGGTAGGGCGGCGAGGGGGGGTGGAGAAGGGCCGGGAAATAAAAAAAATAATTAAAAATCACTTACCTGCCGCTCTGCTCCAGCTGTGGCCTCATTGCTCCTGCTACTCTCCTCCTCCAGAAGCGGATGGGCCTGAAAGCACAGGCTCCCCCCCCTATCCAGTCACTGCTCTCATAGTATGAGGATTGGTCTGATCGGCCTCGTTTGTCTCTCAGACAGTGCATTGGAGCCTGTGGCATTTCTCCAACCCAGCTGTGCAACAAAGCTGGGTCGGAGAAACATAAGTGCGCGTGTCTGATTGGCCAGCCTAGGACAGCCGGCCAAACAGACATGCGCACTTATAAGTGCTTACCACTCCTGCCTGTCATGGTACAGCCCTTCCCACTCCCACGTCAGCAGAGCAGAGATAAATAAAAAAATAATAACAATGTTTTATTATCATTTTATTTAACATGTGCTGGCAGTGGGGCAATGTTCCTCTGCCATTATGGAGGAGCCGAACCTGGGTGCCCCTTCCAAATACCAAATTGGTATGAGCTGTATCAATGCTTTGCAGCAGAAATCCAGTTTAGAAATGGCTTGCATTGGCCAATGGGAGGAACACAACATGCCTGTTCCTGTCAGGAATATTTGTGGGGTACTATATGTGTGTCTTTATTAAAATGGCTGACGCAGTAACTTACCAGAGAACCTCATTCCTCAGCGTCATGCCGTACTTGTGGTTCATATACAGTACACAATGTCGCCTGAAGAAAAACTTCAATCTTAGGTACTTGTTTTTGGGATGAGGTAAGAATATCCCCCGGAGTACCTTGCCTGGAGTAGCAAATAACAGTACAATGATGATGAATGATGAAATACACAAAATAAATTACAAATGGCGTACTTCGATGTATAACAACTTAATTTGTGATTGATTCAACAGCAATATAATAATGTAATTCAGGGTCAACAACAGACGCACTATCCCACTGTCAAACGTAGGTCACTAACAGATAGTAATGCTACCAACAGTGATACTGTGACAGTCTGGGAACCAACCAGCTTTTTATCCTCCTTGATATAGGGTTTCCTTGAGGAGGGGCTTGTAAGTCCTTAAAGTTCACAGTTATTGTCGTAAATTCTACGCAGGGTTCAGTTTTCCGCTAGAGAGTACCCAAGCTGCTATGCTGGTAGAGGTATCCGTAAATAAATAACTCATACAGTCGGGAACGTCCCGCGATAAATCGCTCTCTCGCACTGTGAAGCCCTCAATCCCCTCTTGCTTGAATAGGCTCAGCTGGACCTGGGTGCTAATTACGTGGCATATGAACCCCAATGCCTCAAGCTATGAGCTTTGTGCCTAGTCTGAACCGCGAGAACCAAACTGTCCCCAGTGCGTGAATGAAGATGGCGGAGCATGCGCTGTTGAGACGCCCTACTTACAAAGTAATCTCTCGTCTCAGCGGCGCGTGCGCTGATGAGACGCCATACTTACAAAGCAACCTGTGCTAAAGAGAAGGGCACAAAACCACATTCTTGACATTATCTGCCCCTCTCATCTTCAATGCATATTCAAGGCAGGCAACCAGCCTGCTTAACTTACATAAAGACATCAACCTTTCACGCACCCACCCACGCACCAGACTACTATTCTGAGCTAAAACCTCATCACAGACCTGAATGCCTAGAATACAGCAGGCCTTTTTATGCCTCACTGTTAAGCAGGCAGGCCTAATTATGCTGCTGCGGCTTGGGTAACAAGCACGGAATCGAAACGGAGGAGCGGGGGCGAGCGAGCGCGGCAGCCTGCTCAGCTGACCAGACGCTCGTGCGTCATGGCCTTTTGCCGGCATGTTTTTCCAATTATCGCGCACGCGTCTGGGCACGATAATTGGAAACACATGTCTGCCGCGCGTAACCATCCGAAAAAGGCCAGCCACGACGCACGAGCGTTTGGACTGCTTCTGAAACCCCCTTACTTAAAGTCTTCGCCTAGCAGCGCTTGCGCGCTACTCGAGGCTCGACCTAAAAAGTACCTGGTTCTCAACATCTATTTTTGTTCATGATGGCATCTTCTTCTATTGTCATTCCACCCTCATTTTTAGCGCAGCAAGGTCAACCATCTATTCAGTGGGAAGAATGGATAGACCTTTTTGACAATTATATTGTGGTGACAGATGGACTGGAATTTACTCCTGAAAGGAAGAAGGCGTTGTTATTAGGCACCATTCGTAAGGAGGTGCATCATATTTTTAAGTACTTACCTCAGTTGTTAGGTAGTAACAACCAACCCATCGAGGATGTGTACAAGGAGGCAAAGTTGCGATTGGAGAGAAGATTCGCCAAAGAGGAGAACATAGTATTGTCCTGGTATAAGTTTTACACTAGACCGCAAAAACCAGATGAATCAATGGATGACTTTGTCTCAGGTCTGCGTGAGCTGTCAATTAAGTGTAAATTTGGTCAAATGACTGATGAGATGATCAGGGAGCAACTGATTGTTCAGTGCCACAGTAAACAAGCATTTGCAATGCAATAGGTCTCGCATTTGCGAGAGTTTGAGCTATTGGCATTGTAAATGATAATGTCTTTTATTTAGGTTTTAAAAACCAACACATAACTAAAAAGCATTGTCATTTACAATGTCAAAAGCTAAAACTCTCGCAATTGCGTAGACCTATTGTATTGCAAATGCTTGTTATTCAGTAGCATCAAAAGGTGAACACATATTCAAATATAATATATATGTAAAATTGACCCCAAATGAGGCCCTTACAGTTTTTCAAAAATTGGCAAGGAGAGGAGCATTGCATTCCCCTGATTGCTGCCATTAAATAATTCCTGTGACCTTGTTTATTTTTCATGGTGAGCTCAGCAGCAAAATGTACATGACAGGACCCCAAACTGTTAATGAACTTAGGGAACTCATCCATACTTGAAGCCAAAGAAATGGCCTCCTTTGGTTATGTAGGCGCGTTGCTGATTAGGGGTGAAGCTCCCCGAAAATCACTTCACAACATGGTCGTTTCATAAAACGTAAACTTAAATGACCCCTAAGAGTACTTTAGCAGCCAAAATTGTCCCACATTGAAAGAGAAGCTGTGGGCCCACTGTTCTAATCACAGCGTAACCTTTACACTATTGTGTGATCCTGGGAAAAAACATTTCAACTTCCTGTGCCCCATGTCCCTTTCCTAAAACAGGAGCTCACAGAAATAGAATAAAAGTCCTACTTAAGCACCAAAGAAACATGCATTGGTAAATCAAGCCAGTCTGACTTTTTGTCAGGGGAAGTATTTGGTAATAGTTGGGCGATTTTGTACGTTTTGGCACCAGCAGTCCAAGAAATAAAACGCCATAATGAAACAACATCTTGGGCTTCAACAATATGGAAGCTGGGTGTAGGGTGCCTGTGATGAACAGGCAGCATTAGCAGAGTTAAGCTGTGCGCTCAAAGAGGAGTGTTAATAAAAATGAGATTTTTTAAGTGTTGACTTTAACAGGAATACACAAAAAGCATGGAATAGGAGATACTTCTGACAACAAGACAGTATTTTCGTGGCATATTTAAAGCAAGTATGTGTGCGCACACATCTTTACTATGTGAAAAATGTATTTAACAACATGTTATGATTACAGCAAAGTAAAATAAATTAAGGCACAAGGGTGATTGGTTAAAAGCACTTTCAGTCTAAGGCATCCAAACAGCAGGCATTTCCTAAACGAATAACAGAGGTTAAATCAGCAATTTTAATGTCTTGTTCACAAAGTCAATACATTAAAGAACAGAACTTCACGGAATTTTTTTAACCTGGTGGTGTCACAGCAACAGTGAAGTGAAAACAGTCAAAGCCAACACCACTGCACTAACTTGTAGAAACTGTTCGAAGAACATGACACTCCTGCTGGTAATTAAAAACAAGCGTGCGCGCCTGAAGTAAAAAAAAAAGAAAACTGTCGGCAAAAGTGAAAGCGTTTCCCTTGCGGGAGCGAGCGGCGCCAGGAGCGATAATTGCTACCATATGGCGGCGCTCACTGCCGCAAGTGAATCGCCAAACGTGCACGCGTTGCCATTGAAGGCAATGGAACGCGTGCACGTTTTTGGCTGAAAAGCCGAAGCGATTCCAAAAGGTCTTTTTGCCTATGCAGCGCATGCGCGCTGCGTAGACGAGACCTAAAAAACGAAGGAGCGCCTATGGGCGGCGAAAAATTAATCCCTGAATGATGCCATCTCAATTGTCAAGGTAGTTGAGGAATCCGAGAGATGCATGAAAGAGTTGGGCAAGAAGGAGGTTCTGGATGGCCAGGTCGCAGCAGTAGGCAAAAATGAAGGCGTGTCTAAAGGATCATTCAGCAAGGTTTCGGCAAGTTCTCAGAGATGGGGTAGATTGAAGGGCTGTTCACAGTGTGGGAGTGATTACCATACCAGTATTTCAAAATGGTGTTTTGCGTCTAACAAGGAGTGTAGAAGGTGTGGGCGCCTGGGCCATTATGCTCATGTGTGCAAAGATACGTCCAAGTCATGTGTGGCTGTCACCGAAGACATCTTCTGAGAAGATGATAACTAGGATCGAGTGTTGATGGTTCAGCCTGAGGTCGAGTTAAGGAACAGGACAGTCATATCTAAAGCTTGGTTTGGGATACAGGGCAAACAAGTGGAAATCATGGTGGACTCCGGCTCATTGTACACCATCATACAGAAGACGTTGTGGAAGAAAGAGTGGCCGCTAGTTTCTCTTCTGCCTAAAGACATAAATCCCAGAGGCTACCAGAGAGAACGTATTGATGTTTTGGGGTATTTTCCATCTCCCATTGTGTTCAAATCATGGCAGGTCGAAGGGAAAGTCTATGTGTGGAGGATGGGCAACCTATTTTGGGGTGGGGGCATCAATTTGATATGCATATTGTAATTAATCCCCGTGCTACAGGTCGTGTTGTCAGTCACTGATGCTACCACTGAAGAGGTTTTGGATGAAATGAAGGATGTATTCAATGAAAAGCTGGGTGAACTGAAAGGCTATGCCCACAATATTGTGTTGGAGAAAGGTACCATTCCTGTTAAACACAAATTGAGGAGGGTGCCAGTTGTAGTGAGGGGTGAGGTCAAGAAACATTTAGATGACATGCTCAAGGAGGGGGTCATAGAGCCTGTTGAGGCTTCACAATGGATCTCTCCAGGAGTTATTGCCAAGAAGAGTGATGGCAAGCTGTGGCGCTGTGTAGAAGCAAGACAGAGGCTGAGTTTAGTATTCAGGTGTTTTATTAACCAACAGAATGGAGGCTTCAGTTTTGTCAGGATGTAGAATGGGATCCTTTTTCTATCAGTCTCTTCTTTTCAGAGATCTAGAAGGATTCTTTTCTGCTTCTCATAGGGTTCCGCTGTCCTCTGGACAGTTGTAAAAGAAAACACAAAACAAAAAGGACTATGTGAGGTCATTGCTCTAATGGTTCTTAACGTAAAAAGGGAAGGGAGTGAAGAGAGGCTTCACCTGAGGTCCGCCACCAGTGTTGTTTTGCGCTGATACAGCGCTATACTTTACGTGCAGCCTTTTACGCTACACAAGCCGCAAAACCTCAATCCCCTCCCTTCTCGTCCCCGTCCCGCTTTTCGCCTCGGGTTCCCTTCCGCCAAGCGGCTCGGATATGCTCACATACCTCGGAGAGCCACGCTCCTCCTGGAACGGGGCTGGTCTGTTTGCGGCGCCGAATAGGGTCCGGCTCCCTCTTTTCGATGGCTGTGGTAGAGCCCGTCCGTTTCTTCGTCCTCTCCTGGGCCTCTCCTTCTGGCAGCGAGTTTTCATCCTCCTCTTCTTCCGTCGGGAAGCTGCTAGGACTCTCCACTCTGGTCCCAGTCCTCGGCTTGAACTCTTCAGCCCCTCCTCGGAGGGGAGGACTAATTTTCATCTCTTCCGCGGTGTCAGGTTCTCTGCTCATTGGGGCATGTGACCAGGTCACATGGGCGTGTGACGAGTCCTGGACATCGAGGCCCTTAAAGGTACAGTCCAGGTCTCGTATGTTGAAAGCAGACACTGACTGGAAATAGAGGAGAGGAGATGGAGATAGGTAAGGGGGAAACAGGTCTATATTGTCCTCCTTCATTACGTCTTGGTTTGGCACCTCGTGACGCACCCCTTCCCTAGACTGTTCCCAGTCGGGGAACAGGGGAACACGTGAGAGGAAGTCTGCGTTCCTGTTCTCAGTGCCCTTACGATGCCTGACCTCAAAGGAGAAAGTTTGTAGGGAGAGGAACCAACGTAAGACCCGGGGGTTGTTCCCTTTATTCCGGCTCATCCAGAGTAAGGGTGCGTGATCGGTGTACAAAAGGAAGTGAGAGCCCTGCAGATAATATCGGAGTTTGTCCATGGCCCATTTTATCGCAAGACATTCTTTCTCGATTATGGGGTACCGTTGTTCTCGGGGGTAGAGCTTGCGGCTGATAAACAGCACCGGATAATCGGTGCCGTCATCGGATGTCTGTGACAAAACAGCACCTAGGCCATTTTCAGAGGCATCCATCTGCAGAAGGAAGGGTTTAGAAAAATCAGGGGACTTCAGTATGGGGCTGGAAGTGATAGCTTTCTTTAGCTCTTGGAATGCCTGTATAGCCAGAAGTGTGGGACTCAGAAGGTCTCTGGTCTTCGTCTGTTTTTTTAGGAGGTCAGTCAGGTTCTCTGCTCATTGGGGCATGTGACCAGGTCACATGGGCGTGTGACGAGTCCTGGACATCGTGGCCCTTTAAGGTATTTGGGAATGAACCTTCGATAGTAGCCAAGGAGGCCTAAGAAAGCCTTGACTTCTCTTTTTGTGGTAGGGAATGATGTTTTATGATCGCTTTCACCCTCTCTTGCTGGGGTTCAATAAGCCAGTTTCTGAGGAGATAGCTTAGGTACCTGACTTTCTGGAACCCTACCCGGGATTTCTTGGCATTTATGTGAAGACCTGCTGACTGAAGGGCCTGGAAGACCTGGTGACAATGGTACAAATGTTGTTCCCATGTGGGACTATGAATAACGATGTCGTCCAGTTAGGCGGATGAATAGGACTGGTGGTCTGAGAGTACCTTATTCATGAGCCTCTGGAACGTAGCAGGTGCTCCGTGGAGACCAAAGGGTAAGACAGTGAATTCGTAGAGGCCTGTGGGTGTAGAGAAGGCGTTTTTTTCTTGGTCTTGTGATCTGATGGGTACCTGCCAGTATCCCTTTGTAGGGTCTAGGGTTGTTATGTACTGGGCATCACCTAGCCGCTCAATATGTCCGTCCACCCGAGGTAATGGATATGAGTCGAACTTGGAGATCGCGTTGACAGCCCGGAAGTCTATGCAAAACCGAACGGATCCGTCCGATTTTGGTACCAAGACAATCAGTGAGGACCAGTTAATTTGGGAGGGTCTTATTACCCCCATAGCAAGCATGCTTTCGACCTCTTTCCTTATTGCTTCTCTCGGGGCAGCAGGTATATGATATGGCCTTTGTTTCACCGTTTTCCCAGGCAGAGTGGGGATACAGTGTTCCACCAGGGTGGTCTTCCCGGGGAGATCGGAAAATAAGGAAGAGAAAGGACCAAGGGTAGCCTGTAGGGCCTCTTTCTGTTCACTAGACGAGGTTTCGTTTATCACTAGTTGGTCTAGGGTGGTGTTACCGTTTTCGCCCACTGGGATTGTTAACTGAGTGTTCTTCGGAAGGGGGCCTAGCCATTTTTTTAGAAGGTTAATGTTAATGTTCTCTTGGGCGTGATTTGTAAGTGGTACGACGTTAAACCGATCTTTTTGGTGATTTTGTAAGGTCCCTACCATTCGGATCGGACTTTAGGCAGGGCGAATGGCATGAGTACCAGTACCCAGTCCCCTATATTTAGGTGTTGCCACTTCTTCCCTTTATCATAGAACAGCTGTTGTTTGGTTTGGGCTTGTTCTAAATTGGCATCAGTGAACTCCCGCAACTTATGTAGGCGGTTGCGTAAGGCCTGGGTGTAATCAAGGAAGGACCTGGTCTCCTCCTGTTTCTCTTGTTCCCATGCCTCTTTGGTTATTTCCAAAAGGCTGCGTGGCTGTCTGCCATAAAGGAGCTCAAAAGGGGAACAGCCTAGGCTGTTTTGTGTTTGGCTCCTTACCACATAAAGCGCTAGAGGGAGAAGCATGTCCCACTCCTTACCTTCGACAGCAAGCATTTTTTTTTGCGTCAGCTTAAGGGTGGCATTGTACCGTTCACACAGACCATCGGTTTGCGGATGGTACACAGACGTTTTGATGTGGGAAATGTTAAGGGACCTACATATCTGTGACATCAACCGAGAGACAAAGGGTGTCCCTTGGTCGGTAAGTATTTCTTTTGGGAAACCCACCCATGAGAATAATTCGAGGAGCTTGTCGCTGATGTTGGTAGCAGTGGGGGCTCTTAATGGGGAGGCCTCAGGATAACGAGTAGCGTAATCTACTACGACTAACGCGTACTGGTTGCCCTTCTTGGATCGTGGTAGCGGGCGGATGAGGTCCATTCCTATCCTCTCGAACGGTTTTCCGATTATCGGAAGGGGTTGCAGTGGAACATAAGGAGGCCTATAGGGATTCTTTTTCTAACAGACCTCACATTCCTGGCAATACTTCGTGACATGAGCAAAGATGCCTGGCCAATAAAAGTGTTGTAGCACTATTTGTGTGGTCTTTTGGGCCCCTCTGTGTCCTGCAAGCAAGTGGGAGTGAGCAAAGAACAGGACCTGTTCCCGGAAAGCTTGTGGCACCAATAGCTGAGGAGGGACCCCTGGATTTCCTGTTCTGTATAAGAGGTCGTTTTCTATGTGGAAGAGAGGATAGACAGGGTTGGGTAAGGCAGCGGTTTGTCTAGCGTGAGCCCATGCGGCTTGGAGGGTCGGATCATGTGTTTGGTTGTATTTGAAACTTTGGTCAGAGAGCCAGGGGGCTTGGGTTAGTAAGGTCGGCTGAATGTTGGTTTGGGTATTGGCGGAGTGTATCTTGATCCTGAGTAGATGTAGGAACAACGGGTTATCAAGTCCTAATATCAGTTGTTCTGGGAGATTGGGCAACCCTCCTAGTCTGGCCTGTAGGACTTTACCATTCGGCAGGGAAATGGGGATCAGTACTACCGGGTAGACACGCACATCCCCATGGACGCATCTGATTGGGATACTTTCTCCTGTTGTGAGATCAGATGGGTCTATGAGGGACTCAAGGATGACTGACTGACAGCAGCCTGAGTCCAGCAAAGCCTTTACGACCTTCCCCCTTCACCTGTACACTTACATAAAAACATGGTCCCAGTTCTTCGGTGTATAGGATGGAGCGTGGTATACAACTAACGTCCATTGGTTCTTCATTTGGTTTCTTGTGTGGACAAAATCTGGCGATGTGGCCCCACTCCCTACAATCAAAGCATTGTGGGCCTTTGGAGGGGAGAGGATCAGGCAGATAAGTGCAGGATCTGGGTGGTTCTAGGGTGGGTTTTGGTGGTCTCCTTTCTGTTTTATTGGAAGGAGTGGAAGAGCGTGTCGTTTTCTCGGTTTCCCAAGGCAAGGAACGAGGCTGGGCCCTGGAGAATGTGGTGGCCATCTCTACAGCTTGTTCCACTGTCAGGTGTGTGTGCTGTTTCAACCATCACTGTGTGGAGAAGGGCAGGGCCTCTAAATATTGTTCGAGGTAAATCAAAGACATGATCTCCTCTTTGGTGTGTTCCTGTGGCTTGAGCCATTTATCTGCGGCGGCCTTAAGTTTGAAAAACAGAGTCTTCGGGTTATCTCCCGGGACACCCCTCTCCTTCCTGAACCGGACCCTATAGGCTTCAGAGTCCATGCCTAAGTGATCCAGGATGACACCCTTTATTTCGGTGTAGGAGGTGTTCCCGTTTGCGTTGGCCACTTGATACGCGGCCTGAGCCTCTCGAGTTAGTAGGGGTGTCAGAAAAAAAGGCCATTTGGCTTCCGGCCAACCACAGGCACGGGCTGCCCTTTCAAAGTTCAATAAGAAGGGATCAGGGTGTAGTTCCTATTTCCCTAATAGGCTCTGCGCATTGGAATAATATACCCTATAGGTTTGGCATAGGACTGAGGTCAGTATGCCCCTATCGAGTATATTAAACTTAATTACTTTGTGCCAGCTAACTCAGAGGCCACTAGAAACTCCTTGTAAACAAGAAGGGAGTAGTTTCTGGCAACCGCATAAACATGACAACTTTGTTTCCCTTTAGAATCGGAACACTCTCAGAATCATGGAAACAGCAGATAACAGTTTCACTCAGCTAATCGTGCATGCTTAGTTTCTTCAGAGTTACACAGAAAGAATAGACGGGCGTTTCAATAAAAGGATTTATTGAACAGTCTTGTTTCTCGTGTAAGAGATATGAGCTGTTATGATCAAAAGACAGTATGCGAGATATATAATGTACAGCGTAAGCAGTAGAAATAAATAATACTGCGCTAGCATTATCTTTTAGCTATGACACATCTATTCATATACATAAATAACATAAGCTAAAAATGCGAGTACTCATAAGATGCTTCTCTAACTAGTTCTACCCCAGTGTACCTAACCTAAGTGTAGTGCAAGGTAAGAAGTAGATGATGTATTCTATAGTATGGTGTGCTATAGTATGCCAAGTCTGGTATGCCAAGAGTCCCTCTAGGTTCTAGTCAGCTCCATACCTTGAGAATGAGAGAGGTGGGAATCTCTTTCCGGGTCTCAAACTCTAACACCCCGCGAAGGGAGTCAGAACACTGGAAGCTGGATTCTCTGCGAGCAGGGATGACAGCGTCTCTTGTCAGTGCGTCAGGCCTGGATACGGGCTTCTCTAAAGTCGAGGTCTCCTCCTACTTGCTTGGACAAGGGAAGGTATATTTATACCTTGAGGTGCCTTGGAATGTTAGCATTGACGTAAAGTCGGGCAGAGGAAGACGTCAGGAATGAACCCTTAAGGAATAGCAGTTCATGCATAATAAATGAGTTCTTGGAGAAATCAATAATCCTGTGCTAGGGGAACTCCCAAGAGCTTAAGGGTCTGGTTTCTAAGAACTCGTTGTGACGTTGGGGTGGACGGAGGTAGGTGACCATGCCTGTATTTGGATAGCATGGCTAATGCCTAAATAAGGACTGGGATCTTATGCCTATATAAGGGCAATGCGAATTGTGCCTATATAAGGACATGTTTCAGGAAAACCAATATACGGACACCTAAAGCGGAATACAACAAGGGTCCTCCCCTGGGAGGAATTTTGTAGGGCTATATTGGGGCCACCTCCTTGGACCCCTGGGCGTGTTTGTAGCTGTGAGGTTAACTGCAGCTGATCGTCCGCGACCTTTTGGATGCCCTCCACCTGGTGGTTCATAGTGTCTTTAAACATGTCTCTGTCCGCCTGAGCGGATGTCATTTGCTTTTCCAGCACCCATTCCAATTTCTCCTGCCCATGGATTAATTGTTGGATAAGGTTCTCCATAATGTGTATCCATAGAGCAATCCCACTTCTGACACCACGTGTGGTGCTGTGTAGAAGCAAGACAGAGGCTGAGTTTAGTATTCAGGTGTTTTATTAACCAACAGAATGGAGGCTTCAGTTTTGTCAGGATGTAGAATGGGATCCTTTTTCTATCAGTCTCTTCTTTTCAGAGATCTAGAAGGATCTTTTCTGCTTCTCATAGGGTTCCGCGGTCCTCCGGACAGTTGTAAAAGAAAACACAAAAAAAAAAGGACTATGTGAGGTCGTTGCTCTAATGGTTCTTAACGTAAAAAGGGAAGGGTGTGAAGGGAGGCTTCACCAGAGGTCCGCCACCAGTGTTGTTTTGCGCTGATACCGCGCTATACTTTACGTGCAGCCTTTTACGCTACACAAGCCGCAAAACCTCAATCCCCTCCCTTCTCGTCCCCGCCCCGATTTCCGCCTCGGGTTCCCTTCCGCCAAGCGGCTCGGATATGCTCACGTACCTCGGAGAGCCATGCTCCTCCTGGAACGTGGCTGGTCTGTTTGCGGCGCTGAATAGGGTCCGGCTCCCTCTTTTCGATGACTGTGGTAGAGCCAGTCCGTTTCTTTGTCGTCTCCTGGGCCTCTCCTTCTGGCAGCGAGTTTTCGTCCTCCTCTTCTTCCGTCGGGAAGCTGCTAGGACTCTCCGCTCCGGTCCCAGTCCTCGGCTTGAACTCTTCAGCCCCTCCTCGGAGGGGAGGACTCATTTTCATCTCTTCCGCGGTGTCAGGCTCTCTGCTCATTGGGGCATGTGACCAGGTCACGTGGGCGTGTGACGAGTCCCGGACATCGAGGCCCTTAAAGGTACAGTCCAGGTCTTGTATGTTGAAAGCAGACGCTGACTGGAAATAGAGGAGAGGAGATGGAGATAGGTAAGGGGGAAACAGGTCTATATCGTCCTCCTTCATTACGGCTTCTTACGTTTGGTTTGGCACCTCATGACACAAGCTTAAATTCTGTGTGGATCTATGCAGCTTAAACCAGCATGTGGTGATGGATACTTTCCCTCTCCCAAATATAAATTAGTTTTTGTTGTTGATCAAAGGTAGTAAGTACTTTTCTAAGCTTGACTAGGAAAGTGCTTACCACCCGATCAGGTTACATGAGGATTCACGGAATCTGATGGCGTTTGTCACTATGGAGGGAACTTTTTGGTTTACAAGGATGCCATTCGGTTTATCCTCGGCTGCGAGCGTTTTCCAGCAGATCATGTCTGAGGTGTTCAGGGGGCTGGATAATATAAAATTCTTTCAAGATGATATCTTGGTTTTTGGTGGGTCCATCCAGGAGCATAACAACTCCTTGAGGTCTGTGTTGGGTAGGCTAAGGGAGGCAGGGCTCACTTAGAGGAGGGACAAATGTAGGTTCTTGGTGAAAGAAATTGAATACCTTAGCCCACAGCTTTCCAAACTTTTCATGTTGGTGACACACCTTTTAGACAATCTTCATTTCGTGACACGGTAATGCGAGCGAGTGCAGCCCGTGAGCCCGAACCACCTAAGGGAGGTTCGGGGGGCTTCTCCCCCTGAGAAAATTTTGAAAAAATAGTGGGCAAATGGTGCATTTCCAAGCAAATTTGAGAAAGCAGGAAGGTTAATAAAGCAATTGTGAATCTGTTCTAACAAAGACAGTGACTGGCAAAACTGAGTGTAAGCAAGGTTAGGTTTGTGCCTGAAACAAAAATATAATCATGCACACATTGACACATGCCCCAGTGATTTACGGCACAAAAATTGCGGGTGCATGCACTGCCAACCCTTTCAACCATGCACAAAGTCCGCCTGCTGCCTTGCTGAATATGAGTTATACAAAAATCCGTTCAGGAAGGGGGAATTGTGAGTGGTAAAACAATCATGCAACTATCTTGATGGCTAACTGAACAACTCTAGTTTTACAGTTATATTCACAAACATCTCAATCCAGCATACAGTAAGGCTCACTTTAGTGCACAAGTAACTGAGCAGTCATAGGATGGTAAGCATGTAACACAGGTTATTTGAACATGGTGTTTCAAGTGCGCAGCTTTAAAAATAAATGTCTAGATTAGAATCAGAGAAGCCGAACTGAGGCAGCTTGCTTCTGTGACTACACTCCCAGACCACAAACAATGCCTGCATTCCGCGAATGTAAATTTGACCCCAGCTGTTAGTTGAGCCCTCAGTAATTAGAAGGCGTGTATCTCATGGATGGAGAATGTTTATGAGCTCATATGGGGGTCGAACACGCTTGAAATGTGAGGAATATGGATAGGCCTACCCATAAAAATGAGCTCCATCTATGACAAATAGCAAAGATTGTCTGGCTGCACAGGCAACTTGAACTGAAGAACTAACCATCAGTCCTGTAACTTGAAATTACTCTCATGTCTTCTCTGGCCAAAGAAAAAAGGTGGCTGTGTGTTTAAGGCACATGGTCTAGAAAACAGAGTTGAAGTCGCGACTCCTCACCTAATGTATATTTAACAGAAAAGAAGCGTGCTCTTCTTAAAAGGTGTAAGGTTCAGGCGAGCAGCAGAGACCCAGTGGAAGAGAGCAGGGACCACGGTTGTTAAACAAACTTTTCAAAAGTGTGACATATACGACCAACGTAACCCCTCTGTGCTGGAAGTATTTTTACTAATAACATGACAATATAACTGAGAAGAGACGGGTCCTCAGAAAGGAAATAAATGATGATGAATGGCAGCAGATTGAACGCAAGTACAAGAGTAAGACCCCGCACCACACCCTTGCCAGGCGCAGCTGGGCAGCAGAATGACAATATCTGAATGAACATTCCAATGATGACAAGAATAGAACTGAAGCATGTCATTAGTGAGAGTAGCAAAAATGCTGATATTGTACATGCCAGCCTCGAAGACACGCCTCTTCCAGACCCACCCCAAGCAATGTGGTGAGTAGTGGCACGTCTCTTTTTCCATTTAAAGCACTGCGTAAGGTTCATGGCTCACAGCTGCAATGGTAACTAATGTGACCATACAAAGGAGGATAAAGGCATAGAAAGGAGGCTGGCGAGAGAGTGGAGGTGAAGAACAGGGCATTCTTCAACACAACCCAAGAGACAAGAGGAGAAAAGGCTTTGATGAGGCGCGCCATCATCGGAAGGGAGCCGGAGAATATCACCAGTCCTGTTCAACAACACATGAACTGTCATTAAATGGAGGGAGTGAGCAACAAGGTCACACAAGTCCACACCCAGTACATCTGATCACACCAGTCAAGCCACAATAAATCCTGTTATGGGGCAGACATGCCACACCCACCGCACAGTTTGAGGTGGCACAGACCTTTTCAAATCGTAATCTTATCTGTCTAAAAAATAAAATATGCTTTAAGCCTGCCGAGCTGTGACCTAAATGAGTGCCTCCCACTCACAGCTTTCCAATGCAGCCATGCTTACTGCTCATGTAGCCGGCGGCAATCGAGGGAGTCTGCGAGGCACTCAGCTGATTATAATTATACACGTCTTCCAGACCGCTTTATCTATTTTCTGCAATTTTGGCTAGTCTGATAAATGAAAGCCGTCTAACAATTATTCTTAAGCTTTGCAGCAGTTAACTTAGAGTTTGTCCTTGCTCAAAGGGGTGTAATTTCTGATATTTGTGTTACCCTCGTCGTCATTGCTTGATTTTTGCTCACTAGAAAGTGTCACTCAGTCATTGAAATGGCACTCAAAATTACACTGAAATTATGAGAATGTCACACATGGCAATCTAAAACCTTGGCAGCTATGAAGGAGTGCGAGAAAATAAACACTGCGGTGCTATCGAGAATTGCGAACCTTTTCTCTCACAACGCAAACACAAGAGCTTTGTTCCTCAAACCCCAGGGCAGAAAACAACAAACTGTGGCAATTACAATGCAAAGAGAGAGCTGGATCGCCAGTGCGGCGTGCTATGAGAACAGAGCGCCCAACAGTAAACCAAGTTATAGGCCGACAACCTTACCGAGCGCCTGGGATGGGGAGCGGAGGCGGCTCCGTGGTCACTGCGTCACAAAGGGAACAAGGCCGCGGGCTCAGCTCACGCTCGCCTAACGCTTCTCCTTCCTCCGCGTACTGCGTCACTGAATGCCAACGCAACGTCCAAGAGAGCATTCGCCCTAATCTGCCCGCAGACGTCATCGTCGCGCGACACACCCACACATGGGAGGCGACACAGTACTGTGTCGCGACACACAGTTTGGAAAGCACTGCCTTAGCCATACCATATCCGGGCAAGGGGTTCAACCCAAGGTAGACTTGTTGAAAGCTATCAGGTCTGCACCACTTCCCCACAATAAAGATCAGTTACAGTCATTCATGGGTATGATCTAATATTATGCTAAATTTGTGAAATACCTTGCAGGCAAGACTGAAGATCTGAGGGTGTTGCTACGGAAGGGGTGTACGTTTGTATGGGGTAAGGGTCAACAGAGAGAATTTGATATAGTGAAGAAGGACATTTGTGAGGCGGATATCCTTGCACCATTTGACACCCAACTCCAAACATCTTTAACTGTGGATGCAAGTGCGTGTGGTCTGGGGGCTGTTCTTTCTCAGGCACATGCTGGTACAGAGAAAACTGCAGCATTTGCCTTGCATTCTCTGACGGATTGTGAGAGTAACTATTTGGTCATAGAGCCTGAGGCTTTAGCCACTGCTTGGTCGGTAGAGCATTTTAGGACCTTCTTATGGGGTCTCACTTTTAGCATTCGTACAGACCATAAACCTTTGGTCAAAGTTTTGAGTCCTGGTGGGGCAGTCAAGGGGTCCGCTAGGCTGGCTAGGCTAGCTTCCGGGCTTCAAGAGTACAGGTACCAAATTGAACACATAACAGGGTGGAAAAAAGCACAAGCCAATTGTCTCTCACGCTTATCTTTGGAGTGATCAGAGGGGAATAGACATGGTACTTCAGTTTGGGAAAAGGAAGGGGCTGTGGCATCGTTGTGTGATGTGGAAGTGTGCATTGGAGGTTTGTTCTTGGCTGAGGAGTGGCGTAAGTGTATGGTTTCTGATCTTGTTCTCCAGAAAGTGGGGCAAATGGTGGTGTACAGGGGCGTAGGGAAAGTTAGACCATTTGTGAAAATTCTGGATGAATTTACTTTGACTGACAAAGTCCAGAAGGGTTGAGGGAAAGAATCTTTAAGCTGGCTCATGAGGGTCACTCAGGACAAACTATGACCAAAAAAAGAGAGAGTGAAAAATTTTGGTGGCCATGTATGGACGAGCAAATCACTTCTTGGGTGAAAAACTGTGTGGTGTGCAGAGAGAGTGAGAAGAGGCTTAAGACAGGTGTACAAGCTGCCCAAGGGCATATTGATGACCAGGGGAGTCCATGGGGTATGGTGTGCTTAGAATTTATTGGACCAATGCAATTGCAGGATGAGGTAATGAGAAATGCTATGGTTTTGGTGGATATGCAATCCAAATGCTTGGTAGTAAAATTCTTACCTGGTGTAACCACCAGTACGACTGTGGAGCCTTTGAAGAGTGTATTTTTGGAGGAAGGGCTACCTCGTGTGCTCGTCACGTATTATGGCTCAACTCGTTTCACATGAGATGAAACGTTTTCCGGAAAAGTGTGGCATTAAACATCATCCTATTGCACTGTACAACCCCCAGGCCATTGGCATGGTGGAGCGGGCTAACCAGTTGGTTAAGGGTACCACATCTATGGCTATCCAAAGTGGAAAGATGTCAGGGCAATGGTGGATGATATGGTATGGGCTCATCGCACCACAGTTCATTGTGTGACCAATGTTTCTCCCTTTGAGAAAATGCATGAAAGAAAACCGGGAACTAAAATGACCCATAGTTGGCTCTTTAGTGCTGATCGAGAGGAGAGTGGTGGGTGAGTGGTGTCAGGAGAGAGAGAGTGAGTGCTGGCGACTAGGTCAAAATAAGGCTTAGAAGGTCATGCGAAGGAAGTTTGTGACAGATATGTGGTGTTGGACAACAGTAACAAGTGGAACAAATGCAAAGTGGCATTGTACCAGAAAGGGCGGTTTGGGAACATGAAAGAGTGTAAGGATACCTGTGAACCACTGTGTGGGGGCCTCAATGGTTTCATGCTTATGAGTGATGTTGGTCGGCAACAAGGTTGGGGAGGGTAGTGTTCGCGTTGAGTGTAGGACCCTTTATTAGGAGGATTATGTTACGCTCTACTAAGCTTTATTGAGCCCCGCATTAACTGCTGTAGGTTACTCTTACTTTATGCCAGCTGTACTGTTTAACTTTGTTGACATTTCTTACAGACGGTGTCATTGATTTAAAGTTGTTTTTCTTTTACTTTTTACAGTTCATTTGTTTCTACTTTTGTGTAGAAGGGAAGGGTGTGTGTTGTAATGTAAAACCTCACCATGTCATACTGAGGTTCTGGGGGGAATGTTGTGGTAGTGTGATTCGACCGGAGTCAGTTGCCCCGGGGCTGGCGAAGGGAGAATCACGCCATTTGCTGGTGATAAATGAAGGTTTCAGCCAGATCCCTTGCTGTGGTGGCGTCATCTTTACACTTGGTGCCTTATTTGCAGCGTTTTGTAACTGCAAGCATATGGGTGTACATGTAAAAGGAACTCTAATGGTTTAATACTATGTTTGATAGTTGTCACTCTACTACCTTTATGTAAACTGGGTTTAAAAAGTTGCTTTACCGCACAGTATAAGCATGGTCCCTTATTAATGCTGCAAGTTTTTATCAGAGTTAGCACGACCCCTGCCCCCACCACCTCCCTTGCCCATCGCCCCACCAAGAAATTACGAAGGAGAGAGGCTCATTTCAAGGTTTTATTATGTATAAAACAAAATAAAATTGTCACATTTATTTATGAGCAGCATTAAATAGAAACACTTTGATAGAAAACACACAGATTTGATCATGTCATGACAACAGTACTACGATGTATTAAGTGCATCTCTGCGGTTGTAACGACAGACTGATGTAAAGAAAAAGGTCTTGTGACTCATGGTTCATATGGCATAGGCCGTACAGTCGTGGTTATCCAAAACACATAGATAAAAGTCATTGTCATTTACAATGCCAATAGCTCTAACTCTCGCATTTGCGAGACCTATTGCATTGCAAATGTTTGTTTTTGATCTGCAGTCTCGCTTGATAACCCAGCAGCATTCTAAACGATTACATACAGCACACTGGTTCATCTGTGGAATGCAGCATATGGAGTATGCAGTTCTAAAGATTAGTTATGGCTCTGTATGCATAATTGAGCATTCTTCTAGTAAAAGGCATTAAATATAATGGGCCTGATTAAACAAAGAAAGTGGTAAATCTGCACCCATAGGAGTAGTCCTATCAATTAGTGTAGGTTTACTATTTTTGGGAATTTAAACATTACCAGCAGTATGCCGGCAAAGCTGTCCTAGGATTTCAGGCTTACCACTGTGAATGTCCTGTGTTCCCTTTTCATCAGTAGGGAGTTGTATGTACTGCACATGTCTGCCCTGGGGAAATGTACCCTGGTGTGCAATTGCAAATTTTTTTCTTCTACATGTTACTCCAGCTGGAGTAAATATCGGTCTATTTTCAGGGTGGGAAAGGGTTAGTTCAGAGTTTGTGGGTGACCACAAACTTTGCAAGCAAACCACACCTTGATCCGCCCTGTAACAAATTGGGTTGTTAGTTGACTGGTGTGTGAGCACTGGTCAAGCAGCAACTACAAAATTTTCAGGGTGAAGACAAGCCAACCCTAAATTAACCTGTGCTCAACCCTCTAGTAGCTTGGCGCAGAGCAGTCAGACTTAACTTAGAGGCAATGTGTAAAGTATCTGTGCAACACTTCAAACAGTATTAAAATGAAACCACCACACAAGAAAATTAGAGTTATTTTTAATAAATAAAACAAGACCAAAATGACAAAAATCCAGTCAGTAGAATTGGAGATATGCAATTTTAAAGATTTTAGTGAAAATAGCGCTAAAAAGCACACAGCGCCAACTGGTTTATTTTGCGAGGTCGTAATTGCAGTTTAAAACTGCCCACACAGGCTGCAATGGCAGGCCTGAGACATGTTTAAAGTGCTACGTAAGTGGGTGGCACAACTAGTGCTGCAGGTCCACTAGTAGCATTTCATTTACAGGCCCTGGGCACAGGTAGTGCAACCTTACTAGGAACTTACAAGAAAATTTAAAATGCCAATTGGATATAAGCCAATCTTACTATGTTTTAAGGAGAGAAGCACTTTAGCACTGGCTAGCAGTGGTAAAGTGTACAAAGTCCTAAATCCAACAAAAAAGAAGTCCGCAAACAGTAGGGTTGAAGGCAAAAAGTTAGGGGGTAAACCACGCCATGGGTGTGGGCACGTCTAACATGCCCCCACCCTACCATCTGCATGGTGTTTTCTACCGCAGATTTATCCACACCGTGAATTTCTCACAGCTGTAAATGGAGCCACTGTTGGCTATAAAGCTACGTTTCTGCCAAAAATGGCTTTGTGTCTGTGGTTAAGTAACCCACTTTGACTCTGATAATCCAGCAAGCTTTGCTCTCTATTCAAAACACCGTACCTGGTACTAAGAAGCGGGCAACTTGGTTTTCCATCAGAAGTGGGCAAGTGAAGGTGTCTCAGTCGATGAGGCACTTTTCTCAAAAGCCTCAGTCAATTTGGAGAAGCAGCCTCAATGGTACGCAATGATACCAAAGGGGATGATGGACGGAGCGCTTGAGCAAATCAAACACTCACCCCCAGTCAACTGATCTGGGTTTAATCCATCATCATTCTTTAGCTCACTCCACCACCCCAGTTCAGACATGGCCATATGCAAATCAGTCTGACCCTGTGCCTCATGGGAACAGTCCAGCCCGAACTGCCAAGCCATGTCTTCCCTGGACCGGAAACAAGCATCCTGGGACCGGTTTCTGGCTATTCAGCTGTCATCAGCCAGGCTAGCTTGAATCCAGTGGCAAAGTGAGCAAGGGACCCACGTCTGGGCATACCCTGCCAACTTAGGGTGAACAAAGCGATACCAAAGGGGATGATGGACGGAGCGCTTGAGCAAATCAAACACTCACCCCCAGTCAACTGATCTGGGTTTAATCCATCATCATTCTTTAGCTCACTCCACCACCCCAGTTCAGACATGGCCATATGCAAATCAGTCTGACCCTGTGCCTCATGGGAACAGTCCAGCCCGAACTGCCAAGCCATGTCTTCCTGGACCGGAAACAAGCATCCTGGGACCGGTTTCTGGCTATTCAGCCGTCATCAGCCAGGCTAGCTTGAATCCAGTGGCAAAGTGAGCAAGGGACTCACGTCTGGGCATACCCTGCCAACTTAGGGCAAACAAAGCGATACCAAAGGGGATGATGGACGGAGCGCTTGAGCAAATCAAACACTCACCCCCAGTCAACTGATCTGGGTTTAATCCATCATCATTCTTTAGCTCACTCCACCACCCCAGTTCAGACATGGCCATATGCAAATCAGTCTGACCCTGTGCCTCATGGGAACAGTCCAGCCCGAATTGCCAAGCCATGTCTTCCCTGGACCGGAAACAAGCATCCTGGGACCGGTTTCTGGCTATTCAGCCGTCATCAGCCAGGCTAGCTTGAATCCAGTGGCAAAGTGAGCAAGGGACCCACGTCTGGGCATACCCTGCCAACTTAGGGCGAACAAAGCGATACCAAAGGGGATGATGGATGGAGTGCTTGAGCAAATCAAACACTCACCCCCAGTCAAAAGATCTGGGTTTAATCCATCATCATTCTTTAGCTCACTCCACCACGCCAGTGCAGACATGGCCATATGCAAATCAGTCTGACCCTGTGCCTCATGGGCACAGTCCAGCCCGAACTGCCAAGCCATGTCTTCCCTGGACCGGAAACAAGCATCCTGGGACCGGTTTCTGGCTATTCAGCCGTCATCAGCCAGGCTAGCTTGAATCCAGTGGCAAAGTGAGCAAGGGGCCCACGTCTGGGCATACCCTGCCAACTTAGGGCGAACAAAGCGATACCAAAGGGGATGATGGACGGAGCGCTTGAGCAAATCAAACACTCACCCCCGTCAACTGATCTGGGTTTAATCCATCATCATTCTTTAGCTCACTCCACCACCCCAGTTCAGACATGGCCATATGCAAATCAGTCTGACCCTGTGCCTCATGGGAACAGTCCAGCCCGAACTGCCAAGCCATGTCTTCCCTGGACTGGAAACAAGCATCCTGGGACCGGTTTCTGGCTATTCAGCCGTCATCAGCCAGGCTAGCTTGAATCCAGTGGCAAAGTGAGCAAGGGACCCACGTCTGGGCATACCCTGCCAACTTAGGGCGAACAAAGCGATACCAAAGGGGATGATGGACGGAGTGCTTGAGCAAATCAAACACTCACCCCAGTCAACTGATCTGGGTTTAATCCATCATCATTCTTTAGCTCACTCCACCACCCCAGTTCAGACATGGCCATATGCAAATCAGTCTGACCCTGTGCCTCATGGGAACAGTCCAGCCCGAACTGCCAAGCCATGTCTTCCCTGGACCGGAAACAAGCATCCTGGGACCGGTTTCTGGCTATTCAGCCGTCATCAGCCAGGCTAGCTTGAATCCAGTGGCAAAGTGAGCAAGGGACCCACGTCTGGGCATACCCTGCCAACTTAGGGCCAACAAAGCGATACCAAAGGGGATGATGGACGGAGCGCTTGAGCAAATCAAACACTCACCCCCAGTCAACTGATCTGGGTTTAATCCATCATCATTCTTTAGCTCACTCCACCACCCCAGTTCAGACATGGCCATATGCAAATCAGTCTGACCCTGTGCCTCATGAGAACAGTCCAGCCCGAACTGCCAAGCCATGTCTTCCCTGGACCGGAAACAAGCATCCTTGGACCGGTTTATGGCTATTCAGCCATCATCAGCCAGGCTAGCTTGAATCCAGTGGCAAAGTGAGCAAGGGACCCATGTCTGGGCATACCCTGCCAACTTAGGGCGAACAAAGCGATACCAAAGGGGTGGTGGAGTGAGCTAAAGAATGATGATGGATTAAACCCAGATCAGTTGACTGGGGGTGAGTGTTTGATTTGCTCTAACGCTCTGTCCATCATCCCCTTTGGTATCGCTTTGTTCGCCCTAAGTTGGCAGGGTATCCCCAGACGTGGGTCCCTTACTCACTTTGCCACTGGATTCAAGATAGCCTGGCTGATGAGGGTTATGAACCCGAAACCGGTCCCAGGATGCTTGTTTCCGGTCCAGGGAAGACATGGCTTGGCAGTTCGGGCTGGACTGTTCCCATGAGGCACAGGGTCAGACTGATTTGCATATGGCCATGTCTGAACTGGGGTGGTGGAGTGAGCTAAAGAATGATGATGGATTAAACCCAGATCAGTTGACTGGGGGTGAGTGTTTGATTTGCTCTAATGCTCCGTCCATCATCCCCTTTGGTATCGCTTGTTCGCCCTAAGTTGGCAGGGTATGCCCAGACGTGGGTCCCTTGCTCACTTTGCCACTGGATTCAAGATAGCCTGGCTGATGAGGGTTACGAACCCGAAACCAGTCCCAGGATGCTTGTTTCCGGTCCAGGGAACACATGGCTTGGCAGTTCGGGCTGGACTGTTCCCATGAGGCACAGGGTCAGACTGATTTGCATATGGCCATGTCTGAACTGGGGTGGTGGAGTGAGCTAAAGAATGATGATGGATTAAACCCAGATCAGTTGACTGGGGGTGAGTGTTTGATTTGCTCTAACGCTCCGTCCATCATCCCTTTTGGTATCGCTTTGTTCGCCCTAATTTGGCAGGGTATGCCCAGATGTGGGTCCCTTGCTCACTTTGCCACTGGATTCAAGATAGCCTGGCTGATGAGGGTTATGAACCCGAAACCGTTCCCAGGATGCTTGTTTCCGGTCCAGGGAAGACATGGCTTGGCAGTTCGGGCTGGACTGTTCCCATGAGGCACAGGGTCAGACTGATTTGCATATGGCCATGTCTGAACTGGGGTGGTGGAGTGAGCTAAAGAATGATGATGGATTAAACCCAGATCAGTTGACTGGGGGTGAGTGTTTGATTTGCTCTAACGCTCCGTCCATCATCCCCTTTGGTATCGCTTTGTTCTCCTTAAGTTGGCAGGGTATGCCCAGACGTGGGTCCCTTGCTCACTTTGCCACTGGATTCAAGATAGCCTGGCTGATGATGGTTATGAACCCGAAACCGGTCCCAGGATGCTTGTTTCCGGTCCAGGGAAGACATGGCTTGGCAGTTCGGGCTGGACTGTTCTCATGAGGCACGGGGTCAGACTGATTTGCATATGGCCATGTCTGAACTGGGGTGGTGGAGTGAGCTAAAGAATGATGATGGATTAAACCCAGATCAGTTGACTGGGGGTGAGTGTTTGATTTGCTCTAACGCTCCGTCCATCATCCCCTTTGGTATCGCTTTGTTCGCCCTAAGTTGGCAGGGTATGCCCAGACGTGGGTCCCTTGCTCACTTTGCCACTGGATTCAAGATAGCCTGGCTGATGAGGGTTATGAACCCGAAACCGGTCCCAGGATGCTTGTTTCCGGTCCAGGGAAGACATGGCTTGGCAGTTCGGCTGGACTGTTCCCATGAGGCACAGGGTCAGACTGATTTGCATATGGCCATGTCTGAACTGGGGTGGTGGAGTGAGCTAAAGAATGATGATGGATTAAACCCAGATCAGTTGACTGGGGGTGAGTGTTTGATTTGCTCTAACGCTCCGTCCATCATCCCCTTTGGTATCGCTTTGTTCGCCCTAAGTTGGCAGGGTATGCCCAGACGTGGGTCCCTTGCTCACTTTGCCACTGGATTCAAGATAGCCTGGCTGATGAGGGTTATGAACCCGAAACCGGTCCCAGGATGCTTGTTTCCGGTCCAGGGAAGACATGGCTTGGCAGTTCGGGCTGGACTGTTCCCATGAAGCACAGGGGCAGACTGATTTGCATATGGCCATGTCTGAACTGGGGTGGTGGAGTGAGCTAAAGAATGATGATGGATTAAACCCAGATCAGTTGACTGGGGGTGAGTGTTTGATTTGCTCTAACGCTCCGTCCATCATCCCCTTTGGTATAGGTTTGTTCTCCCTAAGTTGGCAGGGTATGCCCAGACGTGGGTCCCTTGCTCACTTTGCCACTGGATTCAAGATAGCCTGGCTGATGAGGGTTATGAACCCGAAACCGGTCCCAGGATGCTTGTTTCCAGTCCAGGGAAGACATGGTTTGGCAGTTCGGGCTGGACTGTTCCCATGAGGCACAGGGTCAGACTGATTTGCATATGGCCATGTCTGAACTGGGGTGGTGGAGTGAGCTAAAGAATGATGATGGATTAAACCCAGATCAGTTGACTGGGGGTGAGTGTTTGATTTGCTCTAACGCTCCGTCTATCATCCCCTTTGGTATCTCAATGGTACGCAAGCCATGTCCTAATAGTCTTTAACTAGGGGGGGGGTATAATAACTAAAATATTAAAAAGGAATGGTCGGTGGAAGTATATTTAATTTCCGTAAAACAAATCAAAAACCTTCTAACTTGATTAACCCTTGACTGGAAGGTGAGACTTTTCTAGTCTAGTTAACCAGGTTTGCTTTAATAACTTCAGCAAGGGTTCGACCCAAATTCTGCATTATAACAAGGCATAATAGAGTTGTCTGAACACTGCTAGTATGATTCGCTATCAATGGTGCGTGTACTAAGTTTTTGTATTTTCATGGGTACAACTAACAGTTTCATAGTTAAGCAATTGCCTGAATGGGTTATATAACTTTTTCTAAAACTAAGTCTAGGCTCTTCAGGTGAAAACGCTCGTCCTCTTCTAGTTGCACATTTGTATCAACATATAGTAGATCATACAGCACCCATACTTAATTAACCATGTTTGGAAGCAGTATTAAATCGGTAGACTCCCAATGAGCCTGAAAACTAAAAACATGGCGGTCACTACTAGTCTCTTTCTTGGTATAGAGTAACAGCCTACAGCAGCTAATCCACTCACTTTCTTAAAAATAAGGCTAGCCTCTTCAGGCTGAAATGTACTTCCTCTCCTGGTAGCACTCGAAAGATAGAAGACTTTATAGCATCACTTAACTAGCCATGGTTTAAAGCAATATTTAATCTGTAGACTCACCAGTTAACCTAAAAACCCAGAGGTCTCTACCATGCCTTCTCTTGTTATAGAATTAAGACATAGGTTACGTTATGTGGTTTTGTATGGTGCACTAATCACTCATGAGGGTATCCAGGTGCTGAAGCAGGTGTGTAGGCATAGGTGTTTAGGTGTTGGGTGGCGGACCTCACAGAGTTAGTTGAAAAACTAGGTCCTCAGCTTCTTGCAGAATTCAAGAAGTGAGGAGGAGGCCCTGATGCATTGTGGAAGGCCGTTCCAGGTCTTGGATGCGATTTAGGAGATTGCTCGACCTCCCGTCCTGCTTTTTGTGGATGAGGGTGGGGGGTTGCAAGTGAGAGAGTGTCGGACTGTAAGTGTCTGGTAGACTGGTAAAATTGCAGGTGGTTATTCAGATATGCTGGTCTGATGTGGTGCAGTGCCTTTAATGTGTGTGTGAGAAGTTTGAATTGCCAGCATTTGTGGATGGGGGTGGAGTTGTCTGAGGTATGGTGAGATGTGGGTGCACAGTGGGTGCTGTGTTCTAGATAGTCTGGAGACTGTGTAGGAGACTTTTGGAGATCCCGGCGTAGAGTGTGGTGCTGTAGTCTAATCTGCTTGTGTGACAATGCATCTGGTGTTCAGGGGTAACCATTTGAATATCTTGCAGAGCATGCAAAGAATGAGTAGCTGACCACGATGACCTGCGCTGTCATGTTAAGCTTGTGATTTAGGATGATTGCCAAGTTTCTGGCTTGGTCGTTCGGTGTGGGTACCAGCTTCGATGGCCACCAGGTGAAGTCTCATGGAGAGTAGTTCTTGTTACCAAAGATCAGCACTTCCGTCTTGCTGGAGTTGAGTTTCAGGCAGTTAGATCTCATCCAGTCTGCTATGTTGATCATGCAGTTGGATAAGTTGGTTCTGGTGGTGATAGGCTTGCCAGTCAGAGAAAGGATGAGCTGGGTGTCATCAGCATAGAATACGATGGTGATGCTTTGTGATTTGATGATGTTGGCAAGTGGAGTCATGTAGATGTTGAACAGGGTTGGGCTATGCGATGAACCCTGAGGGACCCCCAGATCAGATTCTTGGATTCCAATGTGTAGGGTGGTAGTCGCTGTGTTCTTCCTTTGAGGAAGGAGCCTATCCATTTGAGGGCAGGTCCTTGGATGCCTATGTCGTGCTGGCTTCTGATGAGAGTGTGGCTGACTGTCTCGAAGACTACAGAGAGGCTGAGTAGGATGAGGGCTGCGGTTCCTCCGCAGTATAATATAGTGCGAATGTCATCTGTGCCCACGATGAGTGATGTTTCTGTGCTGTGGTTGCTCCAGAAACCTTATTGGGTGTGGTTCAGTACTTTCTGGCGTTCGAGGTGGCTGGTGAGTTGTTTGCTGATGGCCTTATCCATCACTTTGGCTTGGTAGGGGAGCAGAGATGGGACGGAAGTTGCTTAGTTTAAGTTGCTCAGTCGCTTTTGTCAGCCAGGTTTATTGGGGGGGGCATTGTCTGATGCATGTTTACAGTCTTCTGAGAAGATGGTGGATTTGATGGAGGTATTGATGATGTGGGTGAGGGTGTTGTTGAATGGTCATCCTCCCATATTGTAGATGTGGTGGGTGCCTGGGTCTGTTGGGGCCCAGAATGAACCGTTTTCATGATTGCTGCGTGTCTTCTTCTGTGGGAGTTTTCCAGTCAGTCAGGTGTCTGTCTCGGTTGGTGGTGGTCAGGTTGGGGATGAGATCTTTGGGGTCTGATTGTTGTTCAAAGTTGCTGTAGATTTTTTCTATTTTGCTGTGGAAGAAGTTTGATAAGTTCTCTCAAAGTTCCTGTGATGGGGTGGGAGTGTTGACTGTGGCCTTGGGTAGTGAATTCTTTGATGACTGGGAAGATCTCCTTGCAGCTGTTGGAGCTTGCCTCTATATGTTTGGTTAGTGCCCTTTTTTGGGAGTCTCTCAGAAGTTGGTGTTAGTGTCTGAGTACAGCCTTCTAGGTGGTTCTGGCGTCAGCATCGTGGCTGGTTCTTTCTAGCTGTTTGCAGGAGAGTCTAGATTCCCAGTGGTCGTCTGTATACCAGCTGGCTTGTTTGTTGGTTCTTCTTTGTTTGTTGCTTTTGATGGGCGCAAGGGAGTCTGCACAGTTTTTGATCCATTTTTTGAAGTTGATAATGTCCTTGTCAAGGTTGTTTGGGATGTTGGGTTGGTCTGTTTTGTGGGTAATGAGCCGGTCTGCCTCCGTTACTATGCTCCAGTTCTGGCTGGGTAGGTTGGTGCTTGTGGGTGTATTGATTTGTGGTGTGGTGATTTGGAAGTGTATGATGGAGTGGTCGGTCCATGTGAGCAGTGACGTGAAGTTGTAAGTGATCCTGTTGCTGGTGGCAAAGACTGGATCAAGTTGTGTCTTGCGATGTGTGTAGGTCTGTGACGAGCTGCATGAGTCCAATGTTGTCCATTCTTTCGAGAAGGACTGCGAAGCAGCCATCCGTTAGATCGTCAAGGAGGAAGTTGAGGTCATCGAGTAGTAAGTAGTCCTTGGATGATGGTGAAGAGAGCGATTAAATCTGTGATGAAGTTGCTGAAGTTGGTTTGTGGTCCTGGTGGTCGATATTCGAGGGTGCCATTAAAGGTGAAGCTGTCGTCTGTTTGCATTCTGAAATGCATGTGTTGATATCCGTGGATATGGTGCATTTGATGGTGTCCTTGTGGTTGATTGCGAGTCCTCCTCCTAGCTTTTGAAGGCGGTCATGTTGTGCGATCTTGTACCGTTGAGATTGCCATGCCATGTCGGGTGCTGACGTGGGGTTGAGCCAGGTTTCTGTGAGGAAGAGAATGTCTGGTGTGCTGTTGCTGAGTAGATCCCAGATCTTGGTGGCGTGTTTGCTGAACGAGCGAGCATTCAGAAGCATGAGAGTGGTTTTTGAGGTGCTTGTTTGGTGTGTTGTCGGGACATTTGCCCGAGTGGGAGGTCATAATGTTGGTGCACAGACCTTTGTAGGTGTGGTTGTATTGCTGCAGGAGAAACAGCAGTGTGTGCATGTGAAAGTACCTACCGTGGTGTGTGGTGCAGTGAAGCAGCAGCGAGCAGAGGGTTGCTGTGGTGTAGCGGTGGGGGCTGATCGGACTAGGCTTCCTGGCACGGTCCTGGCATGGATGGGAGCAGGCTGGCATACCTTTCACGCATCAACGGTGTGCCCACTGCACAGCTGTGCCGCATCTGCCATTAAGTATGGTTTGTGAGGGGAGAGGAGTGCATGGCGGCGGTGGGCATTGCTAGCGTTAAAGGAAAAGAGACGGTATTGAGCAGGGGCAGGCTAAAAGATGCACGTGAGGGAGTTGTGTGGAGCATGATGCAGCATCTGGGGAGAAAAGGGCACAAACTAGAGAACAGGTGCGGCGGCTGGAGCGCGAAAAAGGCAGAAGGAATGCGGCAGAAAGAAGCCGAGAAACGGCACAAAGGTGGCACAGAGAGGCTCAGAATGGCACAAAAAAGTGAGAGAGACAAACTAAAAGGTGGTACAAAGAGGCTAAAAATAGAGGGAGAAAGGCATAAAGAGTGAGAGAGAGCAAAGAGGGAGAGTGGCACAAAGAGGCTAAAAACGGGGGAGCAAAGGCACAAAGAATGAGAGAGTGAATTTAGAAGGAGTCACAAGAAGCTAAAATGGGGGAGAAAAAGCACAGAGAGTATGATAGAGAAGAATGAAAGTGGCACTAAGAGGAATGGAAAACGGAGGCACAGAGAGGCTAAAAATAGGGGAGAAAATGCACAAAAAGTGGGGAAGGAGAAGAGTGAAAGTGGTACTAAGAGGATGAAAAACAGAGTAGAGAAGGCATCAGAGTAAGAGAAAAGAGATAAAGAGGATGGCACCGATAAAGGAGAAAGACGAGAGAGAGAGAGAGCAGCAGCAGAGAGTCGGGGAAGCCTCAAAGAAGTAACGAGGTCCATCCATTTAATGGTATTTAAGCAGACGCGTTTATCAATGCTTATACCAGTGAGAAACAAACACAATTAAACATACACTTTTTAAAGGTATCAACAAAGCATTCCCATTGGAAGGCCATCTAGAGGCATCCAAAGAGGACCCCACCGTTCTCGTACCATACCATATACTTTGGCCGCCATATAGCACTTCAAAATACATTCATGTGGAATCGCTGTACTTGTGTTCATAGTGATAAACAGGCCTCCATTTCACATAATTCATTCTGAGATATAGTGCAACTGGCTAAAGGAACTGATTAAGGACATACAGGATTGAGCGTTATGTCCTGTCAACAGGGATTAATGCATAACATCTTGCTCCCGTGGGCACCGAGGGCAGCCCATTCAGGGCACAATATGAAGGGAGGACTAATTAGCCAGTTGCACTATATCTAAGAATTAAAGTACTTTGATGTTCTTTCCACATTATAAATTTCGAGGCTTATGAGTGATTATGAGAAATGGTGACCTGTGTGTATATATATATGAACAACCAGTCCTGCTCCCATAGAAGAAGGCACGTACACAAGGCTGCTGGAATATGGCACCTTTATTTTCCTGGGTCTCCCTCGACCCCGAGCTCAAGGATTTTATATATATATATACACACATATTCACTTAATTATTTAAAAAACATAACATATTTATTTTTAAATAAAAGATTTTTAAAAAATATTTATATTTATATGTATACACATAAAACATTTTATTTTGAGATATTTTAATAATCTTTTTTAATTTAAAAATAAATGTTTGTTATGTTTTTTTAAATAATTAAGTGAATTTAAATTAATTCAATACATAATCTTTGGTAGCTTGTAATATATAGTAAATAAATATAAACATTTTATTATAGGTGGCTATTTTTTTTAAATAAATCTTTTAGAAAATTGCTTTAATTTAATATGCTCACCTTAATTAAATATTTAAATCAAAATTCACTTCATAGTGATGTAGCATTTTGTTTATTTAGTTCTACATTTAAAATACATATTTAAAGTGAATCATCGTTAATATATAACATTAACATATTTTTATTCGTTTTTATACGTTAAATAATTTTACCTCCACCTATGTGTGAAAAGTTACCAGTAGTAACTTTGCACTTGTAAATTAAGCTCCACCCCTGTATTCAGGGAATGTAAGTCTACACTTTGTAGAAAGTTTGCACTTGTAAATGGTGACCAGCCAAAAGTAATAATTTTACTGCAAAGTGTAAGTATAAATTAACATGTGTAGATTTACTCATATGCACGTTTGTGAATAGGCCCCAGTGACAATAAAATTGATTTGGGGTACTAAAACCCCCTCCTGAATTAATACAATGAGGTTTTCATGTTCATAGAATAAAAGAGGGATGGAGGCTGCCAACTTTGAAAAGTACTATTTTGCTGCTATAGCAACATAACTGCAGCAACTGCAACAGAGTTAAGACTGATGCTAGGATGTTGAGAGTTGTGAGGACTCTTATTTAAGTTTCAGAGTCAGAAGTTGTTTTTTTAATCAAATTTGAGATCATGGTGGGACTGCATAAAATATGGCAGGCATTTGGGAGGTGTGGAAATATCCCTGTGCGGCCCATGTACAGACTCCTGGGGAACGACGCTGATTGAGGAAAGTCAGCCTTGAATCGATAGAGGTATACTGAATCTGGTCCAATTGACATGGGGGCAGAGTTTAAGTTATTCTATACCTTACAATTTGAGATTAGATTCTTTTAAAGACATGCTTTTTTAAATATCTGCAGCTGAATAGTTGGTGTGTGCCCCGGATTGCAGAAAGCTGATTATCAAGGAGAGATGTTATAAGATTGATCAGAACCAGAGTATATATTTCTAATATTTATAGTTGGCTTATCAACCCATATTTCCTAGCTACAATAAGGGTAGGATGGCAATGTCTCCATCAATTAATGTAAATGGCTGTATCTGGAAGCAATCTGAAACAAATTAGAGATTTTAATGCCTTTCATGCTGAGCTAGAAAAGTAATTAAGTCCTTTGCCATTTTTGCAGGAAAGTCTTTAGGCACATGATTAGCTAGTGCCATCCACGCTGAGCTGAAAAATGACAAAAGCCTTTAAATGCTCCAGGCACAGTATTACTGCTTTGGATTGGTAAAATACTATCCAAATCAACTTGGATTGAATAAAAGCAACACCTGCCACAAGTGTTATGCTCTTATTAGAGCTTGTCAGAGAGACTTAGCTTTGTCTAAACACAAGGGAGGCCGGAGTATCAAAGCAATACAGGCTTAGAGTGCCACATAAATTATGCAATAGAGGAAGTTGGGAATGCTCTGTAGTTCCCAAGTATTAGGTGGAGAGCAGTTCCTTTATATGGAACACTCTACAACACCACCGACACTCTAAAACTGCTCACCTCAAATGTCTGTATTTCTAGCAGTGTTTTTAAGCATAGGATTAGCCATCCAAGTTGAGCTAGAAAAGTGACAAAGTCCTCGGCTGGTCTGACGGTGGTGCATGTGTGTTGTAGCGGGACTGGGATGCCGAACTAGATGAGGGCGTTGTTTGTACAGGAGACTGGTGTGGGCTTGTTGACTCGGATGTTGTCAAAGGCGGTGAAAATCGGGCCCAGCAGGTGTCTGGTGACATGGGCAAGTTCTTTTACTAGGGTGAGGCCAAGGTCTTTGATGAGTGTTTTTAAGTCAGGGTTAGCTTGGTCTTCCTGGTGGAAGTTCGAGTCTTTGAGTAGGATGTAACTGCTAGCGCCGAGGGTGCATGTGGGACAAAATCTGTGATGGTGCCGGTGAAGTTCGAAATACAGGCCGGTAATTGAAGGCTTGAAAACATCATGGTATGTTATCTCACCCTAAATATAAATGTCACAGGAAAAAAGTATGTTGAGCCATTATTTATCACCCAATGTTTATAAAGCAAAACATCAGAACTAGAATTGAGGATAATTAATCATTTTATGAAGGCTGAAGAGAATTTTGTGAAAGCTAATTATATTTCACAGGTCATGGAAAAAAGAGTTAGGAAGTAATTTAAATTCTACCCGTTGTCAAAACTGATTTTTAGTTAATTTCAATATTTCAAGCCACAGGTCTTTCATACACAGAAGCAAGCTGTATTTCGGATGTTGAAAAAGAGGGTCTAGTAGATCCATGTAGCAAACACAGAAAGGACAAGATCAATAAATGTCACAAGAAAGATCAATAAATATCACAATATGTGCACTTGTGCTGTCAATATAACAAATTTTGAGGACTCATTTTCAACTTCAACCATATTTGTATACTGCAAAGTGGGTGGATACAACCGATGTAACTTTATGTTGAAAACCAAGTAAAACTGAAGTAGTGAAAATTGGAAGAAGGAACGATTAATGTGGCGCACCATATAGATTGACGCAGCACAGCTTTGAGGTTCACGTTTGAAGAATGAGCATGACAACTTTGAAGATCTCATCTTAAATCTTGCCAAAATGATTCCACCAAGGGATTTTCATTCTTTTGAGTCCATTTCATCCATAATAATTTGTTCTACGATTGATACGTAAAATGACTGATTTGATTTACATACTAAAGATTGGGGGTTGGTATAGGGTGACCAAGCCACTGACAGGCAGCCAATGGAAAATGGACTGCCAGGGAAACAACTGTCTCAAGTTGGAAGCCACATCAAACAAACCAAGTTTGAGTGACCAGTAAACACTTGTCACTGTAATGGTTAAGGCAACTATTCAAGTGACGTCAGAGGGGCCTTGTGTTTTTTGCACACCGTAAGTGAAGGTTGGCATTTGGGACAGTGTCAGTACTTCATTTGTGAGAGCAAGTTGATACCAATAAAGATACGCGAGATACACAGTCATTGGAAACACAAATCTGAGCCAGATGATTTCTGCTACACTTTCTGTCCGCACCTGTCCTTGGGGAGTATGGGTTCGCTGTTTGTCTTTGCATTCAAGAAGCCATACACAGCTCAACTTGCATGGAAGAAACTGGATAGATGGTAAAATGGCTGCTACTGGGGTTAATCCACGCGGTAGTATTGATATGATGTGGGCTATTTACAGGCTCTTTCTGGAAGTTGTCTTTCTTTCACCCTGCCCTTCCAGGACACTTCCAGCTCCCTGCACAAGGCCGCCATTGCATCAAAGTCTATTGAGCTCTTGTGGCCGGAGTGAACTTGGAGGTAGAGTAGAGAAGGAGGTCATCCATCCTCCAGAGTGGTTTAATACATCAGAGCAGTGAGGTCTAGGAGCTAGGAAGGCGATGCTTTCCTAACCCTCCATAATAGACATCTCAACTCCCTCTGGCTTTCTGCCAGAAACCACTGATAGCTTCAGAGTCCAAGTAACACACGTATTTCTGCTAGAGCCGGCACTGGTCATCAACTATTCAATCAGGGTGTACCACCAGAAAATTGTTTTAAATGTCCTACAAAAAAAATGGTATTCAGAATCCTGTCATGAATCAAACCTCTGGAGGTTGATGACAAGACGAGGAAGGCGGGAAGGCGAGAATCTGGTTAACACCTGCAACGTCCAATCCCTCACTATACACCTAAATGAATGATATTTGGACTCAGGAGAGTCATGGACCCCCCACTTTAGCAGCTACAGAGGGGGCAGACCTCTTCTATCTGCAATTTGGCAGGCAAAATTTTTAATTAACACAATAAGGAAGAATAAAGATGGGATGATGGAAAAGGCAAAAAAGGATGCATGGATGACTGGATTTATAAGTGGATGAAAGGATGGATGGGCAGGGAAAAGATAGTTGCTTGAAAGGATGGATGGGTGAGTGGGTGAAAGGATGGATGGGTGGGTGAAAGGATGGATTGGTGGTTGAAAGGATGGATGGATGGATGAGTAGGTGAAAGGATATGCAGGTGAGTGGGTTAAAGGATGGATGGATGGATGAGTGGGTTGGAAGGATGGGTGGGTTAATGGATGGATTGATGAGTGGGTGAAAGGATGGGTGAATGAGGATGAGTGGGTGGGTAAAATAATGGATGGTTGGGTGAATGGATGGATGAGAGGGTGAAAGGATTGGTGAGTGAAAGGATGGATGGATGAGTGGATGAAAGGATGGGTGGGAGGGCGAAAGGATGGGTGGGTGAAAGGATGGATGGATGAGTGGAAGCAAGGATGGGAGAGTGAATGGAAGGACGGTGGGTGAAAGGATGGGTGGGTGGGTGAAAGGATGAATGGGAGAAAGGATGAGTGTATGAAAGGATAAATAGATGAGTGGTGAAAGGATGGGTGGGAGGGTGAAAGGAAGGCTGGATGTGTGGGTGCAACGATGGGTGAGTGAATGGAAGGATGGTGGGTGAAAGGGTGGGTGGGTGAAAGGATGAATGGGTGAAAGGATGGATGTGTGAAAGGATAAATAGATGAGTGGTGAAAGGGTGGATGAATGAGTGGATAAAAGGATGGGTGGTTGAGTAGGTGAAAGGATGGGTGGAGGAGTGAGCTACAAATTGGTGGGTGAGTGGGTGAGAGGATATGTGGGGTGAAAAGATGGCAGAGTAAATGAAAATCTGAGAAGACAGGATGCATAAATGGACCAAAGGATCAATTGACGGATGAAAGCTTTATTGATGAATAGGTAAGTCAAATTATGGATGTATGGGTGGATGGATGCATGCATAGATGATAAATGTCTGAACTGATGGATGAATGGAACGGCGAAATATTGAATGATAGATGAAAGAATGAATGGATGACAGAATGCAAAGGTGAAATGGTGGATATCAGCGGGTGGATGAATGGATATGTGCTTGGACGGAAGAGACAAGAGAGATCTTCTAGGGAGGGTCGTGCTCTCTCTCTTGTTTTGCTTGCTTGGTGCCATCAGAGCTTTTGTTTAACGTCGGGGTATTTCAATTTTCTGGCCACTCCCAAGTTTGGACTCCAAAGCCTGCATGGAAAACATCACAAAACAGTTAAGCTCCTAGAAACGCAAGGTATAAAGCATTGGGGTAGAAAGTAAAACAGCACCTGGAAATGGTCGATGTAACCGAACCCGCAGACCACCCCGCTTGGGCAGAGACCTCCTCCCACCTCCAGCATGAAGGGAGACCAATGAAAGCCCTTCCAGTACTGCACTTCCTCATTGCTGGACAGCGAGATTTCGCCTCTGTAAAGCTGCAAAAACTACAGTGTAGAGAAACAGAACCGTGCAGCATCACCTGACCTGCATCAAATGCACGTGGAATGTAAGTAAACCGGTCATGTGGTAGGAGCGCAAGATAATAAAAACATATGATATAATAAAAATATGTTATTGTGTTCGGATAGTTTGAAAAACTTTTTTCGAGTCTTCATTTACTCCTCCATATTTTGGGAGGGATCGTGCTGCGAGTCGGGAAATCAAACGGTAACAGCCAAAAACTGCAGGCAAGAGGGGACATCAAATGTTATTCATTTCTAGCGTGTTGTTTAGTTAAAATTGTAATTTATATATAAAACAATACACAAGTTATACCTAAAACGCCTCAAGTAGTCAGATGCCAGCAGCTGACTCGCACTGAAGACTCTGAAAGAAACAAAAAAGGTAGTCGGTTCTCGAAGTAATATTTTTGACATTTGATACCGACACAATGGAAATACCTTGTATACGGTCTTCCAGGTGACATGAATAGTGTATCATTTACTCACCAGTTCACAGCTCGCCCCCTGGAGGGTGGGGTTCTGAAATGGATCCTCCGAAAAGGATCCTGTGTCCTGGAAACAGAAGAAACTCGCAGCACAGGACTGCAGCTCACAGATTGAAAAGAGAAAATTGATATGTGACGAACATTGGTGTCATATAGGTCTGAAAAGGGAAACTCAATACGTGTCTATTAGCACAGAAACCGGGCATCACACTTTCTTAAGACCCGAGGCTCTAGTTTTAAAAGCTCCTTGCAACACATGTTGCTGGGGTCGGGCGAGCCACAAATGATCTTTAAACTGTCTATGAGCAAACAGATCCTCAAAATGAAAGCAGGTAGGCTAAAGTAATCACCCTGGCTAGGTTGTCACCATTTTGTCCATAGTTGTGTGCAGGTTTAGGTATGGCGAGTATGTGGTTTTGCTTTTGGGTGATCACAGGAAGTCTTAAGGGGTTAAACCGATCAAGTGTAATTTGTAATTCACAGCAATCAGGAAAGCCTTCAACTATCAGGACTGCACCAATCACACTCAGCAACTATTAATTGCTAAAGCAATTCTAAATGTCTCAATTGACTTATTAAAAACGGGTAAATAGGCAGCTATTGAGTGAAAGGAGTGGAAGAACATGTCTCCAATAATCCCAACTTCTCATGTAATGCAACTGGTGCTATGTAAAGCGCTCCGATACCCAATTCAGGTCAAGTTCGCGCTATATAAAACTCTGTAAAAAAAAAAGATTTTAATTTAAAAAAATGAAACAGTATGAGAAATTAAGGAAGCGATATTGAAGCAGAAGAAGGTCTTGTTGGCGGTGTTGAAGAAAAAACTTAGAGACAGATTTATCATACTTTCATGCAATGCACCGCAGCAAGAGAACTTGCTGAGCTACATGAAAGGTAGAGGGCAGGAATGTGCCGTATTTACCAACATATGGTGCATTCCTGTCCTCTCTTTGTGCTGGCGCACAATGTGCTGCCATGCGCCAATGCAGGCACCCTTGCGCTGCGGTGCCAGTGGTTTTGGAACAATTTTCCCAGCAGGGGTGTAGCCATCAATATTACATCACTAACCTCAGAGGGACTGTGAAAAATCCAAGAGTCCCAGAAAGAAGAACAAGTATAGCAAATGAGTCGCCCCTATTCAGCAGTAAAGTGGTACAGGTGTAGTATGTGATTGGTGGTACATTTTGGAGCACACTGTTGAATATATATTACTAGAGCATGTTATGGTAGCACATTGTCATTTACAGACAGCACGTATTCCATTGAAATGCTCACTAAATTTGCACTGACGTACAGTTTCATTGTTAAAGCTTTATAACACAAATACTAATGTGTGGAAAAAGGTTTTCAGTCAATATTTATAATTTGTGCATCACCAAGTAAAGTGTCTTGATTCGTTTTGATCCTGTTAAAATCTTTGTTTCCATCACACTTCAGAATTAAACTGTGCCTTACTTGTGCTTTCCTTGCTGCTGGTATATTTTAAAATATTTGTAGATTTAATTTACGTGTGTTAAAATGCTGTTGTGTGTTAGAAACAAAATGACACCCTACCATCTCCTTTTTTTTTTTTTTTTAACACTCCCTGTACCGCACCCAGATTGTCACATATTTCACTTTGCAGTTACATAAAGAAAAGCAAACAACAATATGCCATATAAACGAATAAGGAGCAATTTATCACAGAAGACATTGCTTGATATTTGACCCATATTTGTACGCAATGCAAATGCGACAAAATTTAAAAAAAAATAAAGACATCTTTATTGCTCGTTCACCTTTTGACCTCCAGCATGGTTATTTTGGGGCTGCTGCAGCACCCACTAAATCCAGCACCTAAGCATGGTGCAAGGGTGCCTGCATTGTAAGCAGGGTTGTTTTTGTGCAGGAAGGGGCACCCTCCTGCACAGAAACAATACTCAGAGGCTTTTTCCTCTTTCTATGTGTGCTTCAGAATGCAGCACACTTAGAAAGGGGAAACAATGAGAAGAAATAAAAATATTTCTCCTCGCTGCGCCTTCCCTGGGAAGGGGTAACATTTTGTTACATTCCCATGTTTGCCATCTTGGTAAACCTGGGAGTGCTCTAAAATCCATGGTGGGTGTGTGGGAGCGCCCACGCTCCACCCATTGAACGCCTTTCCAGGGCAGAGTAACTCAAGGCAGCGAATTGCACTGCCTTGCGTTAGTCCAGATTTGCCAAGCTAGGCAGGGCCATCAAGGCGGCCCTGTCTGGCTTGGTAAATCTCATTCTAGGTTTTGCGTCACCGTGCATCGCCTTGCGTGGAGCAAAGGCAACACAAAAAATTGATAAATATGGGCCTAAGTGGTTTAATTTGCGGTTTCAGAACATAGAATGGTGTAACGGCAGCACGTGGTTGGAATACACTTTTTTAGTTGGAGCAGAGGCAGTGTGTGTTGGGAGGGAGCAATGTATAAGGGGATAGTGCGTGTATAGGGACAGGTGAAGTGTGCACAAGGGCACACCTGATCAAGCACCTCATGAAAAGGTACAAGGGCATATTGTTAGAAAATAAGTGTCTGTCATACAGATCAGGTTTTTAAGGAACTTTCAATCAATTAATCAATCAAGGAATTGTAAGCACGCTACTCACCCGAGAGGGTCTCAAGGCGCTGAGGGGGGGGTCCGCAGATCTATTTAGCCGAAGAGCCAGGTCTTGAGGGTCTTCCTGAAGGTGTTCAGGGAGGGGGCGCGTCTGATGTCTGCCGAAATATATACAAAACGATCCACATCTGGTAACTCTGACACTGACTGATGGCCTTGGAAAATATGTTAAAATATGTGTTGTTGGATTTGTGTTGTAATTTTATCAGCTGAGATGGTGAGGATGTTCTTTCTATTTTCTTTCTTTCATTAGTGCAGTAATCTAATTGACCTTTTTCTTACATATACATTTGGGAAATACCCCCAGTTCCTATTTACTCCTTCTCTCTTCTATTTCCTCGATCCTCACGCACGCCTACAAAGCCCTCCGCAACTTAGGACCTACCTAACTCAACCATCGACTGATCTTCCAGCAACCCACTAGACACCTGTGCTCCTCTTCACTCGCCCTCGAAACACTACCCGTATCCGTCGCAGCCGCATCGGTGGCCGCTCCTTCTCCTATATCGCTGCCAAGACCTGGAATTACCTTCCCCTCCAGCTCCATACAGCCCCCTCGCTGGCAGACTTCAGAAACCAACTCAAGACCTGGCTCTTCGATGGAGACTCAGCGCCCAGATACCCCCAGGGGTGACATTGTTGCGCTTTAAAAATGCTGTTTGATTGACTGATTTCTGTATGGTTTGCATAGCCACCCTCCAGTTCTCCTCTTTCAAGTCACTGCACATCCTAAACATTTGCAGATCTGCTATTTTTGCCTGCTAGTGTGTATTCTGATTTGTTGCCTTTCCCGATGTGCCTCTCAGACCTGTAACCAGTACTGTGCACTAGAAAGGGTACACTTATACTGACCTGTTAGCAGTTCCAGTGTGTCAGCCATCTGTTGTGCTGGTGGGCTCTGCTAGTGCAGCTTGCTTTCCACTTGCCCTACACCCCTGTGAATCCACTCTTATTTTCAGCCACATTTTGGGGTCTTGCACCTCCCTTCTCCTAACTATATCCTGGCGCATTCTGGGTCTGGATGCAACATTATAACGACATATCAGACCCCACACCCCGGCTTAATCCACAGCGAAAATAAAAGCTGAGGAAATATGTCACAAGCCTATTATCTTCATGATGATATATTAGATATTGATATTTTGGATGGTGAAATTTAAAACCGTGAACGTCTGGAATGCATTTTGTAAAACACATTACTGCTTCTGTCGGTCTCTTCATTAGTGTGGTAAAGCAAAAACAGCCTGTTGCACTCAATGATATTAATAGTAAAACCAAGTAAACAGTATAAACAAAGTAAAACAACGTTGTGTGCACCCTCTGGGAGGCTCGGCCCAACCTCCTAATTCAAACTGAGAAAAGAACTAGGACAAGTGTCCTAGACATCAGGTGCACTACAAGGAAATCACTCAAAAGAGTGTAAGCCAAGTACAATCAAAAGTGATCAAACATTCTCATTCAATATTCAAAATACAGCATAGTGATAACAAATTTCCATTGCACAAAAGTCCAACATGAAATGGTAGACGAAACGCTGACAATGGCTCATTCACATATTTATTGAGCAAAAAGGAGAATTTGATGGTCTTCTAAGGTTCTCCTCATGGCCGTTTATGCTTTGTTTGTTGCTTTATCCTTTTGAAGAAGTATGCATTATGACATTGATTTTCCTGTTTATAGATTCCCCTGACGAAGGGCTACTGTTTAAGCCCGAAATGCATTGGGATTAATACCTATGGGACTTCATGCTATCATCATTCTGCGCATGACTTTTGAAAACATGCTCATCTATCTGCGGTATCTGTCGCTGAATATGGGTGGTGGTAGCGGATGCCATATTCATTTTCTTTTAAACATGACTTAGAAAACGTATATCAGGGAGAATAATCCCAAGGAGGTACTGCAATAAAACGAAGTCAAACACTATAAGAAAAAAGTACTTACATCTAGCCTGGCTACTATTTCCCACCTTTTTGTCTAAAATCAAAAATAAATCTGTAAAAGAACATTCAAACTTGCAAAAGGAAGTTGAGATACATTCTGATCAAATAAATGAAGATCAAAGACTTGATAATCTAAGGGAAATCTATCTCTAGTTGCCCAACCACAGGCATCAACACCTCAATCCGAGACACTTATGGAAGACTTTAGACTACCCGATATCCACATTTAGCATTCTTTATCTGATATTTCATGTGTTACTCTAATAAAGACTCAAAAAGCTTAAATATTTAAATCTAGTAGTACACCAAGCAATACATCGCCATCAATCCCTGAATTATCAGTAACTCCAGAAATTAATTTAGAGACTTCCTATAATTTACCTGACAATTATGTCAAGTACTCCGAAGCTTTACATACTCTTGAAAGAATTTTGTCTTCTATTTTATCAATGACTTCTAGAAAATGTACAAATAACTCCAACACATACTGGATGCTCTATCAGTAATTCTCCAAAATTTGCCACCTAGAGTAACAAAAGGTTCTTTAAGAGAGTGCAGAGTAAACCACCACCTTGTTCATATACTCATCGAAGTATGAAAAAATCCATCTTCTGTAGAGCAATCTCCTGAACTATCTTCTTCTAATGCACAGGTCAAAAACTCTCCACAAACGTCATTCTCTCACGCTGCAGTCCAGACTTAAAAATAAATTAAATAAAAACTATGAAAATAGAGGAAAAAATGGAGAAGATATACAAATGCATTTCACTTACAAAACGTTTTAAGGAAGTTCCTGTTGATAGCAACCCACCTTTTCCCAATTAGACTCTTATTACTCCTTTGGTGTATTACCCGATTTTTAAAAAAGAGAAAGTATCAGTAGCAAGAGCCAATGCATACTCTTATCAAAAGATGAAAAAGAGAAAAGGCAAAGGCAAAAACATAGAATTAGTTTTTTTTTTAAAAGTGCTAAAAAAATTTACCACAATTCCAAGAGATTCCTCTTTGTTTAATATTTTTTTTAAAACGTCATTCCAATTAATCAGATGATCATAAGCCACATCCACAAACCTCATTGTGGGCCATTCAGATTCACTTTTAGTTAATCTCAAAAATAACTCATCAGATCAAACTCATCTCAATACTTGTACACAAATAGGTAGTCTGATCTACGGGAGACTCGATCATAATAATTCTAGGCACAGTGTTTAGTTTAATCACCCGCTTTTGCACCTTGTCTAAGAAATATAAAGTCTTCAACACCTGAAAACTCCAGCTTTTGTACAACATCTATAATCTTAGATTTTATGATTTTATTTGATATTCAATAGACCACTTTTGTTAAATTCTTTGGGAGACATTGATGCACTGAAAATGATTAGTAATGCTAGTAATTCCGTTACCATTCTGGCGTTTTATTATGGTAAACAGTCTAGCATAATTTTCACTTCTAAGGTAAATGGGAGCCTAATAATAATAATAGCTCTTTTAAAGTGCATGCCTACTTCATGCGAAGTGTCCCTGCGCTAGGAGTACAGAAAAAGAGTTACATACAAGAGGAAAAGCCTAGCTAGAACCAAAAAGCCAGGTTTTCATTTTTTTTCTGAAAATCAGTTCAGAGGGGACCAGACAAAGTTCCACGGGTGATGAGTTCCAGATTTTAGGAATAAGGTGGCTGAAGGCGCAGCTACCAATTATGGCCTTTTTAAATTTAGGAATGGAGGGCAATTAGGCCGTGGCCAGTCTCAGATTTCTGGCTGGAGCATAGGGAATAACCATAGCCTGAAAATAAGCAGGACCTTAACAGGAAAGCACTTTATAACAATAACAGAGAGCCTTAAAAATTACTCTCTGTTTCACTGGTAGCCAGTGCAGTTTCTTCAGTGCGGAGCTAATAGAGGCTTGTCTCGAGAGTTAAAGCAGCGTCCAACCTGTCACATTCTGCACGCATTGAAACCTATTCAGACACAATTGTGTAACACCCAAATACAGAACGTTACAGTAGTCCAGTCTGGTTATAACTAGCGCCTGCACTACTGTTTTTTGGGCAGACCCAGGAAGGAGGTGAAGAGTTTTTTAAGGGATTGCAATATCACACAGCACTTTCCTGCGAGGGCATTAATCTGGGCTTTGAAAGAAAGCTTCTCATCAAACCAGATGCCCAGATTCTTAACCTGATTTTAAAAAACTGTATTTTTTAAGTTGGGAATAGATGTCATGTCCCATTCCCTGACAGGATCCCCCAAGGAAAATGGCTTATATGTTAATAATTGTATTTTTTCTGAGGGATTCTCTTGGGGTGCAAAGGCTACATCAGTCTCCCTGGGGACAGGTCGAACATTAGTTCAGTAGTTTTCTTAGACTCTATAAAGGCAGATATTATGGGCCTGATGGTCAAAGGTAAACTTACACTTTATAGTAGATTTACTCATTTTTGGTATTTACAAACTGCGTGCCAAGTTTTACAACTCTACACTCCATATACTTATGTGTGCAGAGTTCTTCACACCCGGAGACTCCACAGTGTGGGCTGAGAACTTCTCATACAAGTTTAGGGAGTCGTAAAACTACACACGTAGTTTGTGAATTTGATTTTGTAGTACTACAAAATGTACTACCAAGTGCAGTTTAAAGTCAGGTCCAAAATGTTTACAGGAAACTAGGTCCATAGTTGATTTACAAATAGATAATTATTATGTAGTTAGCTGCCCAGCCAAAAATTCCAGGAAGGGACATGCCAGTGATGGAAACGCAATCTTACTCTCCACAAACTATTTATGGTCTTATCACCTTTTTAATCATTCCTCTAATCTAGTGCAATGCATGAAATTACCTAAAACATATGATAGTCTATACACATATTCTTGGCTCTTGATTAATGTGTATCTGCTGCCAAGCCCAAAATACACCTCTCCAATCAGATCTATACTGGCCTTCATAACTAAAAACATTGAGTCTGAAAAATGTAAATGTATACTTAAAGTTGGTGATTTTAATGCTAAAGTCTCTGTTGGACCTGGCCCCTTTTACAGGGTTATCCCCAAACTTTTTGCTTCCTTCCTCCTATTTTCTTTACCTGTTTTTTTGGCTTTAGGACTCTGGGCACTTTACCACTGCTGATCAATGCTAAAGTGCATATGCTTTCCGTGTAAATTGTGATTATGATTGTGTAGTAAGGAAGGATAAAATTCAGGAAGCTTTATTGAAGATAGTTACATGAAGGATAATTCCAGAACAACAGGTAGTTAAGTTCTTTAGAGCAGGTAGTAAAGCTCTGTAAAGCAGCCCCACCAGGAGCAGCCTGCTTGCTGCTCAGCCCATTCTCAACTGTCACTTCACCACACAGGCTCCCAACATTCCGAAGCGCATCATCACTCCAACATTCCATGCAGCACACAGCACAAACACACTGGCTGAGCAGGAGGTGAAAATGGTACAACATTAACATGGACAGGATACTACAGATTGGTTATGCATGATTGGCACATTTGATTTACTAGTAAGTCCCTAGGAAAGTGCACAGGGCCTGTAAATCAAATGCTACTAGTGGGCCTGCAGCACTGGTTGTGCCACCCACACAAGTAGCCTTTCAAATGTGTCTCAGACCTGCCACTGCAGTGTCTGCGAGTGCAGTTTTAAACTGCCCTGTCGACCTGGCAAGTGCACCCACTTGCCAGGCCCTAGCCTTCCCTTTTTCTACATATAAGGCACCCCTAAGGTAGGCCCACAGTACCCCCGTTGGGCAGGGTGCAATGTAGGTGAAAGGTAAGACATGTACTGGTGTGTTTTACATATCCTGATAGTGAAATATTGTGTATTTCGTTTTTCACTATTCCAAGGACTAGCTCTCCAATAGGCTATCATTGGAGATGCCTTGTAACATTTTACAAGTGCAACTTTCAATTAGGAACAGCTAGAGATTTTGAGTTTGGGCTTCCTGAGCTCAGAATTTAATAACACATCTTTAAGTAAAGGTGGTTTTTAAATTGTGTGTTTGAAAATGCCACTTTTAGAAAGTGGGCATTTTCTTGTTTAAACATCCTTTGCCTCTGCCTGCCAGTGGAATCAACGTCTGGTTTTAGATTGACAGGGGCTTGTTTGTGCATTCACTCCAGACACATATGCTGATGAGCCATCCTGGAATAGAGTGTGGGAGGAGTTAACACTAGCATCTGAATAGGCTGTGCCTGCCCTGCACAATGCTGTTTCTACCCCCTGTAGTGTGGCTGGACCAGAGAGGGCAGAACAGGTTTTGCTGAGCAAGATAGACTTTCTAATCTAAGACTTCAAAGAGAAAAAAAGGTATAAGTATTAGACCTAAACCCCCAGAACTTTAGATTACTTCTGAAATCAAGAGGAACCTCTGCCAAGGAAAAGAGCTGAAGAGCTGTGAGGAGGAGACTGCCCCTTTTCTGTGTGTTGCTTTGCTCGGTTGGCCTGCAGTTGTTGTTTCTACCAAGGAGTGGACAAAGACTGGATTTTGTTGTGAAACCTGCTTGAGAAGAGTCTCCAAGGGCTTATGTGTGCCTGCCTCCTGTTCTGAAGTCTTAGGGACACAAAGACTTCACCTACATCCTTCTTGAACTCCACTGCTGGGAGTTCTAACCTGCCTGGGGGTGCATATTGCAGTTCTGGGCCCCTGGAGGTTGTTCCTGCTACAGAAAGCTGTGAAGAACGGAAGAAATCTACAAAATTGACGCTTCGCTCTTCTTGCGGCTGAATTTTCCGTGGCAGCACCGCAGTGCGGGAAAAATTCAGAAAGCCCAGCCCTGTGCGGCTGAAGAAATTGACGCAGCTCAAGCCCGCGTCCCCAAGACACCGCCGCACACTGACTCAAACTCAGGCCCCGCTGTGCAGCTAAAAGAATTGACGCATCACCGGTCAACAGCTACAGAAATCCACGCAGCGCCCGTAGGGACAAATCTTTCTTATGCATCGCACCTGTGTAGCAAGTTTTTCTGACACAACACCTGCAGACCAGAATCATCTGGGAAATCGACTTATCACTTTCCTCTACAGTCTGGATTCGACGCATCACTTCTACGTGCAGTAGAACAGTTGCATCGCCTCCCAAGGACTCAGGAACTGATGCATCACTGTGTTTTTCAAAGCTTCCCTCCCCTGCGGCTGTTTTGCCTTGTGGATTTTGACGCATTTGAGGTACTTTGCGTAAAAATCACACAGCCATAGATTTCTATGGACAGAATTACTTGAAACATTTTAAAAGTCATATTTTGAGTTGTGTATGTTGGATTTCTGTCAGTTTGGTCTTGTTTGGTTTAGATAAAGATACTTTATTTTTCTAAACTGGTATGGTGTCCATTTGTAGTGTTTTCACTGTGCTACTGTATGTGTTATGTACAAATACTTTACACATTGCCTCTGAAATAGGCCTGTCTGCTCGTGCCAAGCTACCAAGGGGGTGAGTAGGGGTTATCTAGGTGTGTAACTCCCTTATCCTGACTAGAAGGAAGGGTCCCTACTTGGACAGGGTGTATACCACTGCCAAAGAGAGACCCCCATTTCTAACAATATCCAATCAATCAGTAGTTAATTTAGCTGACAAAGAAAGAGAAAGAAGCTTTGAATATTCCCTCCCTTCTATTTCCTCCGTGCTTAATGGCTAATAATTCTTGAATTTTTGAGGGAGCATGAATGTATCATAATAAATGGTCGACTTAAAAACGATATACCCGCGAATGGGACAACTTCTTGAATTTAGAAATGGACAACGTAATCGCTTCTTATTCTGAATTTGGCTCTTTGTCAGCCTTGAAAATACTAGAACACACCTACAGTAATCACATAATACTCAGTTGCGGCTCGCAATACTCACGGGTGGGGGGGCTAAAAGAAACGAAAACAAAAAATTACCTGACCGGGTCCCGCGCTGCCTCTGCTCCTGGGCCGGGTCCCGAGTTTGGAGTTTTTCTGCTCCTGAACAGGAACAGGCATGCTCCCTCCCCTCTCGTAAGCCAATCACAACGCTGCAATGGCAGCGTTGTGATTGGTGCGGACGGTGCCCAGACGGGCGCCTGTAGGGAGGCCATTTTCTCTATGTAGGCTGCATGCAGCCTACATAGAGAAAATGTAGAGTGCGCATGACTGGTTTGGTCGGCCCCAGAGGGCCGAGCAAACAGTCAGGGCCCACAACAGTGGGCAAGCCCCTCCTCCCCAACCAGGCATACCCTCCCGCCGGCCCGCCGGCAACCAGGCATACAATGCCTTCTGCTTTCTCGCAGTGCAAGAAGCAGAAACATAAAATGGTATTTAAAATACTATTTTATGTTTCTGCTTCTCGCACTGCGAGAAAGCAGTGGGGCGAAGCTCCTCCGCCCTAATGGAGGAGCCGCCCCATATAATACTATCATTTACAGTCCTTACCTCTTGATAAAATATGTCCACATGGAATAAGAAGGGTGACATAGTGGCTTTTCAGAAATCAAATGGCCGGATGTACTGGAGCAAAATAACAAAACTGAATTATTTGTTACCAAATGCAATTGATGGTATAATTACCTCAACCAGAAATGTATTTGAAAATATAAATATTACATGAAGTCTTTCCTAGGTGATCGACTTCAAAAGCATAAGTTACCTAACTCAAAGATAACTCTGCCAGTAAGCCAGCCTGAATGTAACCTTTCTAAATAAATCAGTAGCTTAGCTGGAAGACGGTGTATTTCTTTTTTTCACAATCAGAGGGAAATTAATCAGTATAGTAAAAGAAAGGAGAGCTAGGTATTGAATTACCTTTAAAAGACTTCAGGCCGACCGTCTCTGGATTGCCTTGTGTGAAGCTGCACTCTCTCTAAAAATATATGAAGATATTAGAATTTAGTTGCAGAAAAATGCAGAAATAGAGTGGTAGCTAAACCTATCCCTATTAGGTACCAAGAGTGGGTACATTATTTAGCAAACCTTTTTGATTTCAATATCCTTGATATTTCTAAGATTACCTTGCCTAACGCTTTTTCCGTTGATGAGTATGGACCACCTTTTGCAAAATAAAGTGTAGCCTGATCTTCTGGGGTGATGGGGCCTGTTACTATCCCTATAACAGTTATAAAAAGGGAAGAAATGCTTTGGTCTCAATTTCTTTCACCAATATTCTCTTATTGCTATCATTCTGGAGACATTCTGACCTACTGGGCTAGTACCACTGTACTTCTGTTACATTAAAAGGAATCCTGTTGTCTTCCCAGCAATTATAGGAAAATAGCACCTTTGGACCCAGTAGGAAAAATACGGGCAAAAAGCATTCTAGGACATCTTCAGTGTTAGGCAATAGAGAATAACATAATACAATAGAGCAAGCAGGTTTTAAAGTTAATCATTCCACATTAGAAAATGTTGCCATATTACAATCACTGAAAAATATGTAATTACTAGAGGTTAGTGGATTTATTCAGCATTTATATATTTCTCCGCTGCATTTAATCGCAGACAGATCCATTTTAAGGAGAAAATTGTTATCTTTTGAAATTCTTCAAAACCTGTAGCGTTCAGTTATTGACTTTCATACCTCTACCTGGTGTCATGTGTTACAGAGAGGGGATCAGGGTCTCTCCTTGAAAATCTTAAAAAAATTATAAGAACTCCTATTGGTGAGTTACATGTGGGGTACAGTGCAGGGTCCACATCTGCCTCACTCACGACTCCAATTATATTATGCACTAACACAGGCTTCCTTCTTCACAATGGAGCTGGTTATGCCTTCCTATCCGTGAACGTATTCTCGCTCCCTGGTCATCTCGAATCCGCTCATTGAACACTTTTGACCTGAGCGCTGCTGACTAGAGCATGCTGCCCGGTGGACCAGCGGTGTATGGAGCACTGCCACCCGCTGTCTTCCAGCCATAAATCCCTTTTCAGTGGAGTAAGTTTCACCCTGAGGATCGCTCTACTGCCATATTACCTGATATGTGTTCATGGTTTTTACCAATTTTACCCCTTTGTGTAACTTTGCCTGACTATATTGCTTCTTTATCACCTTACCAGCTCCTGGAAGTGTCTCCATGTGAGTTAACACTTTTTGCTAACTGGGTTGGTGTACACACCCTCTCCTTCATTTCCTCTCCATTTCATCAGGTATAAGCCTTGCCAGTAATTGTTCTAATTGCAATGGGCCAATTCCATTCCCCCTAAAACAAATCCACTGATTTATATTACAGGTGTCCTTTATTATAAGGTCCTGTTGAGACCCCCATTGTGTAAGGGGTCGAAACGTTGTCGAATTATGCTAAAACGAACCCTATCCGACCCCTTTGACTGTAAAGAGGGCTCGAGTTCAACGCTATTTATTGTGAATTGGTCATTTTTGTAATATTGGAAACCCTATTCTTCATGTTACTTTTGTGTTCGCACTATATTGGCACCTTTGTATGTTGTGGGTTTCGTTCATGTGGAACACCTTGCACTATTTTGCATTTATATTTTTTAATACAAACTATATAGTCATTGCTAAAAAACAGTGTATGTCTCTTCCTTACTTTGCTTTCTTAATCAAAACTTCCTATGATGGCTTTATTATGCCATTGTGCATTAATGTATCAATTTTATGTACATTTTCCAAAAGGACCGTTGTTTTTTTATAAGGGTCCAAGAGGTACAGCAGCATGTCATCTGCATATAGGGGGAATCACATTCTCCCACTCCGCATCCCAGAGCAGTCCCAGAATTTGAGCATCCACCCTCAGCCAATCCACCAAAAACTCCATCACCAGAGCAAACTAGGAGTCTAGGGGGCGCTGTCAGCCCTGCCTAGTCCCCCTCCTATGTATAATATTGTTGATTGTTTGCTTGCCATAATTATTCACAAAGTGTAGAACAAACTTCTAGTGAACCAAGAGCTCCTGAAGTAATGGTACGAGCAGAAATGTAAGTTGACTGGGTATCATGATAGGTTGAAACTACCCCTCATGAAGCTTGTGAGACGTGCAGCTCTGGAGGACAAGTAGATCAGCTCCTTCATTGTACATATGCTCTGCAATACCAATAATGCAGCTAATTTAGACTGTGTGCAAGAACCACACTGAGGTAATCATATGAACAATTTTCAGGAACTCCACTGCAGGCTGGAGAAGGCCTGGATTCTCATGTCCTGTCAAAAGGACAATGTGTAACTTGAGTCATACGACATAATCAGCACAGACCCACAGTCTAGGGTTGCTTGTATTCTTGTTCAGAGGGGACCTGGCCTGGCCGTTCAGACTCCACTGTTCCAACTGGAGCAAGAGGAAGGCTGATTTGCATATGGCTGGATCCTGTCTTAGGTGACGTGGTGGGCAAATAATGATAGACTGGCATGCGGCCCAGGCTTTTACCAGTAGCTGAGATTAATTCAAGAATTCCACCCATCTTTTTTGTGTATTCCTCAGTGTGATACCTTAAGTGTGACTGGTAGGCCCAGACGTGGGTCCCATTCTCACTGTGTCACTGGAGTCAGGTTTTGCCCCACGCTATATATTTTGGTTATATTTTTCATTGTTATTAGTAGGAATAATTTTAATGTCATTTATTTACATTGTTAAATATTTTTTTATATTTTTAAGTATATATTTAAACTTTTTATTTTTCAATATTACATTTATCTATTTTTGATTGTATTATTATTATTTTAAACTTTAATATATAAATAACATTTAATTTAAAGCTTTATACTTACCTGTTTTTGATAATATTCTGGTCCATGATATTTTCGTCTCAATATTTTTGGGCTTTACGAAGCACGTAAACATATTTTGGTTCCTGATATTTCTTTTATGAAATTTGTTTAGCGTGATATTTTTGTTCCAGATGTTAAGTCATACAACCATTTTAACTTCAGACACTTCAGACACAAAACTCAGGTGCTTGGCTCTGTGCTGAGCCGGTGCAGCTCTTTATCCCAGATTTTATCTACAGAGCTGATCTATTATTACCTTTTGTGCCTTTTTGGAATTCCATGTGGCTCCTCCAATCAAATTCTGCATGCACACTTCATACTCAGTTCAGGTCAGGGTGGTGATCAGCCAAAGAGCTCTTTCAAACTGGCTCAGGTATCTATGTGTATTGGACTCAGAAATGCAGGAAGAGTGGGTGGAGCTGAAAGTGCTCTAGCAGGGAACTGAAGGCAAAATACAAAGGGAGGAATCTGATACCCAAAGCACGGTATACAGTACCCTTGCCATTGAGACAGTGGAGGAAGGGAAGAACAGAAAACAAAATGTTTCCAGGTCAACAGAGAACTGGTTAGCCTTGCACAACCCCCTTCTCCAACTTCAGCTGCTGAACACACGGGGAAACCAAAAAGGATCCCGTACTGCACCCAGTCGAACATGCGCACAGGCTCCACACTCATCCAGGGCCGCACTCAGAATGCCATATACAGTCACTAATAACCCACATGGATGAAAGTAAAAACCCCTGGTTAAGGTAGACTGCCAGAACCTGTTCCACAGGGGAGGTCAGAGCGCAACTCCCCTGAAGGAGACAGGTTAAAAGGCTTGTCCATTCATTATAATCCACCCTGCCACCACTGTCAGGCTCACAAAGCCAGGATAGAAAGGGCAGTAGCCATTCTAATAAATAGTGGTGTCATTTGGATGCCCCCCTGGCCTCAAAGCATGTTTCTGACCATGTTTCAGGGAGACTCTTTAGTGAGCAGACACAATTATCATACTCACTGAGGAAAAAAAATCAAAAGATCTACAGTGACAGGACATTGACTTACCAGGAGATCATTATACGACAGGGGTGCACACTGCCCAGAGCCACAAAGAGGGCAATTGCATCACAGCAGATGCTGAGCAGCAGCGTACAGGCTGCATGGCGGGCAGATGGAGGTACGGCCATTCGAGGCTCATTGATTCCTGAGAAAGGCAGGCAATGGAGAAGGAAAGTAGAAGAGAAAGGCGGACTACATTGACTAAAGAAGAAAGCAGGGGTGAAAAAAAAGCTGCATGAGTATGCTAAAGGGGCAGGGAGAGAATGGTGGCAGATGAAAAAGACATGAGATGGAATTAAGACTAGACAGCTTTGGTATTCGGAAACCCTGACAAACGGCTGCGGTGCCGCCATACTTCTGAGAAAAACGTAGGGCCTGGCACTTATGCTTTTACAAATTAAGCACTGTATATAAGCATGTTATTCTCTTAAAATTGACATGCATTTAGAGAAACGGATATGTGGGTAAGTTAAAACTTTCAATATTCATGTAAATGACAGCTATTTGCTGCAGGATCATAAAACTCTGCTAAGTTTACATGGAGATGTGTGTAACAGGAGCATGATCCACTGGGATGTTTTATCATGAATGGAGTTTTGGGGCAGTCACGTGGCACAAGGATCTCTGATGAACGCATTAGCCATTGTGGATTTTTACAGCCCCTGACGCTCTCTGCAGAGCACTCATTTAAACCCTTTCCAGTCTTGGCTACCTCTATCCCGAGGTTTCGGGGGGGGGGGGGCTAATTCTTCCAGCAATAGGCAGAGTGGGGATGCAGGGGCTCTAAAAAGGGGTGAAAAACAACAGAGCCTCATTTACAAGCAAAAGTACTCGGGTGCGGCTGTGTGTGTGCCCGGGAAGCTGTCTCAGCCCGCTTCCCGGGGGGAGGAGGGGGGTGGGGGCTGAAGCCCTTTGAGCCCAATGGGCGTTGCGCGCCTGCCTCTATCTGTCAGTGAACCTGCTGAGCGCCATGATGCTCCTCGGAGTGAAAGCTGCGCTATACAAATACGTTATAACATAACATAGTATAACATTGGGTTACCTTTATAGGACATGTGATTTGCAGGTGCATTCACCCTCCAAACTATTTCATGACGATTCAAAATGTATTAGTAGATTATCACACATATACATTGCTGCAGCAAGTACATTAACCAACTGGGCTATTTGAGTTTTACTCTGGGGTTTGTTGGCTACACGTAGATCTCCACTAGCCTAAAATGTGGACTGTTTGTGAATAATAAGGCTTGCCAAAACGACTTTGCATTTTTCTTTGTTGACAATATCTTTGTGGGTATCATTTGTAAAATAATGTATTTGCGGACAATAGGCTGTTACTGGCCGCCCCCCTGACCTCTCTTTTCTGCTTCGTCAATACGCCTTCGCTTCCTCCCTCTCCAAGCTGTGAGTTTTAGGAATGCGCGTATCCAGTCTCCATTTCCCTTTGTTATTCGCTATGTTCCACTAAAGTCAAGGGTGCCAAAAAAAGACCTGGTGGGTGAAACTTCCGCTTGAATTCTCCGGCCTAGAAATACCAAGTAGCACGACGAGCCTTTATTTTTAGGCAACACTGCGAGACTCAACCTGCAACGTTATACATTAAACTCCCACACGCATGCATGCCACTTTCGCGAGTAGGTCGCTTCTAAAGCGATGTCCAGAGTGCTGATGATAGTTGCCAAACCAGTATTATTGTTTACACCCACCCATCTGGACACGCCCTGTGCACATCTGGGTGGCACTTCTATTCTTAGTGAGCTTCGTCATTCCCAGCCGTCTGTTTCCGTACACACCAACGCTCCCACGCGTCACAGTCATCAGACCTGTTTGTAGGCACCGCAGCCTCACTGGTCGCCACGCCCTCAGCGTCAGTCCCTCGCCCACTCTTCCTCGTGCTACCGTGACGTTTCTCTCTTATGTTTTTTTAACCGGGAGGCGTGGCCATCGAACACACCTGTGAGAAAGGGGGCGCGGTCTTGTGAAACGCAAGAGGTGCGGAGCAGGTTTCACCTGTCAGCGGATGGAACAACACTTCCGTCCTTAGAGGGGTGAAACTTCCGGACTTCCTAGCGAGCAGTGTGTAACCAAGGACCGCTTCTCGGTGGACAGTGTCAATAAGCCATGAGTAAATTTACCAAGTTGTTCAAGGGTCCCGGGGGCGGCAAGTCCCGCGCGGGACCCTCCCCGCAGGAGGCGCTGGCCAGGCTGCGGGAAACCGAAGAGATGTTGGGAAAGAAACAAGAGTATCTGGAAAAGAAGATCGAACAGGAGCTGGCCACAGCCAAGAAACACGGCACGAAGAACAAGCGAGGTAGTGCGGGCGAGGGTCAGTGGGCACACAGTGAACGGGGTGTGGCCTCATTACCCTTTTCGTATTTCGAGGGGCTCTGGAATAATTTAGTCTATCGGATAATCCGAGAATATCCTATAGCGGGGAGGGGTGCACTGCACAGTCGCACCTGACCTGTTGCATGCAGGCTGGATAAGTGGGGGCAGTCAAAGAAGGGCAGCATGGTGGCTGAATGTATTTGTTCTCCCCCCCCCCCTACCCCTCCCCCCCCCCCCCACACACACACACACCTATCTGGGAAATGATGTTAGTGGTCGGGTGGGCACCTGAATATGTATTCATCATACATACGCAGGGGAGGGTTAACGCGTGTGGCTCCAGGGTGGTCAGTCGATGGCTGAAATGTTTGTGATCTGAGTGCAATTTTGTTAAAAATGTTTGACGACTTAGGTACTCATTCTGAGTCCCGTCGAATTTACCAGTCAGTAAAATATGTCGGGAGTAAACACATTACTGAGATAGGCGGAGAGATTGTGTCCGTTCCAAATATTCACACAGCACTCCGAGGGCCTTAGCGATTGGTAGAGAGGCGTTGCTGGAAGATGTCTCAGCTTTCTCTTTATCCACAGACAGCTTAACCAGTTTTTTACAGACACCGTTGTATAGAGTACTAGGTAGAGTGGGCTTTGGGTTAGCCTTTTTCTCTAGATTGGATGGCTTTCTTTTCTTTCTCAGTTCCCTGCTCTTGATTGGATACTTTCCTCCCTATTCTTGTGTTTTCTCCGTCCATGGAGCATATTGTCTTTACCCCCACTTTTGACTGAGTGACAAGTATCCTTCCACTGTTGACTTCATGGAGCAGGCCTCTCTACAGATAGCTTTAGCTGCCTGGAAAGAACTGTTACCACTACACGCCATACAACACGCATACAACATGTACACATAAACAGGTTTTGGGGAGTCCCATTCAGCCGTTGACTTGTTTAGACAAGCTCCTTTAAGGAATAAGCTCCATAGGCAGTTACGTGTTACGATCAACACACAGCATTTCGCTTCCTACTTTTTGCTGTTCTCCTTCCTTGACCAGTTGTATTGCCAGATAATTTGTGTCTACCACCATAGGTGGTAACCATCAGTTGCAGCGAGAGAAAGTCTGCGATGTCTGGACTCCAGGTACAACAGCAGCAGTGCGATCATGATGTTGGGTTCCTTAATAATTCTTTTAAAATACATTCAATTGCGTTTGCTAGGCATTTGCCTGCAAAACTTTAAAATAGATTGAATTGTTTTTGTTCGTCATTAAGTGCCCTACACAAGCAGTTGAATGTATTTTAAATGTGCTCCAGAGCAACCATTGTTGTTTTTAGGTTGAGCCTAGAGTAGCGCGCAAGCGCTGCTTCTGGCGAAGCATTATGTAGTGGATTCCAAAAGCTGACCAGACGCTCGTGCGTCATGGCCTTTTTCGGGCGGTTACCCGCGCGGCCGACATCTGTTTCCCATTATCGTGCCCAGACGCGTGCGCGATAATTGGAAACACATGCCGGGAAAAGGGCATGACGCACGAGCGTCTGGTCAGCTTTCAAAAGCCCAGGCTGCCGCGCTCGCCCCCGCTCCTCTCTTGTTTTGAAGTCGTATCGATTATGTTAGCGCCGTCTAGTTCCATTAGAAATTTCAGCTAAACCCGGTATTTACCAAAAACTGTTACTATTTCCATCTTAGGGTCGATCAGCTGGCAACACTGCTGCGTTCGATTGGCCAGCTGTCATCTTCGCTATTCCACAAACGGCTGGCTGTCACCTTTGTAATATTTTGATAGGATATCTGTCAACGTTACTGTTCTTCCATAGGTCGCCGTGGAAACAGGCACTGCAATTGGTTACCCGGGCCGCATGCGGTACTTCGTGATTGGCTCCTCCCTCCTCCGCCGGTGATAATGATGGCGGCTCCCGGGCCGCCGCAGCTACCTCTTCCTCCCCACCTTTCACCGGCGCGGGCCCGCCAGGTGCTAGGTGGGGCGAGCACTGTGCTCTTCGACTGTGACGGGGTGCTATGGGAGGGCGAGCACGCGCTGCAGGGGGCGCGAGAGGTGGTGAGGGCGCAGCAGGCGCGGGGCGGACCCGGCACCGCCATCTTCGTATCAAACAACAGCCGCTGTAGTCGTGCCGAGCTAAGCCAGCGCTTTCGTGAGCTGGGCTTCTGCGGTGTGCGAGGGCCGGAGGTCTACACCTCGGGCCACTGTGCCGCCCGCTACCTGCGTGCTCGGCTGCTCGGGGGCGGCATAAGCGCAGAGGAGGGGTTGAGGAGAGGCAGCCAGGGCATTGAGGGGATCAAGCAGGGCCCCCCAGATTCCCAAAGACCCAAGGACACTCCTCTGGTGCCACAGGAGGATGGACAGGGGTCCAGGGACACTGATCAGGAGGCACAAGCCCAAGGGTCCTTTACAGTAGAGGGAGAGCAGAGGGCACATTTAACCAGCTAATCGAGCCAGCAAGAGGGGGCGCAGGACAACAAGGTGGTCCACGGGGCCTATGATCTGCAAAGGATGCCGAGTAAAGACGAACAGGACTCTGCAAGGGGGTCACGCGCTTTTCACATCACAGGTGGTGGCCCACAACAATGCCCTCTGCGGCAGCCTCAACAGCAGCAAAGACCATCCAACTTGCAAGGAGGGGATGGAACAAATGTAGCGCCCATAGACTCTTCTTTCTTTGGAGAGAGTGGCATTGTTGAGCCAGAAGAAGACCTCCATGGAGAGCCTGCGCCAGACGCTCCTCTGGTGTTCATGAGTGGAGGTCCTGGGCTACTCCGGGAGCTGCGGAATGCTGGCCTGAGAGTGGTGGGCGAGGAAGACAGCGACGCCACGGTCAGTGCAGTGCTGGTGGGCTACGACGAAGAGTTCACTTTCCGCAAACTGAGCCGCGCCTGTACCTACCTAAGGGAACCCAACTGCCTGCTGGTGGCCACTGACCGTGACCCATGGCACCTGTTGAGTGGAGGACGCTGCACCCCTGGTAAGAATGCTCCTCTGGATGCCTCTGTTGAGGCCACTGTCAGTTTGACAGTTTTAAGTTGAACAAAGTATGGGTTACGGCCGAGATTTGTTAAATTTCTACCTAGCCTTAGACAGTTGCATGCGTTTTACACGCTCTTATGATCAGTTTAAATGAAACCAAAAAATGTAAGTTTAACAAAATGATTATTATGAGTATTGTTTCTATGTCCCAAATATCCGTTGTGGGTACCCTTTTCGTGGATTACGTCCTTGTCAGTAGGGAAGGAAAAGGAAGCAATCAAACTATTGTCATAAGTAAACACTGCTTCCTGTTAAGGATGGTCTGTCAGGTGGAGATGCTTAAATGGCACTCGGAAATACTGCTACCATCTCGTGCATGTTTGGGATGAAATCGGGGAAAGCAATGGGTAGCAGTGCTACACCTGGATTACCCTATGTACCAATAGCACTGCTTTTGCGGCCTGCAGTCTCCGGGGCAATGAAATCTGACAAAGGGTCAGAAAATAAATGTAGCTTTAAGAGCCCTGTATTATTTAGTTTCCATCGTGTTTCCTTCTTCTTGTGTATCAGCAGCAAATAAGATGCGGTAGAGGGGATAAAATGTGGGCCCAGGGTTCACTCTCTGATGTTAAAGGGTATGGAATATCTCTACTGTTGCAGCTAGCATTTTTAGTAATGAACATGCATAGAATTGCTCTAAAAGGCCCTTTTGCCAGGGCGAAGGTATCCTAGACCGAACTCTCCAGGTTTACTAGCCATCCACAACCTCCGCCTATTTTGTAAGTCCTCCCCTCCGAGTGGTATGTCCACTCAACTTGTATGAGAGGTACTCCTGATATAGTTGCACCACACTTATTCCTGATCACCAAATGTTCTAAAATGTGTCCCCATATAATATATTTGGTTAATGCCCATGCTAGCAGTAAAGCTTCTAGAAAGGGAGAACCTGCAATCAGTCGACACACGAGACATGGAGTGGACACACTCATACCACAGCACTTTGATTCCACACAAAACTCAAAATGATATATTAATCCCATTGAAATAATGCATATCTTTGATCATCATAAAAACTAAAACAATTTCGTTGTCTAATTTGATCAGCCCAGACTGTGATCTATACAACAGCTGCTAATATTTCTATTATCTAATGTGTTATTTTCATATGTGTTATTGGTGGGGGTTAATTTTGCCAAAACGTTTTGCATGCCCATTGGAAGAATCCTACAATTTTGGTTAAATCTGAGTACCTCACCGTATTGGTGTCTGGTTGCGTTTCATTGATAAGGTATTTATGCTTTAGCTTGAGAATTCCATTAACTTCATGCCTTGCAGATCGGCATAAGCAATACATTCTGACAGGAAGAATGCCAACTATCTGCTCAGCTGTTGGCCTGGTATTCATGAAAGACAGCATGAAGAGACACTTATAAGAATCCCAATTTTCTGTATTTTTCCACTTTTAAAAATAAATGCAGACAGAAAACAAACGCCAATAGCTCTAGATAAACACTTATAAGGTCCCAAAGGCGAGCCCTATTGGCTATGCCAATGCTTGTTTTAATAGCGAGGCTAGCCCTTGTATAATAAAATACTGTATTTTTGACTTGACATGACTGATCTGGTAATGATTAGGGGTTGCTTTTGTGTAATTATGCCCAATTCTAGGAAAATTAGGTGAAATTATGAATAATTAGCCAAAATGCAAATCCAGCATTTTGCACAAAATGCATTTGCATCCATTTTGGATGTGATGACCCATTTCATTCGAAAAAAGGAATCTCTTAAAACAGAAGATCTGCAACCATTAGCAGGTTCCGTTCTGGTCAGTTGAATTGTTCCACTGCAATAATTTTGCCATCAATGCAACATAATTAAGTGACATGGTGTAATTTCAGGAATTTTGCACAAGCGAAATTCTTGAAATTTCTCCTAGTCCTAGTATCATTGGTGCAGACTAAAACATTAGTTTTAATAAACAGAACAAAATAAGCCAAAACGTTTAGGGCTAAGAGTCCTTTTTAGGTCGAGCCTCGAGTAGCGCACAAGCGCTGCTCTGGCAAGACTTTAAGTTAGGGGTTTCAAAAAGCTGACCAGACGCTCGTGCGTCATGGCCTTTTCCCTGCGGTTACCCGCACGGCAGACATCTGTTTCCAATTATCGTGCCCAGACGCGGGCGCGATAATTGGAAACACATGCCGGCCGTGCGGGTAATCGCAGGGAAAAGGCCATGATGCACGAGCGTCTGGTCAGCTTTCAAAAGCCCAGGCTGCCGCGCTCGCTCGCCCCCGCTGCCGACGTCTCTGCTGTCCAGCGCTTCACTTGTTCAGAGAGCATTCCTCATTGCACTCGCTTTACGGAGCCTTTCAATGGTTACACAGATTTACAAGGCTAAAATCCACCCGAAAACAAGCCACACAAAGGTTGAGAAGAGACAGACAAGTGCATCATGTTTGAGTGAGCATACACATTGACGTAGATGTGTTGAATATGCACCGTTCCATATCCTTCGAGTCCCTGAGACATTGTCTTAAGTCCCGGGGTCAAAGGAGAGAGGAATGGGTGAATATGGAGCATGTGCATGATAAAAGAAAGAGAAGCTGATATTTGTTTGCCACCCTTTCTTTACACTGGGTCTAAAAAATGTGTCCAACCACCAACAGCTCACACTTTTAAAATCTTTTGCTTTCCCCAACTGACACCTGCAGAAATAAGGACTTTAACAAAAGAGCCCCATTGGACAGCAGGGCCTGGACCCACACATTAAAAAGAATGCTCAGTAGACGTTAGAGGAAAGATGGGCAGAATCACCAGGGAGTGTAAATGCTGCCAGCTGTTCACCTTAACTGAAGTTGTGATAGGCAACATCTACATTATTTTGGCATGAACCATGCTGTAAGCCATAAATGCTACACCTAACAAAAATTTAATGAATACACGGTATGAAATAATTTTAATATTGTATGTTCCCTGCAAGACCTGCTTGAACTGTGCTGGCAGTAATCTCTAGATCACTGATACTCAAAGTACGGCCCAGGGGCCTTATGCAGCCCTACTGACCTTTCTATGTGGCCCCCTAGTCAGCAGCAGCACTGGGCTGCTGTTAACTCGACTCAGCATGAACAATAACAAGCATTGGCATAGCCAATAGGTCTCGCCTTTGGAATCTTATAAGTGTTTAGTCATGCAACAGTTGATGTTGTTGCACCAAGGATATTGTGCTGCATAACCAAATACTTATAAGGTCCCAAAAGCGAGACCTATTGGCTATGCCAATGCTTGTTTTTAAAAAAAATCAAGCTGGGGCCTGGCTGGATAGCCGCTATAGCCTCAGCTACATGAAAGCTATTTGTTGCTTGGGTAAACCAGACCTTCACACCTTCAGGAAGGGGAAAAGTTAGAAAATTAGGGTGGTTATTCTTTCTGTTTACTTCCATTAAAGTTCTTCAGGGATTAAGCAGGAGAAGGCCTAACAAATGTGCGAGAATCCCGTACAGTTAAGGAGGTGACACGTGTCAGATACCTCATCACTGTTGTCCACAGGTACTTTGTTATGTTATGTTAATTAATTTTTTAAGGCGCGCAGCTACCCCAAAGGGTTTCCCGGCGCCAGCCTGAAAGGAACAAGAGACAAAACAGAGGATTATTGATTAAACAACCAAGTTTTCAGACATTTGCGAAAGTTCCCATAGACTGTTTCGTTGCGGAGTGACATGGGAAGAGAATTCCACAGGGAGGGACCCAGATAAGCAAAGGATTGGCCGCCCATCTGCGGCAGTCTGATTCTAGGAACCGAAAATTTCGCCTGAGTAATGGAGCGGAGAGGGCGAGATGGTATGTAGGAGCAAACTAAGGTTTGTAGATATTGAGGGGCAATGCCAGTTTTGATCTTAAACATATAGCTTAAGGCCTTGAATTTAATACGATTCTCCACCTTGAGCCAATGAAGATCACGAAGAAAGCCTGAAATAGAGGCAGCTCTGGGAACATGGCAGAGCAGTCTGGCGGCTGCATTCTGCACCACCTACAATTTTTGTATCACATCTTTATTTACACCCAGGTACAGGATGTTACTGTAGTCCAGCCTAGAAGTGACAAGAGCCTGGACTACGGTTCTCTGGGTGGAGCAGGGGAGCATCCAAAGAATTTTCTTAAGCCATTTCAACATGATAAAGCAAGTCGAGGCCACCTTTACGACTTGTTGTTTCATAGAAAGCTGATCATCAATTATGAAACCTAGGTTGCAGACTTGATGGGTGGGCTGGGTTAGAGCGCCCATTTCCTAAGGCCAGTGCTGGGGACCCCAGAGATCTTTATTTTTCCCCAAAATCAGGACTTCTGTTTTTTCACCATTGAGTTTGAGTAAGTTTACTTGCATCCAGGATGCAATTTTTCTCAGCCCAGACTGGAGAGCAGATGACATCGATTCCTTCTCTGCGGAGAGAGAGAAGATTATCTGGGTGTCATCCGCGTAGGAAAATAGGGACAGCCCTGCCTCTTCGGCAATTGTTGCTTGAGGTCTGACGTAGACATTGAACAATAGAGGGCTCAGGACAGAGCCTTGGGGTACTCCGTACGGAGATGAGTGGGTTTTGGAGCTGGCCGTAGAAGAGAAGACCTGAAAAGTACGGTTAGCCAGAAAGGAATCGAGCCATTTGAGTGCTGGGCCATCAATGCCCAGAGAATGCAAAGCTTTCAGTAACACGGTATGAGACACCGTGTCGAAAGCGGCACTCAAATCAAGTAAAATGAGGGCCACCGTATCCCCAATGTCCAAACGGTGGCGCAACATTTCAATGACCCCTAGAAGAGTTGTTTCGGTAGAGAAACCCGCTCTAAAACCAGATTGTGAGGGGTGCAAGAAGTTTTGAGTTTCAACAAAATGGGACAACTGCAAGTTAATGTGTTTTTCCAAAATTTTGGAAGAAACCGGAAGTAGTGAAATTGGCAGAAAATTGGATAGCTGGGAGGGATCAGCATTAGCCTTCTTTAAAAGTGGAAGAACCATAGCATGCTTCCACTACGGCGGGACTATTGCTTCCAGTAAGGAGGCATTAAGGAGCTCCATAATTAACGTAAGTGAAGGCAGCTCAAGCTGCTTCAGCACGGAAATGGGAAGTAGATCACAGGGAGAGCCTGATTTAAGACTACCTAAGAGCAGTTTAAAGGAGTTCATGTCCAAGAGAGACCAAGTTTCCAATTTATTGATGGATTCAGTATTCTTGCAGTTCACAAGCCCCATGTTATTGACTGCTTGGGAAAGGGTATTGGTTTGCTGTGTGGAATTAACCCGCTTATCCTCATCCAGTACAGAATGTATTTTTTCAACTTTACTTAAAAAAAGTTGGCAAAGTCCTCGCATTGCGATCCATTAAGGATAAGAGGGGTTTTCTGACCCCGATAGTTTTTTGACCACCTTAAACAGAATCCTAGAGCAGTTCTGGGCATTGGAGATAGTAGAAGAGACATATTCATCACAAGCTGCTTTACAAAGAGAATGATAATCTCTTTTGCCCTTTTTGTAGGCGAGTTTGGTGTCAGACTCGTAGTTCTTCCTCCATAATCTTTCTGAGGCTTTACATTTAGTTTTTTCAATTTTTAGCCTCTCAGTAAACTAAGGGGCAGGGGGGCGATGGTTGTTCGCCCTCTTAATAGAAACTTTGGTCACCTGAATCACCGCCTGATGCAACATGGTATTCCATATCTGGGGGCCGATTCCGATCTCGGCCGGTAGGGCACCGAATCGGATTCAGCTTTACCGGATCCGATTCGGACGCCCTGTTTCCGACCGATTCGAACACCCGTCCGCGCAAGCAAGTACGATGCGAGCGTACGCGAAATGACCGACTCGTTCCCGGCTCCGAACCGCTCCGACCGACTCGTACGGACTCGACTCGCACCACGCAATGGAGACGTTCCCCGACCGGGCAAGTACGATGCGCGCCTTGAACAGTCCGACCGACTCGCGCCGTCCGGCTCGAAAGAGCAGTCGGAGCCGGACTTCGGGGGTCCGTGACGGACCCCCCTGTACCCGTAGCCGCGCACAGGGGGGGACCCATGGGTCCCCCCTACACATGCATGTACGGCGCGAGTCGCACCGACGCGTACCCGCTGTAGGGGGCGCCCTTGTTCGCGACGCACCCATTGAGTCAATGGGAGCCCGTGTACGCGTCGTACGACCGGCTCCCATTGACTTCAATGGGAGTCCGACCGAATCGAGTCCGATAGCATGCATCCGCATCGTACTCGTTCGGTCGGACTGCTAGAGTCCGGTTCGGTCGGATATCTCTCCGAATCCGACTCGGTCGGAGGGATTTCCGGCCCGAATCTGAATCGGCCCCCTGGTCTTTTGAGGTTTGTTGCATTTTTTTGAAGTGAATAGATTTCATATTATGAACACTGCCCTCCTTTTGTGGTAACCACATAGCAGCAGTTAAGTTTTATTTTTATTTTTTATTATACTTTATTTTTATGGACAAGCCCCTAGTTTGCCCCATCTAATCTCGGTAACAATTAGTTTACCTGTATGTCAGACTCTCATTGACTGACATTTGATTCTAACCATGCAGTGGACATCCACAACATCTTATTTCTGTGGTCAGCCGTTGCACCATCCACAATGTAGAGCCTTTTATCAACTGGAGCACCATCCACCTTATAGAGCCTGCTGGTTTTACCTACCCACAGATAGATTACATCTCCACCAAATCTTCACCTAGCACAAATAGAACCTCAAGTTCTTTTGAAGTACATGACTCAACACAAGTGTACAACCAATACACTGGATAGATATGTTATTCTTGCTGTTATAGAACGTCTTGCTACTTACTTTCTCACCTTTTTTTTCTAGTGTTGTAATACAGATCATTTGGTTGTAATCACATTGTTGGTACACCTGTTTTTTCATTTGTCTTTTCATTGCATGATACTAAAACATTTGCTATTTGATTAATTCTTGTAAGTTTCGTTCAGGACATTCAAGGTCTCTAAATGCATTCCTCTTTACGAATTTACTGTATATATTTTTTAAATGATTCTTTGTAGGCCATTTTAATCATTCCCTACACTCACAGGGGGTTATTGGGTTGCCCTTCTCCCTGAAATGGATAAGAACAGGCACTCATCTGTGTACTGAACCAGCGTATCTGTTCATGATGCAGCTCAAATATGATTTCATATAATCAGTGCCCCCCTTTTAAAGCTTCTCAGTTTCTTGCTTCCTGAAATAAACCTAGTCAGACCACTGCTCAAAAAGGATGACCCCGATACCAATAATTTAGAAAACTGCAGCCTTTTTATAGGACTCATGTATCCTGTAAAAATTTTAGAAAAATGTGTAGCCAGCCACATTCATAATTTAAGCTCTACATGCAACCTAAGAGGCCATTTTCAATATGGCTTCTGGTTGGGTCGCAGTGATGAAACAAGCCGCCTTAGGATAGTTAACAATACCTTTGGGATTCTGGTGAAGGACGTTTTTGATTTCGGTGTGTACTGAGTTTGTCTTCAGCATGCAACATGATTAACTGCACCATCATCCTACAACTTGTAAATGAGCAAATGGGGTTTGAAGGAAAGAATCCAAACTGGTATGGATCACAATTCAAAAACGGGTCTCTGCATAAAGAGTGAGAGCTCCTTTTAAACAGAAACCAAGTGCTCACCAATATTCAGTCCTCCTTCACTTACATTTCTACTTGTATGTTGAAACCTAGGTGACCTACTGCAGAAACATGGAATGTCTCATCGCAAGTATTGTAATAACATTCAGCCATACTTGGAAAAATGACTGCACAAATAGCTTTTACACCTGGATTTTTCAGATACAAATCTGGATGAGACAAATGAAACTAAAACTTGACAAACAAAAAGCTGCACAACTCCTCCTGTCACCCAACTATAAAGACACCCCCCCCCCTACACAATGGATTGAACATATGTTCACCATTGGTCTCTTACCCGACATTGTCATAGGTGCCAGCATGCTCCCGAAGCCTAGCTCATTCTTGGGTCTAGTCTAAAAAAATATATGTAGAATGCAAACTATCAATTGAGCATTACTTAGAACTTCAAACCATTCATCTCTAGATGCCTCAGGTTATTGTCATCTCACAAATTAAATACACCAATAAATAGCTTAGTGGTTTCCCCAAAGATTACTTTAGTCTCCTGAAAGCTTTTTATCCTACCAGGTGTAGGTAATTTATAGAAATTCTCCGATGCTCCCATGTGCCACATGTATGGATAGTGAGCTCTGGAGAGTGTTCTGATGCTCTTTTGACTTGTACATAAAGCAGTCCTACATTCTGCTGCATGTCTCATCACAAGAACCAAGAATTTCGGTAGTCCACACTAATACTTGCTTACCTGAAATGGCTGCCACTTCAGGTCTCAGGTGGCCTGCATCCACTCGGCCACCCTATCGCACTAAGCAAAAAAACAAAAAAAACACCAAAGTCTGGTGGCTACTGGTCTTCAAAGTAAAATCTTTTCAAGTCTACAAACCCCACTTTCTAAGACTTTACCATCACGTGCTCTTTCCTTGGCAACACCCAAGACATTCAGCTTTCTCGTCCAGCCTTCATACGACAAGTTTCTTCGTGCTAATTAAGAAAAGTCTTGATATGTATTCACTCATAAAGCACCTAACAAACTGCAAAGTTTTGATATTCTACTCTATAGATAATCTTGGATTACTTAATCATTACTTACCTTTCTCACATCCACCTTACTTTCCTTCTTCCTTGCAGCAGTTTTCATTCCTATATTTATTTTAGTCACCATGTATCCCTCAGTATGTGTAGCCACCCTCTCATTCTGTTTGATTTTCATCCCTTGTGTGGGTTTGCATCATTGCACTGTTTTCAGTGACCATATATATGTTCTCTGTCTATATTACAGTGACACATACCCTCCTATTTAAAAAGCTGTCTCTCACCTCTTACTGGGTCTAATTCATGCTATGTGATAACTGCAAAAATATTAAAAAAGGAGGTCATTGCGCCATTCTCCCCTCATAGTGAAGAACCGGGAGCAACTGCATAAAACTAATGCTATTCACTCACAGTATGGAGGCGTTGGCAATGAACGGGGGCCTAACATACTGCCACGTATATATCCACATAGGACCATATTTTAGATGGTCTTGATGGAATAATGCTAGAAACTTGGGGCGTTTATCTGCAAAAACTAGGTAAGCGGCACCAAAGATGTCGAGTGATACACCGTAAAACCAAGTCACATTGAGACTCAAGTTGATTTCGTGTTCTGTCATTTTTTTTCTGTGGATGACGAGTCATTTAGGTGCTCATAGAATATACGCAGCGTCCAGCAACACCATGCTGAACACCTTCCCGACCTACTTGCTTGTGCCCAATACCAGCTGTAACAAAAGAAAAAATGTACATGAAAATGATAGTGTCCCCATTCTTTGATGGGTAAACAAGTTGTCCGGTACGAGACATACAAAACATCAGATTCAGGGTAGGAGATCCTCTTCTATGCGTCTTCTCGAGGGTATTATGTTGGATAAATGCATTTCATGTGGTTACAGTTGAGGTGTTTAGCAGTTTAAAGGATGGACCTGTCTTAAAAATGTAAAAATTGTGATGAATGTGGTAAAGATTCAGATCTCTCACACGCAGAATATATTCCTAAAATGTGATGCTGCACAAGGAGGTTAATTTTCAGACGACCTGAGGAAAAATACCAAAATAAAATATAAAGGCCAACACAAATACTGCATCTCATTTAGAAAAGATCGTAAAGGCAAAAAAGTATATGGGTTTATGTTTAATTAGACCTGAAGACAGGAAAGCAAATTAGCGGGATGCCATGTAAATAATAAATTGTGAAACTAGAAATAGTACTTCTTACAAAGCCTGAGCGAATTTGTGCTTCCTGCGTCCGACCACGGTATAATGAGCCAATACAGTGGTTTATAGTCTAAAAAAACAAGACATATTGTCCGAAACAAAAGAAAGGTTGCCTGCTTGAGAAACAATAGAAACTGGACAGCAATGAAAGCCATTTAAATTGCCCTGTAACTTGACAAATCTAAATGTGTACTATGCCGTACATCAAACCATTTTATGACAAAGGTAAAACGCCCCATTGAGCCCACATGACAGATTTGAAAATGTGATGTATACACACACCCTTTAAATTATTTTGTAGTATTGTGGGGGCTGCACATGTCCTTGTTGTCACCTGGAATCGCTGTGTTGTATTATTTGCTAAGCTTTGGTTGTGGCTAATCGGCAGAGTAAAAAAGTGAGTCGAATAAAACAAAACTCTAGTTAGTCGAATAAATATATTTCAATCTATAAGATTGCATTACGTGTTCCCCGGAGACTGCGGTGCCTTCTATTTACAATGGGCACCCACCTCAATGTGTGTGTTATTTATCTAACAGATGTTGCTGATCGTCCTTTTTGTACATGATAGCATATTTTCCATCCTCAATTCAATGTGAGAGAAATCAAAGAAAACCAATGTAAAATGTGTTCAATGATGGCTAAAGAACTTTGATGGTGGAGGGGTTGTAAATCTCTGATGCAATGCACCGAGCTAGTGGGAAAGTCAGAGTTCTTCCAATAGGTCGTGTTGTGCCAGGGATATCCAGAATTTTGTCAAGAATGCTTTGAGTATGTCAAGACTGTGATACTGTTTGCTATAGATAACCACAGTTTAAGTATACCCACAATTTGCCAAGAATAGGAACTATTATGCCAAGGGTGGCCATATTTTTGTCAATAGTGGCCACAATATGTTAAACACAGCCAGATGGCCACCAGTAAGGTGCCAACTACACACTGCTAGGGTACCCTTCCTCTCCCAAGTCGTCCTCATTACCCAGCTGAGACACACACACATTCACACTGATACTCTTGCGTTCTCCAATACCTTGAAACCTCCTCACTTACCTTCTGGTTTGTGGTAATGAAGGGTGTACCTTTCTCTACCACTGCCAGGCTCTGAAGTAGGAGAGCAGCAGACCAGTCTCCACTTCTCCTTTCTGTGCTGCCGGTGCTCCAACCCAAGTACCCATGTGGACGAGCTGAACCTGAAAATGGGGGAAGGTATCTTTTTGGATTTAAAGGAAGCATTTTCCAATGTCCGCATCTGCACAGGCATTTTAGATCCAGTTGGTTGCAGAATTCAGATTACTCCATTCTAGTGTGAAAAATAAATAGTCACCAGGGTGGAAAAAAGTAGATGGCACAGAAGTAAGATAAGGGGACGAGAATGCCTAAGCGCTCCAGGGATTTGTAGAACTTTAAACACTTTCAGGACGCTGTATAACTTGGTGTGGTAGACAGAGACTACCATGTTCCATGACAGGGCTGCACCTCGTTCCTAGAACACTCATCAGCAGGGTGCCTCCCCAGCTTAGTCACCAGCTAGGAACACTAGGTATGTGCACGGTCAGTCAGTGGTATTTGACATTGTTTGTGAGGCATGAAGAGAATTGTGGTGTCAACTGCTGCTCGGATTTGACCGGGAACTCTTTGAAACAAGCATTGGCATAGCCAATAGGTCTCGCTTTTGGGACCTTATAAGTATTTAGTTATGCGGCACAATATCCTTGGTGCAATAACATCAACTGTTGCATGGCTAAAAACTTATAAGGTCCCAAAGGCGAGACCTATTGGCTATGCCAATGCTTGTTTTTGACAGTGCCCGGGCCAAATTGTGATCCCAATCCGACCCTGAGTACTGTGTCCGATTGCTGTACTTTTCCCTGTCACAGAGTCATTAGGACAACTGGCGAAAAATAATCCTTGACAATCAAATGATGAACACCGAAGAGCATTTCATGGCATGAAAGACGCATTACTGAATGGAAAGGAATGACCTTTCAACATCCCCGCCCTCGACACTGAAGATAGCTGGTGTAGGGGCGGTACTACAACAACTGAAGACAGATGAATGCTGGGCACGGGCAGCATTAGCCAGCAGGGCCCACTCTGTCGTAGAAACAAAATACTCCCAATCGAAAGGAGGCACAGCACAAGCAATCTGCTGGGGGTGTGCCCCTCTCACCTGTATGTAACGGATCACAAACCGCCCAGCCACGTCTTCTTTGCCACCGCCACACATGGAAAAATGGATTGCGCAAATACAAAGATACACATTCACAATATTATACCAACCAGGCTGCAACGTCCCACACGGCAAGAACAGACAGCTGACAATGACGAACACATCAATCCGATAGCTGAGACAGCACAGCCAAGGGCTAGTGCAACATCGGAGCTGATAGAAACCACTGAGGAGGAAATCTGAGCCCCTAAAGATAAGTCACGGAGAACTGTCCTAGGTCAAAGCAAGAACATGCACGCTGAGGCTCAGCAAAAACCATCGTAACACTACATCGTCCTGTGGAGAATACACAAGGACCTTGGATCATCCGGTGATGGGAGGACACAAACTTATATTCTCTCAAGGATGTAAAAAGCGCAGACCGCTAAGAAACAGAACAGTAAATTGGCGTCTAAGTCCATTGTTAAGACTAAAGCACGAATGGGGGAATAAGTGTTATTCCCTGGCATGTGGATGACGTCATAGCAGAGTACTTGCAGTGTTTGGCCACTGGGTGAGCTAGCCTAACTAATACACAAAATGACATCCCGTGGGACTGTGCGAGTGGCAGCTTCGGTGCTTTCCCAGGCAGGCAGCATAGAAGCCACGTTTTCAGTTTGCTCATGTGTGACACTTGCAGGTTTTTGCATGCTTATGTTTGACATTTCTATGCATTACGTGTGACACTTTGAGTGACACTCTTGCAGGCTGAACAAAGCAGCAATGTGAGAAAGTACCATTTATTTGTACCATAGCGGTCTAGAAATGGAATTACAACAAATGGAACATCCCCGATATGTTAAGGCAACATTACTAACCCATTTCCCTGAGAGCACAGTGGCCTTTGCTAACAAGTGAAGACTGGCTGGGTGGTCCAGTTAGACAAGACACTGTCAGCCCACGACTTCTAAAACCCCTCACACAGTGATACATACTGACTGATGGAGACTGGCTTTGTGTTGTATTATGGAGAATTGTATAGTGATGTTTCCCATTCTCAGAAAGAACAAATATTGAGAAATGTTTCATTTATTTAAGTAGTTCTATCTGGCGAACACTACCAGCTGCAAATAAATGAAAAATATCACTGCCGTCAAACGTCTTTTCTCGGCATAGCTGATGCCATTGAAGGACTGCCCCTGGTGACGTGGGACACCTAACCTGCACTGCACAGAAGTGAAGCTCCGATAACGGCGGCCTGGTATGCTGTGCAGCGCCATATGGGAGGGCTCGGTGGGCGCTGTGTGCGGAATAACTACAGACGGCCCCGTGGTGTGAGCTACCTTCAGCCAACACTGGGTTTTAAACAACCAGAATAGCAAACAGCAGATTTTGGGACTCAGAGGTTCACTTTTTATTGTTGCATAAAGTGGTGCTGGTAAAAAACTAGGCAAGCTGAAGAGGTAACCCTTACAATAAAAGGTGAATCCCTTTTTGAAGTAAAGGGCAAACAGTGGGGGAGAACTGCAGCAGAGGACACCACGCATACAGCATTGTTTAAAATATATTGGAATTGCTCCTCAATCAGCAATCGGAATGCTTCGAGGACACATATACTAAGTCTCGTGGGCAGACTGTAATAGAACAGTAAATTATTGCGTTCTAAAACATCTGAAACATACAAGTTTTGATGTAGTCATATTTCGAGAACATTCTGCTTAAAGTAGTTTACTGCTGCCATTTAATCAATGTGGAGCGCTGACCGGGGGTGACTTGGACTACCAGTAGTGCTGTGCTCGCCGCCACGGAGGCAGGTTATTAAAGGACATACGCCCCGGAAGTGGATGATGGGGGAGGGGTCAATTACCCCTGTCACTACCTGTGAACCTGCCACCACTTTGAGTCATTGTGCTTCCGGCCTCATTTGAACAAGTGGCTTTATTCACTTTAAATATCAAGAGGCGCTTCCGCTGGTCACTATGGCAGCAGCGTATGGTGTGCTTGCTCCTCTCCAGGAGGCCACTAGCCATATCACAGTGGTACTCTGCACTCACGTGGTGCAGTGTCCCCAGCCTGAGCACAGCAGCTGGAGTCTCAAACTAGGTAAGTGGATGACAGGGTTGGATTGGGATCAAAAATCGGCCCCGGGCACACTAAAAACAAGAGAGGAGCGGGGGCGAGCGCGGCAGCCTGGGCTTTGAAGCTGACCAGACGCTCGTGCGTCATGGCCTTTCCCCGCACGGCCGGGCATGTGTTTCCAATTATCGCGCCCGCGTCTGGGCACGATAATGGGAAACAGATGTCGGCCGCGCTCGTAACCGCACGAAAAAGGCCATGACGCACGAGCGTCTGGTCAGCTTTGAAATGCCCCTAACATAAAGTCTCGCTTAGCAGCGCTTGCGCGCTACTAGAGGCTCGACCTAAAAAGGAACGCTGGGAAATACAGATGGGGCTTGTGAACAGGTTAAAATGTCAGGCATAAAATCATAAGAAGTTCTAAAAAGCCCCAACTCAGTTAAATTTCCTAGTCCTACAACAAGCCAACAGATTATCTGAGGAAGTATTACAAATAGTGCAGACTGTGCTCCATGGCACACCTCTAATTGCGTGCACCATGTGCACCTTCTGACCGCCTTTCTGCGCCCGAATCTGTTATATGGCATGGGTTCCTCCATTTCCAGAGCATGCTGGGGATCCAAAAAGCAGGCGTGCACATCCAATGTACTCCACATGCACTTTATGTAATGCAGCCTTTAGTGGCCTTTTATAGGTGTCAATGTATGTGTCAGGGGCGCAACTAGACCCGTACTTTGGAGGGGAGGGGGCTAACACTTTGCCTCGGATGATGGCTCTGCCCCCATTATGCAGAGTCAAAATTAATTGTGGGTATCCCTTCACTATTCTCATACAGTACGTAACATGAACTGTATTTTTCAAGACAATATGTAAAGTTTATTTAATTTAAGTGCACTAGACCAGTAAGATTGGTCTCAACATAACAAAAAATAACAACTTTTACAGTGGGTTTAAGATTTTTGCTCTAGAATTTTTCACTGAATGAATTACAAATGTTGCATTCTCAGATTTACTGATCCTGCAGACCTGGTTGGAGGTGGACGTTTGGGTTCTTGTTTTTGTGGTGGGCAGTGGCAAATGGTGAATACTAGAACACATTGGGACAAATATGATTCAATAGAAAATATTTCAGAAGATATTTGGGTTCCTGACCACAAATCAGTTTTTGGAAAAATGGCAGGTTGCCCTCAGTTCTCGAGTTATTATTCTATTCACACTACATTTACCAGCATACAGCACCCTTCTGTTATTTGCAGGATAGAATGTTAGTACAGTAGACAATACTCTTGCGCACAAATTAAGCACACTGTGTTTTGTTCACTCACAGCACACACTATATACCCAAGCTAGCAGCATCTTTAAGAAAACCAGTAGCAGCAAAATATTAAGTAGCAATACAATTTTTAAAAAACATTTGGCGATAGTTCATGAAGAAAAACTAAGCTACAGGTAAAGCCTATGGCATTTTGATAAATGCCATACGATAATTTCAGTGGAATTTTTGTGTGAGGCGAGTTATCAGAAGAATAAGGTTCTTGCTTAAAGATTTCTAAATTCATTAATCTGACTACGAATAGGAGTGGTGGACCTAAATCGAAATTGAAATAAAAAAGGTTTTGGACAAACAGAAGTAAATATCATGTGAGGAAGAGAGTTTTTGCTACCTTCATTCATTGGTTTACCATGTTGTAGCAGGGAGGGTTGAAGGCACAATGTATAGTTTTGGCAATCCTAATCCCAACTTCATTTGGTTTTCAGAGGCAGAGTACATGACTTTATGAACAGGAAATAGATATTCCAAGAGAGTAAAAATCTGCGCTTGATATTCTCCATTTCAATCCGTGCCCTTATTGCTAACTGAACCCTCTGTTTCCCAGCTTCTTAAACCATGGTTAAAGACCTTTTATTTCTAAACTTGATGGTCCCTATCTTCCTATTGGTTCTCCCTCCAACTCTCCACATATTCAGCAATGGGTACACCACTAAATTGACATACTAACAAAAGGCTCATGAGAGGTCAGACGGTAGACACTGGAGGAGGGCCTTTGAGGGGCTCTATCTGTCTTTGACTAGTATTATAGGGACCCCTCAGGGGCTCTAGTTTAAATAGTTACAATATTATTTCTAACTCGCTGTCATTCTTTGTTACTCACTGTTTACTGTCACCAACTTCTTATTCCTTCCCTCTGCTGGCCGCTCCTGCCCTCTTTTACTTCCCATTCTTTCTAATTTTTGCTCTCCTCCCAACAAAGTTAGTTAGATACTTAGGAGGAGCTACCCATGTAGCACTGTGGTGCTATCCAGTGAGCTATCCTTCTCTTGTGGAAAACTACCCCACTGCAAATGCTCCTACCACTTTTCTTCTGTCGTCTTCTCATTTACCTTCACTTTGACCATCTTTTCCATCTCTCCTGCTCTGCCACCCTCAGTGTTTTGAGGTGACCTTGTGGTGGCTTATAGAGCTATACAAGTTGGCAACAAAATATCTTGAGGCAACATTTTTACTTTAAAGCACTATTGTTTTTTTTGTAAGGCTGACCTCTATGTCTCTTTCTTGGTCTCCTAATGTTACTCTGGGTTTATATCACTCTTTCTGCCTCACAATGGCCTGTGCACAGCAGCAGATGGGAAACAAAGTAGTCCCTCAAATGAGAATTTGACCTCTTATCATCGTCCTCCAACAAATATTCCTGATGTTGCCTGTGATGGTGCACTCTGTGAGGCAGAATTCCATGATATTGCTATAAAGTTCCTTGGAAGGGCATTTGGTCATGGAGATACAGTTAGGCTAGCGAAATCTTTGTGCCCTCTTTGGGGTTGGTTTGTAGGTCCTCTTCGGTTGTTTGAGACACGTTGTGGCATGTTGGCTTTTGGATTTCTTTCTTTATCCTTGGAGTACAGTGATTTCTCTTCTTAGTCTTCTATATATCTTTATTGAGCCCAGGTATCCTAGCTAGATGGTTTGGTTGCATGAATGCATCAACCTGATTGACTCAGATCAAGAGCCAAATGTGTCAATTATTTTATAGGGCAAGACGAGATTTTCCTTATTTAAAGTACAAAGCAAGATAATTTTTGTTCAGGTCGGAAAAGAAAAGAAGAAAGGAAAATGATCTGAGCAGCTGATATCAAGATGGGTGAGCATGCCACTGTGCAGTGATAGGTCAAGAGCCATTCCTTTGTTTTTAGTGGGGGTGAGATGAATGCTGAGAGTGTCGTGGGAGTTTACAAGGTTCTCTAGGGCGGTGAATAATTTGTGTTTAGGATTGCTGCTAGCACTGTTGTAATCGCCCATAAAAATGCTATTTTGGTCTTAATAGACTGAGGGATTTGTGATCTGATCAGTGAATTCCGATTTGAGCTTGGGTGGGATGTTTACATGTAGGTCGACTGTGAAGGAGGGTGAAAAGCAAGAGAGCCTTAGAGCCACTGAAGAGTGTAAATGATTGTTTTAGGTGTGTATTTGCAGATGAGGGAGTCCTTGTAATTGATGGTGATAGCACCATTCTCTTTCAGCTGTCTCTCTTCATAAATCATGGCATAAACTTTGGTACTAGGGATTCAGTAATAGACGGGACATAATAATTAAGCCAAGTGTGCATAATAAGCCCAGATTCCTTAATGTAGTATTCATTGATTTCCAGACCGCTGATTAATATTATAGTTGCATAATTGCTATAAATGTTAAAATGTTTTGCTAAAGTTCACCAAATTTTGAATGTGGTCCTGAGATGCACACATGTTTACGTATGTGAAGTTTACTGACAACTGCCCAAGTAGTCGCAGTTCTAAAGAATTTTTTTTTAAAACCATGTTTAAGCACTATTAAAACTCTAGTTTGTGATTTTCAGTAATGCATGCCTGGGTACAGTGACATCTTTTTCTACAATGGATGGTCCCTTTAAACCAATTTTTATTAAACATAATTTCTCTACATTTCACATGATCATATGTAAACTTTTCAGCCCACGTGTATAGTAAAATGGTAAATACTGCCTGATCCTTTACAGAAATTCACTTTAACTGCATTCTAGATTTTTATTGTGAGTGTGAATTGAAAGATCAAAATCATGTTCAGTGAGCATACAGAAAATGTGACATGCTGTATTCCACAAAACTACTACCAATGCAAGTTTGGTTACTGTCCGATAAACATGTCGGCATTCGCTTAGCTATCCTGAACATCTGAATTATGGTTATCAAATATATATTTTGTCTAAAGATTGTACATTCAGATAAACAAATATAGTTTACATTTTTTTTACTGCACAATATAAAAGCCATCCAGAGTTGCACAAACTCAGTCTGGCACAATTCAAGAACAATCAGTTCTTCGCAGAGCAGCTCTATAATGCTGTACAAAAAAAATCCATCAGTCTGTCAGAAGCAACTGTAAGTGTAGAAAAAATCGAGTTACAGAAGAAAGGAACAATTATGTAATCACTTCAAATGAGCCAGTGAAACCCCTTTTCTCTCGTTAGTTTAGAGGCACAAAATCACGATCAGCCTCATTGTCAGAATAGTTGGTATGATCGGATATCCTCTCCGGTGTCTTGGTCACTCCTTATAACCTGCTTGGGTTCTATGATTGTACACGAGGACAGTCCGCAAGGAACTCCCTAACCACACTCGCCGTCTTCAATACGTAGCAGAGCAGAGTACTACAAGAAAGCAGAAAAGTTCAGACACATTAGTTCTTTCTTGAAAATCTGCATCTCCTCCTGCCTTCTCTTGGTCATTCTACCCAGGTCATGGAAGAGCCTATTTCTCTTGCCTCAAAACTTACGTTCACCTTGCTTCACCACAGCATGGGTCTCATCCCTTTTTGTGAAGCAGAACCCAACTCAACATTGATGGTTCCAGCCCTGTCAACTCCTGCTTTGGACCTCTCATAGGAAGTCTACAAGCTTTGTGCCACTAGCTCAGGACATCTCTATCTCCGATTGTATGAAATTCTGCACAGTGACTGCCATATCTTCACCTTCGTTCAGGGGTAGAAAGTTCAACGCACTGCTCCTATTAGCTCTCCGTCTCGAACTCCATATGTGTCCTACTCCTGACCACACAATGTTGTCTAGGACCGTGGCATTTGGTTACACATCTTAATGGCACACGTCCAAAGCACTCCACTGCATTCATTCTCTTTTTGGGGGTTCCAATTCTGTTTTCTGTGCTTGCAATCATTGAAGCCAGGTCCTTGAAGCAATGATCCTTTTCGCCACCTCTTGTCTAGACTGATACATTCAAACTTTTCATAGTAGGTGCCTCATTTTGGGTCAGATGGGCAGCCCTCATGCTGCCCTCCTCCTCTGCCATGTCATCTGAGGCCTTTGGTAATGAGGATTTCTGCAGACAGAAATAATGTTTGTCCCAAATGGTTCTAGATATTTGCTCCTTGGGGGGCATAATGTGTTGTTGTTAGGAATGACAACAGTTTTAGAAGTCCACAGAATGATAAGTCCACACCCGATGTACTGAGATTCAGTCTAACCAATATACATTAACTGTAGTGTGCTATTCGCCGGAAGAGCGCTTCAATGCCTCATCACGGGTCATAAGCGCTAAATAAATACATTTACAATTACAATAGGCATTGGTAAATCAAGATATAACCACATCTGCTGTGAGGCTGTTTAGCATAAAGAAAAAAATAAGAAGGCTCTGGTTGCAAGCAGGTACCGCTTTGATTTAGTTTTATCCCAGTTGTGTGTTGATTTTTGGAATGTGGCCTGCGCATCAAGGTTCGTAACTCTGATGGAGATGAGATACTCTGTAATGGAACAAGAGCTATTGGCCATGGTACCGAATAAACATTATTTCTGGCATTGTGTGTGGTACACAATTCAAAATCTGGACAAATCGTAAAGCTCTAGTGTAAATTGGAAGTTGACTGCTATAACTGCACACTTAAGTTTGGAATTGAAGGAATGCCTGCAGCCTGTCTCTCAGTCACATGAGTGGGTGTAGCTAATAGTTGAGCACAGCATATTCCTCCTAAACAGCCGCACACAATAGAGGGTTTAGGTGTGCCTGAGTGGGCCATCATTGGCAGGGTGGGAGGACGAAGCTGGGCACAGCCCTACTTAAACTTGAATAGGCTGTATCCTGCCGCTACACAAGGGGCTGCATACCCCCTGTAGTTGGTCAGGAGTCGGGGCAGGGGAGGCAGGAAACCTGTGCACTTCAAAGGGAAACCTCTAGAAGCTTCTCCCACTTTAAAGGAGGCACCTGGTATAAATATTAAACCTCAGACACCAACTCTTCAGTACACTTCTGGACCTGTGGATACTATGCCGGGAAGAAGGACTTCTGTGTTGCTGAAAGGACTGCTACGCTTTTGGAATGCAGCTCTGAAGGACTGCTGTGCTGACCTGCTGCCCTCTTGCGTGGGTGAGAAGGACTGGAACTGCATCTGTTGATCCCAGGACACCAGAGTGACTTGAAGGGCTAGTTGGCTGCCTCCCTGATTAGAGCCTCTGGGAAGGACAGAAGGCTCCAACAACCTTGAACCCATCACCTGGATTCTGCCATATGTGAGTCTTACCCTGCCAAGTGGTGCTACTCCTTGTATTGGGCCAGAAGGTGCTCTGCCAGCCCATCTGTGGACCTAGCAGAGCTGACGCTTCCCCCTTGCTGCGAGGCACAATACCGAGCAGAACCGATTCATCCCCTCTGCTGCGAGGTTTCTCTAAGGGCAAGGACTCGTCATTGACTTTGCAGCTCACATTGGAACCCCCGCTCCATGAAGCTTCCTCGTTCCAGGGCCCTCGCATTTCAAATCTCTTGTCAATGGCAGCATTGATGACTATGCAGGTTCTTGCATTACAGCCTAAAAGCTCCTTGAAACCGATGCATTGCCTCAACTGTGCAACGCATCCCCGATGCCAGACTACACATCGCAAGGCCTCATCGATGCCATCTTCTGCAACAATGCAGGCTCTTGCATTGCAGCTTTGCAACTACTCTAAACCAATGCATCGCCTTCGCTGTGCGACGCATCTTTAATGCAGTACCTCACAACGCTCCGCAAACAGGATTTAAAGTACTCTTGGTCAGCTTACCTAACTGGGTCCCTGTAGCCAGCAAGCGCTCCATCGCAGTTGTCATGAACTTGTGACTTTCTCCCAGTCCGGCGTGACCAGATATCCACAGTTGCAGTTTTGTGCTTTTTGACGCTATTTTCACTGAAATCTTTACATTTGTATAACTCTGGTTCTATTGATTGGATTTTTGTCATTTTGATCTTGATTTATTTAGTAACGGTTTAGCTATATTCCTGCATCTGGTGTGAGATCCTTTCGTTGTGTGTTACTGTTTGAAATGTTGCACAAATACGTTACACGTTGCCTCTAAGTTTAGTCTGACTGCTCCGTGCCAAGCTACCAGGGGGTTGTCCACAGGTTAATTTGGGGTTTGCTTGTGACTCAACCCTGACAAGGATTGTGATTTCTGCTTGAGTAGGGTTTTACTCACCTCAAACAGCAACTCAATTTCTTACACTGACAATTCTATTCAAGCCTATAAAAGACCTCCAGACCCCATCCTTTGAGTCCCAAATTTCCATTCAAAGCAGTTCTGCAATGTTACTTGGCTGTCCTTCAAATTGAGAATGACCCAGGAGAGGTTAATGAGACAAGTCCAGGTTTGCAGATCGGACCCTAAATTCAATGTCATAGACTAGATCCAGTACGTTTCCCTAGCCCCTGTTGATTGTTACTCCTTCCAGCATCTGGTAATTTAATTTACCCTGATACGTTTGTCAAGAAAAGCTTCCTCTTACCTAAGTTATGTGAATTCTTGATATATGTACTGTACTTCCTACACTGTGCATCTATGTATGCACACCGCCCAAGGGCAAAACGTATCTGACAAGCATGTCTGTTTTCATGCCTAAATTGCCTGATATTAAAATCTCAACATTTATATCATTTCCTGGGTGTGAGTTTGTGCCCAGACCCAGTCAAAGAGTCGCATCTTATTCATTTTGTTTTCCTTTTCCTTGATCTTTGTTTCAATGAGCTGGCTTTTACCCAGCATGTATGAGAGAGTGCCCTATTCAAAACGGTTTCCATTCCGTACCTAATTTCATAAACCCACTGCATTGTAGCATTTTTACCCATCAGAAGAATCTTCCCTTGTCAATTTTTTTGAATTGCATGTGATACTTCACTCCGTCGTGGTGCTGATGTGTGCTAAAAGATTTGGTCACATCCAGTAGAATTATTCTGGCCCTCCGCATGCAAAGGTATACCCAAGAGCTGTGCAGAGTGCAGGAAATGGGCACATACCCTGTTATCTTGCCATTGTACCATATCAGAAGGAAGACCCATATTTGGATGAGCAATTAGTTTTCCCAAAGGCTGAACTGGTTAGTGGTGGGCTGCCCTGAGCCTACCCCCACAGGTTACAATATAATTATTGGATCACAAGACAATTTCTCTTGGATGAATTCTCTCATTCACAATATCTCTCACTCCACTGTCCATATACTTCACACGTATCCTCATAATACTCTTAAGATAGGACCCATCAATCAATTATAAAGATCTGTTTAATAACACATTTAATAAAAACAGTTGTACAATTGTGTAGAGAACAATTCATATAAAAACATTTTTGTAATTAAAAACAATCCTAAAATTAATCTCAAATTCTTTTAGAGTATAATCACAGTCATTAAAAAGAGAGACAATAAACATGACAAACATATATCATCACAAGTGTTAATTCGACTGAATCAATGTCACATAAGCCTGCAAACTCTGTTATCCGCTTAACCGGGGTGGCAATTCCGCCGTGGTGGGGCGGTTTAGCGCAGTGGGCGGGGCCGCGTCGGCCAACGGACGTGCGTAGCACTACGGAGGTAGTGCTCGCGACGGCCGTTGGCCGACGGGCGCAGCGAAGGGGTTATACATAGACTTCAAAGTTCCTCGAATTTAACACTACACAACAAGAGAAGCGTTGATGCGTTTCATTGGAAGAAATATTGTAGAGCCACCTTCTTCAGGACAACAAAAATCTTAATGTCCCTCTCAGGGATAAAACAATATAATATGTGCCAGCATAAAAACAAAACTTATATCACAATATAGTCTTACTAATCACATAGTGAAGTTATGTTCATCTAAAAACATTCACCTCATTGGATTTAATTAAACGCATAACTTGAACTCCAAGGAGCTGAGATTCTTACACAAAAACGATGCCATCAGTTTATAATTGTTCAAGGGGCCCATACCTGCGATGCAACCAGCTAACATTCTCATCCACTCAATCCCACTTCAAATGCTTAATTCAGTCGTGCCCGAATCCTCTCCTGCTGTGATGTAGAGGTGAGGTAAGTTAATTAATCAAATTTGGGGACAGGGAAGAACCCCCACTAGGTGAACCTCCCTCATTCCATTTCTCATGATGTTTGATAATATTAATCATACCTTATAGTATTGATCCTCCAATTGAAGTAAGGGATATAAATTACATCCCACTTGGGTTTACGCGATGTTTACTCGATAATGGCCAGGGCTGAATTGCCACCCACCGTGATACTGTGGTTGAGAACTGGAGCAAATGTTAATCAAAAGGGGGCCAAGGGTAAAGAATAATCTAATCCCTTCTCACGACCTTTTGTTACAAAGTAATAACCCACCTTGAACGATATGTTCCAATTTGTCTCCAAATTTTAAGGAGAAAGTAATATAGTAGGTTCAGGAAGAAGCAAGAAACCTAAAAAAACAAGGATCATGTCCCCATTAGAAAATTATTAACTATGTAGATCATCCAATACACCTGATATAAAGTCAATTTCACATACTTATGTCCTAAGATCATAGTCCTATCTCCAAGATGTGGAAATGGGGACTAAAAAGCCCTCCAATAATTTCAGGAAATTTACAGCAATGTCCGCCCCATCTGTATAGTGCTTTCATGCACCTAGCGCTTTTTAGGGATCAAAAATATAGAAACCAAAAGTCAGAAGACTCCTCGAGTTGTGAATAAATACAATGTGTCTATCAAAAGAAGTGAGGCCAGTACAATGTACTTAAGACATAGATGTATATATTATAAATGTCAGTAAGAACCACAGTTAAGTCGTCAGTAGATGAGAGAGTATACAATTTTTTATTTTTTTAAACGGATCATTGTTTATTTATATTTATTGCATGGATAACCTAGCCTTTATTTCCAGTAACTAGAAACCTGAACTAGATCTATTTGAAATACAGAAGCCACATACTTGAACCAAGGCTGAATATAGCCTAATCTTGCGTAGCTCATCGATTGCACCAGGCTGGATCCGGGGGATGATGCCACTCTCCTTGGAGGTCTTGCTTTCTGGATTGATCAATCTTCTTTGCCCGTTAAATATGGCACCATTTCAAAGTGGTTCAAAAAAAAAAAGGGCACGCGATAGATGCGGTGTCCTCCTTCTCATAATGTATGTGGTGGTTAGCCTGAGAACTCATGTGGAAATATCCTCTTCTAGAGCACAGATTGTCACATATACTTTAAACTGTAGTAAGGACGGCAGGGCTTAATGTAATTTATATACCACAACAATACCATACATTTGACGCATATACAAAGAACGTAAACCCAGAGTTAATAAAAAAAAAAGCTAATAAAACTTTAACATAACATGTACGATGTTATAAAAAAGAAAAAAATTAAATGTCAAAACTTACAGGTCTGACACAACAAGAGATAATAGTGTACGCTCAACAGTGCCAAATATTTCCATGTCTTAGTCATTACACGTTCATATAATGAAATTTTGCAATACTGGGGAGCGCGTGGAATGGAATTCTAAATGTACAGTCCGATGAGATTTTTGGGCATGTGACAGTGTCCTTGGTTTCTAACTGTAAAGTAAATATAATGCGATTCACAAATCACGTTCATTGATTGTTACCAATAAGGGACTCTGGCGTTATGCTCTCAGCTGTTACTTTGTTGTGCAATCATTTCAGTCGGTCTGTAATACACCATTGCAGTCACTGTGTTGGCCTTTGCGCTATCGTTTCTCTTTGTGTGGCCCATGTAAATAATGAAACTCGAGGCTAATCACTAACTAGATGAAAGTTCAGAAACCAACATGTATATCTGAGATGTACTGAATAAAAAGTATACCTGTAAAAAAAAAAAAAAAAAAAAAATGCCTTTACAAACTTTTAGCTGTTAAAAACATTTTTTTTAAAAGACCCTGTTTCCGTAAGTGTGGCGTGTCATGTGTTACTGCTAGCAGGCAGATGCTGCCTTTATTCTTCCATCTTGACTGCATGAAACACAACCATTGAGTCCATTCCTGCAGGAAAATAGTCTTGTGCTGGCGACATATTTTGGCAACAAAATAGAGAGAACATTTAGGATACTGTAGTAATGGGCTGCACTCTTGAAAACTGATTTTTCATTTGTCCTGACCGAATACACTGTGACCTGTTACCTGGGTTACGAAAAGCATTTGGTAAAGTAAAAGAGGACATCACATTCTTGAAAGTATAGAACTCTCTGCGAAATTGACTCCTATTAAATGGCGCACATAATATGAAAATGTGGCTTTGTCATTATAAGGTGATTTAATAAAAAAAAAAGTACAGGCACAATCGATCTAAAATCTTCATCGATTTCGTGGACCAGCAAATATTGTAGGAGCAGCACATTTCTTTATTAAATAATGGATCTAATGTTCAAAGCCTCACTCTGAAAGGTTGCACCCTTCATAGCAGATATTATTGTGCTACCATTCTGTTATTGATACTGGCCTGGAGGAGCAACGAACTCAGAAGTGCCTTCCTAGACTACCAGCAAAAAGAACAGTTGATTAACAGAATGCAGAACAATGTCATACATTCACCCCAGTACAGAGATGCAGGCCTAAATCCATCGTTTTTTTGCTCACCATGCCATTCCAGTTTGGACCCAGCCATATGCAAATCAGTCTTGACCCTGCGCCCAATGGGAACAGTCCAGCCCGAACTGCCAGGCCAGGTCCTCCCTGGACTGGAAACAAGCATCCTAGGCCCGGTTTCGGGGTTTCACCCCTCATCAGACAGGATAGCTCGAATCCAGTGGCACAGTGAGCACGGGACCCACGTCTGGGCATACCCGTCCCACTTGGGGTGACAAACGCAAAAAAGAACAAATTATTGATACTGGCCTGGAGGAGCAACCAACTCAGAAGTGCCTTCCTAGACTACCAGAGCACAATTGGCAGATATTTTAAAACCCGCAATAGTAGGTGTACAACTTGTTTTAGCATATATTCTGGGATTCTTAAAAGTTTCCTGGAGAACTCCTGGACACTATGGGGCCCATTAGGATGTAAGGCGGATCACCACCGCCCGCATGCCGGTGGCGATCCGCCCTACATTTCCCTCCGCCCGCCACCCATTTCCCCCCACCATATTAGTATGGCGGGGGGGACCCCGGCGGACGGAAAGACCGTCCGCCGGTTTTCCGCCGGTCGACCAGTCGACCGGGCGGAAAAGGGGCAATATATGGTGGCGGTGTCTGCTAGACACCGCCATCCATATTAGCATTCGTGCGGGAAGCAGCCTTTCCGTGGCGGCGCCGCCACGGAAAGGCATGCGGAGTTTGCTGTTGGGGGCCCGTTGCGGGCCCCCAGGGTATTGGGGGGTGAGGGGTGCACATGGGGGGGTACCTATGGTACACCCCTACATTGTCATGGACAAGGTGGCAGGCACCGCGCGGTGCCTTCCACCTTGTGCATGACAATGCACACAGTGCATTCCCAGCATTGTGGCGGGCGGTGCTGTGAGCACCGCCCGCCACAATGCTGGGAATGGAGGATGCCACCGCCACGGTGGCATCCTAATCGCCGGTGCGGGACCGCCGCACCACTGGCGGCCGGTCCCAGCACCGCTAGGGTGGCGGGCGGACGAAAGTCCGCCCGCCATCCTAATAGGCCCCTAAGTGTGAGTTCCCTTATGCATTTCTGCAAAGTTATTTCTGCACGCAGAACTAAACATAGTGCACTGTTGTGCATGCGAAAAATGCTTTGCATTAGTTTAATTGCCCCTTTATAATTTTACTCTTTTCCATCAATTTTTTTTTTCCGATGGAGAAACCCCTTTCCCATCACCTCATCAGTTTTGAGAGTATTCCCAGCTTATTGCCACCCTTTAAGTTGTTTTCCGCTGCCTTTGATCGAACTGGGTATTAATGTCTTTCTGCAGAGGTTAATCCGTTCAAAATTTGCACAACTTTGCATTTTCGATTTCCGACACTAATTATATTCATGCATTCATCCCAATCATTCGGACCACAGCGCCCATAATGCTTTGCAGTTGTTCTCATGCAAGGTTCCAATCCTTCATTGTCTTGTGCTGATTTCAATCACCTTCAATGCACTGGGCTTATATGCAGAACGACATTAATACCCACTGTTTCTATGCAGAATAGTTTGTAAAAACTCAAACTGACCCACTGCCACTTTAAATACTGTTGGTGATACACGGACACTCTGGTCCTCATTGTCTGCAGCCGCATTTAAAAATAGCAAAAGAGTGCTCTCCCCCCATTGATCGCATATGATTAAGCAGTAGTGGCTGATGGCCTTTGAAAGTTGTGGGGCGCGGAAAGTGAAACCTATTTACAGTGAACAGTAACTGCTTTATAAATGGAATATGCCCGAACAACTCTACAATACGAAATCCATTTTGAAGCACAGCATAGCTGCAAAATGGAATTCGTAATGCACAGTTGATCGGGCATAGTCTATTTAAAAAGCAGTTACTGCTTAATAAGCAAACCTTATTTTCAATTCTTACCTTGACATCTTTATTGCAGTACACCAGGACTTCAGTACACCCGAGGTTAAGTTTTCCAGCGTTGCTCTGCCATCTCTGTCTCACTCACCATCAGGGCACAAGTCCTAAAAAAAGAAGTGAGGGGACTCTCCAAGTTAGGTGGTGTCACAGGAAGTGACGTCGCGGGACGTGACATCACAACAGGAAGTGACATCACAACAGGAAGTGGCATCACAACAGGAAGTGACCACATGTGCAGCAGGTCTATCATGGAGGGAAGAGCTGTGGCGCCGCGGCCAGCGCGACTGACGCTGGAATCTGGGGCTCACGGTTCGATTCCCGGCACCGGCGGCAGGTCAGCCCAGCACCATGTGACTCTGGGCAATAGCTTGCTTAATCTTCCCGACGGCCCCCAGCGCCGGGATGCCTTCGGGTAGCTGTTCGCGCTTTACAAATACTGGATTTACATTTACATTTGCACGTATTGCAAGATTTAACAATTGAAGCTGCTCAGTACTTAAGCCTGTGACTTAAGGTCCCTGTATGGAGGAATTAACAGCCCAAATGTGGATGAGGTTTGGTGTACAACTACATTAATCAAGCCACTAAGTGCTGTAAGCGAGGCATACTAAAACATGGCACCATGAACAAAAGCAGAGTTTGTGCGTTGTAAAAAAACAAAAAAAGCCACATGCTAGAAGCTACAATTGTGATTATCAAAACTATAAATTGTATTATGCTACCTAGAACACCACATTTAAATATACTGACAAGTTTAATACACTGTTACCATGATAAAAAAAATGCAAGGTGCACACTGTACAGTTTCAACCGGATACTCTTTACATCTGTTATTGCAGACATTATGGGACAGTAGTTGGGAGAAATTGGAGAGCAAATACTGATTAGCCTACACATGCTTTAAGCAAGGAAAATGTAACTTTCTAAAAGCCAGCCAATTAAAAGTGATGGTAAAGTACCTATGCTCCATGGGAGGGTTGAACAAGATTGGCAAGTCGAGACACAAGTACTGACCACACATCTTACTCTTCAGATTTTGCAGGACGAAAGAGAAGCCTCCTCCTATTGCAGTCGAAAAATCTTCATGGGACTACCAACTTCAGCTAAGGAACCGCTTGTGGACAACTTGTATCGGATGGTCCACTGATAGCGTTTTTCAGGTCTCAACATGAGCAAGATACCAGAGTCCACTGCAGGCCCACTCACCCTCATGGCCTGTGCCTCCCAGGACACTGTTTGTGGAGGTATCTGATCAGTAATAGGGGAGTTAAATGCTATTTTCCATGAAGATTTCAGCCAACTACCAAATTGATTTTGGTAACTCAGCTCGTCCTGCCATATGTGGCTCATTCACTGCAGCTCATTCCTTGTGGCTCACTCCTTGCATGTCCTTTGCCTCTGTGGCCCATTCTCAGTATCTCATTCTCTCTGGATTAGTTCTTGCTGTTCATTACCTGTGACTAATTCTCGGTGTTGCTCAATTCTTGGAGCCCATTCCATTTGGGTGCATTCTTTGTGGCTCATTCCCCGTTGCCCATTGTCTGTGGCTCATTCCCAGTGTGGCGCGTGCCCTACGTGGTCGATTCCTTATGGTTCATTCGGTATGTCACTCAATTCCTGTGGCTCACTCCTTGCATGCCCTTTTCCCCTGTGGCCCATTCCAAGTATCTGATTCTCTATGACTTAGTTCTTGCTGTTCATTCCCTGTGACTAATTCTCGGCGTTGCTCAAGTCTTGCAGCCCCTTCCATGCCGGCACTCAATACTGCACACTCACTCCTTCCCTCCCCAGGCCCATTCAGTACTGCACGCTCACTCCTTCCCTCCCAACTCAATACTGCAGACTCACGCTCCTCCCCTCGCTATCCTCTGTCTGAAATTCAATTAAAATGCAGATGCCCTTCTGTTGGCCTGGCACGGATTACAAGTAATGCTAGCGTTACTGACATGACAAATAGCCAAGAAAATAGCAAATCATCCCTGCTCTGTCAGAGGGGCTGCGGAGCCCGCCCTCTCTGTCACGGACACTGTAGAGCCCAGGCGCCATCGGCTGCTCCCTGTCACAGGCTCGAGGGCTGGCCCTCTCCCTGTTAATCGGGTTGAAAAGCCTCCTGTTCCTTGTCACAGAGACTGCCATGCCTGTCTTCTCCCTGTTGCAGACTCTGGCCTTCTCCCGAGACTGCACAGCTCGGCTGTTCCATGCCAGAGAGACTGCGGTGCCATGTCTCCTCCTCTGGCAGACTGCTGTGTCTGTCTTTTCCTGTTGCAATCTCGGCCCTCTGGCCTTCTCCCATGGCTGAGAATGCACAGCCCGGTTGTTCCGTGCTAGAGAGACTGCAGTGCTGTGTCTCTTCCTGTCACAGAGACTGTCCAGCCTGTCCTCTCCGGCTTGCAGACACTGCAGAGCCTGGCCTACTCCTGTGCCCGAGACTGCACAGCTCGGCTGTTCCATGCCAGAGAGACTGCGGTGCCATGTCTCTTCCTGTCACAGAGACTGCCAAGCCTGCCCTCTCCTTATACCAGAAACTGTCTCCCTTATATAATAATAATAATTATACTGGAAAACAACCCCTCAGAGTAAGTTCTCAATAGAATTTTAAAGTGTTCAATAGCACGTTTTTTTATTTGAACACTGATTGGTTGCAGGTCACAGCGTCTACTGGTAGGCGCCCTGCAAGGTTGTAAGGCGATGGGGGCAAGTTCAAAGGGCAAGGCAGAGCTTTGATAGGTAGCGCATTCGCGCGCTACACTAGATTGACAGCCGGGAGATGGGCGGGTAAGTCAACGCCATCTAAGAAAGTTAGGGGCGGCCGGCCGGCAAATTACGCCATCTAAGATAGTCCAGCTTTTGAGCAGGGTGGACGGCGTCCACCCTGTAAAATAAGTGGGGGGACGCCGTCCACCCGCGTGGACCCCCGACTCGTGCCCTGCTCACCATCCGCCACCACTCCTCGTGACCTCTGAAACCTCGATAGAGTAAAGGTTGTGCGGGCGGGCTTTTTTAATGTTAAAATTAAACTGACGCGATGCTTTACGCTCTTTGCGCCACGTAAGCGCACACACAGAAATAAGCCCGAAGCTTCCCAGCCAAAGTAAGCAGTGCTCTCATGCTGTCTATAGTACTACACGGCATTCGAGCAGTGCCAGGATTGGCTGGGTCAGGCAGGAACAACGCTCCATCGGAGACCGACGGTGCTGTCTTTGCTCTTGAAGCTCCCTCATTGCATTGGTTCTGGAAGCCTGAAGTACACCTGTTAAGCTGGCCATGGTGAAAACACCGGCCAACCTGACATGCGTAGTCCAGTTTCCATAACATCAGATGGTCCTAGTTGCCCAACAGCGAGAGCGCTGTAGCCCCGCCCCTATCTAAAATATGAGTGACAGAACAGGCAAGTGTTTCTCCAGAAGGGAATGCAGTTTTCTAATGAGTCTCTAGGACAGTGGGGGCTCCGAGTAGGGGGTCAATGCCCCAACGCTCCTATAGAGGAACCGCCCCTGTGATTAAGACTCATGAGTTGAAATGCGTTATGCTACATACCTTGCCTTTCAAATAAAGAACGTTTTTCAATGAAGTAAGTTTGGTTGGGCCTGTATGCACGGCACTGGAAGTGGCACGTGTTCTCCTTTTGGAATTATTTGGTGTTCGGCGCACCCTACACAGGCCCCAACCCAAGAGGCTGGGTGTCCCCAGTCATTTGGAACATATATATATTATATATATAGTATTTATGCCCCCTCCCCCTTGCTGCCCTACCGATTACCATCGGGAGCAGCCGCCACTGGTATAACCCCCTGTGACTACCCTGCTTAATGCCCCTGACGGCTTCTGGTGAATTAGAGTTTGAATATGTAGGATTAATGAGATGATACTTTCAGCAGGACACATTGATAACTGTTTGTAAATTGCCAATTTACTCAACTTTGTGCGTTTAACTGTGCCAATGCACTGTACCGTGTTCACGCTGAGGTGGAGTAGATCAGATGTGCCTGTTCTTGTTTCCATGACATAAGGTATGTATTGTTAGCAGCATTGCATTTGCGTTGTCCGCCGAGTAGTCTGCAATGACTTCATCATTGAATAATTAATTGGTGACCCGCACCAGATCAGGAAATATCAAACATGTTCTTGTGGTGGTTACTTATTACTTAACAGACTTTAAAAATAACAATCATCAAATGTCCTTTCCATTGTGTCTTTCATATTGCAATGGGTTGTGTGAAGAGCGTCATGGATTATGGGAAAATATTGTCATTGGCTCCTCTGTGTTGATACTGGCGTCCCCCAAACCTTTACAAGTTTAGAAGTGAGCGTTTTGATTGTTACACATACTACTGATACAGTAATTGTATTCCTCGTTTTGCCTCCTTTGGTGGTGATTAAGACGGTGCTGTTAAGTTTCAAACTCCCACTAGCAATTTTAATGGATGCAAAGCTCTTACTCTGGACTTTTTACCGATGCCGTGTTTAGTTGTGAGATTTCCACTGGGGGTTACATTCTGAGAGTCTTCAAAGTCTTTCATGTAAGCCACTGGCGAGGATAACAGGTTTTCAGCAGTCTTTGTGTAAATGGTGCAAAATAGAAAAGCATTTGGAAGTAGGCGGAGGGGTTTGTGCGTGTGGAGTCATTATAGCTATTTGCATTGGCACAAACCTAAATGAATCCAAATTGCTTCACCACACTACCAACACTTTGGCACCCATTAATTCCCTCTACCATTTCTTCAATATTTGTACTCTTTCTCTCCACCCCCCCTCTTACACACCATTATGTCAACATGTCCTTCATTTCCTATCGCCTTTAATTTGGCAGGGTTCATTTACTAGTCTGTCTCCAGACCAGCAAGACCACTGTGAAAGTGAAGTTGTGGGTAAGTAGAGGCCATGCTGAAGTAATGATTGGAAGAAGTAAAGGTGGTGAATAAACGGGGGACACAGCCTCGGCACTGATGCATTTCTTACCTACCGCTCACGAGAATGTTAAACCAAGTCCTTCATTCGTCCCTAAATGCATCCTATTCTGATTTGAGTACTTCACCCTTCAGGCTCCTGCCTTGTTTAACTTTGACCTCAACAATCCCTCTGGTTTAGCAAAGTCTGTCCTTGACATATTTATCATATCCCTTCATTTTACAGCATTGACAGCTATACTCCTAGTACTCAATGATTTTAGCCCAGACACATTTAAATAACGAGAGGAATTTCTGCTAAGGTTTGGCTCTCCCAGCTGGTTTTTATTGTACACTTTCACAAACACCCCTCTACACCCACTCCAGTGGCAGTTCTCCTGATGTTCTCCCAAACTCCCTTTTCCCTCTTTTTCTCACAATCAGTCCGCCCTTTAGTTTTAGACTGCCAGATGTGTTCCTCACCCAGTACAGTCTTCATAGATATCAGCCTACTCTTGTAATTCCATGTTTCTCTGTGTTTTCTTTCTTCTGCTAGAGTCCTCTTTGCTATGTCCATACAGTCTACTAAGAGCATGCCCCTATGATTGATCCAACTTCAACATGACAGTCCCTATTTTACTAATTTCTGTCTGCCTGTGTAAGAATCTGCAAGGTGCTCATCTGTAATCCCTTCGTATTTCATGATATTCAGTGTTGAAATTTTAGTATCCATATCCATTTTTGCTTCTTGTCGTAGGAACCATGGTCACTCTGGTAGAGCTGGCATGGCACCATTCCTCCGTGAAACTCTCCTTGTGTCCCTTTTGAAGTGTTGTTTTTCTTCATGGGCCCTGGCACTACATCCCTACCCCTTTATTCACTTCTATTGACGGCATGGCTCCAGCTCATTCACACGTCCCTTTTACCAGTAGGTAAAGCAACCTGCGAATGAATGGGCACCATACTGTGTTCACCATTGGCCAAGGGGGTTTTGTGGCTTTCGTCAGACATTACCGTAGAGCTCCACCTTATCCTAAAAGAGATTCTGAAACACCATCTCCTTGCCCTCTCTAGGAAGCCAGGAAGTTGGCCTTTCACCATAACCTTTGGGGCTGCATATCTGTCCCAGAGACAGACTATCCCTTGCCCCACCCCTTAAGTTTATTAAATAATGATTATTAGTTATGTACCTCATTTGTGTATATGCTTTCATAATAAATATATACAAATCTTACATTAGGGTGGCATAATGAAATAATCTAATTGAGAACATGCATAAGTGGGTACATAGCAAGAACTGTCTGGCTCTCTGATTCTCTTTGTATTTGCCCATGTGACGTGCATTCAAGCCAAACCATTTTACACTTTGTCTTCTTTTGTCCGTTTTACTTGCCGTGTACAAGGACATTTTTATTACCCCTATTACGTAGACATAAATTTTCTAGGTGTAAAGCCGCCCTATTTTACCTGCTGCAACTCAATGACCACTGTGTATGCCATGCAGTTGTTAGCTTCTTGTAGTGTGTTTTAGCCAAAAGAAGGAGCATTTTGTTTTGATGAAATCGTTTTTATTTCCCATTTTACAAAGTGTTGTCGGTTTTGTATTGTAAAGTGTAAGTTTGTCCCTGGCATCTTACTTTTTATCCATCTTGTTGTCTTTTTTTTAGTTTCCATGTACTTGGATTCAAAATGTATGCACTGTCACTTTACATATTGCATTGTAAATTATTCCATAATTTTTAGTCTTTTTAACATGTGTTTTTTATTGCATGATTCTTTCTTATTGTATGTATCTTTTATGATATGCCTTCGGGAGATTGAATAAAGACGAATGCGATTATTAGTTATGTACCTCATTTGTGTATATGCTTTCATAATAAATATATACAAATAAAAATCTTACATTTAGATGGCATAATGAAATAATCTAATTGAGAACATGCGTAAGTGGGTAACTAGCAAGAACTGTCTGGCTCTCTGATTTCTCTTTCATAGAAAGAATGTTTGTCACACAGGCATGAATAAATGGCAACTCTGAACTGGTTCAGGGTTTGAGGGGAATCCGGTGTCACTGGGTACCATGCATGGGGATTGGGGCCTTTTGCTTCTGATCCTGGCCAGCATACTAGGAGCACTGAAAACGGAGCGCTAAGTACACCCCTTTTGCATGTGACTGCAGGGTAGAAATGCAAGCCGTCCAAGGCTTACTCAGTGTGGTAGTGTGGGGTTATACACTCAGATTTAAATAAATCAAAGAGTAGGGGCCTTATCATGATCTTGGCGAGTGGGATACTCCATCACAAACGTGACAGATATTCTGTCCGCCGTATTACAAGTGCCATAGGATATAATGGAATTGTAATTTGGGGAGAGGGATATCCGTTACGTTTGTGACGAAGTATCCCTGTCCGCCAAGATCATAATCAGACCCTTACTGTCAATTTGATGGGCCAGCCACTGCTTTAGCTTGATTAAGAAAAATAACTTTATTCTACCAGATACACAATACCACCCAAATAAATCTGGACTGATACGGGAACTTCCGTCAACCATATGAATTACTTGCAGTTACTAACATTACGAACAACTACAGAAATTCTTAAAGTGCATTTAGTGATTCAGTTTCTGTCTAGGTCTGTGATCATGTGGGTTTTTTTTTCTTTTTTCAAAAACCTTTATTGAACTTAATTTGTGCATACACGTGATGAAAGTCATGGTAATGTTACAGACATAACTGCGCAATTTCAGCACACATATCAAGAATAACAAACCCCAGCATGGCAGGAATTACCAGTATAAGCGTGCCTCTACACCTGTATGACAGATATTATAGTAGGCTATGCTGTCTCCGGGTGTCCCAAGTGCGACTGGCATGTGTTTATCAAACGCTTAATTCAACTACCTACTCGTGGAGTTGTGGGCCGTCAGGGGCAGGCTCGGGGTCTAGTGGGCCAGCGACGAGTAAGGGTGTCGCAGGGGCATCATTCTGTCTCAAGTCACCAGGGGTTCCCATATCTCTACCGTGTGACATCTAGGGGGCAGAAGGTCCCAGTAGGCAGATAATTGTGCCTGGCATTGCGCTGCATCCTTCAGCCATGTCCGCGGGCCTCTGACCCCAGTGTATCGACACTCTGCGCTTAGCCAGCACCAGCAGCATTGCAATTAGTCTACGGTGCGTGCAAGGAACGTCCTTAACAAAGTCAAGCATGCATCGTTTAGGTGTTAGTGAAAAGGGGGCCTCAGTCACATCAGCAATTATTGCACCTACATCCTGCCAGTATCGCGACACCCGCGGGCATGCCCAGGCCAGGTGGGCAAATGTAACAGGCCGAGCGGAGCAGCGCACACAAGCCGCGTCCTCCACCAATCCAATTTTGTGGAGATGCGCAGGCGTTCGGTATAGTCTGTGCAAGTATTTAAAATGGATCAGTCGGAGACTGTAGTTTGGGAATAGGCGTTCAGTCTGTCCGCAACACAATAGCCAGTCTTCCTCGGGTATGTCCTGTCCTATGTCCCCCCCCCCTCCCTCTCCCCCCCCAGGCCCTGTGCGCTCGTGAAGTGTCCAGCAGAGAAGCGGCTTTGGTCATGGAATAGAGGCGTGTTATGAGCCTTCGCGGCGTCGTGGATGTATATGTATATTCGAGTGTAGTGTTGGTCAAGGGGGGGGGGGGAGCCGGGAATGTACTGTGTAGGGCTTTGCAGGTCGCTCTAAACTGATAGTATAATAATGTGTCGGAGAAAGTGATTGCCCTCTCTTCTGTGCCGGCAAATGGAGGGAGGAAGGAGTCTCCAGGGTATAGATCAGCGAACGTGCGTATCCCCAGAGTATCTGCGCGGTGCGCTACACCTCTGTCCTGCAGTGGGGGGGGGGAAGACTGGGTTCTCCGCCACTGGCGCCGATGGTGCATATAAACCCTCTACTCCGCACCGCTTCCGAATGCCGTCCCATGCCCATCGCACACACTCCACTGTGTTGATTTCCCCCTTGGGTAGCGTGTAGGTTTGGAACAACGCGGTTCTCAGGGGCCACGGGCCGCACAATCACACTCTACCGCCACATGTGGCTGGAACGGTGTCGGGTGTAGCCAAAAGTGTATGAAGCTCGCTTGGGCACAGTATGCGTACAGCTGAAGGTCTGGTGCTCCCAACCCACCCTGTGACTGAGGTAATGTGAGAATGTCAAATGCTATCCTGGGTTGGCGACCCGCCCAAATCCGAGTGATCAGATTAGAGCGCAAACGTTTAAAAAATTGTGCAGTCGGGGGAACCGGGATATTGACTAATAAATAGAGCAGTTTCGGCAGGATGACCATTTTTATAATGGCTATGCGTCCAGTGATGGATAACTGTAATCTGCTCCATATCGGGATTTGCGCTTCGAGCCAATCTATTGTTTTCCCGTAGGTCACTTTCCACAATTCTTCCGGATCTCTACTCAGCCACACTCCCAAGTATCGAGTCTGTTCGGAGGCCCACTTATATGGATATTCCGTCAGGAACGTAATTGTCCCGTCTGTAAGCGGAAAAAGTATTGATTTGCTCCAGTTCACCTGGATGCCCGAGTGGCCACCAAAGCAAATGACCTCCCCTGTCATTGGTGAAGGGTTCTCCAGAGGAATGCGGATATATAGAGCAATATCGTCCGCATACATTGATACCACCAGTCTCCGCGTGGTGAAGCCAATCCCTCTGTGAGCGTGAGGTTGGCGTAGTCTAGCCGCGAGCGGCTCCATGGCCACTGCGAACAGGGGGGAGGGTGGGCAGCCCTTTCTAGTGCCACGCATAATGGCAAATGGATCTGATGTACGTCCATTTAGCCGCACTCTCGCTGAGGGGAGGTTATATGATATCCTGATTTTCTGTATGAAGCCGGCGCTGAAGCCCAGGCGCCCCAGCAGGGGGGGCGGGGGAGAGAAAGGACCACTCAAGGGAGTCCAATGCCATCTTGGCATCCAACAGAGCCGCCACTGCCGGCAGGGATGGGCTAAGGTGGTGCATGACCGTAAAAATAGTGTGGAGGTTGTGAGATGTAGCTCTCCCCGGTATAAACCCAGACTGATCGGGCCTTACAATTAATGGCATCAAGGGGTGCAGGCGGTTGGCCAGAATCTTCGCGTAAATTTTGTTATCTAGATTGATGAGAGAGAGAGGGGTCTGTAGGAGTCACAGAGTTCTGGCGGTTTGTCTGGTTTTAGTATCGTGATAAGGGCTTTGCGGAGGGTGGGGGGGAGTTTGCCTGTTAACACCGATTCGTGGTACATCTCTATGAGATGGGGGATGAGTATTGTTGCATATTCTTTATAAAATGCGGACTTTAGTCTATCCGAGCCAGAGCAGTTCAATGGAGCCTAGGTAGCTTTGCAGCGACTCCATATCACTCGTTCCTCCCGTAGAGTATAGCTGGGCGAGAAAGGAGGACATAACTGATGTGAGTTTTTCGGGGGATGTAATAGGGCATCCTGCATCGTCTCGCAACTCAGAAACATACTCTGAGGCATGTGGTTTGTGCAACAGCCCAGCTAGGGTCTTGCCAGGGCTGTCTTCCCCCCCCCCCCCTCCATCCCCCCACTCCCCCATAACGTCGCACCTGTGTCTCTCGCCCAAGATATTTGACCTCTGTCGGCCTCTGCCTGATATTCTGATGATTTGGCTCAGATGTCAGCCAAAGTCTCCAGTCTTGGATCGTGACTATAATTTTCTTCCAGATCCCGTATTTCAGACTCCAATTTCCTTAGGGATCCTCTTATCGCTTTCAGGACACCCGCTTGTTTGGCAATGCAGGTTCCCCTAATCGTCACTTTAAAGGCCTCCCACAATGTGGAAGGTGAAGACAGATCCCTTATTCAATTAGAAAAACTCGGTAATGGCCACCTCAATCTCCGCTCTGAACACCCCATCCCGCAAGGCCCGCGAGGGCAGCCTCCACAGGAACATCGGGGGGAGAGTCTGCGGGATCTGCAGTGTCAACCGGACCGGCGCGTGATCGGACAGCGTGCACAGCATGTGTTCTAGCCCAGGTGAGGACGTCTCTTGACACCAGCCAGTAGTCCATGCGGGACCATGGGGTATGCGCGGAGGAGAAGCATGTACAGTTGCGCTGCGAGTTGTGTGTGGCGCCATATATCTATTAATGCTTTGTCGGCGATAAGTGTGTTAAGGAATTCCGCTGAGCGTGAGTGATGTAGCCTATCACTGGAGCAATCAAGGGTTCCCTGCAGTGCCACATTGAAGTCTCCACCCCACACTATCGGGTAAGGGCCGTAATCCAAAACCTGTCACCAGATATTGAGAGAAAAATCTGGGTCGTCCGTATTTGTGCAATAGGCGGCAACCAGGATCAGCTTTTGCGCACAGCGTGTGCCTACCAATATAACATATCTTCCCATCTTGTCAATGGCCGAGTGTAGTGTGGGCCTCGGGAGACCCCTTTTTAGCAGAATGGACCCCCCAAGCATAATTTGAGTAAACTGAGGAGTAGTGTGTTCCACACCATCTGGCCCGAAGACTAGCAGTATCAGTCGTGACCACGTGTGTCTCCTGCAGGAAACACACGTCCACCCCATGTCGGGCCAGGTATGCATGTACTAGTCTGGATTTCCAATGATCATTTAGACCCCGTATGTTCCAGGTTAAGCACATCCTAGTCGTCATGCTAACGGGTAAGGAGCCGTCCTATCAGTCTGTAATGTGTTGTGCTGTAGAGCGGGAAATTCAGCTTCTATCGTCTGTCTGAAGATGGTGAGTTTAGCGTCCTGCATGCACGAGTCCAGGGCAACAATTTGAACTAAACGCAACAAACAGTTATGAAATGTACCCCAACATGTGTTCCTCCCTTCTCCCGGGTGCTGCGCTGTTTTAAGCTGGGTATATCGGGAAGTACCAAACTGAAACCCCCTCATTCCCACCCCAACCCCCTCCCTACTCACTCCAACCCCCCAATCAGGTTGAGACATTGACCCACCCCCATTAAAAGACCTCAACTTAAAACCGTGCCAATGGCAGGGGAATTATCCCGTAAGGGCATGGTCGCATCAGGCGGACACCCTCGACTTAACGCTGAGTGTTACAGTAACTTAGGTGAACAGGACAAGAGCGATAGTATCACATGTCCGCCACCCCCCCCCCCCCTCCCCTAGGTAGCTCAGCACCAGCGCAGCATAGTTAGACTGCTTCTTCTCTATTCACAGTTTATCACAACGCTATGCTACAAAATGGGCTTGCCTTCAGTCCTTGTCACTGGATCCTCCTCCCTCCTGTCGTTCTGATGTGCCAGCAGATCTTTCTTTCCTTGCTGATCTGTTTCGCATGTGTGAGCGCAGCCTTGGGATCAGTGAAGAATTGAGGTTTGTCTCCGCAGGTGATGCGGAGTTTGACTGGGTAAAGGAGAGCGTAGGGGATCTCCAGCTGCTGAAGGAGATGCTTGGCAGGCAGGAATTTTCTTCTCGCGGCCTGGACCGACAGGGTGAAGTCTGGGTAAAAGGACAGGGTGGTGCCCTGATGTCTGACCTCTCCCATTTCCCTGGCCCTGCGCAGAATCGCATCTCTGTCGCGATAGTTCAATAATCGGGCAATTATCGGCCTCGTCGGTGCCCCCGGCAGAGGCCCCTGACCCAGCGAGCGGTGCACTCTCTCGCGGATAGTACTGGGCCAACCAGTTCGTGCAGCAAAGGCTCAAGGTAGTCCTCCATTTTTGAAATCGCTGTTGACTCCGGTATGCCAGTGATTCGAATGTTCTGTCTGGAACGCGATTCCAAATTTTCATTCTTGGCGCGGATTAGTTCCAACACTTTATCCATTTTTAACATCCTCTGGCAGTCGCTGGCAAGCGTGTCTTCCGAGTCTGACACTCTGGATTCCAGCTGCGTTATTCTGTTGTCGTGCTCCTCAACCTACTGATGCACCTTATCTAGTCGGCCCGTGAGGTTGTCTATTTTGGCATCTATTGAATGCAGGCTTGTCTTATCGTCTAGTAAAATGGACCGGATGTCTTCCTCCTCTACGGCTGGTTCTGCGGCCCGCGAGGGTTGCTCCTCCACCAGCGCTGGAAATTCGCCAGCCTGGCCTGTGCGTCTAGACTCAAACGATATTTTCGGCTACTTGCTGTCGTGTTTCCCATGGTTGTGTGAGGATGGTGGCTAGAGCACAAGCAGCTACGCAGCAAGTAGTCTCCAAAGACCGGCAGCGGTGTGTCACAAGTGTGCACCTCGCAAGTGTTCAACCACTCAAGTTATAGCATGCCCCCGAATGCCTGGATGTCGGCCTCACAGTGATGCAGTAGCTACTTCACAGCGGCAGGCTCACTGCCTTACAATGAGCCGCTGGGGGACAAGCGTGCGTCAGTGCCCCAGTTCCGCTGGGCCCCCTGCAGCTCCCACAACAAGTCGCAGCCACCGCACCCTGCAGGTCCCGCACACCCCCACAACAGTCGGCATCGGGGGGCGGGGGCGAGAGGAGCAGGCTTCCCTCACGTTTTCTGGAATCGCCAGGGGGGGAAGGCAATCTTGCATCGGTTCCCAGCTTATACAGCGTTTCGTCCACCCCTCGGCAGAGGGTTACCTCCTCACCTGACCGCCGCCGGTCCTGCAGTGTTGTCAGTAGGCCTCTGGTGTCCTCGCCGGTGGCCCTCGGCCTCTGGCAGCGCCTGCGGTCCACGCGGCCACCCGGTTCACCGCAGCAGTTCAGCGCATTTCAGCCGCCTTCGATCACATCCGTGGCCCCCTCCTCGCGGCCCAGGCAGCCCGCAATCCGGTTAGCGGGCACCGCAGCAGGTTGGGACGGCCAGGAAGGTCCCAGCCGCGCCCCGATTGCACCAGTTATCATTCACTTGTGTTCCGTACTGGGAAGTTGCCCTGTACCACCAGGATTCTTTCGATATTTACACTCGGCCGGCAGAGCCCACTCAAGGTGCGGCCATCTTGCAGCCGACGAGACCACGCCCCGTGGGCTGTCCTTAAAGTCTCTTGTGCCAAGTATAGTGCCCACAATGCTGTTAGGCAGTCCTGACTATGCCCCAGTTGTGCCCAAGTCTCTCCCAGTCTCCGTGGGATTGTTACCTCGTGATTGCTGCAGTGATGGCTCAGTTTGCTTGCGGCAGTCACCAGCTGCAGCTGCCCGGTTTCAGCTTCCTTGCCCACCCATCTGTGCCTTCTCAAAGATGTCTATGCAGATGGTCCTGCTGCCGGGCCAAGAAGCAGTTAAAATCATTCAAGCAGCAGTCACAGGCCCCAACAAAACCCACTGCCTAAACAAGTTGCAAGTCCTGACCGTGAGTCATTAAACACAGGTGAGGCTGGAGTGTATGGGAGGAACTACAGATGTCCCTGGAGCCCATGTTAAGTCATCCCTGAATGATGGCAATGTTGAGGAGGGCTAAAGTCAAACGGGCATATTTGCTAGCTCCAGGCACCGTCTTTAACAAAGAGCAGGAACCACCAGATGGGGTGCTGTCAATTCAAGGTGTTGCGCTTTGGGGAATAGTTTGTGAGCCTTGGAAATGCGGAACAGGTTTCACAGCAGCAGGGCAACCTGTTGAGGATATTGTGCAGTTCAAGCCATGCAGAAACCCCACAGAACTCTACCAGGCCAGGGAGGAGGGATAAGACCGTCATGAGGCCCATTTGGGGGCTGCCGGTAATGAGCACTCAGCGAGTGGGTGAAACGGGGCTCTCCACAACTCTTTGCAGCTTCGATCTACCCTGGGCTTTTCAATGCAGATGTCACTCGTAGTTGTTGATCATTCCTTTCTCGAGTCACCTCCTGCACAAGGTACCTAATGCTGGCCTTCCCTCATGGCTGTCTTCTACCCCAGAACCACCCCCTCTTCTTATCTTTCAGCAGCAATTCAGGCTCCTGATCACACAAGGTCCTCAGCACTTCACCAGAAATCCTTGGACTCGCACATAATGTCCACTTACATAGCTGGGAAAGTGTCCGGGACAACAGCTCTTCGTCATGAAGATACTCCAGAAACATGCAGTGTGTTACCTGGGCACTGGTCAGTGAGAAATCCTGGAACACATACTTGGGTTTCAGTCCTCTTCCTACACCATAGTTGCCGAGAGACTTTGTGAATTCTCCAGGTAGAGCTCTGGATCTGGACCCTGGTAGTTTCTGCAGTTTGGTGAATCCCTTTAGAGGCAGCTCAACCACATTTTCACTTTTTCAAAAAATATTTGTATTTGTTTTTTAGAGTATCAAGTTTACAGAGAATCATTGATTCAATAGTCCAGTATTTCCTAGTGCGTTAGTTTGTTTACAGTTAACGCTAAACGTAGGTTTCCTAAGTACAATTACCATTGTAAACACATTCTATGTGGAATAATAAACGTGTGATGTACTCCTTCTTCAGATTCATGTCCTATCTCCTTCTCCCCCCTCCTTCAGCATATGTTGCACGGCCTCATGATATTTATTTTCTCTGCATTAAATTCAGTAGTATTAATTGTGTGCGGGTGCGTTACCTTAGCTGTTTCCATCTAAATTTCCCCATTCAAATGTTTAGTGTTTTCATTTTGTTTGCCCTGCGTTCTACAGTTACCTAACCTGTTCTTCCACAGCTGATAGTGTTTGGAAGGGTGCTACTGCTTCACCCTACACCCCTACTATGGTTTTTGCAGACTCCCCATCTCCCTTCTCCATGCAAGGCTAATCTTTCACTTCTCACCAAATTTACCACTGCTGCACTCCATTTATTGGCTTGCTGGGGTTTCCCTGTCATAGCTATGGCTCTTTTTGCTATAAGTAAACACGGGTATAAGATTTTGTAGTGACCATGCAGGATAAAATGAGATGGCACAGAGGAAGCAGGATGGTGCGAGAGTGCAAAAAAGCTCTTGGGATTTCTAGGACCTAAAAGATTTTCATCTTGCTGAATGACTCTTGAAGGCGGACATGGACTTTCTGCTGACAATGGGACTAGTTAGCCATGTTCCAAGGTTGGACTTGCCCCTCTTCACTAGTCCCACACACTCCTCTGCAGGGTGCCTCCCCAGCTTAGTCACCAGCTAGGAACACCAGGTATGTGCTTGTACAGTCGGTTGTGCTTGACATTGTTTGGGAGGAATGAAGAGAATTGAGGTGTCACCTGCTACTAGGAGTTGACCTCGAACTCTTTGACAAAAGGGAGGCTGTGAACTACAGATGGTGCTCATGCAATGCAGTACAGGTTAAAATGACAGAAATCAAATCAAAAAGTTCTAAAATACCGAACTCTGTTACGTTTCCAAGTGGTACAACAAATTACCTGGGGACATAGTACTGGGCGCAATATGCTCAATGGCTCACCATTAACTACATGCCCCTCCTGCAGCCTCATCTGTGATGGGGCATGAATGCAAAGGGTTCCCTCATTTCCAGGGTGCTCTTGGGGTCCAAAACGCAGGTGTGCACATCCGATGCACTGTATTTGCACTTTATGTAATTCAGCCAGTAGCGGCCTTTGATGCGAGTCATTTTATGTGTTGTATGTGTGTAGTTTCTGTGATACACACCAGCAACACTATTTCAATGGGCCCTTACACAACAACTTATGTGAAACAAAAACCTGTCATGTTATTTCTGTAGCACCATGTTGCTTTCTCCATACACCTGCCCTCTTCTATATGGTGGGCTGTTCCAATATGTAAATAATTATTTTACCTTTCTGGGGGCATAGTGGTAGGGCGCCCCTCGACATAGTGCCATTTGATAGTTATGTTCACAGTCGAGCCCTCTTGCTGCATTTGTGAAGATGTGTGGTTTATTTCAAGCCAAAAAAAATACTCTTCGCACCTTCCTCCGTGGTGTACCGCTTATTTAGGACTGCATTCGTTGTTCTCATGACACTAATTTAGTTTTTACTCTGTGAAACATAAGCTACCCTGTGCATCTTCAAAGCATCATAAACACTAATAATTAGTCGCATTGCATTCCGAATATGAATTCAAGCCAAAGCGGTCTTTGGTTCAAGCTATTGTGTAGGCTCCGTATCCTAATGATGAAACATCTAGGGTACTATGTAAAATCTGTAGTGATTATTCTGAAAAGATGGTACAGTTACAGCGGGAAGCAGTTGGTAAAGCAAGAAATAACCTCACTTGCTATGAGGCAGTGGGGCATAAGCTAAACAGTAAGATGGCACTGACTGCAAGCAACTTTGATGCAGTTTTATCCCAGATGTGTGTGTTTTTTCTTTTTTTTTTCTTTCTTTCTTTTCTGGAAGGTGGCCTGCACGCACATTGAGGCAGTGGTAGCGGATTGACTTTTTTTCTGTCCTTATGTGTGGTGCACAGTTCAGAATCCGTAAGGATCATAAAGCCCTAGTGTATATTTTGTTAGGCAGAGCTGGGAACTTGAATGCTAGAATTCACAATTAAGTTTGGAATTGCAGGGATGCATGTTGCTTCATATGATCTGCCACGTGTGTAGTGCCATGACTGATTGAATAAAAGACACTGGCATCTGTCAGAAAGAGAGGAGTCAGTTAATGCTGTGGTAGTATCAGTAGAGAATAAGCAAAAGCGTTCCCGGTACTTAACAGAAAGTGTGTGGGGAAGCGGCAATCACAGATGAGTTTCATGAAAGGATTAAGGTTGCTGTACAGTACCGGGGACAAAGGATGAAGGGGGTATGATCGCAGATAACACCATTTTGAATGGATTTGTTACAGCATTACAAATGATGCAAAGATGGCCACCATAGATGCATGCACATCGGTGGTGGGCAGCTTTGAATACATGCGAAATCTTTTTATTAGCCCTTTATGGCTTCCCTCTTTTCTATTATGGCCTCTTACAGAATGTCACATCTGTATGGCGCAAATGTATGCATTACTACTAGCCACATGGGAGTGATAGAGGAATGGGATTGCTCAATCCCACTGTGAAGAGTTCTTGCTTTATGTATTGTTCAGCCATTCTCGTCATGATGATGGAACTGCAACATAATTGCTGACCATTCCATTTGAGCCTTCAAAGGGCCTCCAGACCCCATCCTTTGAGTTCCTCAGTGGAATCTAATCCTATCTGTGCATCCCAAAACTCCACTGAAAGTAATTCTGCAATGTTACTCGCTGTCCCTCAGATTGAGAATGACCCAGAATGGAACAATAAGTTAAGTCCGGCATTGCAGATCAGACTCTAAATGTTATTTCATAGAATAGATCCAGCACATTTCCCTTTCATTGTTTGTTCTTACTCCTTCCAAGTCCTTCCTGAATCTTGTAATTTAATTTACCCTGATACCTTTGTCAAAAAAGCTTCCTCTTAACTACCTTATGTGAATGCCTGATGAATGTACTCTACTTTCTATACTGCGCATATATAAGGGAAAAAAGTTGACAAGTATGACTGTCTGTTTTTATGCCTAAATTGCTTGGTACAAAGTTCGCAACAATTCTATAATTTTCCGGGTGCAAAGGAACCTTTCCTTGATTATTTTGTGTCCAGTTCCAGTCAAGGAGCCTCATCCCATTTCCCCCCTAGCCTTTACTGAAGTATGTTGATCTTTTTTGAAATAATCTGGCTCTTACACAGCATGCATGAGAGAGTGACCTATTCAAAACAGTTCCCATTCCGTACCTAATTTTATAAACCCTCTGCGACTGTAGCATTATTTTACCCAGCAGAAGAATCTGCGCTAGTCAATTTTTTTGCATTCAATACCCCCCCCCCCCACTGTGGTGCTGATACTTTCCAAAGGTTTTGGTCCCATCCAGTAGACTTCTTCTGGCCCTCAGCTTGCAAAAGTAGAACCAAGAGGCATGCAGAATAGAGAAAATGGGCACATACCCCATTTTCCCTCCTTTAAACTATGTCAGAAGGAAGACTTATAATCGGGAGGACAGTTATTTTTTCCAAAGGCTCAGCAGGTTAAATGGTTGTAAGGATAACACTTTTGAAAGTAGAATAAAAAAATGTGCGTTATGTTTGTTTGTTTATTGCGTGCATGACCTAGCCTTTATTGCCAGTAACTAGAAACCTGAAATAAATATAATTGAAATTCAGAAGCCACTTCTTGAACCAAGACTAAATTCAGCACAAGCTTACCCGTCTCATGGATTGCACCAGACTGTGTCTGGGGTAAGTTGTCAAATCTCCTAAGGGGTCTTGCTTCCTGAATAGATCAAGTTTCTCTGCCCATGATATGGATTGGTGCATGCAGGTGGAGAAGGCGATATACGAGGGGAGAGGCTGCCCACATAAACGGATGAAGATTTGGGGCGCTGGAATGAAAGTAGAGGGATGCTTTGTGTGCCTGTCAGGAGGACCCCTCGGTTGGAGGACGATGGAGGGTGAAAATACGATAGTCTTGCCGCCGGGATCTAGGATTTGGGAGAAGTTTAAGTTGAGTGACAACGTAGAGATAAATGTCCTGCCATATATGTTACCATGTACTTGCAAACCTGTTGAATGTGATGATTATCGCTGTCATGTTTATTATTGCAATAAAAAGATTTTTTTTTAAATCCGTTTCTCTGCCCTTTGTACAAGTCTTGGTACCATTTTATAGTAGTTTATATGTTGTCAAAAAAGAATGTGAGACAGTGTACTCCTTTTCAAGACGCATGGTGATTAGCCGTAGAATGCATGTGGAAATATCCTCTCCTAGAGGACATATTGATGCATTAAGTTTGTCACATATACTTTATACTATTGTAAGGACAGCAGGACCTAATATAATTTATATTCAACAATACCATACATTTGAAGTTTATACAAAGAACAAACACACAGTATTTTAAAGCTAATAAAACTTTAGCATAACAAACATATACAATATTATAAAAAATACAAAAAATGTCCGAAGACATACAGGTCTGACACAATAAGAAATGTAATATAATGTAATGTGGATTTGTACTGCACAAGCTTGTCACCTGTGAGGGTATCCAGGCATCTGCGATGCAGATGTATGGATGTGATGAGAGTGGCCAGGAGGATCAGGTGAAGAGCCAGGTTTTGAGTTTCTTGTGGAATTCCATGAGCAATGTGGCTGTCCTGATATGCTGAGGGAGGTCGTTCCAGGACTTGGCTGCCAGGAGAAAGACTGGCCTCCTCCCTGGTTTCTGTGGTTGCGGGAGGTGTGGGCGAGCGTGAGTGAGGTTTCTGGTAGGCTGATTGTAGAGAAGGCAGTGGTTGAGATAGGTGGGATCTTAGGTTGTGTGAGGCCTTGAAGGTGTGGGTGAGTGTTAGACCTGTCATCCTTAGGGTGGTCTTCCCCCAACCTTTGGCCTACTTACCTCCACTTTTTCCTGTGTGTTTGTTGACTGCTAACCAGTGCTAAAGTGCATGTGCTTCTCCCCTAAACTTGGTGATATTAGTGTATACCAGATTGGCATATTTAGTTGACCTGTGAGTCCATTGTAAAGTATAATACAATATAACCAAGACCTGTATTCTAAATTCTAATAGTGGGTCTGCAGCACTGGTTGTGCCACCCACACATGTAGCCTTTCTAACCAGCCTCAGACCTGCCATTCCAGGGCCTGTGTGTGCATATCTGAAAGAGACAATTAGTTATAGATTCCTTACCTTAGAATTACCCCCAGGCGTTAGACTGGATCCGGAGAATTTTTCGTCAGCAGTACCTCTGCGCGTCGAAAGGTGGCATTGGTCTGCTCCGCGTTTGTCGTTGGCGTCGTGGTCGCCGGGATGACGTCACGGTAGCTACTTAGACGCCGCTCTCGCGCGCTGATGTCAGTTCTTTCTTTTTCCGCACCAGCCAGCGCAGATCCGGAGAGAGCGGTACCTCCAGTCAGTTTTTGACTGACTTTTTTGATCAACTTTTGTCGACACCCTTTTTGAGTCCTCAACTCCTGGTGCGAGTAGGGGTGCCCGGCTTCAAGGCTTGCGGTTCCTGCCAACGGTTGATGTCGGTGACGGATCCGCACCGAGTGTGACTGTTCTGCCTGGAACCCAACCACAATTCCAAGTCATGTTCCGACTGCCGTACCATGAATCCGAAGTCTTAGTGGGAGCGGTCCCGAAAGCTTCTCGAGGCCCGGCTGTCCGCTCCGTGCCGTTCGAAGTCCTGGACGTGTGGGAGGTCGAGGGACCAGTCACGGAGCCACCACCACCATTCCTCTTCCAAGTCTTCGCACTGCTCAGGTAAGTCAAAGCACAAGAAGAAGTCGAAGAAGCATCGTCGCTCTTCGACTTCTCCCCGTCCGTCGGCCGAAGCAACGCGGGATGCGGGTGGTGCCCCTACCGCGGCTCCGCGAGCGGAGCCCGCTGGGTCGACTCAGTTTCCCTCCCTTTCCGGGACCCGGAGTTTCTACGAAGCGATGCATGCCATCTTTGGGCAGTCTGACTCCGCCGGCGCGCCTTCAGGCCCCGTGGTCTCAGCTGGGGGCCCTGGGCCTTCGACGCTGGTGGCTTCGGCCCCGGCACCGCAGGGTCCCCTTGGATCCAGGCTTGGATCCGGATCGGCGCCGGTCAACCTGACAGCACCTCCCCCAGCGCCGATTCCACCGACACCACATCCGCAGCCGACGCCGGTTGTGTCCCCAGCCGGCGTCGACCCGATGTGTACCTTTGTGCCCTTGTTCCACCCTGGTTCTTTTAGGCCTGATTGCCAACCAGAGGAGGGTGAGGAGGACTGGGGGGGGTGTGTGGAGACCCTTTAACTGACCAGTTAGAATATGATCCGGACTGGCGAGAGGAATTGGGGGGATGCCAGTGGGCTGGATACTTCCCCAGACCTTGGCATGTTGCCTCCTCTTACCGTGGCTACGGAGGAGGGAGCTTCTTACGCAATGGTGTTGCGGAGAGCGGCCGAGGCTCTCAACCTCGAGCTACCTACAGTGGCGGTCAGGACTAACCTCCTGACAGAGGTGCTTCAGCCAGCTGCGAGCTCTTCGGAGCCCCTGCTGCCGTTCAATGAAGCCCTCGCGGACATCCTTTTGGGCACCTGGTCCAGGCCCTACACAGGGGTTCCTGTGGACAGGATGATCGCCCGACGCCACAGCCCGGTTCTGGGCGACCCACCTTTCCTCTCCCAACACCCCTCCCCTGAGAGCTTGGTGGTCCAAGCCTCCACGTCCAAAGGCGCATTCCCTAATGCACCACCTGATAGGGAATCCAAGAAGCTGGAACACCTTGGGAAGATGATGTTTTCTTCCTCCAGCTTGGGACTGCGGTCGGTAAACACCGCTTGTCTGTTGGGCCGTTACACCCACTCCGTGAGGGATACGGTGGCGCAGGTGCTGCCTCAGTGCCCGGAGGAGGCCAGGCCGTGCTCTCCCGTGCAGTTGCCGAGGGGAGAGACTCAGCCAAGTTTACCTTTCGATGTGGACTAGACACCGCCGACTTGCTAGGCAAGACGATTTCAACGTCGGTAGCCCTTCGACGCTACGCCTGGCTGAGGTCGTCTGGTTTTTCAGCGGATGTCCGTGCTTCCCTTATGGACATGCCCTTTGATGGCCGTCGCCTGTTCGGCGACAAGGCAGACAGCGCGCTAGAGCGCTTCAAAAACTCTCGGGCTACGGCCAAGCCCTTGGGCCTCTACACCACCCTCCCTGCTCAGTGTGCTTTTCGCCCCTTTCGTGGCTACGGAAGGGGTGACACGCCATGTCCCGCCCAGAGCCACAGGCCGGCGCAAGCTGATCAGCCCCTGTGTGGCCGGGGACGTGGGACCCACCGCCGTGTGTCTGGGGGCCAGCAAGAGGGCCAGTCCACCACAGCCCCCTCTGCAGCAGCCTCCAAATCCTCCTAGTCTGACCTTTTCAGGGCCACCAATCGCCCGTGGGCAGCAGGATTCGCCATCACCTCCCCCACTGGCGCACCATCACGTCAGACAGGTGGGTTTTGCAAATAGTTTGAAGGGGCTACTCCCTCCATCCATGCCACCTCAGCACCATCGCATGTTGGGAGGATCATCTGGCCCTTCTCCAACAGGAAGTTTCGGCACTCTTGGCCAAGGGCGCCATCGAGCGAGTTACTACCCCAGAAGTAGGTTGTGGTTGCTATTCCCACTACTTTCTGGTGCCCAAGAGGGACAAAGGCCTGCGTCCTAGCTTGGAACGTCAACCGCTTCCTTCGGAAGGAGAAGTTCAAAATGTTGACGCTAGCTCAGGTCCCTCGACCCTGGAGACTGGATGGTAGCATTGGACTTGCAGGACGCTTATTTTCACATCCCCGTCCTGCCGGCCCACCGGCGTTACCTGCGGTTCGCGGTAGGCCACGAGCACTTTCAGTTTATCATGCTCCCCTTTGGACTTAGCAGCGCCCCTCGGGTGTTCACGAAAGTGATGGTGGTGGTCGCAGCTCATCTGCGCAGATCAGGGGTTCCAGTCTTCCCCTATCTCAACGACTGGCTGTTGAAGGTGGGCTCGCCCCAGGCTGTTGTCTCCCACCTCCAGACTACGGCAGACCTCCTGCATTTGCTGGGGTTCACTATCAACGTGCCGATGTCACACCTGACTCCCTCTCAGAAGCTCCTTTTCATCGGAGCGGTTCTGGACACGACACAGTTTCTGGTTTATCCTCCCGAGCAGCGAGTCCGGGATATTCGGGCTATGATTCCGATCTTTCAGCCCTTATCCCGGGTTTCGGTCAGAATGACCCTGTGGCTGCTGGGCCTCATGGCCTCCTGCATCCTACTGGTGGATCATGCCAGGTGGCATATGCGGGCTCTGCAGTGGGACCTGAAGTTCCAGTGGGCACAGCATCAGGGGAATCTGTCCGATTGCGTTCAGATCTCGGAGGGCACTGCACGTCAATTGCAGTGGTGGCTAATGAACCAGGATTGGGTCAACGGCAGATCCCTCTCCCTTCCCCAACCGCAGTTCACGGTGGTGACAGATGCATCACTGCTGGGATGGGGCGGCCACATGGGAGAGGCGGAGATCGGGGGCCTCTGGACTCCAGCGGAGTCCGGGCTCCACATCAACCTTCTGGAGCTTCGGGCGATCCGTCTTGCACTAAAAGCATTCCTTCCCTCTGTCCGGGGAAGAGTGGTGCAGGTGTTCACGGACAACCCCACCGCCATGTGGTACTGCAACAAACAGGGCGGGGTGGGGTCGTGGACCCTATGTCAAGAGGCTCTCCGTCTCTGGACATGGCTGGAACATCAGTACATATTCCTGGTGGTTCAACACCTGACAGGTTCACTGAACGCCAGAGCAGACTAACTCAGCCGCAGGTGCATGATGGATTGCGAATGGCGTCTTCACTCTGAGGTGGCGCAAGGTCTCTTTCAACAGTGGGGAGAGCCTTGGTTAGATCTATTCGCCACTGAAGAGAACGCGCAATGTCAGCAATTCTGCGCGTTGGAATTTCCAAGGCGACACTCGCTAGGCAACGCTTTTCGTTGCGAGTGGAGTTGCGGTCTTCTATATGCCTTTCGGCCTATACCACTTCTGCCGCGAGTGCTGAAGAAAATCAAGTGCGACCGGGCCCAAGTCATTCTTGTGGCTCTGGATTGGGCACGAAGAGTCTGGTATCCCGAGCTGTTACACATGGCCATCGATCCTCTGATCAGACTGCCTCTTCGGGAAGATCTTCTGTCGCAGCAGCAGGAGACGGTTCTCCACCCGAACCTGTCCACCCTCCACCTCCTTGGGTGGAGATTGAGTGGCGACAGTGACCGCTTTTGACGAAGTCTGTGTTATCTTGGCAGCCAGGCGTCCCTCCATTAAAACGGTATACGCCTGCAGATGGAACACATTTGTGGCATGGTGCACAGCACAGCATGTGGATCCCCTTTCTGCCACTCTTTCTGAGGTTCTCTTGTTCCTCCTTTCTTTGGCCCAGCAGGGCTCTGCTCTGGGCACACTTAAGGGCTATCTCTCAGCCATTTCAGCCTTTCTTAGGCTTCCTGATCAGCCTTTTCTTTTCAAGTCCCCTGTTGGAAATCGCTTCCTTAAGGGCATTACTTATCTTTTTCCTCCTGTTCCCTTCGTAATGCCTCAGTGGGACTTGAACTTGGTTCTTACCTACCTTTATGTGCGCTCCCTTTGAGCCACTTCATAACTGTCCTCTCAGACTTCTCACTCTAAAGACTGCTTTTCTGGTTGCTTTCACCTCTGCTAGCAGGGTGAGTGAGCTGCAAGCCCTTTCTTCAAAACCTCCTTTTCTGGCTGTTCATCTGGACAAGGTCGTCCTCCGAACCAGGCCTTCCTTTCGTTCCAAGGTGGTTACTTCTTTCCACATTGGTCTAACCATCACTTTGCCCACCTTCTTTCTGCCTCCGCATCCTTCTAAGGAGGAAGAAAGGCTCCACCGTCTGGATCCAAAACGTGCGCTTTCATTTTATTTAGTTCGCACCAAGCAATTCCAGGTGGATGACCAGCTCTTTGTTGGCTATGTGGGCGCCAAAAAAAGGTCGGGCCGTGCACAAATGGACCATCTCTAGGTGGGTCGTTTTGTGCATTAAAATTTTCTATTCTTTGGCAAAGAAGGAGCCTCCAGTGGGACTGCGTGCCCATTCCACCAGGGCGACTGGAGCTACCACTGCTTTGGGACGGGTAGTTCCCCTCAATGACATCTGTCAGGCAGCTACGTGGGCATCTCTGCACACGTTCACGAAACACTACTGCCTGGACAGCCAAGTCCGGAGAGATGGCTTCTTTAGCCGTTCTGTTCTACAGGACTTTCTGGTGTGAACTTGGTTCGCAGACCCACCTCCGGGGTGGGTATTGCTGGGGTATCTATTTTAAGGTAAGGAATCTATAACTGTCTCTTTCAGATGAACAAGTTACTTTCCTTCGGTAACGATATATCTCTAAGAGACATAGATTAGTTATAGATTCCCTACCGCCCCACCCATCCTCCCTGTTCTGTGAACTGACTTCTAGGGTCAGGAAATCCTTTTCAGGGCCCTAAGTTTGCGCACCAGTGGTCAGTGTCTTGCATGGCTCTGCGCTTCTGGCGTGGAATGTCGTGTAAAAGAACTGACGTCGGCGCGCGAGGGCGGCGTCTAAGTAGCTACCGCGACATCATCCCGGCGACCACGACGCCAACGACTAACGCGGAGCCGACCGACGGCACCTTGCGATGCGCAGAGGTACTGCTGACGAAAAATTCTCCGGATCCAGTCTGATACCTGGGGGTAATTCTAAGGTAACGAATCTATAAGTAATCTATGTCTCTTACAGATTTATCGTTACCGAAGGTAAGTAACTTGTTCTTTACTGCCACTTCGACGTGGCTTTTAAAACCACTTGCCAAGCCATAAACTCCCCTCTTTAATACACATAGATCACCCCTAAGGTAGGCCCTAGGTAGCCCTAAGGGAAGGGTGTAGTAAAAGAAAATGGTAGGATATGTACTTTTAAGTTTTACAAGCCCTGGTAGTGACAAACCGCTAACTTCGTTTTTCACTGCTGTGAGGCCTATTCCTCTTGTAGCCTAACATTGAGAATTCCTTAAAACACTTAAAAGCTGTAATTCCTGGATAAGAAAGGAGTACCTCAACCATGTTTCATATCTTTAGAATGGTAATGATAAATCCTTTGTAGTGGTAAAGCTGAATTTGACATTACTATTTTAGAAATTCCATTTTTAGACTGTAGACATTTCCTTGCTCTTTACTTTGCTCTGTGTGCTTGCAGCCTGTCTCCAATACATGTCTGGGTGACAGCTACACCTTGTGCATTCCATCTAGAAAACCACAAACGCAGGTAGGGTGGGTGTGACAGACTGCTCTGCATTCTGATGGCCTTCCTGGGAGGAAGGGGGTGAGGGAGCTCACACTTGCATCTGAATAGGCTGTGCCGTGTCCCCCACACAAAGGACTTATTATCATAGATAGCCTGGTAGACAGGGTTGAGATGAAAGAGGACATGTGCTGCAATTCAAGGAGCTGCTTTGAAGTCACCCCCCACTTCAAAGGCACATTTGGGTAGAAGTACTGGGGCTCTGACCCCACAAAATCAGTGCACAACTGTACCTGGGAAAACCTCTGTTTGAGTAAAGACTGCTTTGCTGTAAGGATTGCCACTTTGCCTTGACTGACTGTTCTGAGGAACTGCTTCTACTTTGCTGAGCTGCCCTGCTGCCTGCTAATCTCTGCCCTGCTGCCTGCTAATCTCTGCCCTGCTGCGGACAAGGACTGGATTCATCTCATTTGAACTTTGAGTGGCTCTAAGTATTTGCTGGCTTGCCTCCTGTTTTCTGAAGTCTCAAGGTCACAAAGAACTTTCTACAACCCTCCTGGTGCTGCTGGAATCTACTGTCTGTAAGTCCTACCCTTGCCTGAAGTGCCCCCTCCAGTCCTGGGTCTCAGAAGAGGGTTGCAGCCACTTTTTTCTACATAGATGGTGACGCAGCAGCGACTTTACACCAATCGCCCTTTGACGCAGTGAATGCTTGACGAAAGCGGCTCTACAGCTGGTGCAGCTCGACGACGATGGACAGCGCGGCTCAACGATGCAGTGCCTGCATTGTACGGGGGTTCTTTGACAAAGCTTCCATCAATGGCACAGATCGACGCAGCTCCTCCTCGCCTTGAAGTCCTCGACGTCGACACTTTGCTCTATCCAAGGTACTTTGTCAGCGGGACCTGTCTGTGTCCTGTAGCTGGCCTGCTGTCGTTCATGGTTGGCCTGAACTTTGGATTTACCCCGGTCCCTCGCGACTTCACATAACCTTTTAGCGCTATTGACTTCTAAGCACGGTTTTTGGTTTATTCTTTAGAAAATCATAACTCCGGTTCTACTTATTGGGTTTTGGTCTTGATTTTCTCAGTATTCTCCATTTTTCTAAACCTGTGTGAAGTCTTTGTGGTGTATTCATTTTGTTACTGTGCGTGTGTGTGTGTGTGTGTGTGTGTGTGTGTGTGTGTTGCACAAATACTTTACACATTGCCTCTTAACTTAAGCCTGCCTTCTCTGTTCCAAACTACCAGAGGGTGAGCACAGGTTAATTTAAAGTGTGTATCTAGCTCACCCTGACTAGGATTGTGGTCCCTACTTGGACAGGGTGCATACCTCTGGAAAAACTAGAGACCCAGTTTTTTTTTTTTTTGAGGTTTTTGTTTAATATCTGTTTATTGAATACAAGCAAATAGAAAGTACATGTCGCAGTGGAGAAAAAAACACACAAAAAAAACAGTGGTGGGAAGGCAATAGGCTAGACCATACAGTAGGTTAGCAGCTCAGAATCGACCCATCAGAACAGCCCCTTCCCCACAAACCCTGGTATACAGATGCATTTTAAGGCATGGGGCCCTCCCAAATCACAAGCGGCGGCACCAAAGGACCTGGGCCAAGGGAAAGACTATGGGAGAAACAAGAGGGCAGCAGCCAAACCAGAGTTCGATCTTCCAGTAGAAGAATGACATAACACCTCAGCTGGGAAGTCAAAAGGGTCTAAGCAAACATGGCCCCAGCAGAGACCCAGTTTTTAACAGTGAGAATCTTAAACTGCCATTGTTTCTGAATGGGGAGCCAGTGTAGTTCTTGGAGAAATAAGTGTACCCACAACAGTGCCAAATATTTTACATATCCTAGTCATCACAAAGTATATAAGAAAATCGTGCAATACTGAGGAGCACATGTTATGTGCTCCTCAGTATTTTGGGGTTTACCCCCATGTGGCTGTGTCCTTGGGTTCTAAATTAAAACAGCCACTGAATTTTTGGGCCTATCCTCATGTGAACTTTTTTTTTTTACAACTTTATTGGCATTTTATATAAACCTCATACATACTGTATTGTCGAAGATCATGATTTCGTGACCAGAGGTACTCTTGGGAGTACTCAAACTTACCATCATAGCATATAAATGAAACAATTGCTCACTTTCCTTACATTTACATCTATGGTTAATCCCTCGGGTCCCTTTTTCTTTGTAGTTTGTGCTGTGTGTACCCGTTATACCATACAACGTTTTCCCTAAATCCCCCCCCATCGGACGTTCAACACATCCTATGAAACAAGATAATGTTTGGTCTGCTTCTTCGTTTAGGTTGTAATTGTTCCAAGCATGTCAGGGGACACCTACCACTCTGTCCTCATGTGAACTTGTCATTAAGATCCAAATCGCTTCCATCGATTGCTATCAATAAGGAACACAGTCTTTCTTCCTTCAGCTGTTACTTTCTTGTGCAATCATTTCAATTGCTTTGTAATACACAGTACTACTCTTGCAGTCGCTGTGTTGGCCTTTGCGGTATCGTCTCACTGTGTGGCCTTTGTAACTAATGAAACTTGATGTTAATCACTAACTAGATGAAAGTTCACAAGCCAACATGTTCATCTGGGATGTACTGAATACAAAGTCTACTTGAAAAAAATGCCTCCATAAACTTTTAGCTATTAAAAATGTCCCATTTCCAATTGCCCTACCTGTTACATAAGATTATGGCAGCAGCAGGCAGATGCTGTTTTAATTCTACCATCTTTCCTGCAGAAAACCACGCCAGTGAGTCGATTCCTGCAGGAAAATTGTCTTATGCTGACGACATATTTTGGCAACAAATAGAAATGGCATTTAGGATACTGTAGTAATGCAGTGCACTCTTGAGAACTGGTCTTTCATTTATTTCGGCATTCTGACCTAAGACACTGTTGTGACCTGTTATCTTGGATTTGAAAAGCATTCGGTAATAAAGTAAAAAAGATATCACATTCTTTAAAGTACTGGACTTGCAAAGGAAATTGACTTCTCAAGACAATGGTAAGAAAATATGGCTTTGGCATAACACAATAGTACAGGCACAAAAAAAATTCAAATTATCATCGATTTCACGAGCCAGAAAATATTGTAGGAGCAGAATATTTCTTTATTAAATAATGGATCTAATTTTGAAAGCCTCACTCACAAAGGTTGCACCCTTCATAGCAGATAAAATCATGTGCTACCAGTCTGTCATTGACATCACACTGGCCTGGAGGAGCAAAGTCCTCAGAAGTGCCTGCCTAGATAGACTACCAGAGCACAATTGGCAAGATATTTTGATACCTACAATAGTAGGTTTGCACCTACTTTTAGCGTGGAATCCGGGTTTTGTAAAAGTTTCCAGGAGAACTCCTGGGCAGTTTTTGTGAGTCTCCCTATGGATTTTTGCGAAGTTATTTCTGCAAGCATAAGTGCTCGGTTGTGCGTGTGAAAACGGCTGTGCATTAGTTTACGTTCCCTTTTATAATCTTATTTTTTTTCCGCACAGAAAATATTTTTTACCTGAGGAGAAACAACTTCTACAGCTCTCCACCAGTTTTGAGTGTGTTCCCTGCTCATTGCCACCCTTTAAGTTGTTTTCCACTGCCTTTGATCAAAGTAATTCTATGACCATTTCCAGGGTCGGAATAGAAGGAGAAAAGGTGTGTAAATATTCACACTCCTGTTTTGTGTGTGTGCACCAACTTTCCAGGGCATCCCCATTATGGAGCGATTAATCCTTAAAAATATATATACATTATCACAAAATAGTACACCATACTAGGGTAATAAGTGAGTAAACCTATTAATAGCAAAAGTCTTTAAACTCCTAAAAACGCGATTTACCTATGTAAACTAAACTTACCCGTGCAAATAGCTTTCTAAATCTGTTCACCATGTTCTGACAAAATAACAAGAAATGCATATCGTCCGTGTGTGTATGTGTGTGTATGTGTATGTATATATATATATATATATATATATATAATATTTGGGTATGTGCGTGTGTAGAGCGTGAGTGAATTAAAATGAGTGAGTGAGAGCTTTAACTGTTCGCTGTTAAAGTCGAAGCTGTAAAGATGTTCTGATATATAGGGCTAGAAAACTTGCATTATCTAATGGGGATGCTTATAAGTAAAAGATAACATTATTGTAAATGATCTGCTACTCGTATTCTGAGATTCAGGAAGAGTAAAGGAGGGGTTTGCATGAACACTTATCTTCAGTCTTGTAAAGTACAACAGTAGTACACGTTGTGCATAAGGGGGGCATGCCAATGACAAACCTGATGTCCTTCATGGTATATGGGAAGGTGACGTCTAGCTCATGCAGTGACTTACTATTTGGGGGATATGCCATTATGCGTCTATATGAACCGGTATGCAGTTGTCTGGCATCATAGGCATACACCAAAACACAGAGCTTCCCTCCCTGACATGTATTTACAAATGTGCAAGATCAACGTTGCTAAGATGAAGCTAAGGTGTGAAAGGGCACTGTAGCTCTTTGACCTCGATGGTGATTGTTATCCACTTTCTCTAGAAGAGAGACCCTAATCTCACACTGCTTCATAAGGAAGAATGTATGAAACAGGAGGTGGGGGAAGTCACTGGTGCGTTGTATAGGTAGTTTGGTGTATCACGTTTACAAAGCACAAAAGACCATGGTAAAGTCTAGAATGAATGTTACATTATCCATGAGATGTGCTTCGCGTCTTCACCAAAATCCTCCTCTCTCAGAACAGGGTGTTGAGCAGGTGGTCTCAATTTGCCTGGTTTTTCACTGGATTCAGTGGAAAGATGCTGTAGGTTTCTTCAAATGTTGAAAGGTTTCAGCTATATATATTATATAAGGATAAGTGCAGCTGGATGAGGGTTTGAGGCGTGTAACTGAGTTTGTGATACTGCTGTGCACAGAGGGGAACAGCAAGTGCCACCCACTGTGGAGAAAGGTACTTACCCAGAGCGCCTGCTGACACGGACTCGAAGGGTCGAGACCATGATGTTTCCTCACGCGCCCACCATTGGATTTTAACCATTCACTACAAGGCATTTTCGTTTGAAAGCAAGAAGATGTGTAACACCTGAGACACGAGCACTTGATAAAGGCAGTGTTGCAGAAACGCGTTATGCTGGTCTAAAAGTTTTCAAGCCTTCAACCCGCGTGTGCCCAGATCCTTCCAGGAGAGGGGATTATGGGTCTTGGATATTATATATATATATATATATATATATATATATATATATATATATATATATATACATATATATACATATATATACATATATACATATATACATATACATTTTTTTCAAATATTGTTATAATTGCTCAAAGTCGACAATTTAATATAAAAACAGTAATGCAAAGAAACTAACTGAAACGTACTATAATATAGCAGAGCTACTTCCAATCAAAAAGAAAGAGAATGAAAAGCATAAACATGGATTATAATATCGTACATCAAAAAAGCTGGCCTAGATGATCTTGAGGTGCCTGCCTCCCTTAGCACCTTTAGTTTTGAGCACAGCCGCTTCCACTTCATGAATTTGACAAAACATGGACAACCATTCTAAGATGGGGGGCGGGGGAGGGTGTCAATCCAGGCTCTAGCAATACAGAGTCGATCGTCCGCTTCCAGTTCATGAATTTGACAAAACACGGACCACCATTCTAAGATGGGTGGGGGGTGTCGAACCAGGCTCTATCAATAGAGAGTCGAGCGGTTACAATCGCAATTGCAACCACTGCTGAGTCTCTTGGGTTGAAAGTACATTTTTATGCCAGCATAACCTCTTTCGTAGATAAGTACACATCATACCCCGAATGATGTGGAAGACGCTGCACAATCTCTAGCCCAAAAGTTGTTTAATGTGCGACATCCAAAAAACGCGGACAATATTAGCAAAACAAGTGCCACACTTGGGTAGCTTGTCTTATTATTAGGAATTTTCCCGGCCCATTTACAAGTCTTTTCTGGAATATAATGCAACATGCAAACAGTTTTAAATTGCTGCATTTTAAGATTAACTCTCAAAACCGAGCGGTTAACCGTATTGAATGCGTCCGTGATCTTTCTACTGAGATAACTGTATCATGTCCACTGCTCAAACATTACTGCGAGCAAGGGCTGGTTGTCGTCTCTGTAAGCACACCTGATTTTTTAAATTAATCTAATGGATAGCGTGCCTTAGGTTGTGAAAAAATACCTCAAAATATCCGAGTCCTGCATGCCAGCTAAATGTAACTGTCTACGTAAAAGATAATCACGAATCTACAAGTTTTTAAAGAAGGACTGGCGTGAAAAGCTGTAGCATACTTGAAGAGCAGAAAAGGCACACAGCCCAGATGTATCAAAAAGCTGATCCAATGTTTTTAAGCCTGATATAAACCACTACCTAGCCACCGTATCATGAAAAATGGGTGGGAAATCTGGATTACCCCACAATGGTGCATGTATATAGATGGCACGGCATATGTAGTACAGATTTTCCCCAAATCCTATAAATGTCCTTAATTATCTTAAACCTCACCCGTTTGAAATAATTTGGGTGAGAACGCTGGCAAAGAGAGTCTGAAATTCGATCCCAAAGCCAATTGGTAGCCCAGTGCTAGGGAATCGGGGTCATGGTACGTAAGTAGATTCCGAATATGTGATCCAAAAGCTGCCCAATAGTATAACTTAGTCTGGAAGTTGAAGGCCACCTTTATTAACCGGCAGTTTCATGTATCGTATTGCCCGCCTCGCTCTCTTGTAACCCCACATAAAACTACCAATAACCTCCTCAACCCGCAGCAGGATCGCCTAAAAGAAGTAGAGAAATTTGGGGAAAAAGTTAGTTTTGATTATTTTGCAACGCCCTATCAGACTAAGTGGGAGATGGCTCCGCAACCACAATTTAATACTAATGGACTTTAGAAGAGACTCGTAGTTCAGCCCTACAATGCGGTCCACTTTAGCGCAAAGCTTGACCTCGAGATGGGTGGCCACTGAGATGGCTCCAGGAATAGGGCGCTCAGTGTGATAACTAAGCAAGATCTGAGTCTTAGTTAGATTAAGTTTGTATCCAGAAACCTCTCTGAACCTATCCCCCTCTCAGCTGCAGTTTGGCCAATAGCTTCAAAGGGGCCAGATGAATATACTGCAACATCGCCTGCATAAACACCGATTTTTCAGTTCTACACCACTAGAGACAATGTCTGAATCGGAGGTTCAGAAATTAACAATTGGAGATACGGTTCATGTAAAGCACTAACAGTAATGGGGATAACGGACAGCCCCAACGCGTTCCCCTATGTGTAACGGACAGCCCTGACGCAGGCCCCTATGTGTGTGGAAAGGTGGTGAGCTTTAGCCATCCAAGTATAATCTAGCCACAGGATCTTTATCCAGTTACCTGACCCGAGATGGGAATCGGCCAACGATTTCTACCACAGACATGACTGACAACAGAAACGTCCATGAGACCCGATCAAATGCCTTTTCTGTGTCCAATAATACCATGCCCACCTTACTGCCAGTTGCTCTGGCAGCACGGCAACTGTGGAATTCATGTGGCTGGTAGTGTCCCTTCTAGGGACCAATCCGTGCTGTTGCGGGGAGACAGTATATTGAAGCAGGGGGCCCAGTCTGACTGCAAAGATTTTAGCAAATATTTTAGCATCAGAAT